>CM060619.1:7397989-8019239 GCA_030578275.1 Meda fulgida
AAAAGCAGACTTGCAAAGCGATGAATGTGCTTTAACCAAGTGCAACGTGTTCCTGGATCAACATCTTTGTTGATCACGGAACAACATTCCAATCAACCAATCAGATTTGAGACAAGTTTACAGTTTGTCAAGTTTCGGCTTACAACCAGGGTAAGGCACTGCTACAGTATTATTTACCTGTCCATCTCTATGATTTTAGGGATAAGTTATAGGTAGGGTTATGTTTAGGGGTAGGGTTTGCACAAACAATTTTTTTTATCATCTGTTCATTTATAATATTATTTGAATGTACGCACTACATGGACAGTGTAACACTGTCAATACTATCTTTACAAAATAGCTTCACTATATTGAAAATCTTGATTTAAAAACTGTTACCACATTTTGCTATTTAGAAATGTAGTAAATCGCTTCGCTAATAGCTTTGCTATCTGTCCAACGGTGACCCTACGATGACATTTTTTGTCCCTAGGCACAAAGTCTTTCTCATTAGTGGGATTGACGCATGATTTGCACTTACAAAGAGCTATAAGTCATAAGAACCTATAAGTCAAATGAAACAGCCAAGTTTGACAGCTAAATGCTAATATAGACTCATAATAAGCCAGAGAAAAGCTGGTAGTTATGATGCAAGACCAGGGTGTAATGTAGCACATATTGATCTGATAAGAAAAGTGGACTGATACAGACACTTGCTGCCTCATTTCGTAACTCAATATTGCAAGCACTGCATTGGCACATACACACCAACTTTTTAAGCCACAAATTGTTTCCTTTCCGAAATTGCATGCATGCGGAAAAAATTATCACAACGCATAATTTCAGCCTTTCCATCAAAAAACTAGAGCAGCGTTCATGAGTATTAGAGGGAGATTAAGTGAGTCTGGATGCCAGGTAATTACACGTAAGCCTAGCAGAGCCGAGAATGACGTTATGATCAGACGTGCTTCCCGTTTTACAGGTCTGGTAGGCCCTGTTATGCCCGAGGAACCTTGTTCTTCTGTTTTGTAATTGACACCATTCAAAGTAATATGAGCGTTAAACGGGAATAAATCAGAAGAAGAAAAAAGCACAAAAGTTCACAACCTTGACTCCTCAAATGAAGTATCACGTGGAAGGTTGCAACCTTGAGGAGCGCATAAAATAGTTTTTGGGGCGGGGACTATCTGTTTGTTCAGCCAATTGCAGACAGGATTGATATGGCAATCGGTTCAAATGTTTTTTTTGTGTGTGTGCGTGTAATGTTAAGTGCAAAATGTTAGACATTAACCAAATAACTTTTATACTGTTTTAGATACACTACCAAAATATTTATTTAATCTTTTTGGAAGGAGTCTCTCGTTCACCAATGCTACATTTATTTGAATATAATATCAAGTAATATGTAATCATTATTTCATTTTAAAATGGATGTTTTTTATTTTAATATTTTTTAAAATGTAATTTTATTCCTGTGAGGTCAAAGCTGAATTTTCAGCATCTCCAGCTCTCCATTGCTCAGTGTCACATGATCCTTCAGAAATCATTCAAATATGCTGATTTGCGGCTCAAGAAAGATTTCTTATTATTATCAGTAATGTAAACAGTTTTGCAGCTTAATATTTTTGTGGAAACTGTGATACATTGTTTTTTTCCAGAATTCTTTGATGAATGGAAACCTTTGGTAATATTATCCATGCCTTTACTGTCACTTTTGATCAAATGTATCCATCCTTACTGAATAAAAGTATCAGTTTTTATAATTAATTGATTCCATATTGAGTGATAGTGTACAGAATATTTTTAATGTCATCATTGTTGTTAAATTATGGAAGAATAAGTCTGAAATGGATATTAGTTTTTTAGAGGTGTTTCTCTGTCTCTAGCGTTTTAAGAGACTGGTCTAGCCAGTATTGGTTCTGTCTGGAACGGTGTAATCTAAGAACAGTCCTGGGCCTCATATACCCTCATTAACGTGCCAGGAAAAAAACATTGGGGGAAAACCCTCCTCACCCCTCCTTTCCTGAGGAAACGGCTCAGTTGAGGGAAAAGATCGAATGAGGGAGTGAAAAAATGAGGGCAATGGACAGAGATGAAGTGTTAATAGTGGCCATGACAGATGGGTTGCAGAGGGACCAGCCTTTCCTCATGAACGCCCATCAAAGACTTCATCAGCTCACACACTTTCAGCCTCGAGCACAAATGAACCTTGTGGGGAGCCATCACAGGTTACTCCAGCGAACCGTTTCTATACAAACCTATGAGGTGACTCCCTGTTACAGACGAGTGTGAGAACAGGAGGAAGAGTGCTGACGTTGAGTTTTCCCCTAAGTTTATATTTTCATCTGTACAGAAAGTACAGAATCTTTTTCTTCTTTTTTTTTTCTTTTCTATCTGACCCAGATCAATAAATATGGTGTTGTGCGCTTCAGTAATTAGAAAACAATATAAACTGTGTCCTAACCACATGCAATGCGTGACATTTACAGCAACGTGACGCATCAATGCCAATCAGAACATATCTGATATTTAATATAGGCTAGGTTTGCGCAGCAGGATTTTTGATCAGTTAGGTTTTTACAGAAATAGAAAATGAAAGTTTGCATCTTTGGTACCACTGGACTCGGGACATCTGACCCCGTGGCTTACTATATAAATTTTTTCATGATTTTATTGTAATTTAGAATTGTATACATTTATTTAAAAAATATATTACATTTACAAATTTACTTTTATTGAATACCATTATTATACAAATTTATAAATACAAAGTCACTTATACTATTTAATTTGTAAATGCAAATTTTATTTGTTTGCCACTCTAATGTTAGTGTATAACATTATACTATTTTTATTTATAATACAAATTCACCTATTCTCCAATGGTACATTTTAATATTTATTATTTTATAAGTACACTTTATTAATTTTATAATTTCATAATGCAAATGTTATCTATGAATACAAATTTAATTTTGTTATTATACATGTTATATTATTTGTTCATTTTATTTTTTTATTATTAGTTTATTTTATTTTATTAAATGCATGCAAATACTTATCTGCTACTGTAAAATGAGTTCCGGGTGGTGAGTTGTCTGGTGCTTTTGAGACAGTTGAGAAAGAGGGAAACCCTTGTCATGACAGTGTCTGGTCTCTGTTTCGTGACCAGGAGAGGGGGAAAAAACAACTTCTATTGGCCATGTTTAAAAGCACCATGAAAACAAACCATCCTTCATGTGTGTCTTTGTTCTTGATGAGGGCTGCAAAACCACTCTGGCTGTGTTTAAAGTCAGTTGGAGCGACCGGTTAAGTTCAGGCCAGCGGCTCATGAGTTTGGTGCTCAGGGGAGCTTGGGTTTCATGAGTTCAACATCAAAAATCAACTCCTCTCGCTACCTCTCTCTCTACTCCTTTCTCTACCTACTTTTATCATCCCTGTTTAAACTCTAGACACTTGAAGGAGGGAAGGAGGTGTTCCTTTCGGGTTAACATGACCGAAAATAACAATGAGAGAGCTTATGGAGAGCAGCAGGGAACCCTAAAATGGCAAGTGACAGCAACACGATACCACACTTAAACAAGCATGCAAAGTCTATCACATGCACATCATGCATTTAGCATCTCCCATAATTCCCTGCTCCATGTGGTGATAAATTTGTTCAGTCACCCATTTGTTCTTGTCATCCTGTGTTTGGCGTAGTGGGTTCTAGATTAGTGTGTATTAAGTAACTATGTTCTCACCCTCAAGCCAAACCACTGTCCTCTGGGATGCCGCAGGACGTGTCCATGTTTAGCTAACAGTGCAGCTCTATCAGGCCAGAAACCAACAGCCCGCCGTCATGTGGCGTTAGCACTGTGACTACTGCATTTAGACTCTCACAGTTGGCTGTACAGTGCTATTACTATGACACATAACAAAAACGCCAGATCGCTCTATCTATCTTTTCCAATCACATGACAAAAGCTCATGCTGAAAATACAGAGAGCTCAAACCAACACTTCAGAATGGCGCTTTGTGGGTAACCTGTGTCAGCCCCATTCATCTAGCAACTCAGTCCAATTATTTATTTATGCTTTTATTTATGCTATATACTTTTATTCATGCTTTTTATGCTTTTTATGCTTTTTATTTATGCTTTATGCTTCTATTCCTGCATTTGTTTATTTATGCACTTATTTATTTATACATTATTTATGCTTTTAAATGCTTGTATTTATTTTTTCTGCTTTTATTTGCTTTTTTCTGCTTTGTTTTGTTACTGCTTTTAAGTTTTTATTTGTTTATAATATTATTTATGTAAAAATATATATACCATGTTTATTAAATGATTTGGCCGCATATTAGCCATGATTTCTGAAATGCAGCATTTCTCTCTCACCCTCCCCTTTCAGAACACGTAACCTTCAACCCCGTCACAGACGCAGGTACAGGCATGATGTGAACTTTCTGAGCCTCAGGTGCTCAACCCACAGCTATAAAATACTTAAGCTTTTTAAACAAACATAAATATAATTATTTGCGAACACTGACACACTTGTGAAAAGTGTTATTGACACACCAGTCATAATGTGAGTGTGCATGACATTTATGGTTTCCGGTTCCTCGATCTGTGTGGTTAAGGATCAGTAAGTCTTGTGGCTGTGAGAAGGTATGAATGCTTCAAGCTTCTTGAGTTAATGAACAATCAGGCAATAAACAAATATGATCTCAGTGCAAAATGCTTGAAATTGTTTGGGAACTGCAATGGTGACATCCTGTAAGGAAAGAGATAATGGATATTATTCTGTACTTTGACCCAATGAGGACAAGTGACGTCAGTTGTTCTTTTTCTTTCCAAGATGATGCTGTTTGAACTTGCCCTTTTTTAATCTTACATTGTGACATCAAATCCTGCACATTTTATTTCGCCTTCACCATATTGAATGATATAACTACAAAGTCTTTTCAAAACAGCTTGAAACATTGTTTGAAGAGAAACTCAGGTTGACTAATTCAGTCCCCAACAAGCAAACAATCTCTCAAATAAGGTCAATCGCACTTGTTTTATACTATCAACTAAAAAAACAGGTAATTCTGTAATCGCAGGAATCACCCTCTGACCATGAAATTAATGGATTAACGGTTTTATATGTACTTATTTTTGAGACTCTCTTAAGTGCAGTCCTTTTCTAACTGAATAACTATACATTGCATTCATTTAATGCAGCATTTATCATTTTGAACACTTTTGACCAATGATCGCCAGGACAGTTGAAAAGAGGTGTAATGTAAAACATCTTTATTTCTTTTTATTGGGCATCTGCCAAACTTTATTGACACACAGACTGCTTTCTCTTTGTTGCATCTGTCCACCTCCTGAGCTGCAGGTTCAGTTAAATGAGTAATGGAGCCTGTATAATCTCTTCTTCATTTGCATACTTTGACACGCATACACACACATACAGACATTTTCATACAGTGACGCCACCTCTGTCTTGGCCTGCGGAAGCCGCAACAACCCTGACTTATTCCTTGCATGGGCCTTACAAGGTAATGCAGAATATTGGTGTCGAACCTCATCTGTTTACTAAAGCGTGAAATACTTTAAAATTAAGTTTCTCTACTCACGAGTCTTCGATGATTATTGAATCAGCCTCTAGTAATCATCAAGAGTCGCTCGCAGGCGTCTGGTGGGTGTTTGTCTTTCAGGGTTTGTGTACAAGGGTCCTGATAAATGTGCATTGACTGGCTTCTCCACAATGTTCTGTCTGCACTTATCTGAAGTGACTTGCAGATCCAAACACAACGCGTAATGTATCAATATTAACAAATACAAGGGCACATAAAGTTTTTATCTGTGCTTGATGGCACGTAACGCTGAGTACACCATAATAATCAAGTGTTACGCTGTGATATAAACCATATCACATTGGCTTCTGAGTAACTGGGTCAAAGGTCTCACTGTTTGAGAACGTGATTTTTCAGGACAGCAGCTAACAAGGAAATAAAAAAAAAATAAAAAAAAAAATATATATATATATATATATGACTATTGTTGTTATTCATTTTTTTAATAATTATTACTAATTAGCATAAATAGTAGTTGTTGTTGTGATTTATTATTATTATTATTATTAACATGTTAGTTAATTGTAATAATATTATAATCATTGTGATGGTGAATATTATTTGTATATTATTATTATTATTATTATTATTATTATTATATACTTTTTTAATTACAACTTATGATTAGCATGTTAATATTATTGTCATCAATATTATTATTTGTTTTTATTATATCTTTTTAATTGGCTTAAAGTAAGCCATATTGTAGCATAACAGAAAAACTATCAGGGATCCAGTCCAGATATACGGATTTGTTCAATTCATTAAAAAAAACACATTTAGCTGTTTAGCGAAACAAAAGTAGCTCATTATACAATCATAAATCCAATTCTGATTTGAAAGTCTTTACTCAGGTCTTTTGGCACGTGAGCTATGTAAGCGAATGTTCGCAGCAGCACAAAAGTGTCTTTGTTCAAGCAAAAACACACACACCACACGTGAATGACATCACTCTTGTGAGTGTGACTGCAGCGAATCGGGAATAAATATTTTGGTGTGAGTGCATGAATGTGACCCAATGCTCTGAAGCCGTACCTCATTAGTTTTTCTTCTGTGATAATACACCTTTCACCAGATTTTGATTTCATTTTCATAAAATAATGCTCAAGTAGGACTTTCAATACCTTGTAAAGTTGACATGAGACGATATGCAATAAAACACACACACACACACACACACACACTAAAATGCATGATATTGAGAGCATACCCTTCATTCAAACTATGAGTCAAATATGAAACAAAAACAGATCGAACAACATCCCGTCAAACACACACACACAAAAGATGAAAGGCAAACATTCAAGACTGGCATGTGTGTTTTCCATTTGCAGACCAGCAGCAGTGTTGGGTTACTGATGACAGTAGTGACCGGGCCAAACATAAGCCTTGATCCATGTAACTGTAGTGTGTCTGAGCGGGGGACACGTGTGACCGAAAGACACGTGTGATTATGAGCACTGTTAAGGAAGTCCTGTCCAACCATAAAAGCCATCAGTTTGCATGGGAGATTTTGATAAATGTAAATTACTGCTTTTGTGTGTGTGAGCGTGCATTTGTTTCCCAAAACCTTGCCTGGGAACTGGAGGGGATTTAGTGTGATTATGTGCCAGTGGAGAGTGTGCGTGCACAAAAAAGTAGACAAATGTGCATGAAGTCTGCATTTACTGTATACCACAGTTCAGCGGGGGAAGTTACTTCAGTTTGCCGAGCTACTTTCAGCTCCTACTTGCTAACTACTTTGAAACGATTTAAAGCAATATATATTTAAAAGTGTTTAATTATATAATTTTAAAGTCAAAATACATTTATACTACATGTATGATTCCAAAATCATCATTAGATTTCCAAAGTTAAATTAAATTAAATTCGTCAAAACAAACTCTACAACGTAATCAAGTCGACAACATATTTTGCCACAAATAGTTTTTCTAGACTGTCTAGAATGTTTATTACCTGAAAAAGCTACATTATTTTGAGAACCATTGTTCTACATTGTCTACATTTGTTCTAAATTGTCACGTTCATGTCTGTCAGATGCTGTGTAAACGAGGCTGAATCTCTTATTTGTCTTTTTTTTTTTTTACAGATGCAAGCTGTACTGTCTTATATGAAAACAAATTCCGACAAAAACATATGAAGTTGAGATTCAATTTTGCTTTGTGTTTTTGTTTGTTCTTACATACAGTAATGTTTACATTTGCTTCAGACTGGATGTCACATGCAGGCAGAAAAAAGTTCAATGAAGTTGTTGGATCTTGCCGCACTAGTTTAAATGAAGGTGCCTAACAGGCAGAGATGGGACGAAGACGACATACTCATTATTTAACAGCAAAGAAGTTAATTGAAAAATGTCCAAATGTATTAGTTTAGAAATGTGAGTTGAGGTCATAACATATATTGTGCAAGGAACTCTAAAAAAATAAGTCTTTATTATTAATTGATAATAAGGCTGGGTATTAACAAATTAGCAAATTTGTGCGTGTGTGCATTTTAAACAATTCTACTGACCATAAGTAGGTTTGCAATTACGTCAGCTTATTCCCTAACCTAACAGTCTATTAATACTAAATTGACATGTTGACAAAGTTACTTATAGTTATAGAAGTTGATTTCATTATGCATTTATTCAAATAAACATTAAATATTGAAGAACTGGTCAAGTACAAATATAATGAATATGTAATGTAGTTAAAATATTTATCAAATTATCCTCTCTACAGTTGTTTTTCTACCTAACTGTGGAGTTTGTGGACATTAGTGAGCTTTTTCAGCTGGAATCTGCAGTGAATTGTTTCTGTTTTTGGAGTTATAGGTAAATAGAGGTATAGAGGCACGTTTTTCCAATGAGCGTATGTTCCTGCTAGGTATTTGAAACAAAAGATAAAGCAAATGCAGACCACAAACTTTTATGTATTTTGATGGTATTTAATGCTAGCTGCTTCAGTCTTGTAAATCTGGTTTGTTCTCCAAACAGGAGAAGCAGGTTAGCAAACAGTAAACTTTTGTATATATATAAGTGTTGTATCTGACTATCATGTTTAAATAACAAATTGGCTAACAAGCGTTTTGTCTGTTAGATCAGAACTGACACAACTTAAACTGTCTTTTCTCACTAGCCCTATTGTTTGCGGTATCTTTTTGAACATTCAGTGATGAGGGCTAAATCTGGAACAAAGCGGTCCACAGGTCCACCGGCCCCACTGGTATGTGCTAAAATACAGACAAAAAACTGCTCATTGTTGTTTGCCAGACAGCAGAAAGATTAAGTGATAGTAAACAGAGAGAAAGGCGTACAAAGTTGGAAGGAAAACCCATTGGCACGTCCTGTCGGGTGACCAAACTGGCCGAGAACAAAGTGTGATGTCATGATGGTGAAACTGTCAAAACAGATAAAGCGCACATCTCTGTCGCCTGCTTGTTATGGAGAGAATTAATCTAAACAGAGATCCATTTGCTGGGTGGTGAGGTGAGGGCGGGGGTTTCTAGTAGACTTTCTGCTCAGATATATGTGCCAAAGGTGGTTCATGCTGGAATAGGTTATGGATTAGTATATTTCTGATTCACCTAAGATGACTTTACTGGAACAGCTGTGGGTGGCTAGAATTAGGCCTATGGCACAAACCCAGACATGATCATCCAATGCATGTCTAAATAAACCAATGTGACCTCATATCCACAATGAGGCAATTTCAATATATCCATATATCTTTGTCTCGTTCTCTATCGCTGTGATGTATTGACAGCGGGTAGACTACTGTGGGTTTTTTTTTTTTTGTTTGTTTGTTTTTTCGGCAGGGTTAGATCTGTTATTTAACAGTATTTGAGTCCTAGAACGCTCTGGTAAGTTATAACATGCGACAACAGAGCAGTCTGGTTACAAAATGCAAGGCTTCAGCTTTCCCTCAAATAAAATAAACATGACCCAGTATTGTCAATACTGAGCCTTGCAGTCAATCAACAGGCTTTGTCCCTACAAGGTTTTTCACACTACATTCAACCTTGGGCCTTTTAAAACTGCACACTTTGAAAGGAGGTTAGACAACCAATCAGAAACTGCATCAGCATTTAGCTCATTAAATATTCATGAGATTTGTACAGCCACAGAAACTTCTACATGCAACTTGATTTCAATGTCTGAGACGAGTGAAAATATCCAAAGGCAGACTTATTTGTTTTTGCGCATTTTTGTGGAGACATTTTCACATGAACAAGCAGTTGCATATTTTTGTGTTACACATTGAGTACACTTTAGACATTTTACTAACTATAAGTAACTTTGCAACTACAAATCGATTAACTCTCAGAGTATCAATAGACTGTTAGGTTCGGGTTAGTAGAATAAGCTGACATTTAGGCCTATACTTGCAAACCTACTTAGTCAGTAGAATGTCTGTTAGGAAGCATCAAAATCATGTGTTACTACTAATACTCTAATGGCTGGTAGATGACGCGTCCTTGCAAAGTTACTTCTATTTAGTAGAATGTCTAAAGTGGACTATCGAAAAAAGTTACCTTTGTCTAATATTACCGTAGGTTGTCAGGATCAAATATTTCAGACTGCAAATCTGGGTTGAAGTATATAAAACACTGACAAGATAACTCAGGGTTGTTAATCTTAAGTGTGAAAACGCAGATATGTTAATATTGTTTATCTAACTGCAAGAAGCTTGAATAATTATAAAGTTATCTAGAGAGTGGGATTGAGTAAGACAATTTTGTGAGGCTGTGAGAGTAAGAATGAGTGACAGGGAAGAGTCATTTAGTTGATCACACCAGCGGTTCCTCTGTGTAAAAACAGAGACAGAGGTTTCCTGCCTGGTAGACATTGATACAGATTTTGAGTCACTACTGCGATAACATCTGTTGCCAATCTGACAATGACTCAAAATGTAAAACAGACACCACTATAAAGTAGAGCGAGACTCCCCAGACATTCTGCTCCTCATACAGTCATAGACAAAGACGATGTTGGCTGCAGTTCAACACGTAGAACACCACATTATGACGTGACATTTATGGTTTCAGGCGCCTTTTAGGTTGCAGTTGAATCCAATTTACGGTTTCCCCCTTTTTAAACTGACACAGCTCTTTCCACAGACATTTATATTTAATCCTTTATCTGTAAAACACTTCCAGTTTGCAGTAAGGTTAGCATTTGCTTTTATCTTAATTCCGTTTAAATGTTTTAGTTCAGTAGGTTTTGTGATGCATTGTTTTATTGAATGAATGATTTGAATGATTGACTTTTTTTCACAAATTTATCATTTTAGTTTAAGTTCTAGGGTAACACGACAATGATGTACTAAAAACGGGGGGAAAAAATTCTTTGCGTTTTCGAAAAGTTTCACAAACAGACGACAACATTGTCAAAACGCTGTATTATTCATGGCCAGTAGTTGGCGATGTTACTTTGTAAATAAACACTACAAGCCTGTAGACTGAACATGTAATATGCATGCGTTTTCACAAATTCGCGTTATTGTAGTTTTCACATTGTTTTCAAAGACGAGCACATTGAAGCCCATTTTAAATTTTGCCTTTTCATGCTACCAAAATGCCATTGTCGTGTACATGAACGACGAAAACGCATTCAAAAAATCAGTTTTTAGTTGTAGTAATTCATAATATAATTTTAGGAACCAATAGAACATGGCCAGAGTTTAAATCCAAAATAAGAAGCAATGACTGATTTTGATAAATACACCGAAAACAACGCATCAAGTCGATTTATCTTCTGCTTGTAGAAGTATAAACTGACTGAAACTGAAATTGATATATTTATTCATGCAAAACCAAAGCTGCATCACAGTCAGAACTTTTAGCAGATTAATTTTCAAAAATTGTATGGAGTCGTTACGCCTACACTTTCATATGTCTTGCCCACTGACTTTTCATATATTTATCTCCATCTGTTATCAGTATGATTAACCTTACAAGTCTCGCTTTTAAACAATAGTTTTCCTCTCAGTTTTCATATACAGCAAGAACCCTTGGTCTGTGCACTGGGCTTAAAGAGCTGATATTTGCAGTGTTTCTACATCATTGCTTCTACATGGTCTGAGGACTGGTTTCATATTACTCTAATAAACTACATCAGGAAGTTAATCTGGCGATATACTCTCACACATGAAGAACAAGAACACCGCGAACGCCACAATGCTCCGGGCAGCCAGACAGGAAGTGCTTTAATCGAGGGCTTCCTGTGCCGCTCTTCGATCTTGTTGTGTCTGTGATGGCAGTAATGCACTCGCCAGCTGTTACTGTAACAGCTGGAACCAGACATGAGTGAGTGTGTGAATGACTTGAGCTGTTAAAACTCCACTGCTAGAGGGGGCATACAGTGCTTTCTATCACCTCGGTCTTAAACTAGATTACTCATCATACCATTGTGATTGTGATGATAGTGATCTGCACCTGACTGCCTGATTGTTGAGACTGATCTTTAAAACTACATTTATTCCTCCTTCTGCTGTAGTAGTAATAATGATAATTATCTGTAGCTGACTGCATGATTGTTTGTGTTCGTTAAGCCGTGCGGTTTTGTTGTTTTTAGCTAAAGATAGATTATGCTTGTAAGATAAAAGATGAAAAATGTTTTTTGTCAAGGTTTTGTGTTCTTACACACCCAGGATGCTTGCAGAGAAACTGTTATCTTGCTGAACCAGTTTTTATGAAGTTACACAGAAAGTGGCTAGGTTTCCTTTTACATATTCTTTGACTTAAATGCTAATGAATGAGACACTAATGCAGTTTTAAAATCAGGTTCACAGGAGTAAGTTAAGTGTCTATTAAATACCTACAAAAACCTCCAGAGCACTTCTTACAGGGAACAATCTTGGGGTTAAATATGTTGCAAAATGATGATTACTCCCTCAAACAGCAACCTTCAGAATTATGACTCATAATTGAACATTTAAAAAATAATGAAAATCCCTTCGATTAGTGTATTTTAACTTGAAGCGCTTAAAGTTTATGTGAAAACAAATCCATTGGGGCTTAGCTGTTCTGCCTTGCAATACATGTTAAAGTGCTGAAATTTGGACAGAAATATACTTTTGTATAATAATATACCAGTCAGGGTTATTTCATGATTATTTGTATACTTATATACTTTCAGTATATTTGTATACTTGTACTATTTTTTGAATTGGCTTTTTTATATTTTCAGTTACCATTTTAATTTAAGTTTGTCATTTTTGTGCTTTTGACAATTTTACTTTTGTCGTATAGTTTGGATAACACTTTACAATTATTAGTTACATAGTTTTTTGTGTGTGTGTGTAAAAAATAGCATTACAAATTTTAGTTATATTTTAAATATAAAATTCGTTGACAGTAGAAAACAACAAAATGTAAAAATGTTTATAAGAATGACTTTGACAAGAGGCCTATAGTAATTCTGAGTGAAATTTGAGTGGTAGAATGTAATAAAGTGACATGAAAAAAATCATAATGGTATTAAAATGTATTCATGTTACACTAATGAAACATTATTAACTGCACTTCTACAGCATTAATAGAGCAACACTTTATTTTTCAGTGTCCTTAAATGTTAGTAAAACTATAAATTATGGATAACTAACTAACCCTAAACAAAACCATAATCCCATGTAATATTACTTGATATACTGAAATGTATAATTAATTACACTGTAAAATGGATTCCTTAAAATAGTGTAACCTAACATAGACCGGAATCAAATTAAGGCCATGATAGAGGACTCTATAGACATTGTGTCACAGAGCAAATGAGGATCATTTGCAGGATCACTGTTTATAGGCTTAATACTTAATCTATTGAAATAGAAAACATAATTGTGTTATCTGGGATGAGTCATCTTATCACCTGCAGTGAAGTCTTGTGTATTGGTAATGTAGGGACATTTAAAACATTTGAATGAGTCATGAAGGACAGTATTGTTGGTTTGGTGTCCATGGCAACACTGTTATTGTTTTACCAGTTCACGGCAAAGTGTTGCACCCATCAAGGATAGTGGCAGGCTCATTGTATGTGTTTCTGTTTAAGCTTGAGATACTGAAACTCTGATAAGTTAGAATTTACAAAGACTAATGCATTGTTCTGTGTTTACATGTGTGGGAGGAAAAGCAACTGCAAGAGAATGAAAGAGTGTGTTATCTGAAGTGGACCTTGTTAGTTTATCTTAAGTTATTTGCAATTTAACAGACGCTTTTCATCAAAAAGTGATCTTCTATATGCTGTTTACAGCTAGTTCTCAAAGTCAAAATGGGGTTAAGAGCCTTGCACAAGGCTCCATTTCGACTTCACAGTTTTTGGGTCACCTACATTTATGCTTTTAGCAGACATGCATGCATTCAAGGTGTACATTTTATCAGTGTGCATGTGATGCCTAGGAATCAAACCCATGACTTTGGTATTGCTAGCACTATGCACAACACATTCAGCTACAGAAATCAAGGATAAGGATTGAACCTGCAACCTTTCGTATAGAGTCCCCTTTTGGGTCATTGCCCACCTTTTACTGCTTAACTTCTTTTAATATACTAATTTGTTTTCATAGACTAAATTATCTCCCCTGACTCCAGCCGTTTTTCTGTTTTCGTCTGTTTCAGGAGAGTAAAGTACAGAAGTTCATTTAGCTGTATTCTAAACATTGATTTGGACTCGCAGGAAAAGAGTAAATCTGTTTAGATGTAATCAGTACAGTAAAGGCAACAATTCTATTTTGGATTTGTTTTGCACTACAAGTGGAATGTTTAATTTCGTTGGAACTTTGTTGGGTCTATTATAGATGTATATTTGTTTTCATTCCCTTCGACGAGGAGATAATATATATTTTTTAAACACAACTTTGTAAATAGCTCACGCTTTGTATTTTGACTTCATGGCCTTTCTCAGTAAACGTCTTGTGACTCGGGGTTCTTTCATCTGAATTTCTTGAGTGAAATTATCAGATCCCCACGAAGGCTTGTTGACGGAATAAGGTTGTTTACGAGGTATTTTTTGTGAGATCTTCCAGATGTTGCATTGTGAAGAGCCCGAGGTCACTTTGGCGCACAAACAGACCAGAAGTTGAGCAATCACACTTGAAATTGAGAGCAGAGAAATCAGGTCACAGCATCTCGAGTCTTGCACACAGGCCAAAAGTCCCTTCGGATGAAATTACACCTGGCTAACCTCACAGGTGGGAATATTTCTCTTAGGATGCTGTTATATTGAGAGTTTGACTGCATGTCTTTTCCCGGAGGAGTCTTATGATGGAATATTCAAATTGAGTAAAAAAAAGAATCTTCAGTTTTATTTATATTTATCACAACATAAATATCTCAAACATGAATTATGAAACCATTGCATGCTTATAAAAGAGAAAATCTTGAGTTTACTTTGGGCTTGACAAATCAGTCAACCATTGTAGACCTAACATAGCATCTTACAAAAAAAATGTTTTTCAAAATCACAGCCTTTTAACAGACTCAAGTAATGTTAACCCAACAACCTTTTTAACTCATTCACCAAACATTCCCTTTTCGGAAGGTTTCACATTATAAGCCTTCCGGTGTGTGACCAAACCGCTTCACCGTCTGCTGCATATCTGGATATTTTACAAATGTGACGATAACCGTTTGTGTCTTGCATGTGGTTATTGGTCATAAAATAGATGGAGACCACCTCGGTTATATACACTATAATTTAAAGCAACGGGTTTCCCAAACTTTTTTTTATTAAGTTAAGTCAACTGATCACTTTTAATAAAGTAAATAAACTTGATGCTTAAGTGAGAAAGTTATGTGGAATTGTCAAGTTCACATAACTTTTTTTCTTTTCTTTTTGCAATTACGCAGTGAAGTTGCAAAGGGTTTCCTCACTTTTTTAAGTTAAGTAAACTGATCACATTTTTCAGTGTACTAGATAACTATACTAGATACAGAATAGCAGTTAACAGGCAGTAGCTGTTTCTAACTTTACATAAGTTGTCAAAGCTGTGTGTTTACCCTGTTGGAGGAAAACCAGGAGTAAATATGTGACTGAAATATAGCCATTACATTTGATTACACTATAATATTATAACAGTGTAACTAAAACTATTGCTTGGCCCAAAATAGAAACAGAAATTCCTCCGAAGTTATTGTTATATACAGACTTGCACTCTATTTTCAGTTAAAGAGACTGTTCACCTTAAATTAGTGAGGGTGTCATTCTGTGGTGAACTATCCCTTAAGAATATGGCTTAAAATGAACATAAAACTATCTTCAGGTGACATTTTAAAAGCCTGCAACTCATTGACATGGTAAAGGTCTTCACAAACATGTTTTTCCTCCAGAACGGTACAGATGGAACACGGTGGCCTTGCAGGCTGTTTTGGCTGCTGCGTTTACATCTGAAGGCTTTTGAGAAGGTCTCTGTCGTGTTATTGTAAAGCTGGAGAACTGGGAGGACATTGTTTTTGTAGGAGCTCTGAGGAGCAGTTCGATAACAGTTGTAGTTTACGCTTTGCAATGTGCTACTGTGCGGACAGATGCTGAAGTGTTTAGGCAAACTGTTTGTGCGTCCGGGCACATGTACAGGCAGGAGAACTGCTGGAGGTTTTACACAACCATCTTGAGGAGTTCTGCTTTTAATCTGCTAACTATATGCATATTTTGGTCCCCTCTCGGTTTGTCACTCTTTCTCTGAGCTCACACTCTTTCACACACTCTCTCTTTGTCTTTTTCTCTTTAACTTTCTCTGTTTGTCTTTTTGTCTGGTGTCTGTGGGAGGTAAAATTGGAGATTGTGTGTGACTGGCTGACTCAACAGGTGAGTAAGGCTGGATTGTGCTCCGAGACATGGCAGTGCTCCAGTGAGGGGAACCTTTCACACGCAAACCCTAGTGTGCAAAACGGTGTCATACTCACTGATCGTATGCCTCAGACTGCTTATTTTAGACTTATCAATTCAGTTATAGGAAGTCAACATATTTATACATACTGTACATGACTTAATCTTTTAATATTAAGGTGAATATCAAAAACTTGTCACATCCCAAAATAAAAAAGATTTGGACAGACAGACAGCCAGTGTAGTTGTAGTTTGTTGGTTGGTATTAAATTAATACATTTTACCATTATGATTTTTTTCATGTCACTTAATTACATTCTACCACTCAAATTTCACTCAAAATTACTATAGGCCTCTTGTCAAAGTCATTCTTATAACCATTTTTGCATTTTTTTTTTCTATTATCAGGTATTGTATTTAATTAAAATATAAATACAATTTGTAATGCTATTTTTTACCAAAAGAAAAACAACAACTGATGTTTTTAATATGTAATCATAAATTAAATGCAGTACAGTTAATACTACCGTGATATGTACGTATTTAAATGGAATATTGAATTTTTCACTGAAATGTTTTTAATAAGTAGAAATGCGCTGCTACCAATATGTGTAAATTCTTTTTTTTTTATTATTATTGCATTTAATTGGGATGCAAAATGTATCTATTTTTATTTTGTTGTGAATTATGACCTGGGCTTGTTCTTGATGGTTTTTTTGAGCTCACCTCTTTCTTCATCAATATATTTATTTTTACCGACTGTTTAATTAAATGATTTGTCCTCTTTTTGCCTCTCTCAGCCCTCCAACGTCTGTCCTGCTTGATAACTCTTGTTTTGTCTCTTGGTTTGCTTTGAGAGCCTTTGTTCTTTGATCGGTCTTGCAGTTCTCTAGTCACTAATTCATGGACAGCAGAATTATGAGTCTTATCTGCCTTCCCAGCAATGCATGACGGGAAGTTTTCTGAGAATCACTGCCGTAGGCCGAAACAACATTTCAGAGCATAGCAGATGACTGCAGTTCATCTCACTGACTGCTGACCGCAGGCTGACAGAGACAACACTCACTTTCACACAAACACAAGCACCGACCAGAGAATGAGTCCACACCACAATGACAGCTCAGCATAACCTCTTGCTCTCAAGGGAAGTGTGCTGGATTCACAACACTCTGGACAATCCCTGATAATTCCGTTGGCACAATCTTATCACACATTAAACCTTTAATTCTTGGAAATAATATTACTGGCAGTAAAACTGCAGGCAAATGAGATGACCGAATGATTACTCATTCACTATTCCCTACAGTGAATGGATGCTACATAGTGAATTATATAGGGAACAAGGATTGGTTTTGGAAACCGCTTGTGTTTATTGTTCCACAAGGAGTAAATTAGCATTCTCAAGGAACACAATCTCAGGTGTCATTAATTCACTTAACACAGAGCAGTTTGCAAGGATTGAGGAATGAAAAGACAAGTCTGAAAATTGGGAAAAGGTCCGATCATGTATAAATAAATATAACTTGTGCAAATCTCTGTTAAAAATTGTGGTTGTAAAAACAGTTGTGTTTGTTGTGACTGGTCAACTGACCCGTGATGAAGACACCACTCGGCTAGTGGCCTCCAGGAGTTTGAGATCCCTGTTTTACGGCCCCGTAAAAAACAAATATATATATATATATTTGCTGTTCAAATGGCCAAAAAGCTTTCAGACTTTTGGTCCCCGGGTTTACATGAAGGATTCTGAGAAGGATAAGTCATGATGTCAGAAATTCTAGTCAAAATGGCGCAAGATTACCATCCTGGATTTATTTTGAGAATGTGCTTATAGCTTTAGGTCTGCTGTTGCATATACTTGTATGTATGTATGTGTGTGTGTGTGTGTGTGTGTGTGTGTATATATATTTATATACATATATATTCACACACACACACACATATATAATTTATGTTTCCAGAAACTTTACAAGAAGAGATTTTCTCTTAGATTTTCACTTAAAGTGAACATAAAAGTATAAAAGAAACTGATTTCACTCCCATTGGTGAGACAAACAGATAGTCCCAACCTAAACTCATGCTATTGGTTGATCCAGAGCTGATCTGTCGAGTTGGTTGGGAGCTTGGTTTAGGATTTAAATAAAAAGGATATGATTAATATCAGGTGAAAGACTATAGAGATTTTTCTGGAATGGGAAGATGCTGTATAGATGCTAATATACAGCCACTAAAACCAAACCTATTCAGAGAGAGGTGAGCACCTCCTGACATGGCTGAGATCTGTTCAGTCTTGTCTGTGTTTGTATTACAGTCACGTCAGGAACACATAATTTGAGCTTCTGGACTGCTTCTTCCTCCTTTGATGTTTTCCATTAGAGAGACTGAGTGTGTTGGCCTGGAAGAAGCTTAGGACCACTTGTGTAACACACCTTCAGATCCTTGAGAACCATGAGAGCGAGAGAGAGAGAGATTCCTTTTGAGGTTTCTGTCGATCTACGTTGGAAAAAAATCCATGACTGTAAAGCTGCGAGATTCTCTTAATTTTCCTGTATTTTGAAGGCCCTCGGGGCCCTCAGAACAGACGGACTGGAGTCATGGACGCTGAGGTCACAGGAGAACAATAGTGCAAGGTCTTCATCGCTGTCTAAAGCTCTAAATCTGTTTCAACAGGAAGAGAGAATGATTCTCTTACAGGGAACATAGACCTCCCAGTGCTGCGTGTTTGATTTGGACCTGGTTCAGTCAACAGACATCTCACTGTCCGACTCCACCCCTGCTCTCCACACACAATTACAACCTCAATCGCAACATCCCCGCTCTAAATCAGGCTCGCTCTTTCTTTCTTCTCAAGAAATTGCATCATTAATGACTGTATTTTTAGATTATAGTGGTTGAGGAATACTATGGTGGTAGAATGGGTGGTCTGGCAATGGTCATAGTTTCAGTAGAATTTCTTTGGTCTGCCTAAAAGCTTTGGTCTGTTTTGTGGTGGATGTTGTGCGCCAGAAGAGCATTTAAGAGGAGCAGATTGTCTGTTGTTTATGAGGTGATGCTGCCAGCCCCGCCTGTGCACTTACACAATCGTGAAACTGACCCAAACTATTCACATCAAACTCTTTCTACACAAGATAAAAATATTCACATGTGAGATGGTTTTCTGTTGTTCAACCCCCCTTTTTTGTGTATCTGGGAATATAACGGAGATGATAAAATTGTATATTTCGTGATATATGTAATCAATGAATAGAATTACAGTAATTGAAGAATAAATAAGACAATCTATTTATATAAAATGAACTGAAGGAAAAAGGCATGGATTTTTGTACACTCCAAGACATATTTCATCATATGATGAAATTAATGCATCATGAAATGTTGATTAAAATGATTAAAATATTCAAAATGATATGCATTTAATGTGATTTTGTATTATTTGAGATATATACATGTAACAATATTTGATACACAAGATTTTCTGAAGGTTGATGTCACATGAACGAGAACTATTTTAGTCTCACCAACCTTAAGTACATGTTATACAAAGATCTTTCATTTTCACTTCAACGTGATTGAAAGTAATGACTTGTAGTTCAGACTCTTTGAGGTCCATTGAATTTAAAGTTGTGGAGAATTGCAAAACGTAATGCTAACCTACCCACAAGTCTCTGGGGAACAGGTAGTAGTGAAGACCAATCGGTCCAATAAGTGTGTTTGTGTTTGTTATTCTACGCAAGCTTCTCTAATGATAAGACTCTACACAAGGATTCGCTAGAAGATGCAGTCAAAATCCATGTAGTATGTTTCATAAGGCAAAGGTAACATTCAAGGGGAGATAGTATGTAAGACGTGGGCTACGTGCACGTTTTGTCATTCCATATGGAACGCTGAATGTTTGTGTACGGACATTGAATGACTTATTCTCGTGACTGTACAACTGATGGTGGATAAACACAACGTAGGCCAAAGGTTTATAGCCCAAAACTAAAGCTGCATCTTTACATTTTTCTAAGCCATCAGGTATTCGGGGAGGAAATAAAGTACAGCAGACTCTGGTTGCTTTTTGTCATAAAACATAATTCAACTTGACTGAAGCCACAGAACATTGTGTTTTGTGCAAAATGGTGTGAGGAAAGATCCATTACAAAATCAAAATCCTTCCTCATAATGTACAACCACAAAATGTCATGCTACTAAATGTACACACCAATTTGAGCTGATTTTACCTACCTAAAGGAAACCAAAAGGCTAAAATTGTTACATGTTTCAATTAGTGTTATCTAACACAGCATGTGTTTGAGCAGAGAGAATAATAGATAATACTGGCTTTATGTGATCCTCTAATGGCCACTGAGTCTTATGTTGTGAGTGTCAATGATCCTGAAAGAGTGGTTAAGAAAAGTAGGGAGGCAGCATAATCTCTAAACCAAGTTTTTTCTTCTTCTAGTACTCCTAGAAAGCCAATCATTATAATAATATTAATCTTTCCATTTTAAAATTCTTGTTTCCATATCTGTCAGTGGGCTTCAACTGGGCAAGCAGTCCTCTAATTGAACTATTGCGTTTCCACAAGGAAATGCAGATACTTGCAAAGCAGCAGAAGTTTTTTTTTAGGCTTTGCTTAAACTTTGCCATTATCATCTTTCCAGTGTAATTGTTCCAGAAAGAATATACTCCTCATTCAGTATGTAAATAAATTAGAAAAATTACAGAATATGCTAATATTATGATGATGCTATCACTGTCAATTAAACTTTAAATGGCAAATATTATCTTTTTAAATTAAACAAAATGGTTTAAAAATATCACTACAAAAAGTAGTACTGCACTGTTTCACACATTTTAACTATTTTCTTCGACTGCTTCAGCCATTATGTTTTCTAAGTTGGTGTACTGGCAAAATATGCGCACATTTACTGTAACTGAACTGTGCTGTTCATTGTTATTTAATTGTCTCAAATTGAGAGTAGGTGTGGTCCTGAGATTTTATGACAACTTGCAACAAAACATTCGCAGCGGTAATTGCAGCTATTGAAATGTAGTTTCTGCAACACAAGAGCAACATAGAGGAATGCTAAGAGTTAAACGATGAAATTTGGGAAGAGAAGTTAGATAAATATAATAAATATATCTTGTGTGTGTGTATATAGAAGTATAAAACTATAAACTGTCAGCTAAATATAATTTTATACAAAGCTTTAGCACAGAAAGGAAACAATATATCCTGATAGTATTGTAATGTTGCAATCACTCATGAAGAGAAAAATATGAAAAATGGGAGATTCCCTGGAACGGTGTCCACATCACTGACAGAAATGTCTCATAGTTGGCCGTAACTCCTGTCAGGAATAGATCCTCTTGCACAAGCTGAACATTTCACAAACTGTATAACTTTTTATGGCACCATGGCCTGTAAACAAATCACAATTTATGCATTAAGTGAAATTAGGGAACATTCAAATGGTAGAAATCTTGTTCTGTTCAGCGATCAAACCCTTTTGACCCTCTTTGATCCATCTCTCAGTCTTGGATAAATGTATGTTGTATGATTGTCAATCTTACAACCAACATTATTTATCTACAACAGTATTTTATTATAATTATATATATACTGTATATATGTATGTATATATGTATATGTAAATATATATATATATATATATATATATATATATATATATATATATATATATATATATATGTTTATAATATACAATATAATTATACAATTTAACATGTAATAATTTTATTTAAATCTATTTTTGGTTTTTCCTCATTCAAGTTGGCTGTGCTTGTATACTTGTACACAGAGGTTTTGCCAAGATGGCCGGTAAGAGACTTTCCCTAAAGGGACATGATTTGAAGGGTCCACATACAAAATACAGACTTCTGTCATGAAACTCTGGCGCAGGCTAATAGGTCTATACCTCAACCTGCTTGCAATGACATCATTCTCTATAGGGTACAACTGATTGGTTCCTGCTGTATCAGTAGCCAATGAGCTCGCTGCTCAACCTTCAAATACTTTGTAGTATTTGCCTCAGCAGTAGAGCACACTTTCAGAAACCCTCCACCTTCCGTAACTCCATCTGTATAGATCTGCTACTGGTAATTCATGTATGCTAATGTACAGCAGCAGTATGTCTGTCTTGCTCACAGCAGCATGTTGTGTATGTATGGGTAGCAGCAAGTCCTTTACTTGCTCTGCAGCAACAGCAGCGTAGCAGATCTATTCTGCCAAGACCAAATATATCCACATTGTCATATCCATTACCATGCCAAACACTGAAGAGTTGTCATGACAGAACTAAAATTTTTATGATTGATACCAAATTGAAATTAAATTACTTGAGTCACATCCATGAACACCACAGTTCCAACATGTGTAGAAAGCCTGTGCGCTATTCACATTGGGCCATTGCTCAATGTTTTGTGGGTTGTGTTTAGGGTTTTGTCCCCAAATGTGAGCTAGCATGTGAACAAAATAATGTAAAAGAAACAGGAGGGATACATATGATGTCAATCTTTGACTAGTACTGAGTGATTCATAGCATTAATATGAATTTGACACCAGTCCCCCTTTTGCTCGGAAGTTACGGTTTTCCATATCATGCTATTCTTTTCTGAAGTACCTCTGGGTGAACGAACTCATGTTCTGTTTAAATAAAGTGTCCCAGAGTGAGTTTCTGAGTGCTGAGTAAGTGCATGCGAGCTTATGTCAGTCAGTCTTTGACTGTCTTGTCTTATCAGCAATTCAGTTTTATAAAAGACTATTGTACTGCTTGTCCTACATATGGGACCTTTTTGTTTATGATTGTGTCTGAAACTGAAGGCAGCTGGCTAGTCAGTCAATGACCTAATATGCAGTGTTTGTTTATGACAGTTGAAACTGGTTTAGACAGGTCTCCAAATCACAATAACATTGTAGCTACTGATCTAGAACAATTTCAGGTGAGCTTTAGATGCAACAAAACAAATATTGAATATCTGCACAGCTTATTTTTGATAGAAATTGAATAATACTTTAGATTTTAAAAATAAATGAATTCCTTTATTCGCTCCAGACATCATTTCATTCTTTTTTAATCACAATCCTGTGCATAAGTTGGTGGTTGTTTAGAAACTGACTAGAAGGCATCTTATTTGTCACAATATGACGCAAACATTGAATTTGGATACCTTGATGCCTATTTCAGAAAAAAAAAAAAAAAAAAACGATGGAAGACAACAAAAAAGACCACATCTGAGCTTTAATGGATTCATCAGCCTTTTTTGTTTTGCTGTGCCTTTAGGGTAAAAATAGCAATACTCTGTGTAAGTGATACTCTGCATATACTAACTCATGATGAAATATCAGTCACTTCCATGAAATCACAAACAAGATCTGATTTCTTGAATGCATGAAGACGTAATCCAAACTTAAGATCTATTACGGCCAAGGTTTGTGTCGCTCCATCACCATATAACAACATGAGGACATTGACCTATTAGCTTCTTATTGCAAGATTTGGTCTCCATTAGTCTTTGTCAAACGTTACATAACCCCAGTCATCTGAGACACAGTGAAGACACATTCGCTTATGTATCCATTATGATTTACTCTGGAACCAAGTCTCCTTATACTTGTTTAGACACTTAAGCGGGTAGGTGCTAATTCAGCAACTATTTAAGTGGCTGTTTTGACAGTGTGTTTCAAGACCTTCGTTTCCATAATGTTGGGCTGTTTTCACAAAATTAGATCAAAATGTTAAATTGGGGATGGTTTTATGAAAAGGTAATTCCCAAAGGTCTCCCAAACCCCCTGTGAATGCATCTGTTCGCAGTTGTAAACTAACCATCATCATCTGTTTGTTTGAGTTCCTCCCAGTAGACTCAATAAATGCTGTGTTTCCTCTCGTACAGTGAGGAACAATGTACGGGAGTGTTGCTTCACAATACAAACCCACTTTATGATAACCCAAACTGCTCGTAAATGCGTGCGACCATTCGCTGACCCCGGAAAAGTTGTGTGTCTACATTATTAGCGTTTATTAAAGTAAATCTGCAACAGCAGGCAGCCTCCCCGGGCAAAACAACTGAACATTTAAGAGAATTCCGTTATCCCTAAAAGGCAGACATGAGGCAATTTCTCCATAAAACCTGAACCTCTTAAAAGTGGCCTTGCCAAGCACAACAAGGCCATTTTGAGCACCTAAGAGCCAAATGACTTAATGCACGTGAAATCAATCCATGCTGTGAACTCATTGGCTGAGATTAGCTTTAAACTAGAACCGATCGCATTCTTGGGATCCATCGTCAGTGTTCACACACAAGCTCTCTGATTGACCGTCAGACAAACAAAGCGATCGTGTTATTTCGTATCCAGACTCCAAAGCGGACGTGCTAAGTGACTCCTGACAGCCCATTTGTTTTGGGCCTCCCTCTAAAGAGATTATCAGAGGCAAATACCATCAGTGAAGGGGGTTTGCGGAGATAAATGAAGGTATTTGTTTAATACAGACTTACTTACTTTATGCAGCTGCCAAGTTCTAAATGAAATGGAGAGGGGGTTTAGAGCAGTGGACCTGGATAAGAGACAGATTCAGTGTATGAAAATCATGCAAACGCTAAAAATGGAAGATGATTTAGGCATGTCGCCCACATTGGGGGATTTGTTTAAAGCCCTTTTGAGTGATTCATTGTCAACAGAGAAAAACACAGAACTAATTAACCTGTGTGTGGGTGAATTTGTGTCTGTATGCTTATTGAGTGCCTGTCTACCTGGAATTTATGGAAACAATTTCATGATATCTATCTTATAATCACATCGGCATGTGTTGCCGAAATGCCTTTGGGAAACTTTGTGGGATTTATGCTTTGTAGTGTGGAACAACAGTTCGCATCAGAAGAAAGAGAAGAAACTCATGTCAGTTGCAAATCTTACACAGACCTTTATTGTTCTTAATAGTTGATTTTTACACCACATACTGTACATACAGGCCACCACAGTCCCTCTCAATACTGTACAGACATTACATTTTCAAGTGGTCATAACATTCTTTAGCCTTCTTTAACAGTTCATTCTCTTAAACATACTTTTCATCTTTCCTTCTCAAAACAACATCTTGGCTTTTTACCAGTGTATCAAACCGTCTACTTCATGAAGACACTACAAAATAAAAATAACAGCAAACCAAAGTCCATGGATGGTTGCTAATATCGAGTAGTGCCAATCATCAAGTCCATCTAGTCGTATCCAACTCTATTCCAAAGTTTCCTTCTAATTATCACATCAACATTTCTCAAGCCCTCATTGAACATTCAAGTTCTCTTCTACGCGACTGTCAGTTCTACGTCAACCTTCTGCTTCGACAAGCATGTACATGCACTGGGCCCTCATGATAATACAGGCAGGACTCAAGTTAAGCTCTATGCAAGATGCTACATTGTAATATTCATCCATTTTGGGGGGTGGAAAAAAATATGGCTCAGGTTTGATTTTTGCATTTACAAAATGTCAAATTTTCCAATTGGAAACTAAAACATTGCTAGCTAACAGCAGTTTTTCTTGATAAATTATACCATCTGATTTAAATATAAAATTGAGCTGATAAAATATCCGTTTAATGGGAATGTACTTGTAAGACTTGCCTTCCAGTAGAGCTATGAATCAGACTTTTACAAAGTATTCATTACTTTCATCTCTTTTCTCAGTGGGTATTCTTCCTTTCTAAAAGCTAAACACAGTGCTTTTAATAAAAACAAAAAAGAGCTACAGTAAATATCTTATTGAGAAGTTTAAAAAAGTATAACTTTAATTACAAAAAAAATCAATATTAATAAAATAAACAACAAAAAATGACCACACTGACAGTAAACAAGACTAGATGCGTGATCTTGCGCTTTCACACAAATCAACATGGTTATTTAAAGTGTGCGGGATGTCTTCAATCTTCAATCCCTTGAGATTCACACAGTCGCCTCACAAATACTGTCTTTCTGGTACTGGTGTGGCCCACGTGGACCGAGGAGGGTTTTTGGGGGAGGGATTTGGTAATAATAGCTGCCATTGTGGACAGTAACACAAAAACACTGCTGTAGAAACAGTCTTTACACACACATAAATACAAGTCCTCCGCATGGTGCCACTCCATCTAAGTCTTTACACCATGGTCTCCTTCCTCTTTCCCAGTGAGCAGAGTGAACGCTTGTCCTTTTTAGATTTGCGAGGAAGGAAGGACCCGGAAATCGAAGATGATGAAGAGGATGAGGAGAGGGTGGAGGTTGCAGAGGGAGTGGGGCTGGGGGGCTCCTCGGAGCTGGGGGAGGAAGGGGCGGAAACTGCAGCCCGCGGACAGTTCTCATCCATCTCTTCCATATGGATGATGGCGGGGACTGTAGACGAGCGCCGTTTGGCACAAATGTCGGCACTGGCTGGGGTGGACATGGATTCATTCTCAGGGAGAGGTGAATCTTTCTGCGTTGACATGGCGCTGCGGAGGCAGTTGAGCCACTGTTGCTTGTGGAAGATGTCATTGACCTGCAGTGTGTGGGACTGACCCTGAGATGAGTCCTGGAAGCGCACCCGGAAGATGTTCTTGGCTAAGGGGGGGGGGGAGACTCAAATGAGCAAAAGTAATGGAATAATAAAGGAATAGATGTGATCAGCCTGACACTGAGAGGCATTAACCTTACCTTTATCTGCATTACTAAAGGCCCCTCGGAATGAGCCGCCCATGCGAACGTCTCCGTCCTGCAGGTCTTCCAATACGAGATCCTGCACCGGGATTGGCTGGCGGTACACTTGGAAACAATGTCGGTCATTCCGTGTCACAGGCCGGGTCAAGACCAGAACCTCCGTGAACAGAAAAACGTGCAACTTCTGATGAGAAGAATGGAGGAAAAAAGAAGGCAAAGAAAAAAGAGAGGTCTGGTTATTGACATGTTGTTTGAACATTGGACTGATTTGCAAGTATTAACAGTTTTCTGCCCTGGCGCTCTCAAAGATTCCCCTGTCATTGTGTCAAGTGTTTGAGAGATAAAGGGAGCCAATTCCTTGCCTCTGATGGCCTTATTTGGAATATGGTGCCTTTGGTGTTTATATTTCCAGAAAGACAGAAATGATTTGCCCTCAGCAGTTCAGGCTGTTATGGGTGTGTTTGTGTGGGAGACAACAACTCACCGTGCCACTTTTGTTGCGAAGTTCACCATGGCAAAGCAGGCTTTTGCACTGCTCTATGCGTGGATCTTTCTGTCTATCCTCCAAATATTCCAGCTTATCGATATAGTATTGACATTCTGACTCTCCTTTCTTCATGTTGATGTCAGCCAACACAGCCTGAATAATGCTTATCTAGAAAAGAGAAACAAAGGCAGCATTAACACCAAATGTCACTTAAACAACTCAATTTGAAAGACTACAGTTGCTAGATGTGTGTTTGTACTTACCGCCTGCTCAAGGCTTGCTGTGTCTGGATGATCTGGTGGTGTGTGTCTTAAAATCTCTTTCAGAAGAAGGGGGTATTTGACCAATCGTGAACGAGGGATGTCCAAGAAGCTCCACAAGTCTAGTTTCCTGCTGAAAGGTGACTCAAGGCAGCGCTGTAAGAAGTCCTGAACTCTTGGGTCTTGTTTCTTCTGGTCAAGCAAGGCTTTTGCGGCTAACTGGTTACTGCAATATGCCCTGTATGCATTTAACCCAGGCAGCTGTGGAGGAAAGCAAGAGTTAGTCTTAACACTTTTACAATGCTCAATAATTCATGTGCATTTCATAATAATATAAAGACAGCAAAAAGATACTTACCCAGTTCACAACAATCTTGCCGATTTGTCCCACTGTGCCATCTCGGCCTGTAGCCTTTGCCAACTGAGCGAGAAGATCTGATTGGGTAAAGAATAAGTTAGCACTACTTGTCGCTATCATTTATGCTAAAATAAATAAGATGTCCGGGTAAGATATCTACCTTCATGAAGAGGAATGTAAGCATCCAAGTCTCCAAAGATGGCTGTCAGCTCCTCCTCAGACATGATAGAAAGTTTCAGCATGGGATCATGGTACGCCTGGACACACAAAATGAGTAAATAATAGCTACAGCCTCTAATTTTAAAGAGAGAGACATTTTTGGCTATAAATGGATGAAGGAAGCCAGCCAATATGTCTAACTCTGAAAGCACAGCCAAGAACTAATTTTGTCTATTTGCTTTAAATGTTCCAACCAAAAATCGAAATTTACAAACCTTTCGGGCTAACTTCAGGTCTTCAATCAGGTCCTGTTCTCCCCGAGACATCTCAAAAATTGCCTGGAGAGACAGTAAACAAAACGGTCACATTCAAAACTAAGAAGAGAGTTCAGATATTTTTAGTCAGGCCCCTACAAATCGGATTCTCTCTTTGGTGGGAAATATTTGAGGGGCTCACAGTTTGCTATAATGTCTGATTACTAAGTCTAGTTGTGAATGAGAGGTGAGGCTTTGTGCGTCAGACCAGCCAGTCTGTTAGCACTGTACGTCTGACTCAGAGACGGCTACTCTCTCTGCTCCATTCCATTGCGTGTTAAGAACACACGCCAAAAAAACCCAGCCAGAATGAGAGCGGTAGAGCGATGGATAATAAAAACAGAGGGAGAAAAGGAACTGGGCACTTTCCAAGCCCCAGGCCCTTTGGGTTTCATAAGTCTCACAGGCCTGATTCAGTAGCGTCTGACAGGGATTCTAAGACTGGATTTAATAGTCTAGGTTTTACAGTGCTGTCTGGATTCCATAGTTCCGTCTGTACTTACCTCTTGTCTCTTAATCTCTTTGGTGGAAAAGGTTCCTTTCTGGTGGACGTCCAGAGTCTCGGACCAGAGTGTGCTGTTGCGGCGTTTGGGTGGTGTGGGAGCTGCGGCTTTGCTGCAGGGCTTCTGCTGGGGCACGCCCGGAGACCTCCCATCACCCCGGAACGAGGCCTGGAGGGTCTGGCCGAAGCGTCGGACGGCCCCATTCTTCGCGGGAGAGATGAGGTTCGCCAGCGAGGTCACTCGGCCAAGAGGCCTCACACGCTTGGTACAGGGTTCCTATGAGACACATGGATGAAAATAAACGTTAAAACTTAATCACCCCCTATGGACCACAACAGATTTTTTTGTGCTTAATTAAATGCACAACTGCCAATACAAAAAGGATAAAGTTGAGACCACAAGTTGTCACCTCACTTAAACAGAGGCTATCTTATAATTCACAGGATAAACTCCTCACTGGTGCGGTTATGAAGGGGTCATCTGCAGGTCAGGTTGATTGGTGTTTCCTGGGCGACAGACAGCTAGGCAGAAGCTCCAACCTTTTGAGTTAGCAGCTGTTATGCCCATCAAGTGAGATTGACCCTCTCAGAAAAAAAAATCTCTCTCTCTCTCAATATATACGCGCATTCAAACAAGAACAAAACCCTCTCTGACAGCAGCCCTGGACATCCAGGGTTCAAGAGGCATGACCGGAATGTAGGAGACTCCAGTCAGCTGTCCCATGCTGATGACCCACACACACATTTGACATCATGGCCTAACTATAGCAAACAGGTCTCCAAATCAGAGTACTTAATAGATACATTTATTTGGGTCAGAGGGACCACCATGGTAAGTTACAGATTTGACCCAGGCCTTATAAACAGACAGCACTCTACCCCCCTCTTCTTTCCTTTCTTCCATTAAGAGCTGTTTATGGTTTCGTGTTGAGGCAGGCCCTGTAGCCCTCGCGTGAGAGATACAGGCGCACCTGAACCCCCTGGAAGAGGGGGAGGTGAGCACTCTCAAACCCTACATCCATAATGACTGGGCCTCCAGCCAACCTCAACAGACCTGAGAGGAGAGGGGAGGCGGATCAAAGCAAAACAGATCTGAGACGTTGATCCTACACTCACTCGAGAGATCTGACTGAAAAAAACGTATACCGTTCCTGAAACAATGTGAGCTTTGTCGTCAAAAAGTGTTTGTGTCTTTCAAGCGGCAGGGACAAAAAGCACTATGTGCTTGGCACTTTTTAAAATGCACATTTCAATAGATTTTCCAGTGCTGGATGGTTTTCCAGCTGCTGAAAGTATATAAAAGGGGATGTATTGTTCTCATCTTGGCAAAGTGAAACCACACCATTCCACTGACCGGCGGAGACAGCTGCCGAGCAGATCTACAACTTCACTTTAGTAGGAACTGCAACTGTGGCCTAACTGAACTTGGCCGCCCAGTTCTGCCCGCCTGTCCTTCCTCCACTATCGTGTAAGTAAACATGAAGACCACATCTGAACCTTCTCCAACAGTGGCCAAAAACACAAGATGTTGGGAAGACAGAACAGAGGAAGCAGTCTGACTAAACACTAAATTCAAAAGACCACAGCAGTACCTGTGTGAGCGATTAGTGGCTCTACGCAAATAATCAGAGCGTTGCTGTTGCCCATTGTGCTCTTCCTGCTGTTTAGGGAATCCCTGCAATAACACACACTTTTGTTCTTTCTTTTCTTGAAATTATAGATCATCGTGGGGAAAGAGCAACAATGTAGACAGACAGATAGACTGATAGTGTGACTATTTCTGGTTGTGTTGACTTTTTAGGGACCCCCTGGAGAGTTAGAATGGGAGAACATAGCAGGGGGAAGCCTCCCCCACAGGAACTGAAGTTTAGACCACTGCTGTGTAACGTTTTGTTTGCTTAGCTAAACTTTGGAGACATAATTGTCATTAGAAGCTAAATGTGATTAAAAGCTCCCTTTGGGGATGATTTACCTCAAAGGTAAAACCAAATTAAGTAAAAAAACAAAAACTAAAGATTTTTAGTTTAACTCCATTTTTGGAGCATGGTTTTAAGGAGTCTTAAGTCATTTTAATTAGCTATACATAAAAACAATGAAAGTCTATAGTATTGGTTCTGTTCTTTCTTCAAAATCTCTCTGATGGACGGATTGGATTATTTAAATCCTTCCTGGCAAGCCATACAAATAAAACTTATTGTTTGATTAACTGGCATAGTAATGCATGTGATTATAAAATTAATGGAGGGAACCAAATAAACTATTGTTGTGACTAAAGCAAAGTCCCTCAGCTTTCAGCCACAACTTCCTAAAAATCTCCTGATTCATTCATAATTTGCAACTTCTGCTTTAGCCTTCCCGACAACTGAACCCTTTCTCTGGCCACTTCCGAATCAGAGTTGAAACTGCAAATAGGAATAGCAGCCTGCTAAAGAGAAGTAAGATTAAAGCCTCTTTCTGGGTCTTGAATACATTTATAAATGCTCAAGAGCAGGGCTCAAGCATACCTGGGTTACTGCTTTCAGACATCTAGAATGCTCTTAAATATTTGCATGCTCACACATTTAAAAAAAGAAAAAAAGAAAAAAGGGCTGGGGGCCCTGAAAAAAGCCCTGAAGGGTTCCTCAAACCATTAGTAAATATGTGAAACTTCTGCTCGGGTGTACAACCAAACATACAGGCTTTAAACGTCCTGTAAATGCATATTTAGCCACCACAATGGGCAAGATAATTTAAAAAAATGTTTAAAACTGCTCAAATGTAATCCAGCAATTCAGTGACCACCGTACTTAAGTTGACCTTTAGCCCCATTGATTTGCAGAGCACTCACTCACTCAGCTCCTGCCCCACCAAACACACACTCTTGAGAAACACACCTGTGATTTTTACTCCTTTAAAGGCCAGTGTGCGTATAAGATAACAACAGGGCAAGGTTCTGACTTGGCTGATAAAAAAAGTGTAGAAACTCAAACATGCTTTTATCAAGCAAAACAAAGAGCAAAAGAAACAACAGGACATAATTTGTGATTGATCGCCTTTGGGTCTCACCTCTAGTTCTTTGTAAATCTGGTTCTGATAGTCTATCTTCTGTAAAGTCCGTTTGATAGGTACCACACAAGGTTCATCGTAAGCCACCATTTCTTTCAATAAAATCCACTGGTTGGTTTCTGTTATTTCCAAGGGTGGGCAATAATCCACAAGTGATTCTTAAATAAAAACGTGATGTAACATAAGAACTTGTGATTGTCCGCCTAAGCGGAGCTTTCTAACTTCTAAACACACTCTTGGTGTGTGTGCTCTAACAATCTCTAACTTTGTTCTAGGGATGTGAGAGGTAGGGAGTGCTTATATACAGAGTTTTAAAAGGGCGGAGTCACTGTAAACTCACCAATGGCAAGAGGAAGGAGTTGGGGGTATGTAAATGACTCTGAACAGACAGAGTCTGAGAAATCTGACTCTCTGCTACCTCACATTAACAAAGCTAAAATTTGCATTTTAGTTTCTACATTTCAGTAGTGTCAAAATGTTACTGTCCATAAAGCAGGAAAGCTTACAAAACCTTTAGTAAAAAAAAAATAAAAATAATTCTGCCTTTAAAATATGACTTAAACTGTAATTAATGTAATTTTGGACCTCAAACAAATAAACCAACTAAAACCTCACATATTCCCCAGTTTTCAGTACTAGTTTCAAGATGAAATGGAAATATATATATTTTTTGCTAATAAAAACAGACTTGCTTTCACTATGCAATGTGGATTGGTGAATGCATGTCTTTGAGTTGCATGAAGGGTGTAAAGTACAGGCATATTTGCTTTGAGATCTGCCTAATGAAGACCTGGGTCGTTATCACCCACTCATCAGCAGGGGAGGGGGGTGATCAATTACAATATCAATCAGGGCTGAGGGGGTCACATGCACACAGAGCACTGGTGGCTGTCTGTGTATTGGAGGTGTGTGGGAAGGTCTGATGAGCCTCAAAAAGTTTCAGTGGTCCGAACCAGAAACTAACCCAGACCACGCCGTAAACACATCCTGCTTAACAAAAGCTGCTTGTCTCAGTCTATTTTACTCCGCGTATGCAAAACCGCACACCCGTTAATCTCCAAATTTGTGTGACCAAGGAATATGGTTCACTACAGACCCAAAACTTGTACTGCTGCCTTCCCACACGGTCAGCAGCGGTAATTACTTTAACTACGCAAATGGACTAGCATGATGTGTCAGTGGGTTTTAATAGAGATTTGTGTTAAAATGTGTGAAAGCATTGGGGTGCGTGTTAAGCAAATGGAGATGAACGATGTGCAGACTCTAAGCTTACCCTCCTGTGTCAATACAAGAGTGTGAAACAGGACATGCATTAGTATGTTAGGATCAGGACACTTTCCACTGAGTGGACGAGTCAAACGGAAGCAGTTATTTGCTAATGAGGCTGCATTCAGTTTACACTTTATTCTATTATTCAAAACATTACTCAATACCTATGTTTATAACAAATATGTGTGTATCTCCAAAAAGGGAAGAGATTAAACAAAGATAGATGGGTTTAACTATTTAATATTTAATAAATGAATTAAATAAATTGTTTAATTCTGACTAATCAGTACTGCACCATAACGTTTGTGCACAAAAAATGAACATATGTATGGTTGAAAGTATAATATCAGTATGGGTGAAGTCAATAGCAGGGTTCCTTCATTACTCATCCCATGAGGAGACACTTTCATACTGTTCTCTGTGTGTTTTGATGAGAGGTGTGGCAGCCATATTGCACGGGAGCGCGGCTCAGCCTGCACCCCCTGCGGGCTAACACCTCGACACACATGACAGCTGGACATCTGGGTGTGAAGCACAAACACAGCACTCCTACTTTAGTGCTAAACACCATCACACAAGAGTGAGTCACTATGTGGGCCGTGTGTGAGCTTGCCTGACTGGGAAAATGTGAGAGAACTTGCTACGCTCTGATCTGATAAACCTCAGTTGAATAGGCAGCAAGCGGAACGGTGTGCAGTGGATCATAGTGCTGCCCCCTGGTGGATAATTCAATAGTACTGCAGCCTAGGTGACTGCAATGGCATTTAAAATGTTATTACTGTTTCAGGATGCATCATCTGTACTTGTGCAGACTTTGATTAGCAGTGTAATAAACACCGCTTGCAAATGGGAACAATAAAGCCTTCTAGATCAGCGTTTCCCAACCGGGGTGCCGCGCTGACACACACAACGCACAGAACGACGCGTGCCAGAATAGACTTCTCTTTCGAGCTTGAACGAATAATAACAGTTATGCTTGTATTCTTAAATGAACGTTAAGAGTTGTGAGAAAATGGGATGTGTGTGAGATCCACATGTGCAGCAGTTACAGCAGAATCAAAGAACACCGCTAACAGAGAAAATTACTCACTGCTCTTGACTAAAGAACGCTTGTAGCTTTAATAAGGATTAATCTATATTTAATTTATAATTTATGCAGTGAAGACTGTAAAGTGTTTGATAACTTTATTCAATTTCTGTGTATTTCCTACCTGTAGACAGGTGGCAGGTCAATGTGACATTTATTATGGGCTTGTGTGAAGATTGTTTGTTGATATAAGTTCACTTAAATTAAAAGTTGTTAATTTTTTTTAAAGCCTAATACATTTTAAAATTGATAGCTTTCGATTATACTGTAGTGTTGAATGGGGATAATTATTAAAATTTAATTAAAATAATTTAAAACATCATTAGAAGTATTGGTATCAGTGTACTGGCCTTCATTCATAAAAATATGCCATTAAAAAATGATTTAAAATATACTGTCTTTGTTGTTTCTACATTAATTTGGATATTAACTGTGAAATTTAAAATATATTAAAAACAAGCTATTATCCATATCTTAACAATGGTTTGTTATCCATAACAAAATTATTCCAATATAAAAACACAAATACACTGAGTGAGCAAACATTTAGGTGAGATTTGCTGATTGAGATTGAGATTTGATGGTAATTGAGCAAAGTTTATATATGAATAAAAGCCTTGATTAAATATGTCATCATGTAAAGTGATCTCTTCAGAAGAAATTAATGATTTCCTAGTATTAAAATGGATGTACAAAATATATATACAGGTCCTTCTAAAAAAATTAGCATATTGTGATAAAGTTCATTATTTTCCATAATGTAATGATAAAAATTAAACTTTCATATGTTTTAGATTCATTGCACACCAACTGAAATATTTCAGGTGTTTTATTCTTTTAATACTGATGATTTTGGCATACAGCTCATGAAAACCCAAAATTCCTGTCTCAAAAAATTAGCATATCATGAAAAGGTTCTCTAAACGAGCTATTAACCTAATCATCTGAATCAACTAATTAACTCTAAACACCTGCAAAAGATTCCTGAGGCTTTTAAAAACTCCCAGCCTGTTTCATTACTTAAAACCGCAATCATGGGTAAGACTGCCGACCTGACTGCTGTCCAGAAGGCCATCATTGACACCCTCAAGCAAGAGGGTAAGACACAGAAAGAAATTTCTGAACAAATAGGCTGTTCCCAGAGTGCTGTATCAAGGCACCTCAGTGGGAAGTCTGTGGGAAGGAAAAAGTGTGGCAAAAAACGCTGCACAACGAGAAGAGGCGACCGGACCCTGAGGAAGATTGTGGAGAAGGACCGATTCCAGACCTTGGGGGACCTGCGGAAGCAGTGGGCTGAGTCTGGAGTAGAAACATCCAGAGCCACCGTGCACAGGCGTGTGCAGGAAATGGGCTACAGGTGCCGCATTCCCCAGGTCAAGCCACTTTTGAACCAGAAACAGCGGCAGAAGCGCCTGACCTGGGCTACAGAGAAGCAGCACTGGACTGTTGCTCAGTGGTTGCATGTCATTCGGAAATCAAGGTGCCAGAGTCTGGAGGAAGACTGGGGAGAAGGAAATGCCAAAATGCCTGAAGTCCAGTGTCAAGTACCCACAGTCAGTGGTGGTCTGGGGTGCCATGTCAGCTGCTGGTGTTGGTCCACTGTGTTTTATCAAGGGCAGGGTCAATGCAGCTAGCTATCAGGAGATTTGAGCACTTCATGCTTCCATCTGCTGAAAAGCTTTATGGAGATGACGATTTCAATTTTCAGCACGACCTGGCACCTGCTCACAGTGCCAAAACCACTGGTAAATGGTTTACTGACCATGGTATTACTGTGCTCAATTGGCCTGCCAACTGTCCTGACCTGAACCCCATAGAGAATCTGTGGGATATTGTGAAGACAAAGTTGAGAGACGCAAGACCCAACACTCTGGATGAGCTTAAGGCCGCTATCGAAGCATCCTGGGCCTCCATAACATCTCAGCAGTGCCACAGGCTGATTGCCTCCATGCCACGCCGCATTGAAGCAGTCATTTCTGCAAAAGGATTCCCGACCAAGTATTGAGTGCATAACTGAACATAATTATTTGAAGGTTGGCTTTTTTTTTTTTTTTTTTAAACACTTCTTTTATTGGTCGGATGAAATATGATAATTTTTTGAGACAGGAATTTTGGGTTTTCATGTGCTGTATGGAGGAATTGTATCTGTAAAGGTACCAGTATTCATTCACTATAACAAAGGTGTGGTTACAAGACAAGCCTGTACTGGGTAAATACTGTAGAGGCCTGTGACGTCTGAGAGTGTAGGTGAATATCAACACAGGAACACCAACTGTTTTCAGCTGGAATCACTATCATTTGCTGCCATCACTTCATGCCCCATTCTTCATTCATCCTGTTTGTGTTCATATTTATCTTTTTCTTTACGTAATACAATCCTCCATGATGGTTAAAAAATTATGTATATATGCAGTGTTTCCTATAGGATTCTGTGAGACTTGGGCCCTCTATGCCCCATCCCCTCCGGAAGAAATTTTTGTACATTAAGTGAAATGCATCTGGTGCACTTTGAGAGATCAAAATTAAGAGCCTCAAACCCAAGTGAACAGAGTATAAAGTCTTTGACTTGTACCTGGACTTTATTGTGGGCTCTGTCAAACCTCTTTTTTAGTTGTGATGTAGTTTAAGGCCCTATTCGCACGGGATTAGTACTATATGGGGACCACGTGGGATTTATAAATTACCCCTCCACATCTGAATTTTGTGGGCGCATTCACACGGGATAACCGAAGCCTGAGATTTTACTCAAATTTACTGGCTTATCTCCTGGATATGACGTCAATAGGCTATTGCTTGTAAATTTTATGAATGCTGTTATTATAGTTTTAGCTGTATGATATATCATAAACAGAAGAATGTTCCTTACCGCATGCTGCTATGTCATTCATCTCCATCTAATCATTCTTTTTGTTTTTGCTCTTCTGATGATTTTCAGCTTACTTTCTCTGCAAATTGTGTAGTTGGCGTATACTATAACCCAGCATTGAGCATACCTATGACCCAGCACCCAAAATACTATCAAAACTCTCCAACGCAGCCTTCATTCTTCGCGAAAGATGGATAAAAAGGTGCGCATGAAACAAAAACCTTGAAAAAATTATATACGATCCCGCCAAATCACAGAGATACCGATTCGCACGGGACTAATATTATCACAGGACCTCGGTGTTCGGTGAAATATGGTAGGTCATTTGCGGGGGAATTTTTACTTTACAAATTACAGACATGCCTGATTCGCATGGGATTAAGATCACAGACAACCTCCGCAATTATTACAAATGACTAGAGGTCACCAGGTATACTTATCCCGTGCGAATAGGGCTTAAATCTATCTTTTGTATTTTATGAAGCCAAACAATTAGAATATAACAATAATAATACTAAAAGTAAAGTATTATTTTATTTAAAACAAATGCATGGAAACGGAATTAAATGACAAGTATATTATATTATTTTACAGTAGGGAAATTGCAATATTTTAGTCCTAATTTCTTCAATTGAAAGAGATAAACCCTTGAGCTTTTATTTTGGAGGAAAACGGCAGTTTCTGTGAAACAGGTTTACAGACAGTAAAACACGTCTCAATGAAGTGCTAAAATCCAAGTGCTGTCCACAAAATGTCGGATTATGCGAATGTGATAATGTTAAATAGAGGTTTACCGATTGATCTGTTTACAGATTGAATTTAAAAAGTACAATACATTTTCATGGTTCAGTACTGTTTTTCAATTTTTGTAATAAAGTTCAGCACTATTTTATGTGTCATGTTAGTTTTTATTCAGTATCCATTAAAAAAACTATTGATTGATTGATAACTATTGATCAATCTGTTATTAATTAATCTGTTTTCGGCCACTAATATTAAACTCCTAAGTGAACGTAAATGGTTGAGAAAAAGCACGTGTATCAGTATATTAGATCAGTGCATACGTTCTTAAAGTGAAAGCAGTAACAGCAAAATGTTTTTAATGTTAATCAAACAACAAAAGATAAAGAGAAACTGCTCCTGACTGAATCACTTTAATAAGAATACATTTATAATTTACACAGTGAAGACTATGCAGTGTTTTTTATACATTGAATTACTTTATACAATTTATGTAGCCAAGTATTTCTCATTTAGTGCTTGAATTTTTCAGGCAGGTCCAATTCATGCGTGTCTTTGTTCCATTTTAGTCTTGTCTTATTGATTGTAATTAGTTTATCTGTTCTTTTTTTTTTATTTCTGACTATTTACTTGTCTTCAGTGTGATATCATAACTTTTTTTTAAAGCAAAAATAACAATGTTGTGATGTATATCATTATGGTGAAATAAAATGACTTGTATAGTGATATGAGATTTAATCATATCGCCCATCCCTATTTGACAAGTGTTTCGTTTTAAGGTGAACTATCCCCTATCCCTAACAATTCTTCTCAGTTCCTGAGAACAGTTAGTTGGCAACATCCGCTTATTAAAGAAGAAACTGAAAGGAAAAATTAGAAGATCAACAGACAGATAATATCTAAACTTGTGTTAAGTTATAATGTGACTTGCAGAAAAACATAATATTTTGCACAATAACCAATATCAACATTTTGACCACTATAGTGGTTTCACTAAATGTGTGGAACCATAATTTGCTTACAACTACTTTTTGGCGTGCCACCAAAACTCCATCTGCAGAAAAACAGATAAAACGCACAAACATCCTGATGTTTCTCAAATATATTTAACTCTGAGTCAATGCACCCTCAACAAAGATGGTTGCCACCAAACAGAGCAGGTAACTAATAGCACACCCCTCTGATCAGACACACAACACAGTCAGGACGCATACCACGGGTACAGCCTCTTTCTTTCTCTTCCTCACAGACTTGAACAATATATCGCAATCTGGTCTAAAGTGTTTGGTCAGTCTTCTCGCTAAATTAGTCACTCCATACAGAGACAGAACTTCAACTGTAACCATTTAAAAGCAACATTATGACACTTCTCAGCTTGATTGTGCAAATTCTGCAGTTACGTTATGCAGAATATGAAAAGTAAGGCAACTCTTAATTTGACAGTCTCAGGATGACAATGTAATTTCATCAGAACAAGGCCCTAAATGGAAAGCATGGGGCAATAAAAGGGGTACCATTATCAGGACAGGTGATTTATTCAAAGCCCACCCCTCCCCCAATATGCATTCTCAAAGATGTGCTGTGGGGAAGGGAGTTGGGAACTTTTGTTTCCTGCACTGTCTAGCGAAACAAGTTTCACTCAATAGAATAGTCTGGGGCAGAATGGACAAGTGACTGAAACATTTCAAAATTGTGAACTGAAGAAATTGAGGCTTAATTCCTCAATGTTTTTAACGTTTTCAGTCACACATTAGGGTCCAATTAACTAACTATTAACGATGATTTTGCCTAATTACAGCTTATTAATAGTTAGAAAGGTATAGTTTAGGCATTGGTAGGATTAAGGGATGTAGAATTAGGTCATGCAGAGTAAGGCATTAATGTTTGCTTTATTAGTACTAATAAACAGCCAATATCCTAGTAATATGCACGCTAATAAGCAACTAGTTAGTGAGAATTGGATCCTAAACTAATGAGTTAAAACATTTTCGTTAGTGAAACACAAGATATTTTGATGAACTGTCCATACAATGAAAGTTACAAAGTCCAAAATAATGCTATTGTACACCGATACATTGATGTACTGATAAATTTCATCAATATTGTCTTGTGTCCCTTTGTCTATATATATCCATCATTTAAAATCTATTCAAAACAATACTAAAAAATAAGTTTGTTACGATATATTTTGTTTTTGTGTAATAACCTTGCCCAGTTTTTCCCCCCCATTGCTCAAGGCATAAAGGCTCTTGGTGAATCAGAGCTCTCTTATCTTGTAGGAGCAAGACTGATGAAAGTCATTTCAGTAATATTGTTCGCCTGTCTGTCAAAAACAGAGGATTTGGGTGTACTCAGCACGACCTCTTACTAAACTGTAAAAAAACATTTTCGGTTGCTATGGATGCATATTAAGTCAACTGTTCCATTTCAGATGGGAAAAAAATATGAAAATAAACCAGAGAGGAGTCAAGATCAGCAGGGAGTCAAATTACAAAAAAATCTGTTTACACAGTAGCGCGTCTCAATTAAGCCCTTGCTGAAATGAGGATAATTACTGACAGTAATCATGGAAAGTTTACGGTTATGGAGGAATGACCTTTTGGATTATCAGAGGAAAGATTTTCTAAGATTATATTCCACAAGTTTAAGATTAAAAGGCTTTGAATACTGCCACAACAAATGATTTAATCTAGGATTCTTATGTAAAATGGCTTTGATTTTGCTGACAAATACAACAGAGGGGGGCAATTTTTTATTTTGGTCTTTCTTGATGTTATGAGACTTTAATGTTGTTTTGAGCCATGCAGACTGACTTCAGGAAATGATTTTTAAAAGCAAGACCTCTTGATTTGTGTATTTTGATAAATCTGTTGTGCCATAGGCCTATCTGGCCTAGCAACCCCTATTTTGTTTTTCTGGTTTTCTTACCTTGAAGTCAAAGCTGCAGAGACTGACTGCGTCTGCATCGTCCTTCTCTCTGCGCTTGCGTTTCTGCAAAAAGAAAACAGTCTATAAGAATCTGTAGCACAATACACATCTAATCTAAAAGGGACACTAACAAAAATTTAAACTTTCTGGCTTTGAAAGCTGAACCAAGGAAGACATTCTTTTGTCAACTTTTCCAAACTTTTATTTTGGTTTCCCTGAGAGTATGCAAAGTGCTGAAAAGTTGGTATTATTTTAGGTTACAATGGCTCCTAAGGAGGTCCAGTCAGATTCAGGAAGGACATCATTATCCCTAAGGCCTTTTAGCACCTGTGTGTGGGAGTCGGGGGCTGGTGGAGCATCTGGCTAGTGAAAATTCTACCTGTGGAGTGTGTTTGCAGGGTGTGAAGGAGTTGTAAACATTTCTGCATCGTTGCAATGGCCACCAAGAGCCCTCAAGGTCTCTGTTATTGGCCTGTGTTCTCTTTACTGGACTTTTCCCAAAATAAACCACTTCACGAAACCGTTAAAGGCAGCCCGTTTAAGTGGCTGAATTATAGCATAATGAACCTCCCAAGAAGACATCAGTTCTTCCATTTAACTAGGCCCACATAGAATATGCAAACTTGTATTTTCTGTCATAACGACACAGCATTGTGTTTTATCAAATAATAATAATTCAATTTATTATTATAATAATAATAATAAAAACAATTGCATTTATCATAATAATACTTTGTCATCATTATTTAGATAATAGGCAAAATATCATTATTAAATTCACAAGTTGAGGGCGGAAGATTGAATTTGAATGCATGTAAATCTTGACTGACAAACCCATTGAGAGTGAGTTCAGAATCCATCACAAGAATGTTACGCATTTAAAACCGGGTGGTAGTTTTAACTCAAATGTGCCCATAGTCTGCTTTATACCAATATACGCAACATTTCACAAACATGGCCAGTTTGTGAGTCAATTAGGGTTTTGTTTGAGACCAGTATCAATTGAAAAGCCACTATTCTTGATGTCGCTGCCACTAAACAGAAGTAATGTCTTGATGAGCCTATTGTTTTCTATTAGGGCCTATTTTCTATAGGGTGAAAGCATATTTAAAGTCGCGTGATCACCTCAAGTTTCATTGAAGCAATGAGTAGATTAGGCTAATTTAACATCAGACCCATTCACAGCAAACAAGTTAGCAAACAAACAAACAATACATGACAAGCTATCATTTAGCAAATCCCCATTCATAGACTATAGGGGATAATTAATCAAGACCCCGATTGGAGGGTTTTAGTTGTCAGTAATGATGGCTGGCCAATCAGATGCTGAGCTTCTGAGTGGATCACAGGTGTTTGGTTTTGAACGTTTTAATGGACAACAGATAAGCGGCTACTTTTGTGTTATCTGAGAGTGGAGAAACGCTAATGGTCTGTACGTTTACGATATTGATGTATGATATTTGTGATGTGATCTTTTCTGGGTTTGTCTAACAATAATTAGATGATACTTTTCAGAGTATGTTATTGTGCAGGTACCATGGCAGGTTTAGCACTGCAGTGCAGGTTTAGGAGCAGACTCCTAAAGTTTTTGATATTCTTCATAACCTGTGCAAAGGTTAGTTTGCAGCAGAGACAGAAATTGATTTTGACAGAAATTGATTTTTACCTTTTATGGGCATTTTTACCTTTTTTATAATAATTTTTCCCCCCTACCTAATTAGATGTAGTTTATCTTTTGTCAAATTCTTACATTAATCAATAAAATCAATTAGAATAAGACACTATAGAACTGTTCCCAATCAAATGAAATCGGTATCAACAAATCTGTCTCTGCAATGGAGAAGAAACACGTGGCATGAAAAATGTGGCATTTAGATGTATTTGCACAGACTTTTTAATGCAGCCCAGAGGGTGACAAATTAATTTAACCTGCAATTACATTTGCATAATGTTTTGATGTTTTAAAAATAAAACGTTGAATATTGATATGAAATGATTTTAAAATCGAAAAGATTTTATTGGGAAAACCCCCAATAGGTGGCGGCAAGCCACTGTTAATGAGCGAGTCATTGAATCATTCATTCAACCCATTCATTCAAAAGGAGCAATTCATTCAGTTACAAAACATTGCTGTGTGTTGCCCAGAGATGCAAAACAGTTCTGTTGTGACTTTGTTAGGAACAAATTTAGTTCAGTAGTCTAACCTAAACCTAAAAGGCTACATCAAGGCGCAGTGCATGCATGGACTCTCAAGTTATGTTTTTTGTTTAGTTTTTGCAAAGTGAGGGACATACCCGATAATGTCAGATCGCACATTGTTAAAACAACTATGATATTATCGTAGACAATCTATATCACACACCCCTAATTTAGAAGTTGCACCAATATTGCTAGTGCTTTCAGATAAAAATGTCAAAGTCAAAAAAGTACTCAAAAGAATAAAACTAAATCTTTACAAGAATAAATAAAACGTGAGAGGAACAAGAAGAAAAGTTCAAAGTGATAGACAGGCTATGTATGTTTTGGCTCCAAACTGCCTGTTCTTGGTGGACAAACCATAAATGGATATTACAGCAAAGAATTTTTGAGAGCAAACAGCTGCTGGCACAGAAAAAAAAAAGATTGTTACAAACAAGCTCAATCAAAGTCACATTTTAGGGACGCTGCATATTACAGAAGTCAGTAAGATCTGGGATGAAGAGGTTTTGCAAATGATGGTCAGGACATGTGATTTCATATTGTGATTTGACAGATCTGGACAAAACCAATTTGCATGAAACCCATCTGTTAGAATAAGAACACATTACTAATCAGTGGGGAAAAGTCTTAATCAAAGAATGAAATAGTCAACATGAAACTATTCACAAACCATTTAACTTCTGTAATGTGATATTTTCTAAGTAAAACTAGATATTCAATTAGGGAAAAAAGTAAGATGGTAATGCGGCTGACTGGATGTGAACAAAGGACTTGTGGTGGTTGGTCAAAAGGAGTTTAAAAATAAGATGGCTTGGTGAAAATGCCGCTGCGTCTGAAAGCTAAAAAGTATGCCTTTTGGAGGATGCATTCCACAGTCAGAAGTTGTTAAATCTCATGTTGGCTTCACTTTCTGTCCCCTGAGATACCTTCATCTGATGGATTTTTAAAGGCAGGATATACGTATCGTTTGCTGCCTTTGATATCCCATAATCCTGTGCATTTAGTCTGTGACAGTTAAGCTAAAAAAATAAAGATGGCATCAGAAAGTTGTGGTTGGTGGTCAGTTTGTGTGTAAGTGTAAATTTTTGACCAACGTTTCCCACTTTTGATGTAATTTCTAGCGAGAAATTAGTATTGTAGTAATTATCTGCCAAGTTATCACCAAAGCTCTTTCTATTTTGTTGTAGATCATTAATCCTTTATGCTGCCTCAGAAGTCTGTCCGAAATCAGTTTTGTGAGGTAATTTTGTGCACAAATGCTGCCTGCAGTCAAGGAATTCTTGTAATAAACTCCCACAATCAATTGAGCAAACACTGCAACCCCATTAAGCATGTAACCTTCAGAAAGAATAATAGATCAAACTACTTTCTTTTTCTATAATGTGAATGTAGTCCAGCTGTCTTAATCTGCTTCCTGTGTCTTTTATAATCAGTGTATGACTCACATTGTAACGCGAATCCAGACACTACATAAGAAAAACACCAAACCAACAAACAATTTTCAAAGGAACAGCCTTGCATTCCTTATGAGTAAATTAAATTATATGATATAAGATTAGGCTAATACTTAATATTGGAATAACTTAATGAGACAATAGACTTCATGAGAAATTATGTAACAAAAAAATTACAATGTCTGAGACGGATTTCTTTAAGTAATCAGCACATGTTGGCACAACGTGCTGTCAAAATGAAATCCAGCAGTATCACAGCTAAGCAGGCCGCTTCCTACATTATCCATCTGTTGTTGCACCACCACGGACACCCTGCGGCCACGTAGACGGCCTTAACTAGAAGAACTACTTCTACATTAATGACAAAGACTCTCTGCTTTCATGTTCCAGGAGTTTGAGCAGGAATAAGAGGAGGGAGGAATACTTTTACCTCTGCAGGGTTTTGAAGGTGAGATAATGGTGCTCGAGCTGGAAGCCTAATGAGGCCCATGTGCCCCCTAGATGAGCTAATGTGTGTGTATTCATAAAAAAAGAAACATATCAAAGGAGCGTTTTGGCATGTGATAAAGCAGCCCCCCAGCCCATTTTCCTACATATGAGAGATGGATTGGATTTCGCTTGGCCTTCATAAACTTTGGAATGCTCTAAACGGGCTCTTCTCTGTGTTCAATCACAAACTAATTTGCATTTACTGCTTAACTGATTCAGTTGGAATGAGGGCTATGTTGTGTTCAGTTTGCTGGAAATTTGGGGGGGGGGAGACGCTTGGGAATTTATCAGTGGCAATTTGTGCATCCGCTGAACCAGAGGCACGTGATGCCATGTGAGGATTAAGATGTCATCAGTTGGCAACAATGTGATGGTTGAGTGGAAAACAATATTTGCCAACATTTTCATAAAGGGCAAGGGGAAAGTACACTAGCGCAAAAGAAAAGGATGGAAAGTTGAACAAAAATAACCTTTTGGGTGTAGTATTAAAAGAGTTTTTGAAGCATGAAAACTGATGAACCGTAGTAAAGCACCATTAATGGAGTTACAGCATTCACGTCACTTAAAATACGAAAGTCATCTGTTGTATACACTTCCTAATAATCCTTTAGGTGACACCATACTAATACTGTGTTTGACCCCCTTTCGCCTTCAGAACTGCCTTAATTCTATGTGGCATTGATTCAACAAGGAGCTTTTCGTTTAAAAGCATAAGTTGTTATTTTTAACCACTTAAATAAACTTGAAAAAATCATTCTTATGTGCTTATCACAAATTTTCAAAGCCCAAATTTCACAGTGTCCAATAACCTCCAAAGGGCAAAACCAAGGACATAATGAATGTAATTTTTACCTGCCTGTCACAAAGTTGTCAAAGTGCTAAAGAAATCACAGACAACCAGACAATCAAATTTGTCAAAAAGTGCCAAACAAATCACAGAACAAATGTTTATAACATAACACTGAGTAACAATGTAATCACAGCCGAAAGTGCAAAGTGAAATTTGAGTGTACTATTAAATCTAGCAACACTATAACTGCAGAAGGAGTGTTCATACGAATTAAGAAATATACGCTAAGGATGTTCCTCACAGCATTTGTACACTCTGTTTTTGAAGAAAAAACAAATCCATTAGAATTAACATAACACTTTTATCAAGTTACTTGTATTATATGTACTGGCTTTTGTACCTCCTCTTGATATTAATGCAGAACAAAGCGTGCAGATTGCCATGCGTGGGTCGTCATCATTGATTTTGAAATATTTCCACACTGCTGAGGCTGACATTGTGTCTGCTGCGGCTGCATTTTTTTTTCCCACTTTTTTTTTTAATCATTACATCCTGCCCAATGTTGTATAAGAATTGGTGTTTTCATTGTGTTATAACATTAACATGCTAATGTCAAACTTTATTGAAATCAAGTAAGAGTCAAGTCTGTCTTGTGATTCGTGGGAGTGTCAGTTTTAAATCACTCATTCAGTTAAATTCACAAATATGGATGTCATAAAATACTCACCAGCGTGAAGTCCCACTGTGGTCCAGGTGTCAGGAAGGTGAAAGAACTTCCTCGTCTCAAAGATGGCCTACAGCAAGAAAAACAAAAGAAAAAATAAGATTCTCAAAACAATTACACTTCAAAAGCCAAAAGCTTCAAATAAAACATTTAATCCCCTCTTCATACAGAAAAACAGACAAATACAAAGCATCCAACCAGAACCAGACCTCTGGTTGTGCAGTAATGACATAGAACATGCAGCCAAACCTTGTGGATCTATTAGTATGCCTGTAACCCAACAATGTCAGTGTGCCCATAAGAAAAGCCCATAAATGTAAAGACACATCCTGTACGTACCACACACCAAGCCTGATGTAGCTCTGTCTTCCGTGACACGGCATCATCGTCTGCAGAACTGATATATAGAGAGCGTCACTAAGCCCCGATCTCTCTAACTTACACTAAAACACTTCGTTTCTTTCACCCACGTGCCCTCTCCTTCATGTCCTCTTTTACTCACAAATGCACTGCCCCTCATTGTTAACTGGGCCCTTATTTGGGGATTGGTAACAACTGTCTCAGCGAGGTCATGTTTGCAAAGATACCCAGGGTTCCTTTTTCAGAAGGGCTGCTGTTTTTTTCACCTATGATAATGGGACAGCCCTGTCGAATCTTTCCTAAAAAGCCTGTGATAAATTCTCACATTTATTATCAGCTGATTAAATCAATTTAGGCCCTCAGAGATTAAGGCAAATGTGGTATTACCATTGGGTTGATTTTAGCAATGTTGAAACAGACTGAAGAATTATCCTGAATCATGTGTCAGTATGTTATTCTAAAGAAAAGATCTTTCATAATCCAATGATTCAAAATGTAGTAACTTCTTGTGTCTCTCAAATGGCTCCTTGCCAAATAAATGCACTACTATAAAAAAAATTAAGAGTATCTTATGCTCACCAAAGTTTCATTTATTTGATCAAAAATACATTAACTTAAGAATATTAAGTTAATGTCCAGTGAAGTTGCCTTGGAGGCTGACAGTCCTCATTCTCATGCATTAATTTTTAGATAACAGATAAGGGGGTGTTTTATATTAAAGAGTTTATAAAAGTGTGGGCAAACTTCATTTTGTCCCCCACTGCTTTTAGTGATTGTTCATTGTGATATGAAGACAATTGTTCTCTGGTTGCGGTCCTGGCAGAGGTGTAGTTATGTGTTTCAGCAAATACCTCTTATTCGCTCTGATGTGGTTTCTTCAGGCATCCCCCATCTTTCTATCTCTACATCAGTTGTCTTATTTCTGTCACTTGGGAACGAGTGCAGGTGGCATATGAGAGCATAGGTAATTAGAGTAAAATAAAACTAAAGAATGTAAGTGTGAAATTAGAGAAGCTGATTCTCACGGAAATACTCGTTCAAATAGTTTTGGTTCTTTTCCTTAAACCTATCTTTGTAAAGCGACCTAGGGTGTTGGAAAGTCGCTATATAAATAAAAATTAACTCATTTAACTTAATTAAATATTGTGTGATGGTGTATTGTACAGTTGGATGTTTCAAAACAACAGTGCAATGTAAGTAAAGCAGTGAGCAGAAGATTAAGCTGGGCGTTCCTGGGTCTGACAAGTCAACTGAGTGCAAGTTAACAGAGTACAGAATCTATACCAGTGTCCACTAGAAAAAGACTCTACTGTGGGTGGTCTTGGCTGTTAAAAACAACAGAAGCCTAAATATGTAGGTCAAATGACCTGCCAATCCCATGATGGAGTGTCCTCCATTCCATGCAGACCTGATGAGGAATAGACCATAGCGAGTAGAGACTGCATTTTAAGTTAAACAGATAAAAAAATTAAAAAAAAAAAACACTATGTACTTATAGGAAAGTACATACTTGGGTGTGCAGTAAAGTAACATGCCAATATTGGGACATGCTGTGTGTGAAAGTCATGAAATTCATACCACACATCCTCTTGTCACGCATTGTTTGTCCTTGCATGTAAAACAGCTAAATTAATTACCTTAAAATTCACAATTTCCAGATCCATATATTTCAAAAATATTATTACAGGGCTCAATGCTAAGAACTGGTCAGTAGATAAACAGCACTTTTCAGATTTTCAGGTATAGAAATTGAAATAATCTAATGTAAAATAACTCTACATAGTCTTCATTGTAAAAATGAAATACAGATTAATCTTTATTACAGTTACAAAAGTTATTCAGTCAAGAGCAGTGTTTGTTGTTTGATTAACATTAAAAACACTGACAGCAGCACGTTTATTAGGCTGCTGTCACTTTAAGACTTTAACGTATTCCATATTTACTGTTAGACATGCGTTTTATTTCTTAACTGTTTACAGACTGATTATGAGGATACTTGCCAATACGGATATTTTGACATAATTATGCGACTGTCCGTTCAAGTGCAAGACGACGTGAAAGAACTCGATGAGGTGGCTTTCTGGATGTGTGTTGCCTACACAGAGAGCACCGAATTGAGTTTTCTTTTGTGCCTTCTTGCACTTGAATATTTAAATTGGCAAGGCTTAAAAACAAAGCAAATGATAAACTTTGCAGCACTAGCCTGGTCGGGCAAGTGACAGTTCAGTCAACTGTCCTGAGCGTTGCTAACGCTGGCCCGGGCCATCGGGCAGTGCTTATATTATTGTCCTAAATATTGATTGATCCCAGTTTTTGGTTTACATACAAATGTCGAGAAGACTGAATTCCTCAAATGAACAAATTATCTTTTTTTTAAAGAAAAAAATGTGATCTGAATAGTTGTGGTAATGGCTGTAAGGCAGAATAAAACACACCCATGACCTGTAGCTACATTGTGTAAAATGCCTAAGGCAGTGGTTCCCAAGCCTGTTCCTGGAAGCCCTCAAAGACACTCTCCATAATCAAAAACCTTATTCTATTCGACTCTTCAGCTCAATAGCAGAGACTCCAAGGCCTGAAACAGGTGTATCTGATAAGGGAGACATCCAAAAATCTGTGCTGTTTGGGAGCTTCAGGAACTCATTAGGGATCCTGTGAGTGCGCATTGCTTCTAAAACATGCCTGGAATGCTGAGGTGTTGTGTGAAACGCTGGACATTGGCATGACAAACATGGAACAAATAGTGCACACACACCATGATGGTTACATCAATACACACACACACACACACACACACACACACACACCACTCTAACACTCACAGGCAATGTAACAGAATCACAAATACACCAAAAATGAGGCTTGCCCTGTTTTAAGAACTTCGAAAGAACATTTACATTACTATTACCGCTTTCGATTGTCAGCTGATCCGACACGAGTGTGGGAACATGTAAGATGTAACTTGGTCTATTCACAAGGTGACGTCATTGATACGCTGGCAATTTTGATTATTTGATGCGAGTAGCAATTTATATATATAAACAAACTACACTTCCTGCATGACACTGCATGGCATGCCTTTATTCAGAATTTTGGCTGTCCTAAGTAGACAAGTGTACTATACAAACCAATTGTTTTAAGGGATGGTTTCAGGTGTTTTTCCTTCGGTCAATGATAAAGAAATCCCACGGACGTTAAGTTGGGAAAACACTTGAAAGGACTCTGGTTAAGATAAGTAGGTTTGGTTTCACCATGCTTTACGTAGCAAACAAAGGAGAGGCCTTGAAGGAATGATATGTCACTTACTCATCGAGATCATTCTAATACGGCTTCAAAAGCTCTTTGTTGTGGTTTTCACGGTCAAATATGAGACATCATATATAACAAACCTGTAAAAGGCCACGCAAAGGGCTTGAGTGTCAAAACGGCTCGGAGAAAAGATAATCTGAAATTGGATAACGGTTGCCTTAAACACCTACGACATCCCACTATGTGTGAAACAGTGACGTCATGCTCTTATCTCAGCTATATCGTTTTTTTTTCAGTGCATATGAAATGAAGCAAGATATTGTTGACTAAATTCCTTGGGGATTACTGGCAGAGAGAAAAACAAGGCCAAAAACAAGACATTTAATAAAGGTCTGTTCCACTTTTCTGTGACATAACACCACATCAAAACCTATGGTGGGCTTTTCAGGTCATGAGCTTTTCTTTTCCCCCCCTCATAATTCATATATAATAAGGCAAGTATTACTAAATCAATTAATTAGGGCTTCTTGATTATGGCAAAAATCATAATCAGTTATTTTGATAAAAATTGAGAACAACATTTAACAGTGTAACACTAGTGAGAACTGAACTGAGCTGGAGAGTGACATCAGCGTTTTCTGCAGAACTGCTTTTTAGATTAAATGAACTCTTTTATAATTGATGATCTTTACAACGGAACTGAATCAACACTGAACTGACTTCAGCTGAACAATGACAATATTTTCTTTTAGAGCTGCAGTACAGCCGAAATGAACTGCATCATTGAATCATTTTCACTTATATCAATGTTTCACTGTAAAGCAGGAGCTATATGTAAGAATTCTCGTACATTAACCGCTTTTTGTTTTGCCAATGTGTAACAGTAGACTGATTTTTATGTGAAGGGCTCGGGCCGATTTCACCAGGAAAATCCAAAGGATGTGATGTTTACACGCGTTCCCGAGAGCCTCTCTTCCGTTCTATAACACATGAAATTAATGCTTATACAATGTTCAGGATAATGACGAAAGAGCTATCTAGGATAATGCTGAAAGAGTTAATGTCAGTGTGTCATGCAAAGAAAAGAGATTAATTCAAACTCTAGTCTCACATAGCCAGATCTATATTGTCTATAATCTCAAGCATTCTTTATATTCAAACTATCTGTTGACATGATGCAGGTTAATTGAAGAGTGGGTGCAAACATATCCACACCGTTATGATCAGATGCTTTCTTTACTGCTGTTTTATATCTATATTTTATATTATATTACAGCTGTCATTTTTGTGGTGTGTTTATTTTATCATTGAGGAAAGAGTGCAGCACATATATATACTCATCTTAACATCGCTCTCAGCAGCGTCTGGATGTTTGTTAACAGAATCTCGCTGCAAAAATATTTCAAGGCTACACGTCATGTAATCTGCATCTGTAAGGCATATTTTGACTTTCTGTACGAGGGCGCCCTACAGAAATGCTCATACCACCTTATTTTGGCTAAACGGAAGAAAAAAAATTCAGGCTCATATTTCATATTAAAGACATTTTGCATATCTCCTGAGTACTGACACAAATTAAGAAATCACTGTCACACATTTGTATTATAATAATACTTTATAATGAAACCTTCAACCTTTCAAATGATTTATAGTTATAGGCTCCCTGCATGTTAACAGGTCACCCATCAGTTTTTCATAAAATAAAATTATTATTATTAAATAGTCTACTTTTTTGTTTTATAATGAAAATAGTATTTTTTGGGGTTTGTTTAATATTTTTTATTATGTATAAATAATTATAATAATGAATTAATGTCATTCATACAAGCACAACAATTGTGGCTAAATTGTGCAGCCCTACAAACAAGCACAACAAACCCTGGAGTTTTGTTCTTTATAATGTTCTTTGTTTTTAAATCGCAATCACAGATTTTGATAACCACCCTGGCAACTGCATAGCAACATTCTAAAAACCATTTAGAACATCATATCCTCCAAATACTAATGCCTTTGCATCATCGTGGCAAGTAATGCTCACATTTTCCAAAAAATGCAAAATTATCATTTCCATGCCATTTTTTTTTGTGTATTTTCAGAAGGCATGAGTATTCAGGAGGCAGTATTCAGAAGGCATGAGAGAAAGAAATCGGACCCTTTGCCAAAATAAACTCTTGTTATTTTAGTCTGTGATAAAAGCACATTTTGATGCTTTTCATCCCCGTCTGCTTTCTCATGGTTTATGTGAAATATCTTGTATATATTTGGCATGATCTATTGGGAACCTTGGACACATTGTCCTCAATATAATGTTGGTAAAATTGCCATGCACCAGGATTTGACAGTCATTCATTCATTTTAACCTTTTAATCAAATATAGGCTAGCTTTTAAAAAAAAGTGTCTTTGGATACTATTAAAGTTGCACAGAGTATGTTTTTGTTTACTTTATATTGTGTTGTCAAATTATTTTATTATTGGGTTTGTTTAGCCTTCGATCTACTTGTATATGCTCTGTAAACATTGTAAACAAAGTAAATGTGTAGTTAAATCAACCAATTGCATTAAACAGCTGATCAAGTGATGTCAATTGACAGCGCCCTTGAGGAGGACTGAAAATACTGCCGCTTTATTTATCTAATAGGCTAATCTCAAATTACTAGAGTAACACTAAAGTGCGCTTTAAAAAATATTAGGAGGGTTGAACTGTATTTCTAATGTCGTGTCTTGAACACCGCTCTTATTTTGTGTGACATGAGCGCCACCGTGTGTTAGGATAAAACATTGCAGTTATTTAGTGCTCTTGCTGTCATGCTTTGTTTTTGTGTCGACATATCGGGGAAGTTATTTCACTTTGAAAACACAACAAACTCCTTTAATCTGTATTCACCCGTTCAGTCGTATATTAAAGGGTGACTCCTTAGATATTGTTTATAGTGCATACATAAAACAGTTTAAAATTTTAAATGCATTACAATCAGCTAAATTAGTTGTCTATAACCACATAGTCTACATTACAGTTCGCACAATTGCGCAGTGGGATAATTTGCAAAGGAATATGCAGAACACAATAGTGCGAACGATAAAGTAATAATAAATAACAAGAACAACAAAGTATCTAATATGATATTCCTGACCGTTTGAAATTGCGCTCTGGGGACGCGTCCATATCCACCATTGACGATTTTCTCTTGTTCCTCTTCGGTCTTTCGTTCACCGGCTCTGTCATCGCCACTGGAGATCCGTCGGTTCCCTCCATTTGAAACAACAAGTGGACCTGGAATACGCTACTGTAAATTGTATATACTAAACGTAATACAATGAAAATGAGTTAATTCGAGGGTTGAATACAGAAAGGTGGAAGGTGGTGATATTCAACGGATGGGACGGATTTTGAATATGGCGGAAATCTGAAATCGTGGCCAATCACAAGAGTGAGCATAGGGGAGGGATTTAATGCGACTAGTGACGACACATTTGCGCGCCTGCTGTCTCGTGTTCGTATTTTTATTAGTTTGTTTATAATTTTTTTATTATACTATTTCTTAAGTTCCATCTATATTTACCAACAACAAACCACAATTTCTTACATTTTAATGAAACTAATCACTACCCTAAAACGATATTTACACATGAAAGCAAAACGGTGTAAAATCGCCCTTTGGCGATTTTGTTATTGGATAATTTTATATTTTTGTAATCATGTCTATTCAATATTTCTAATAAAGATAAACATACAATATTGTAACAGAAACGGGGAACACTGCTGTTCAAGCACTAAAGTCGTTATTACTCAACACAACAAACTTTAGGGGCCTTATTTTTAGAATATTTCAAGGATCTGAATAAAAATGGCAACATGAGCTGTCCTAACTGAGTTTGGAGACAGATCAGGTGTAAAGGATGTCAGTTTGTAAGGTCTTTGGGCAGTTTTACCCCTCACAATATCAGACCTCATTAGAGCTGAAAACGTTAAGCTCGTTTATTTCAAACTAATGATGCCTATTGTGTGTGTGTAATTAAAAACAAAAACAGTTCAAGCATTGTAGATGCACAAAGAAAAGCTTGACAGTTACCAATGAATAAACTTTTTGTAACTATGAGTCAATAAACCCTTTTTTTTTGGTAAAAATGCCTGCACATTATACACATTGAAGGTTGTTGTAGTTACACATTTATTATTATTATAACAGTTTAATAATTTTATTAGTATTTCAATTCCCACATGTTCTATGTAAAGCAAAATTAACCAACTATCAGGACCTGCATATGCACAAAATATCAGGAAGGATAGCCTACTTCATGATTTAAACACATGCACTTTTGATAATGAAACAGTTGTTTATAATTCCCTTGGTGTAAACATCTTTAATATGGAGGGATTCATGTTTCAGTCACAGTAGCTTATGGTTATAGGCTAAGGTTTGCAGTCCTTTATTTCAAATTGTTAAAATGCAAGTGTTTTTTTTTTTGTCAAATTTATGTTTCCAAAGTTAACATCAACATCAGTCAATATAGGAAAATATAAATAGAGGCAAAATAGTTGCCTAAATTACGTATAGTTGCTTTGATCTTTTATCCATGTGAAAGTTTTCTGTAAAGTTGCTTTTTTATTGTGAAGTGTTGTACAAATACAATTGACTTGATTCATGAGCACATGTAACGCCTACAGTCTGAAACTTTAGCTTGTAGTGCCTTCAAACCAACAGAGGGCAGAATTTGACTGCAGATTAAGTCAGTTTTGGAGCAGGTATTGCCTTGGAGTGTTGATTTATTTGCTGATAAATGCATAAGGTGCCTCAAAATAACGACTAATGCTAATTGAAATTCCACTCATTTTCAGCTGAAAGGAAAACATTGATTTCATTCCTATTTTATTTGCAATAACCTCTTCAAAGGCTTGAGCACACATGCAGTAGGAAAAGGGCACTGACCACTCTGAGTGCAATGGGAAGCTGAAGAATTGATCCCCAGTCATTATAACCGATTTCAAATGGTGCTAGATGATAGAAGGGACTCTCAGCACCAGAAGAAATCAGTCATCCTTTGGTGGGGAGAGATGGGGACAGGAACAGCCAGAGAGGGAGAAATAACTTTAGATAACACAGTATCTCTTTACTGGAACTCTCAGACAATGTTAACAGTTCAAATGAGGGTAGGAAAAACAAATACACTCAAAAACTCCTATAAAGAAAGTAAGATAGACGATAAGACTCAACCACACAAACTTTCATAATGTATTCATACAGTAAATACAGTCTGTGATCAGTTAAGGCTGCTCACAGGAACACAAGTGAAGTAACAATGAAACGTTATTGACATTTATCCATGCGGCATAAAAACTCTGGTTATCCTTGAACCTCGATTTGAAGAATTGTTACTCTAGTCAAGTGATTTGATTGTATTTTTAATAAAAAGTGCTTTTACTCAATTTAATTACTAAAACTTAAAATAAAAGTGAAAATATTCAAATAAAATGCAACTCAAGATATTAAAATATAGTATAAAAGTACATAAATAATGCTAAAATAACCCTGCATCATGCTGTATCGAACATTTATGTAATTCATACACTGGTGAAGAATATTGAACAAAAAGTCTATGAATATTTTGCATTAAAACAGTCACAAACATAGCGTCAAACAAAACAAGCGCCTTGCGGAAACCTCCAAAACAAGGTTAAAAAAATGGTATAGTCGAAAAAATTTGAATAAAATTCCACCTACTTTAAAAAGTTCCGTTACTGTCTTAAAATCAAATTGCCTGAACAAGTCATTTCAACTCATTTTTATTTTCAGTTATATTAAGCTGACTTAAATAGAGTTGAATCTCAAATAAAAAAGTTGAACTTGGTTAAAGTAATGGAAAAACATGATCTCACACAGTAGTATTTCCCTTGTGGGACTGGGCTGGCTTGTTCAAACCACATTCATTTGACTTTTTCCAGTATATGAGTGAGTTCATCAAGCGCTTGGGGCAAATCATGAGCGCTATCTGGTTCTCCTGTGATTCAATAGATGCACTTCCCTCACTTCACTCGAAGAGCCACTCCACCCACTAAAATTTCCTTGTCCTTTTTTGCTATACTTTGACATCTCTTGGCCATCTCTGCGAGATGTTATCCAGCGGCAATTCCCTCCCCAAGAACACTGATTTCAAATGGTGCTAGACACTGGTAGAACACATCTAAACCACCATGTGAAACCAGCATCCGGAGGAAGCGTCCAGGAGTGCAAAACCCATCAGAAATCCCTGTGTCATTGGCTGAGCTGATGATTAACAAAACAGGAAAGGCAAAAGGTTGAAACAGCAGTAGGCATGCTTTAACAGGAAGTGACTCTGTCAAAACAAATGTCAAGGTCATGGTCACCATGGCGTTGCGGTTTTGAACAGTGATGTCCGATTTCCTCCATTGATACCAGAGTTTGTGAACCTCTGGTTGTTGATCAGTTGGGTAAAGTTGGCGAAGTGACAGCATCTTAACACATAACACACAGTGTTCTTTGATGTATGGAGTGTTTGTGTATAAATAGACCCTTGATTGCCCAGAAAGAATCCCTGCATAGGTTTTGTCCGTGGGAGGATGACGTCAGCCCTTTTTCAAAGGAGAACTGTGGGAGATGGAAAATATGAGTCACTGAAAGATCTCTAAACAATGTCATCATTCAAAGTAGACGTCAAAGACGAACAGGATTGGTCGCTCACCTGCGGCCGGGCCAATGAAGGTCCTTGAAGTTAAATTGCGTACCTACCACCAACACAACACTGATGTAGTCTCAGGCCCACTTGCAAATAAGCGCGTTTAGACGTGGCACGCTGTCTTAATTGCTTTGAAACTTGTTGAATGCAACACACCTCTTCATGGCTCCTCCTCACTTTTTACATCTGCCTATGGCTGATCACGGTGATGTCATTGCTAGTCATTCTGGCACTTAAATCATTGTTTTGTCTCTACGAGGAAATGTTATTTATATACTATTATAGTATTTATTAATATGAATATTTTGAATTAACTTTTAACATTCATTTTTATATTTTCAGGATCCATTTTTATTTGTTTTATTAGGCTAATTTTATGTGCTTTTAGTTTAGTTTTTTATTTCTATTTCACTTTAATTTATTTTTATTTCAGTTTTAGTAACTTTATACTTCAACTTTATTTCTGTTACTTCAGTTACTCTTTACTTAATTTTCAAATTTCTATAAAAAATGTTATCTAATATTTTATAGGCTATATCATCATATAAATCTATTTGATTTAAAATGTATTTCAATTTTAAACTATTTTTAATAGTTTTAATCAGGTGTGCTCAATCCAGTTCCTAGAGATCAGAGATTTCTTTGAGATCCTAGCAAAGTTCAGCTCCAACCCTGATCAAACACAGAAAACACATTCTCACCCAGAATAATTGCTACATATGTCCTGCAGCAATAAGCTATACACTACTGTCATTCGTACTTTCTTTTACCGGCTTGCATAAGGTCTCCTTGCATAAGAAGCCCACACATTCGGCTTACCGTGTATTAATACACACCTTATTATTTGTTTCTCGCACACTGGAACCCACAGGAGGTGCCTGATTTAATAGCCTAAGGTACCCGGCACTGGCTCTTGTATAAGAGGAGAGAAATGGAATCTTGATTTTCACAAGAAGTGACAGTTAACCGTCTTCTGTTAACCAGCGCTAGCTTTGGTGTTCAGTTTTGTCAGTTTAATTGGACAGAAAATATCTTGTATAACATACACTATTCAAAATAGCACAACACTAGCAGCATAGCAGCATGAGAAGCTTATTAAAAAGTCCTCTAAGCTATTCTGAATTTTATTTTATTTTTTTTCAGCTATATATTACTGAAATGGCTCTCCTGAGAAATCACAGCCATCTCTATAGCAGCACTAAGCTCTGTAAATGGCAAATAACAATGTGAATGTGGTCCACTGACATGGCTCTCTGTAAATCACAACTAGTGGCATGAGTTTGTAACAGGACTACATTTCGGAAGCTTGTTTGAAAATAATGATTATCTCTGCAATTCCATGTAGTGCCACTAGAAGTGCAGAAAATGCTTACACAGCTTTTAAAGATATTTTTCTAAACAAAAAATATTAGTCATATGCAAGCCCAGATTAAATCATTTGACTTTCCACATTTTCGGTGCTGATTTTGAGGGAAAATCTGTATAATAGTTATATATTTATATATATTCTGTAGAATATAGAAATATTTCTGGTCTATATAAGATGTCCCAATTGGAAATCAAGTTTTGTGTGCAGAGATTTCATGTAAGCCTGGTCATAAACCCATCCCTAAAACACTTGTGCTAGTTATTTACCGGATCCATTTAGAACAGCAGGTGTTGGACATTTTCTTTCTGCAGTTCTGAAAGCAAACAGAAGAGGGCAGTGTTTCAGTACATCTCATTTAAGACACAAATAACCAGCAAAAGCAGGGCAGCAGAGCTGAAGGGACTCCTGCCAATTCAGTGAATACACAAACACACATGTGAGTCCTGCTCTCTGGTGTGTGTGTGAAAAGCCCACCATGGAGGTGTTGTTCTTTGCGCCCTGTCACTCCACTTCCTGCTCTATTCAATCCCAGGAAGTGACACGCAGAAGACAGAAACTCCCTCATGTGCGCACACACATATACACACAAACTAACAGTAATGAATGGACTGCATGATTGCCAGTTGTTACCAGTGATGAGATCACCCCCTCCCGCCCGTTGCCTCCTTGGCCTAATTTTTTAAGAAGAGAATGACAAGATCTCCTATTTTATGTAACAACCTACTTTGAGCACTCTTTCAGTCTCGATTGTTCGCTTAACATGTCTCTCTTACACGTTATCAATTGATTTGTACTGACCGAGCCTTGCCGCCTAAAAGGACAGCTAAATGTTTTTGTCTCTGTGAATACATGTGGGTGAACAGAAACACCTCTCCTCTTTGATGGCTTGGTTTGAGTGAGCTCTGTATGACGTGGCCCAGAAGTGATTAGTCTGTCCAGCCACGTGAGTGTTTCTCACTGCTGGATCTGTTAGAGAGGCGGAGTGGTGCTTCTTTATAGTGATTAGTCTCAAGACTGCTAACTGCGAGAAGTAAAAAAGTGCAGATGAAGGAAATATTTTGACTTGATCTGACCCTTAAAGCCTGACATTGAAAAATCTAGTAAACCCAAGTTGCTTCAGACCAGTAAATGTTCATCTAGAGATATTTCTAACAAAAGAAATTAAGTTTCCATTTAGATTATTAAAGCTTTCACTGCAATAAACACATGTATCACAACCAGAAGGTTGACTTTTTCACAATTATAGCCTCCTAAAAGGTCTTTTACTTAGAGAAAAAAAGCATGAAAGCAGAAAGCATGCATTTGATTGTGCGGAGCAGGTTTTTCAAGTGTTTATGTCGAGGACTTATGTCACAAAATCAAGACTTTCAAGGGCATAATAGGTCCTCAAAAAGGTTCAGCACCTGTCATCAATCCCTCTTAATTTTCAATCACCTACACTATCCTTGAATCTCTAACACAATTCTAATATTCCTGATACATAAAAACAAGTACCGCCCTACATTTGTTTTTTTTCTTGTTGTATTTTGTTGCAGACAATGGGTTGTTGACTTTAAAAATTACTTTTGTTGCTCCAAACTATTAAATAATGACTTTGATAAAAAAACAGTTGATCTTAATCTTGATCTGACATTTTTAACAGTGTACTATACATTAAGAGACTGTGGTGTGAGAACTAAAGGCTGATGGGGGAAAAAACAGTCCGAAAAAGCAAGCACTTCAGAATGTGCGTCAAAGCAGGTTGTAGAGCATCACAAGAATCTGCCCACCACTGTACAGGACCCTTTTCATTACTAAATGTATACAGCATATGCGTTGAAGCTATTTCTCCATCAAACGTTTAAAAACACAACAGTCTACGCTGCCCCACGGGATAGTGACTCCTCTAATTTACAGCTCATAGATTATCGTTCATCACCTCGATTAGTCCCCCCATACTTTCCCCCAGCATAAACAAGTACTTCAGCAAACACTCTGCTGCTGCGACACCAGTCGATACTCTATAGTCCATCATTACCACAAACTATTTCCCAGTCCGTTCAAGAATCTGTGCTGGTCCTGATGTGGGCTTATGAGTGAGAAAGATGATGCAGGGATGTACGGATGTTTTGCCCGATGAGTCAGATGTGAATCATAGGAGGCAGGTGTGTTTTATTTTAATCCTGTCAGTGGCAAACTATGACACGTACGCAAGCAGTTATGACTCACAATCCCCAAAGTGCATAACCCTTAACTGAGCCCAGAGGAGAAACAAATTCCTGTAAATGGTTCCTCAAGGGTCAATAATTAAACCGAAGTGTGATGTCCGCACACAGAATTCACAGCTCCCAAACACTTTTATTGAAAACGCAACGTTTCGACTGTCAGGTCTTCATCAGGCACAATATCCATGTGGAAAAATGTGCTTGATGAAGACCAGACTGTTGAAACGTAGCGCTCTCAATAAAGTTGTTTGGAGCTGTGAATTCTGTGTGCGGACATCACACTTCTTTTTTTTCCATTATTGTTATTTTTGTTGTCCTGCACATGAGCCCAATTAGGCTACGTAGGATGTGCACACATGTTTTGTATTTTTGATTCTTCAATTAAATGTAAAAGGTCTGCAAAGTTTTAAAGATTAAGGGAGCACGACAAATAAAGTTTGTCTCTCTTAAAAGAAAGAAAAAATTCTGAACTGCCAAAACTAGTTGTCAGCAATTCTAGTCTCACTTCCATAACATATCTACGTAACGTAGGACTAACTGTGTATACAAGTGTTGAGGAAGCCTTCAGATATGGCACAGACTGTTTCGTTTCCGAAATCCCAACAAACTGGGCCATCTAACGAATCAGAGTATAGAGTTGGCTCTCAGAAAGAATTTAGAGAGAGTGAAGCCGTTTCAGACACTGAGAAAAGAGGTAATGTGCAAAGTATATTATGACAAAATTACAGTTTTCTTTTTACCTTGGACCTGTAAACTTATTGTAGGACACCTCCAAAACAAAATAGCATAACAGGGCACTTTAAACTCTGTGTGGCCCTGTGTGTGCACAGCGCAGTTGCCCGTCTGAAGCCCTGCAGAGAGACACACATGAGTGCAGCAGGATTCACTCTGTAAAGACTCGAACGACATGAGACAGTGCTGTGAGGATAGATGGTTTTAACACTGCTGTGAGTCTAAGAGCGAGAAAGACCCCAAAGTTAATGCAGATCAGTCAATAGAGTTCAGCATGGTGTTAATATGGCTTAGCATGCTCTCTTGAGTTCATACATAGGGCATGGAGAGTGATGGCTATAATGGCAGCAGGTCGCACACTCATTCTCTCTTTCTTCCTTTCTTTAATTAGAAGGCACTCTGAAGGAGACTGTCACCTATTTATAAATCAAGGCTGAAAAGTGGTGCTTCTGTGTGAGTTTTATTAAATCCACACAATGCAGCAACTACTGCAGCACACAAAAAAATATAAAATATATAGTTGGGTCATAAAAAAAACTAATATAACTCTTAGATTAGTTAGTTCTTGTGCTTCAATGTGAGCAAGAACAATTTCAATTTAAATATTACAAATGTATTTATTTTTGTTTTGTGACCTTTAAATAATGCAGAGTTAAATTTCTTTAAAAAATTAATTTAATTTATTTTTATGCCATTTTCTTTTTTCTTTTCATAAAATTTTCCAAAACCTAAAACTTGATTTATTTCTATGTTAAATTTTAAGGGCAGATTTTCAATGTGCTTTCAGACTTTTGGATGTCTCCTGCATATATTTTTATAGATGCAATATTTGTACATAAATACACAAGCAAACAGGCACCCACACATGGCTATACACAACACGACACATTTTCTTTCATAATAACCAAAACATATTTTTCCCTCTTTGTCTCCTATTATTATCCACAGCCATTTTGGCAGTGCATCGTCCCAAAGCATGCTCTTGGTGCGCGAGTTCTCTGGAATTCTTGGACATTTCGTGGGGAATTTCAGACATCTGGCTGTTCCTTTTGATTTATTTACAGGAAGAGACTGAACTTTGGCCCACTTGTACACGCGCAGTGTGACATAGCCACAGGAGAATGTTCCTTTCTGGGCAAAAACAGATAAACAACCCGAACCCTATCAGAAGAGTGGGCCAAATTTAGAGCCTGAGTAAATACACGGCGAAAACAGAGTGGAAAGATAGAAAAATGGGTAGAATGAGGATAAGCAAGAGTTTCCAGAAACCATACTTGAAAGGACAAGGAGGATTATCCGCTCATACTATGTTCCTTTTTGGCACAAACACACTCACATGTAGACTGGATCTAAATTCTTGCGATGTGTGGAATGAGGAAATGATGCTTACCTAATGAGGAAAAGTCATGCTAAACACAAGGAGCCTTTTTCTTATAGCTCGCAATACTGTGTTAGTTTATTTTTGGTATACACCTTCAGCTGAGTCTATGTATAACAACACCTGACAAATAAGTGACTTTACCAAGTGGCTTTTGACAGAGGAGGAAGAAAATTACAGTGACCCGCAACTACAAATTCTCAGAATGTCTATAACTAAATGAGCTGTTCTGAGAAGCGCTCCTGGGAAATGCGGGAGCCTGCGCTCATCTGGAATGGCCTTGCCAACAGAAACACCACTGCGCAAATCAGAAATTTTACATTTCCTCACCGCAGTGTGCAGCATATTACGCATGTCTGCTCTCTGATAACCTCTAAACCGCCATTACCTGCAGTCGCATAAAGCACACAGACTCTGATGCAGAGCTTGACTAGCAAGTCAGCAGTCGTTTACCAAACACTTTTATCCAAAGTGATTTCTCTGCGAATAAATCTGGGGCCTGTACCATGATGGTAGTTGAACAAACTCATGGTAACAGGATTAGTTTCGAGTTGACAAAACAAAACCAATCCAACCAGGCTTTCTTTGTTGGTACCGTGATGCTGATCATCAACTTTCTCTATCAACTCAGTCTTTGATCCTGAGTTTAGGAGTTTAGGTGTGATATCAGTAGCGAACAGCAAATCATGCTGAGAAAGAGTGAAACTGTGATTCATTTCTCTCTTCTGCAGAATATTACGAGATTGAAAAATATTAAATATTTAAACAAATTTACACAGCAAGAAGAAAATAGCTGTCTATGAAAGAGGACAACTAAAAGAAAAAGTCTTGCTATATCAGTGCATGTAAAAGTTGTGGAGTTTATACAGTTGATAAAGGTATAGAGGGAATTGATCATTTAAGCTCACATGTACTCATTTTATAGCTTTATCTATTGATTCTAAAGCGTATTTACATTACCTTTATATATTTATTCATTTAAACTGTGCATAAAATTGCACATGTGTGATCAATTAAGGGTATAATAATTACATAAATAATATTTATATCATACAAAATGATTATTTTAAATAAGCATTACTAAAAGCCAGACGATTTGTCTTTAAAAATCATTTGCTATGTGACCTATAATTTGGAGTAGAAACAGGTGGAGTGACTTGTCACTTTGCTCACAGCTGATTGGTCCAAATTTCGGTATTTTCAACCTCTAACCTGGAACATAAACTTCCCCGGACCAGGTTAGCCGTGGAGTTTAAGTTACTATGGCGATAGTAACACTGCTAAAAGTCAACCCACTTTCATGGTGCCTAAAACCCAGGTTTGGTGCAAACTAAACTGAAACATATCTGGCTAACCTCCTAAACTGGCTTCATGGTATAGGCCCCTGGGATTGGACTAGCTGACACAAAAATTTAAATTGTTATAATTTACTCATCCCCACGTTGTTCCAAACCTGTATGACTTTCTATCTTACTGCGGAAACGAGTGGGGAAAGTTTTTGGTGATGGATCAATTAATCATGTTAGTGTGATGAATTATGAGCTTGTATCTTGTAATCATATAAATTAACACTTTCCCTGAACATAATCAATGTGAGAATAGAACCCAACTCTCAAAAAAAAGGGGGGGGGGGGGGGGACACTAGCATAGCCTCTTTAAGTGAAACAGTTTGCTGTATTAATTGTAAATGTATCACGTTAAACAGTTTACATTAACCAAAGAAATTAACACATTTGCCCAGTAAATCCGATGTTTAAAATCAATGACAAGCTGCATTGGTGGCTTCACAAGTGAATGCATCATGCTAAGTTGGAATATACAGTGGTAAATGCTAATGAGTCTTGAGAGCTATGGCAGGGGGAAGATTTTCATGATATACAGAGCCCCTAAAGGGACATAATGATGGAAAAGAATACGACTTGTAACTTTATTCCAATCCTTTTGTATTCTCTTGCAAAAGTTTTGTCCCCCACACAAATTTGCTGGCAAAAATGTTCCATTCTTTTGCAAGCAAATTAACATTTTCTTAGGAAAACAGTGAAAATCGATTTCAGTGCTTTTGCCTTGCTAGCATAACTTTCACAACAATTCACACAGTTTAATGATCATCACATTTATATTTAAACTAACACCGGTTTCTGAGAAATTACACATTCCTGTCTGTGAGGGAATAGCTTCTTGGAAGTCTCATAGGCCCTAATATAACTGTACTGTATGCATAATTGAGTAAATATCATGAGTCTTAACTGACTCACGTCTAGCCGGCGGCTACGGCTCACGTATATCTCACTACTCCCCCAGCAATCCTTAGGGATTTCTTACCCCCCTCCCCCTCCCCGGGTGTATAGTACACATTTGTTCTTAATTTCACTGCACTTGCGCTGAAGCGCACTTCCTCTGACTCACGCCGCAAACAGGCCTTAAATCAGATCATCTGTCAGAGGGTCCATCTCAGCGGCGATTAACAGCAAGGGAAAAAAAGAACTACGCCGCAGTTGCCTCCATGTTATTCACACAGTCTTTGCTTTGATGACTTGTCAGCGGCACGAGGTCAGCCTTCCAGCAAACCACAGGAGCAAGTCATAAAGCAGAGATCTCTTAACAGAGGTCCCGAGGCCAAGGCTGCTTCCCAAAACTGATGTGCTTGAGGAAAAAAAAAAACTTTACAGTAAACGTGACTCTTGTTTCCAGAAACCTAGTATGGGGCCCATGTGACGTTACAGTCCAGCGCACATAAAAGAAATGCTCCACTGGGAATAGCATTGTGTGAGCATGTGATAAACTCAGTCAAGATAATTATTGTATAAGTACCCCAACAAATCAGTGTCTGCTTTTGTATTTAATGGCTAATAATTCAAGCTTTCCCATTTGAATCCCCCTTTAAAAGGAACAAATAAAGGAACAAAAATCTGTGGACCAAAAGTGAATCGAGTGAAGAATCCATTTCTCTTTGCATTCACACTGGCCCTGGGGTCAGGTCCCATTATGGTCCATTTTATTATTCCTGAATTTCAATTATAGTAACAAACAGGAGAACCGACTTAATTTATACAACTAATTTTTAACTTGAAAAGTAAAGTTTGTCCAGAAAAACATATAATGATGGCTTGAGAAAGCCTAAAGATGTAAATGTGAAAGGCCTTAAGATGGACGGACGGACGGACGGACTGATACTGTGGACAGACAGAGATAAATTGCAGATGGATAGATAAATGGATACAGTCGATGGATAAATGGATAGATTGACAGATAGATAAATGGTAAGCGTAGACAGAGAGACAGATGTACAGATAATGAATGGAAACTGTACATTGATGGACAGACAATTGGATAGACAGATGGACAGACGGATGAATAAATGGATACTGTGGACAGACAGAGATAAATTGCAGATGGATAGATAAATGGATACAGTCGATTGATAAATGGATAGATGGACAGATAGATAAATGGTAAGCGTAGACAGAGAGACAGATGTATAGATAATGAATGGAAACTGTACATTGATGGATAGACAGATGGACAGACGGATGAATAAATGGATACTGTGGACAGACAGAGATAAATTGCAGATGGATAGATAAATGGATACAGTCGATGGATAAATGGATAGGTGGACAGATAGATAAATGGTAAGCGTAGACAGAGAGACAGATGGATAGATAATGAATGGAAACTGTACATAGATGGACAGACAAATGGATAGACAGATGGACAGATGGATGAATAAATGGATACTAGATAGATAGATAGACAGACACACAGACAGACAATCTATGTTTAAAATCCCACTCATAGAAACTTGTATTAAATTATATATATTTCTACATTCGTAAAGAAATTAACTTTTGTGAACCAGGAAAGAAGGACATGTCCTGTCCCAGAATACATTTCCTGTTAAATTTATTTAAATTGCAATTAAGTAAATTCAAGTTTCAAATCAAATTCCAATGAGGTGTGGCCAATTAATACTGAGAACTGAATCCCCATAATAAATCTTTTCAGTTGTAAACTTTCATTGCTGAGTGCATGAAACCCTAAAACGGCTCCGACGTGATTATGCTGCTGGGTATTTTGTCAATAAGGTTACCACCTACCTCATGTTACATTACAACTGCATGATAACATCCCATGCAAGGATGAAACTAAATCAGCCAAGGATACACTTTATCAGAGACATGGAATATAAATCAGAACGACCGCCTACACAGTTATTTCCCTCTGGATAATTGTAACCTGTCTTTGAACGATTAGACTGATGACTCCTCTGTGTTTTCAAATAGTCCTCCCCTTCGTTCTCCGGTCTAAGTGATATCTTTCAGTTCCAAGTCCCACAATGATGTATTGCTTCAATGACTTCACAGATCTGACATCAATCAATCCATCAATGACACCACAAAACAGTCAGTTTATCAATCTCTCCCAGTGATTAATGAATAATAAGTGGATGTTTAATGATTGTGAACAGTGTGTGTCTGAATGCAGGGTACTGATTGGTTGTCCTCTAGTTATACAATGAAAAAAACATTTTATTCATTCAATACAATCCTGACAGTCTGAGGCTAGAAAAAGTGAGAGAGTACCAATCTGTATATCAAGAAGGAAACATTAATCTAGCTTTCATAAGAAAGTCCGGGCATCACGCCAGCCACAGACTGCAGTATAATTCATTGTCCACTGGCACGTAATACGCATGCTAAATCAACGTTTCCTTAATGTTATGTTATGAGAGGCCAAAGTCCTTCATTGTGGACCTTATCCAATGAGACATGAAATATGAGTAAAACCATAACAAACACCGGCAACATTTGGTGTTATTTACAGACTGAATTTTGTTACAAACAAAATAAAATTAACAAAACAGTTTGACCTATAAAAATGAATATAATATGTAACAAAATGTATTAAATTAGATCATGTGTAAAATCAGTTCCACCTAGACATTCTCTCATACAAACAAACAAACAAACAGGAAAGTACAGATGCATTGTAGACACTGTTCCTAATACAGCTTTTTCAGGAAGATCACAAAGCCTGGAGGCATACCATACCAGAAACGCTTCATAAAACCACACGCACACTCTCATGTGTTTGCTCAGCTCAGCCCCGCCATTGGCCACTAAAGCAGTGATGTAATCATGTCTTGTCAACTTCTCACAGCTCAAGTAGAAGAGGCCAATTAAGTTCCCTCAAAGTTACTCAACTCCACATCGTTAAACATGTTTTCTCAAATCTTCTGCGGGGGCATGATTTGTCTGCCCAGGAGCACATGGAAGAGAAGGCTGACACACTGGCAACGTATGTTAGAGATACTACTTCATCTTTTACGTTGACACACTTTTTGTTCTCTCCCTATTTTCAGTTATATTCACAATCATGTTAGGTCTGGCTTGCTGTTAAACTTCCACTCTGCTGTCACACACACAATAGCGTACAGCCAGGGCAGGTATTCTCTCTACGTCAATCCACTGAAGACGTGGCACTGCAGCGGAATGGCTCACAGCTGCCCAGATTGAGTTACCTTCCTTTTGACGTACTTTCAGCTCTCAGTTTCTGTCTGTGTGTTTCTCTCTCACATGCATACACACATTTTGTGTTTCTTATGTCTAACACACAATAGTTTCAGAACCTACTGAGCTGCCTAGTAAAACAGATTTTAAGGGCATCACAGTCGTGTTCACAACCCAACTTGCAGAAAATTAAAGGCTGCGTCACAAGTAGCCTTTGAGAATAAGGCAATCCCAGAATGCAATTCTGCATTCCGTTCCAAAAAAATCCAAGATGGCAGTATAAGTAAAATACGCTTCATTCCATATATCAAAACAGTTCAACCTAGCTTAAAACAAAAACAGATTTCAAGTATTTTTATATGTCGTTAGCTTAGCAGCATGCTATGTCAAACTCTATTGGAAGTGCACCTTTCGTGCGTCACATGAAGAGTGCTATTTTGGGAAGCAAATTGAGTTGGTGCCCAAGTACATCATTTCATATAAGCCATTTATGAGGTTTTCATTCCATTATGCTTGTCTGCTTCTGTGTAAGTAGCTCGCTATGTTTTGGGACAGAGCTCTTGATATTTCTCCCACACTCACACAAACACCAATGTTGCTACATCCACAAATACACGTCATGGTTTCTAACAGCGATACCTGTCATTTTAGGATTACATCTTACCTTAACTCGGATGATATGCCCTAGGCAGCACTCATTCACCCGTTGGTCTCTTTTACTGGTCTTTCTGCATTTAACGACATATAGGTATCCTTTCAAAGCTCTGACCGCCCCTTGATCCATAAGACACCTGCCCCAGGACCACCATCAGTTGCACTGTTCAAGAGGGAAAGAGAAATCACATGAGGATCAGCCTCTATAACAGAGGGTGTGTCCCAGTAAGCCCACCCAATCACACATATGCCCACAAACACAAATGAAAAAGGAAGCACACACCCTTGAGAAAGAAAATATGAAACCTGGAGCCAATAAAGGTAGAGAAACTCTAGCTCTCGTCCTCTTGCTGGCACTGGTGGTGGTTTCTTCAGAACAGAAACCCCCATGTAGAATCCAAGAGTTCACAATATCAACATTACTATGAGACATGCAGCTAAGGGTGTGTTCACATTTGGCATGTTTGGTTCAATTAAAACGAACCCTGGTGCGATTGCTCTGTTCATAAGTGTGAACGCTGCCTTCCGAACCCTGGTGCGCACCAAACAAGCAGACCAAGGCCGCTGAAAAGATGGGTCTCGGTAAAATTCCAAACAAACTCTGGTGCAGTTAGAATGATATACAAACGCAACCAAGACCAAAGACAAGTAAACAAACCAAAAAATGGGACATGAATTCACAAGATGTGATCCTCCATCCTTTTCTCGTCATAGTCTCAAAGTTCAGTACAGGCGATTGAACTGCGTCTCCTCGCAGCAGATCTTTGTTTGTGTGTGTGACTGAGGGATTCCTGAAGCTGTTTTGACTCCTTTACACATTTTATAAGCTTTTCACAAGTTCTCAGCTGGTCAAAATACCAACATATACAGGCTACGCACATATGAGCACATTTAGCATAAAGAATTGTTTTGGATGTTCGGTAAGTTCTGTCTCGGAATATACGTTATAAAAGCCGACCAATTAGGTTGTGAACATATCCTTATGCCTTTAGGTTTGGTATCTTTAGGTTCAGTGTTAAAAACACAGATGTGAACACTAAGCGGACCAGGACTAAATGTTTTTTATGTGTGTTTTTTTTGGTCCCAACCGAACTGAACAACAAGTGTGAACACCGTAAGATTCAGGCTGCAGTTTTTTTTGTAATGGTGGGATCTTGGCTCTACAGGTGGGCAAGTGAAGCTCACACATTAGAGTGCAATTCCAAAAAAGCGCAGATGGAACTGTAAAGTTCAGTGAGTGATCTACTGACGACGCGCAAATAAAAGAACATCGATTCAGCCGGATCAGTTCCATACAGACCAACGCAATCTACCAAGAGCAGTGCAAATTCATTTTAGTGACATTTATCTTATTTTTGGATAAACTATCCCTTTGAATCAATCTTTCTAAAGTCTAAATGATCTAAGCTATTCTATCCACATTCATTTTATAGCATTATAATTGTAATGTGTGTCAACCATTTGTTCATTTGTGTCTATTTTTGATCTCTAAGTAATTTAAGGAGTAAAACAACTTTAAACAAAACAAACTTAAGTCTCCTAAAAGCTATAAGAGCTATAAAAGAGCAATCTCTGAACAAATAAAATTGTTAGCTGGATTCATGTAACTCACACACACACACACACACACACACACATAAACAAGCATTCACAAATATTTCTCTTCCGCCCCTTTATTCATTCTCATTCAGCTTGGAATTCTAAGAAACATGGCAGAGTTTAAATGTCGACCCAGTCACACACTCCACTAAAACTCAAACACTGAGTAACTGTAATAGTGGCACCCAAGCCTGTTACCGTGGAGACTGGGGAGGAGAGAGAGTCTGCTTCACTCCTGAATCCTTTGCAACCCTTTTTGTTTCAACTGCGCACGACACATCCGTCCATTTCTAACTCATTTTAAACACTCATACATTTCGTAAAATGGAAAAACCACTGACCCGCAATGTTTTTTCGTCCTGATCTTGCAACATTAAAACTATCATTGATTAAACTCGGGCCTGACCTAGAATATTTCAGGGGCTGTGACATCACCTGTCTGCGTCAGCACAAGTCTCATTAGAGCCTGCTGTGATTAAGGCGCCTAGTAGCGCTGAAATATGAGTTAACGTGCCGCTAATTAGTGTGAACTTTTCAAATACTCCTATTATGAATCAGCACAGCGGACAGAATAAGGCCTTAAAGAATGCAAACGCAGACAAAGCTACTGTATGAAAATATGCAAACACTCAATATATACACTGCAAATGAACAGCATAGTTCTATGATGTTTGTTTAGTGGTGGAGCAACCTAGTCTGTACAAAGTCAAAAAATACCCTACCAGTCAAAAGTTTGAACACCTTCTGAATTTCTGAACTGAATTTCCTTCTCATAATCTTAAAGGGACAGTTCACACAAAAATTCTGTCATTTACTGTCACTGTAGGACTTTTTCTTTTCTAGTGTGGAACACAAAAGAAAATATTCTGAAAAAAGACCCCATAGACTACCACTGTATGGACATTCTTCAAAATATCCTCTTTTGTGTTCCACAGAAGAAAAAGTCATGCATGTTTAGAATGACATGAGGTTGAGTAAATAATGACACAATTACATTTTTGGGGGTAATTACTTTAAAACGCCCTGTAGCCCAAGACTGGTTGCCCACAGAATCTAAGCAGGGTTGAGCCTGGTCAGTACCTGGATGGGAGACCTCCTGGTAAAACTAGGTTGCTGCTGGAAGAGGTGCTAGTGAGGCCAGCAGGGGGCGTTCACCCTGTGTTCTGTGTGGGTCCTAACACCACCCCAGTATAGTGATGGGGACACTATATTGCAACAACCAGCGTCCTATGGATGAGACATTAAACTGAGGTCCTGACTCTCTGAAGTCTCATTAAAAATCCCATTTCATAAAGAGTCGGGGTGTAACCCCGGTGTCCTGGAAGCTTAAAGTTGAATATAAGATAGTTTTGATTTGGCTAGCATTTTTGGTCACTACATAATTCCAATTTAGTTTTGAGGATGTAAAAAATAGTACCACGAAAGAATGAGCAGGTGTGTTCAAACTATTGACTGGTAGTGTCTACATGGGTGGTGATAAAGATGGTAATAAAGCTGATAAAGATTTTCAGGTGAGCGGGTGGACGTAATAGGTCAAGGTGCGTCCTCGCCACACCTATAGCTGCATTCACTAACAGCCATTCCACCAGCCGAAGTGTGGACAGATGCCATAAGATGAACCAATACAATGAATAAAAGGCATTTATGTCCATGACAAAATAGAGAAAAGTAAATCGACAAAAACCTGATAGTGATTTAGAAATCTTAGTGAAATCATTCCAAAGCAGGAAATTATTTAAATACCGTACATTGTTTGAAACTCTACTATGAGAATGAACGTTCACATTTCTTAAAATACTCTGTTTGAGGTTCAAAGTTAGCTGTTCCCCATAGAATAAATTAACATTCAAATTGAAAATGTTTAGTAAGTTTATATTCTGAAGATGAATCTGTACGTTCTTGTGTTTCAGTTTCTGTTCCTGTAGCACAACTGATGAAAGCAATGCTAAAACCATGATTCACTGGAAATTCTCATACTAATAAATATAAACCCTCTGTGAGTCACTTTGTATAATAAGCATCTGCCAAATGAAACTGGTTGATAATGTTTTGTTTATCTAGTAGTTAAACGCCAGCAAGCTACTTACTCGAATGGCAGTACACCTGTAGCCTTCTGGTACAATAAACACACTGCGCTGACACCAGCCAGGGAGACACAAGCACACTAAACATATCTCAGTAAAAGCTTTAACATAACAGATTAATGATTTACAGATTTTGAAAGTAAGACTCACTGTCACGCAGACGTCTCCTGATTGCGTTCACCATCCCACAACTCCTGAGAGAGAATCCAATAAGTTCCTGTGAAGGAACCTTGCTGCTCTACTTTCCACAACAGAGTGATCTCAAGCAGCCTCTCCTGTTACTTTCACTCACTGCGTCTGTGTGTGTGCGTGTTTTGCACAGTCATATACAACACATCCAGTCAAGCGATTGCTGCCAAATGAGTCCGCAGGCAAGCCAATCTCACTTTCTCTCTCTTCCTCCTCCCTCCGCTTTTCTCTCTCTTTCAGTAAATGCTTCATGAGTCATCTATCAGGCACTAATTAACTTGTAGCTGCAATACTACTAAGGCCACTGAGGTGTGCTGTTTCATAAGGTTCCTTCGAGAACAAGTTGGCAAGTTGGTTACGCAGGAACGTTGTTTTGAGGTTGAGGACACGTTACTTTGAGGTTGCTGAGAGAAAAAGGAGGGCTAATGGAAATAGATGAGATCAATCAAAAACAACTTGTCACCGCAACAGATGTTTTGAAGAAAAATGTCTCCCTTTCACAACGTTTGCAGCTTGTAATCATCTGGAAAGCTTGAGGGAATATTTTGCCCAAACTAGTTGTAGAATAAACACTTCAGCTTCAGTAAAAACTAATGAGATGGAGTTCCGACGGTACCACACAAATAGTTATCAATTGCGTACACAATTCACTTACAATTGAAGCACAACCACACAACCTAACCTAGATCATTTGTCCACACTGAAAGTGAAAATCACAGGACACTTCACGATCACGGCCGATCAGAACATTGTTTGATATACAATCATTTTGGACCAATGACATTTTACAGTGGGTGGGGCTTAATAATTAGAACCCAAATGATCGACAAAACATCCTGTTGCTTGTTGATTCTTGCATTTGCGGCTAGTTTTGTTGCGTAACTCATTTAGAGTTAGTGTAACATTTATTCAGACCACAAGAATGCAGAGGAACTGCAAAAACGCAACTTAAAATATTCTTAATTAGTTAACTAAAAATGAAAGGCAGATGATCAAACACAAATGTCCCCTCAGAGTGAAAATGAAAGTTTAATAACTGTAAAGGGCAGGCAGTCAATCCTGCTCTCTTTCTTTGTGACTCTTTTGTTACTCAGGGGGAATTCCACAAGTGCACTTGCTCGTCGCCACCACAGAACGGATCCAGTAACAGGAGAGCGGTCACTGTTGCAGGTGTCTCTTCCACTCAGGGCATAGGAATCCAGTGGCAGACCTCACACAAGAGCAAACGGAGTCAACCGTAGCGCCGCCACACTGTGACGAGATCACAGGCTTGGTCGCTCGACTGCTACGGTCATTTCCCTCAACTTACAGGAATACGAGTGATGTCCACTCATCTACTCTTGCTTCACTGACCCTTCACCCAGTCCTGCATCCTATCCTCCTTCACAAATGAGTGAGTCACTTGATCCTTCACTTTCACTCACCCTAATTTGTCAATCTCTACCCACAACCCTCTATAGCAACTCTCTCTGTAGGAATCTGCTAAAATTGGCTACTTCCACCTTGTCCTCCTGTTGCTTAACAAACCCTCATCCTTTGACACTCTGTTATCCCAGACCCTCCAACATCACAACAAGACCTCCCACAGGAACACCATCGGTTTACTGTAATTATCAATCCAATCATGACATAAAAGGACATTTCCTCCATATGCCCTGTTTACACTGAAAATAGTTCTTGAAAATATGATTACAAATGAGTTTATTTTGCATTTAAAAAATGTCATTTTATTTCGTCAGTGTCAGTACATTTCGTAAAATGTCAGTTGCTGTTACAAAGTAATGTAATTCAAGGGAAAGTGTTTGATAATATAAATTGCATTGGTTTCCAATGAGATTTGGTGAAATTTTGACAATTATTTCGGGTGTCTTTGTCGTGAAAGATAACTATCAGTGTGAAAGCCTCATCACAGTTCCGCTCCCCTGAAATAAATTGTGATTGGTGAAGAGGGTAATGTGTCATAGTTTGAATACTTGTCTTGGCATCAGAAACCACAAGCACACAAGAAGTTTTGAGATCAGTGCAGCTCTCCTTTTTACACACTTTAGCCATCAACTGCTGCTTATCAAAAGTAAAGGTGTGGTATGGGATGGGGCCAGAATGCCATTATGACCACGTTTCACGTGTACCATCACGCACACACTCGCCTACACATCCACAAACACACACATTCCTGACGAAGGAGCCATTACACACACACATGTAATAGGTGGCATTCATCATCCCTGTTGGCAGAGGAACTGTTCGGATCATCCATGCAGTCAAACTACATAGTGACCCTATAATTACCGATGACACATTGCTCAAGTTTATTAAGACTAGTATCACTACACTGCAGTGTCCTTGAAACTGGCCAAACATGCTTTCCTTATCCAACTAACCTTGACCAGACATATACAGTTTTGATACACACACATGAATCTCCACAAATTCCTTCACAGTGCAAGAACTCTCTCAATTGAAAGTCAATAATTATATTTTTCCTGTGTGAAAGATCGAGAACATCTATTATCTAGCACATTATGTAACTTTGTCAGATAACAGACCTTCTAACTCTTCATTTGTTGAATAATTGAGGCCCCAAGATGTTTAATCATCTATAACCATAGAGATAAATACATTCAATTATACATAATTTAAAATGACAAGTATGAGATACATTTCTGAGTCATAATTCCTAATATTTAGGCTTTAGCTGCATAGATGAGAAAGAAAACAAATTGCATTAACAATGGACGAGCCAAACACCTGTCCTTTCTGATATTCGCATTTTTAAATAGTATGTTCTTATGGAAAACTTGCCGCCATGAAGTGTTGAAGGTGGTTGCTATGGTCTTCTGAGTGGTTGCTAGGAGATTGATTACTTGCCCAAGTCTAAAGTGTCCTATAATATTCTGGTCCATCCTTAAAGATAAATCTATGGGATTTTTTCACTTTAATTGTATGTTAGCACACAGTTTAATACTTGGGGTTTTCAAACCTTTAAGCCAAAGTGAGAAAAATTTATATATTTATAAATTTAATAGCTATGCTTGTCTTAGCAAGCACCTCTGCAATTACGTTATATTAATGTAACATACAAACACATTAATATAACCCCCTATTTCAGGGTTACACGAAAGCTGTCACTGTCTAAGATGTGTAATTTTAACCCTCCATTGATGTTTATAAGCATCCATGCTGTATAATCAGAGAGAATATTAAAATGTCAGTCATATTTTCATTACAAACTGAACAACTTACAGTTCCTCTAGCATCAATACAAGTGAAAAACAGACATATTTGTGCACTTGACATAATCTGAAGTGCTGTCCTCCTATGAGATCAAGTCTTTCCATAACGAGCCCCATAAAAGTGATGAGTCAGTCTCCCATCACCACGGTGATCTGTCACCATTTAAAAGCGTTAACATAATGGCCATCCCACAGCGCACTCTCCTTCCACATCATCATCTTTCAGTATTGCTTGCTCGGAAATCACCACTGGGCCACTCAGTCAAGACATTGCTTTGTGAGGACACTCAGTACCAGACTAGAGGATATAACTAAATATGGATCGACTGAAGTGAACCGTACTCATCTGTGTAATATAAGACGCCAAGAGACTCATAATAACGGCACAATATAAGGTTAAATGAATTAGGTGAAATTTATGAGATTTGACCAATCATCTCTCAAGACGGGATCGATCAAGGAAGCATGTTGCTGTGGATGAAAAGTGATTGCCGACAAAAGGAGAGGAGATCGCCAAGTGAGAAGGAGAAAAAATAAAACAGGCCTTTTTAAAGGAGGCTTTTCCAGTCTGGATTACCTCATTTGGGGAGGTCACTAATTTATCTTTAAATACCTGTGATAACGACAATGACATCAGATCCTGCTTCGTGACCACCAGAGCTTCTCCGGCACCAGAACCATCGCTGATATTGCCTTGATTGAGAAACTTTTCAATATTTGTACTTTACTTAATACTTGTGTAGAGTATTAGTATACTTTACTGCTAGAGATACTAATTGTAATAAATAAACTGACTTTTAGTCGTTGAGTCAGAACAGATTGCGGAAAAGTCTTTTATCGGATTGTAAGTATTTTAAAGTGCTTATAATTTAGATCAGATTCGACTTACCTAACCTGAGAATAATAGGAAAAAGGTGTTAAATATGCACCATAAAACAGGTCTATTAGTTAACATTAAAGTATGAACTAACAGTGAGAATTTTTTTTTCAACATTTAATTATCTTTCTGAATGTTTGTTAATAAAGATGCAATTGTTTGTTAGTTCACAGTGAATTAATTAACATTAACATTTTAATAATGTATTATTGATGAAACTAAGACTAATAAATAATTAACTAAGACTTATAAATGTTGTGAAACAATTGTTTATTGTTCATGCTCAGGTTAACAAACGAAACCTTACTGTAAAAGTTTACTTCAAACACTATATAAAATAGCACTGTTAATACAGCTGAAGCCTATGTTCCTACATGCCACTGTAGGCGGTAGATGACTTTCAAGGAATGATTGGTTTCTTGAAAGGAGCGATACTGTACAAAGCAAACCTATTCAGTGAGCTGAACACAGAATATTCTCTTGGACTGTGGAAGCTCTGAAAGCTCAGAGGAATTCAAGAGAAGTACAACATAAATGCTGAAGAGCTTATATTCCTGATAAGCCAATAAAAGCCAGCAAGGCCAAACCCACATTAAGCGAATAAAGATATGCACTTTGATTTTGCTGATGGGCGGCTCAAGAGCAGTTAACTGAACGGTCCAGCCCGGGCCCAATGATCGCAAAACAAAAGTTTTGGCGTACCGAGTAATTACCACACCAGCCACGGGAGAACGCCCATCCTGTTTCTGTGTGTGCACGTATGCTGAGAAGATGCCAGTTAGCACCAAACCAACCTATTCCCGCCAGCCTAGTGTGTCTGCCAAAAGTAGCCTCTCCCCAGGGTGTGCTGTGTCCGCTGTGCCACTAATGACGCCTGGTCTTTGCCTGGTCTTTGCTGTTCTCTTAATAAGCTCATTAAAAGGCCTGTCACTTCTAGAGCGGTCCCCCAGCTCTAACTAATGACACTGCGGCAGTGGATCTCACACATGCACACCTTCATGTTTTCATCATAATAGAGTGCATTCTCATTCTTATTGTCTTTTAAGCTCAGAAAGTGTCTGAACTTTCAGTTCTGGACATTGTAAACGCTAACAGGATTAAGATGTCGGGTTTAGAGAGGCCCGTGGGTCCTGAATCAATGATATAGTAACTCATAACTGCACAGAGTTAAGTGACTCTTTTTAGGAAACAAGGTTGACTGAGTGTTGACACTACCATCTTGTGGTCAGTAAAAAAAACTGCCTGACCGATAAAAAAATTAGGGCTTGGTTTCACAGACGGTGCTTAGATTAAGCCCGGATCAGGCCTAAGTTAAATTTAATATCTTTTATAAAAGTGCCATAGAAAAAAAAACATTACTGATGTGCACGTTACGACAGCTCAAACAAGCATTTTAGTCTGGGAGTGGGACCATACTAGGTTAAACTGATCATTATGATTGACAATGTAGATTAAGGAAAATTTGTGCTGGTCAGCCTAGGAAACAGTACAGGCTTATACTGCATGACAGTCCACGGCCTGGTAATTGCTGTCATAAAGCAAAAACAGAATGAATCATTCATAAAATAATAGGGTAAAACAGGAAATTGATTCAGCTTTTGTTTAAACAATGAAATAGTTGTTCACTTTTTTCAGGGGTTCACTTTGACATTTTCTGGACACACGTGATTCTTGTTTATCTTTGCTGTGCCTCTTGGCAAACAGAGAGCTGAACAATGTGTTCTTGAGTGTCTTTTTACAACAACTATCAGCCGGCCAAAGAATGTTCTTTTTTGGCGTCACCTTCGCCCTTGCCTCAATAGGACTCTAGGTTTCTCTGCTGCTCCTCAATTTCTTGTCTTTTATCCTTGTGGCTTTCCATATTTCTATTATTTTCTGTTTTATTCCCGTATAAACACATCAAAACTAGATTTTTACATGATCTTACAGGGACAGTACACCCAAAGCATTTAAAATTCAGAGGTTTAAAATGACATGAGGTTGAGTCATGTCATAAATGATGACAGAATTTTAATTTTATGTGTGAATTGTCCCTTTAAGAAAAGTGTTGTAGCTTTCTGTTTTGTGTAAAGTTGTTCTAGGGGATTTCTACAGTATTGCTAAGGTATTATGAGTGGTTGTTAGGGCAACTGCCTAGGCAAAAGGTCATCCCTTTCTCTCTCTCTCTCTCTCTCTCTCTCTATATATATATATATATATATATATATATATATATTACACAGATTCATATATTGTTGTTATACTTCGAAAAGTAACTGCACATAACTCTGCGTACTGAATGATGTATGACTTGTGGTAACACTCATGTCTGTATCAACTTATGTGCGCAATCTTTATATCCATATTCACAAGCCATATTCACTCTCCACTTAAGTTTGTCTTCAGCTTGTTTGCAGACATATTTCTGAACCATTTATGTGCACCTCCTCTTTGCAACTGCTTTGCAGGAGTGTTCATTTAACTTTCAAAACTCAATTCAAAACCTTCAGTCGAGTGTTAAAAACATCGCCCTCTGACTAAATGTGTCACAAACTTTGATCTGGCTTTGAGCAAGGGACACTTTCAGATGAGTGCAGCGAGGTAGAGATTCAAAAGCGTTTTTCACACAACTGTAGTGAGGCCTCGGTCCCCCGGAAACCCCAGACAGCACATTGCTTTCCTAAGAAAGCGGCAAAATCCCCGCAGGAGGTCTGGCATTTGGCCAGGGACGCACCATCCAACCAACACACAAAATATGCTTGATGGACACGTCATTCAGCCAATCACGTCACTCAGTCATACTGGAGCCGACATACTGTGACAGATTCATTTCAGTAGTTGTCACAGCCCTTCCTCTGCCGTTCTGACTGCGTGTTATCCTAACCACACACACGTTGTGGTGAACTTATTGACTCCACTACAAACTTTTGTAGTGCTCTTTCATAGTTGGAGAGACTATTCAATTATGCTACAAAATGTTCTACACACTAAGAAAAATTATTTTTTTTAATAAATGTTCACTGAAAGTTCTTTAGGGAAACCAAAATGGTTCTTCTATGACACTGCTGCGAAAACCCCCTTTTAAAACCTTTATTTTTAAGATTGCAGGAAAAACTACTGAGATATTAAAGAGCTCTCATAAATATTAAATATTACATCCAAGCTGTTGGAGTTGTCATTTTGTCGAAAAATGTGAACATGACAACTTTGACATGCGACATAACTAGGAGTACAAAGGCCATGTTGTCTTACAAAAACTGAAATTTTGTCAGAGTACAGTTTAATCCCATTTTACATAATACAAAAATATTAGCAAAACTAAACATTTGTCACAAGCCTCAGAGTTTTTTTTATTTTTATTTTGTACCAAAATCACTAGAAGCAATCTATTTTTAGGTACCACAATTCAGTTATATCAAAGGATAAATTCCCTAAAGGAAGTCAGGAGCGTCAGCCCATGTGAGTGCGAATGTTCCAGAAATATAAACACTCCAGTGCAAGCCAACAGTTGGGGAAAACAGACAAAAACAATGTGTGAGGACAATGTGTACTCACCTCCGGCTCTCTCTCCTCTCTGTCTGCCTGTCTCTCTCTTTCTCTCTCTATCCATCCAGCCACGTTGACGATCAGGTGCTAGAAAGAGATCAGAAAAAACAGAACAGACAAGTGTTCACTGCCATTTCCCTTCTTCAAATGAGCTCTCACATCACTCTCTCATTCTCCTCCCAGTAATGAAACTGACACACACACACACACACACACAGGTACAGCTGTGCAACCTCTCATGTGGTCTCCAAAGTTCAGTGTCTTGTGTAGTGTTCCTTTGAATAACTATTTTTATGACCGGTTGCCCAATGATTCATGCTGGTTGCACAACCAGGCAAAGCGCACAGCAGTACACATCTGGATATATACACATACACACAACGGTGAGCCTGATAGTGACTCTCACACAGATAAAAGTAGAGATGGAGCCGATAGTAAACAGCTTAGGCTGAAGTTTACCTGCCAAACTTACAGCAAGAGCAATCGACTTGATAGCCTGTATGTTGAGACTTGTAAGTGTGCGTGCCCATGAGAGAATCGGATGTGATGCATGAGAGTTTAGGGAGTAATTTGATTCTCATTCATATTGGCCAATTTGACTTGGACTGATGCAATTCAATGTCATGTTTAAACACAACAACAACAACAACAACAACAACAACCGCAGAGAGAAAACAAGTTTTGAGAAGGGTAGGACAGTGAATTGTGCTCTGAAAGGTTTTAGGAAGTTTTGATACCCAGATTCAGCATTATTATCTTGACAACACAACTGTTTCCCGTTAGAATATCAATTTACTTTTCTCCAAAGTGTTAAAGGAATAAACCTAACCTAATATGTTAAGCTCTATTGACAGCATCCCACAGAATATTCAAAAGAACAATTTATTAGATACTTTATCAATTTATATTTGTCATAATTTACCACTTTTGATCTATTTAACGGATACTAATTTCTTTCTAAAAAAAATCTTGCCATACAGTATCTTATAATAAGATAATTATATGATGTTATTCATATTACTTTTTCTCATCTTTATCTCTTTTCTCTCTCGCGCTGTCTTTATCTCTATGCAACACTACTCTAATGTTCAAATAAACACAGATTTTGTACATCCCACTGGGCATAAGTAAACACACCATGTACAAAAACTACACCCACAACTTTATCAGCAACACACTTTTAAACATGAGCGACCCCTTTTCATATTACGGTACATTTGAGATATGACTGACTTTGTAAAAACCCTGAACACTCAACTCTCACAGCCCACACTACAAAAATCACACACATTAATTAACCCTAAACAAGCTAAACTGGGTTCTATATGAATAAGGGGGACATTTCTATTCACAGTCATACTCTGTTTTGTCTATGTGTGTGTCAACCTATTCGGTCTTCCTAACTTCTACTCTTCTCAATCAAAAGTATTTTCTGAAAAATATGTGAACCTAAAAAAAACCCACCTAGGGTTAGTGTGCTGGGTGGTTTCTAGGGTGTTGCTATGTGGTGTTGCTAATATGTTTTTGTGGCATTGCTTTGCGGTTGCTTGGATATAGCAAGGTGGTTTCTTTAGGGTGGTTGCATATGTCCTCGAACCAAAAAAATCCCACCCACAAGATATGATATTGTGGTCTCAAGATATGACTTGTATCCCTCTTTCAAACTAAGTCTATGGGATTTTTTTTCAACAGTTTTATATTTCGACAGGAAATAAACATAAATCTGATTGCTTTTAAATGTAATAGCAAACATTTCCTAAAAAAACACATGATTTGAGGTATCATTCATGACTGTAGGATTTATTCTAAACCCTAAGTATGAACCTTAGTAAGCGTTAATACATCTTGTTATTTATGTGACCAGAAAACATCACATAAAGCCACATTGATGCGACAGTTGATGTCTTGGTTTGAATCTGATGACTGGACCAGTTTCTGATTGAGTCTCTCCACAAAGTGCAGTTAACGGAATGCATTGAATACTGTCAGCAAACTTGAAATGAGAGCAGGGCTTGACTCTAAAATCATCAGCACTTTACCTTTTATGGTGCATTATTTCTGACTTTGGCAACACACACACACCAATGCTGATTGTAAGACTGGAAAAACTGGAAGAGATGGCAAATCTCTGAGAGAACAAAGGAAATTAACATTTGAACTCACTCTTGTGCACCATTCGAGACGCAAGTCTCACCTCAGAATCATCCTAATCTCTTTCCCTCTTCCCCCATTCATTCTCTCTCATGCTGAGATTCACCCAAAATTCACCAAAATTCACCCAAGAATCAATATTATCTGTGAATAGTTATCGTATGGTTATACATGTTTGATATCATTTGAAATTTCTCAGTGCGACTGGTACAAATGTCTTATTCCCAAAGAAGTAAACCAAAAGGTAATAAAGTTCTTAAGAGTTTAGAAATATCTTGCACACAGGAGGGTGTGTCTTCCAGGCAAATGGCCTCCTGCTCTCAAAAGGTGAAACCTCTAATGCAAATTCCCATTGCAAGTGTTTCCATGTGAAAGAAGTTTCTGTCTTGGTCTGGGTATATAATGAATTGCAACAAGAGACTCAGGGCGATTTGTAACTCTTAGCCTGTGATGCGGAGTGCATGCAAAACCCTTTGCATCATGTATTTTATAAATGTCAAGTTTCGCATCTTCTCTCGTTATTCCAGAGCATTTGATATTTTTAATCTATTATCTTTGTACTGATTATGAAATTGGCATGATACATTTACCTTACATAATAAATTGTAAACATTTGATTTTATTCTAACTGACTCTGACATTATTTCCCATGCGGAAAGACAGTAACACGCAGAGATCTTCACCCGCTGATCGAATGCCGCCATTCGATCGATTCAGTCGGCACTGATCATTGGATCTTTACTTGTTCACTTCATCTCCATAACAACCGATTCCCTCAGTATTTATCAGAGATATATTATGGAGAGAAAAAACATAACAAAAAGTTCTATTTTGATCATGCAAACAAGAGCACAGACCTCCTAGATCAAACTCCGGAAACGGTTACGGTTAAAATAGAACAGTTACAGCTTCTAAACTGAAAAACTGTAGCACAGTCCAGAAGTGTTTCTGCTATCATCCACAACAAAAAAAGTTAATGATTTAATAATCGAATCTAGCTTTATGAAATCCCCCAGCTAGTAAACCATCAAGCCATTTTTATTCCAAGAAGGACAGTGACTCTTAGTTCAATAGAATAACATAAAGATAAAGAGAGAATGAGAGAAAGTAACAGGAGGTTGGAGAATAACTGTACTGGATATGGAAAATGAGTGTTGACCGGCTGTGAGTCACATTACACGGTCACTTCCCTCATCCGCTGTCACGACTCATTTTCATGCGCAGCTAAAGTACAGCAGCGTATAGAGGATTATGGAGAAACAGAGACGCATCGCTGCATCTTCAGAAGCATTATGATGAAAAACAGATGAGCAAATGATGTTATGCATTGCGAAACCAGCTAACAGACGAGTCATTGTTGATATTTGTGCATTAAATGTGAAACGAGACACGTTCTGATCTCTGAGGGAACGTCAGAAGTGCTCACCTGTGGTCTAGCATATAGCATTATTAAAAGAAGCCGTGGATGTTTTTTGGTATTGTGAAGCTGGTTTCATTATTGTGCCGTTTTTATATCACATTCTAACCATATACATATTGTACACATTCTTACAAGCAGAGCAAGTGATCAAACACTCTTCTGAAATGTTCTGAAAGGCTCTCTCTCTCTAGAAGTGTTGAGAAGCCATTTCTGTGGTTCAATTAGTTTAAAAGGTTTGTTTTAGCAAATCGTTTTGTTCTGACAGTATACCCTATTGGGACCCAGGAATAGACTTTTGTTCACTGTAGTGGACATTATATTTTAGTGTATTTCTCTGACACTATGCATGTCACAATTTTATTCTGGATGCCGTGTAAAGAGGACATTCAGGGCTTTACAGAGAAACCAAATGTTTGGAGGTTTCACCATGAAAACAACTTCTCCTTGGTCTTTAAAAATGTCTGACATTAATTAAGTGATCAAATGTAGCACGCTTAAGGAAATATGATAGTATATTGTAATTATAATTTAAATCGAACTACTTTTCAAATTGTATTTCATGAACCAACATCTCAGGAAAACATTATGGGGCTTCAAATCAAAAAATGACTTTCTGTTACAGAACAGGGCATTGATTTTATAAATGTCCACTGTAGAGGACATCAGGACTTAAATTTAATTTAATTGTTTGCATTTAATTGTTTTAACAACTGAGTCCTGGTGTACACTACAGAGGATTTGGCATAACATGAATACAATATAATTTTTAAAAAAGTTTTTTTTTTTTTTTTTACCATTTGTTTCTTATGCTCTAAACAATGTGATGACATGGGGAAAAAAACTAAATTAAAAAGTTTTTTTTCTGCTGATTCATATGACTCGAGTAGTGTTCACAAAATCCCCTGCACATCATTTGAAGCTAAATAAATATTTAATTTTTTTTATAAAGGTATTAGTTGTATTTAGCGTTGTTATTTTTTGAATAATTTACATACTATTAGTTTTTTATTAATATTTAAAAATATATATTTTCAATTTTTATTTTAGTTTCAGTAATTTTGTTATTTGCATGTCTCATTTTTTTTTTACCAAAAAAAGTGCCTCCTTAAGTAGTTTCAGTGTCATAAGCTACTTTTTGTTAGTAACTTGAACTGTACTTAACTAGCTCCACTGTAGTTTAACTACTTTAGATTGATTAGTCTATCACAAAGAAATCCTCATACAGTTTACACTAAAAAAAAAAGTTCAATGGAGTTCTAAATTGAACGGTTCTTGACTCAGTTTTAGTTCTACAAATGGAGAAATGTCTTAAATCATCAAATAATACTTTCATGTTTAACGGCTTTTTTTCCATTTTTTTCAAGGGATAGAGTATGTTTACAAGCTGCTCAATTCATAAACTTTCAATAAAATTAAAAGTGAATTAAAACAAAATTAGTTAAAACTAATTCCATTGAATGATCCCATGATAGAACCCCTAAAAGTTTCTTTATATGGAGCACCTGACGAAACCCTTTTTTCTACTAAAAGGTAGGACTCAAAGCTGTTCAGGTCGTTGGATTCAGAAATTAATTTGTCCCTGACACATAACTATGATACATTCTGACATAATGCACTAAAAGTTTCAAAGTAGCTTATCTAAAACAGTACTTTAAGTACTGCGTAATTAAAGCGATTTTACAGCGTAACCTTCGGTAATTATAGTGTACCTATACAGCACTTACAATATAAGTATAAGGGAACAATATTATAAGTTTGGGGAATAAAGGGGTAGCAACCAGGAGAATTAAAAAATGATTTATACTGTAAGTATTATAGAACTAAGGGGTACTTATTCTACTATTATGATAGAACAATCTTGAAATAATGGTGAACCAGTACATACTGTATAGCCTTTTTAAAAATTACAGGGTACATATCTATGCATTTATAAAGTAATCTTTTTAACAAAAGTGCACTGAAAACTAAAACTATTGCAACTTTTGCTTAAATATTAGGGAAAGATACTCTTGTTTTGTGTAGTTGTGCTTGTTACCCTCTTGTTCCGTGTAGTTACAGGGTAAGTACAATAAAAATGCATACACAATCTTATATCACTGACTCGGAAACCTTTTATTATACAAGCACCACTTACCCTGTAACCACATGAAACAAGATATATTTCCCAGCATTTAAAAAAAATTGCAATAGTCTTAGCTTTACTTAGCTTGAAACATGTTGGCCCAAACTTAAACATCTGCACTTTTGCTATCAAAAAAAAAAGTATAATTGCATAGATATGTACCCTGTAATTTTTAAAAAGCCTATGTATTGGTACACTATTATTACAAAAAGGTACGCAGTGTATGTTCTCGCTAAATTGCTCCCAAATGTAAGATTGTTATATCATAATAGTATAATAAGTCTTAGTTCTCTAATACTTACAGTAGAAATATTTTTTTATTCTCCTGGTTGTTACCCCTTTATTCCCCAAACTTTACATATTGTTCCCTTATAGTTACATGCAAGTACTTTATAGGTACACTATAATTACAGAAAGTTACACAGTAAATTCATCTTAATTACGCAGTACTTTCCGGGCTGTAATCTAAAGTGCTACTGACAGCTTTGTATCTTTATCATCTATGTTTCCTCCAGATCTGAAAAGGAAAGAAGATTTCCAAACAAAGGTCAATAATTCAATAATGTTAAATGCTTGGTCATGCTTTTGGTTTTTACTTTTAGATCAGTCCTTGTCCACCGCTTTCTTCCACTTTTTTTTTTATTCCCCTCTCCCTTTCCATTACTAACCATATTTACAATTGCTTAGTGGTTACAAGAATACACAATAAAGGATGTTTTATTAAAAATGACTCATGCATGCCTTCCCAGACACTGACCTCCATGGGGTTGCTATGGAGATGCTACACTGTGGAGATGGCCTCCTTTGACTAACTCAAATGACCCCCAGCACTCCTGATCGGCCAATCAGAGGTGACTTGCTACATCACTCAATTTCAGCCAATCACAAAGAACTCCAGTTCTTGAGGCAAAGAAAGCATCCACTGACTCAACTGATTAAAGTGCAGCCACATAAATACAGTCCTTTTAGCAAATCATGTCAAAATGACATCAAGTTTGGCATTTCACACGACGGCATTCAAATTCGATTTAAAGCTTGCCTGAGGATACACTGTCAGACTGATGAAATATAGAACAGGGCTGAGCAACTTGTAGTCACCATGACTAAGGACTTTCATAATGACTTTCTTTTTTAACCTCTGTGTTCAAAGTGACCTAGAGGAATGGACGTGTCTTTTCAAGGAAGTAAGAAATGTGTGAGTGTATCTGACAGCAATGGTATCAGAATGATTATGAGAGCGTGTATATGTGCCAGCATTTTATTGGCAGAGAATTCAAGCGAGTCATTGCGATAAGGAAAGAATTGTATTAGAACAGTGCCAGGGGCAGAGAGGCTGGGAATAAATTATAATTATTACTACATGAAACAATATTTAGTTTAATCTTTTTGGGTCAAACTGACTAATAAATGCATAATTGTACATAAAATAAAGTCAGAGTCAGTAGCTGTTTCTTTAAAAGTTGCGAATTTAACTTCTGTACAAAATTGGAATATCGCATAAAACATTTGCGAATAAGGCACCGTTTTCATCCAGTCCTTCCTGATAAACTGCCGATAAATATCACTAAGAAAAATGGTAGTTGCTGCAGTAGGAGAAGCCACTAGGTATGTTTGTATAATATATTACTCATCAGAACGCAGACAAAACGCAATAAACGCAGTCATGTTATCTTGCGTTTGGAGGCGGATGCCTGTTTGGGAACACAGTCGTATAAGGCAGTTCTGGGAGGCAATTATAGCAAACCACTTTGACGACAGACTTAAAATGCTCAGGGATTTCAGATGCTGTGCTACGAGATCGGTCCGCTCGTTGGTTGGTCCAGTTATGCCGTCCCGTCCCATCGCAAAATCACATGTCTTTTTTGATGCACATCGTGGAATCTATTCAGTAAATGTGTTTCCATCCTAGTTTATGCGCATGTTTTCTTACGGGATTTTTACGGGATCTGACTCAGTTGAGCGCATACGTTTTTTGTGTGCGCATTTTTAGAATTTATGCACATTTTGGCGTTTCCTTCCAGCGTTTTTTTATGCGATATCCCAAAATGTGCAGAAAAATAGCTGGCATAAAAAAAAAAATTAAGTTTATATAGTTAAAAAAAAATTACTTTTGAAAGAGCACTAATATAATGGCACACATTAAAAAAAAGTAACAATTTATTAACCAAATAAATTGCGTAAACACACATAAATTGAAATTTATTTGACAGTGCAGTTGGGAAAAAGACATGTCTAAAAGACCCCAAACTGTTGGAGACATTGATAGAGTACATGTGCGCACACTTACACTTGATCGAAGAAAATACGGTCTTCCACGCAGGTGGGAGAGTGTAGTGGGACTACATGCAATCAAAATGACTAATAGGCCATTCAGTGTGAGGTTGCCAATGGTCATTGGAGCAGGGAGGGGGAGTGGGCCTGAGAAACAGGGCACAAATTCATGTGTTGTGCTGTGCTGTATGTCATGTGCCAGATTTGTGTGCAGTGTGCCAAGGTGTCCGTGTACTTGCGAGCGTAACTGCCTTGCACACATTGTCCTCTTTCAGCGAATGAGTGATTGAGTGTTTATAGTAAGTGTTGTGTTGGTGTGCATGAAATTCACGCGAAGACAATGTGTATGTGTGTATTCATTTGCATAAATCTATGAATACACCAATAAAAGCATAACGAAGGCTGTGGGATTGGCTCAGGCGAATCTCAAAATAAATGTTGTATCTTGAACAAGGCTTGTTTGAGTTCGTTTGTGAGTACATATGGATTTAAAAGTCTTGTGTGTGTTTGTCAAGAGCTAATTTTAGTAAATGATATAACAATGTGAGGTCACATGGTCAGACCACAATCCCAGCAGCCAATAAACAGCTGACAGAGATAAACAACATTCTACACCTTCTCCATTGATAGTGACACACACACACCTCCCCTTTAACAGCCATTGCTATATCATGCATCAGTGCACTACAACCCTCTAGTGGAAGCAAAGAACACTACATAGTAAAACCAAACGTTGAGGTGATATTACGCACACATTTCAGGAGCATTCTAGCACGATCTGATTTACATTTTCATTCTGAAAACTCACTTTAACTGGAGTGATTGGAGTCCTTGAACTGCACTGCCTTCAGAAAAACAACCTCCATAGTGTGTGATGCTAAAGCTATGAGACAGATGGTTACATAACATACATGTACACCCGCATGTCCAGCAGAACAGAGACAGAAAAGCCTATAGGCTGAGACGTTTGCTCATCAGCTGGAAACTGTCACATGATCTCTCTACTAACCAATCGGTACATGTTATCAAAACCAAGCTATCCCAGTTCAACTGTTTCTTTATCCATATTATCTACTATTCTATGGGCCGCTTTACATAACCCAATTCTATACCAACCACAAAAATTGTAGCACACTATAACAACAATTCACTGAGAAAGTCCACAGTAGAGCTATAACAATGACGAAACAGATGGGCAACATTATTGGAATCACTTTCAGATAGTTTTCTTTTTCCACCTGATGAATAATAAAAACATTGACAGCCAATCAGAATCAAGCCGACTTTTTAAAAGTCGGCATTTAAAGTTGTAGACGATACTACAGCACGCCATTAAAAAGAATGCTATTGTCTGTTGATGTGGACGTTAATATACTTAATATTACAGTTATAGGCTACTATAGTAATATGAAAGCAATTGTAATAGTGATGTTTGCCAAGCACTGCTAATAATGAAATAGAAAAAAATATGCAAAAGAGAAATAGATACTGTTATCAGGAAAAGTTAGACCACATTATAGTGGCTTCTCTGTGAAGTCATATTTGTGAGCGTCTGCATGTGGGCGTCTGTCCTCTTTTGCTTGGATGGCGCGTGGGTGCTTGTGTGTACGCTCTCACTGTTTGTGGAGAGAAATGTTTGCATTTGTTATGTGTTAGCGTGGGAGTATGTTTGACACACTGTGCATGTATGTGTACAGTGACGTTGCACTGGCATAGTGAGCACTTCCTGGCATGTGTGCCAAGCACCTGCCTACGTGTCTGGTGAGGTGTCAAAGGCCTTCTACCCACGCTAAAGAAAGATCTGGAAGCCTAGCAGCTTGACAAGAGGCTACGGCCTCTTCGTTGGCCCTGATTCAACTTCCTTTATGCTGGTGAGAACTGATCCCTGACCAGAATTATTCCTGCTTATCCTTATCTGAGCATGTAAAGCCTGATCTAGGGTCAGTGGTCACAATTATGTGTTTTAGAATGCATGGAAAAGTAGCCACTAGATGGAGGCAGCTATAATGGAGTAATAGAATCTGTTCTGATTCTGCTTGGTCATGATGAACTACCCTTTGGCCGATGGTGCCCTGAGATTTCTTTCTTTTAGATGATGTTTCACCACCATATGGTGGATACTAGACAATCTGGACTGTGGTTACAATTTCAGGCTGACATGGTAAAAAAAAAAAAAAAGAGAGAGAGAATTCAAACCCTTGTACATCAGATAACAATCATAGATGCAGCATTAGGTTTGTTTGACAAAAGCAAGCCAAAGCAATGCTAATGGAAAAAAGGAAATATATGTATATTGAGATATCTCTTTGAGAGCAGAGTAACTGTTTATAGTGTGCTATACTTTATTGACCTCACAAGATTACAATCTGTCAATTTTCCTGTAAGATTAGCTCAGACTATCAATACATGCTTCTGGCTATTAGCAAAGGAGCTGCATTTGGCTGACCTCAGTTCTCCTGTTTTTCTTCAGCAATTCATAAGGGGAAATCAAAATAAATACGGCAGCCATGCTAAGTCCATTTTTATCGCATAATATTATATCCCATTTTATACGCCATTCAAGTGCACAAGAGAAGAAAGATAGAGAAACAGAATTGAAAACAAGACCCAGATGTCAGCATTTTGTCAGCATGGATTGGATGATTGTGCATAAAGGTGAATCTCATGAAACGTTAAGAAGTTATATTGTAAGGTCTTTATAAATCATTTTTACAATAATAAGAAATAATAAACAAATGCAAAAGTAGTACACCTCTGTACACAGGAATGTGGGAGCAAAATGAGCTTAATTATCATGAGCATAATGTCACACAACAAAAAAAATATTATTCATTATGCAAAATATAGTTTAACTTTTATAACCTTATATACTATTTCATTGATTTTGGGGTGAAATGTGGCCTGAAACATTCACACATAAAACTTTTAGCACTCTACCTCTTCCTTTCAACCACTCATTTTAAAAACAAGCCCTCAACAGAACTGCCTTTAGGGTAATAATTCCATCATCCTCATGTGTAATTTTTAATTATGCAAGCACTTAACACATCATAAAAAAATCACACTTAACCAAATGTTGCATAAGCATTCACAAACAGATGCACAGACAAAGTGAAGTTGTTTTAGATATCCAGATTTGGAATCAAAGACACATTATCTATGCAAACAACATAATGTGATATTGTATATATGCACACATTTAATTTACTCTATGTATCAAACAATTAGCCCTAGAAATGAAAAATCATGTACAGAATGTACCGAATATACAGACCTATTGTAGTCCTACAAAAATGAATCTATCCAATCACATTTGCTATATCTTAATATAAACTCTCAAAACCACAAAATAAATTAAGTGATAAAAATAAATAAATAATAAACTAGCTGAGCTGCCCATTTGTACATTTCCTTTCCTAACAGGGTCAAGCAGAGTTCAGCAAACCTGCTCAGAAATGCAACTATCTATACATGTTTCTGTTGTTAGCTAATGGCATGAGTCAGCAGTTTATGCAATTTATCCTGACTGAAATCATTTTTACTGGTTATGGAAAGAAGTCCCAATGATATAGTTAGAAATCCAAGTGCTAAAAGCAATGAGAAGGAAACACTCTAGCTTTTTAAAAATGAGGCTCTTCTAGAGGGGACAAAAATACCAGCTATGTACAATAGACTTTTGGAATTGTTTTTATGGTTGGCTCCTTTACTTTGCATCGGGGCATGCAGATGACAAAAAGAGGAGGAAGAAAAAGAGAAGGGATGGTTTTTTAAATATGGAATGAGGGTAGTTTTCCTCTGGCTGAAATGACCCAGTGGAATTGACCTAATTTTCACTAAAGGTCTTGGTTTCAACTAGACAAACACCCTGCCTGAGTCCTTTTATTAGTTGGAAAACAAGTCGATACTGTACCGCCAAGGAAGTTTCTACAACAATAATCTCCACTCACCACCAGAAAAAAAGGAAAGTCTGTAAAGGGACTGTCTGTAACAGAACAATTATTTTCAGAATTTACCGGAATCATTTCGGCTCTGTCCAAAAGAAACAGTCCAGCGAAAATGACTCATTATTATGCATTACAATTCTCAATAAAAATGTTGGCTAATGGTTAAAGGAAGTCATTTGACTTGGAATCACTTGCTCACATTGTTTCTTTCATTGACGAAATGGCTAAATTAAGAAAAGAAGCTGTCCTTGGTGGACTGTGATGCAAATATGCTAGTTTGGCCTTCTTGCCCGTAGCGTTTTACATTTCCTGTAAAAGTTTACTGCATTACGTTGACCGAACCGCTTCCTCTGCTAAGGGATCTGCATAAGGAACGCGTTGTGCTCTCCGGTGCGGTAGAATCAAAGCATTTTTGCCGACCGCTCCCAAGTCGAGCTTGTGTCATTACTCTGTGAAAATGTATCCTCTTTATGCTGGTCACTTTGAAAGCCAAGCCACAGTAACTCTCCAGCTCTCTCACACACAAACACACTCAGACCTCACTCTTGATAGATGAGGTTTAGAGTAGGGTGGAACACAGTGCCCGTGGAGAGTTACTCTTTGTCAATGGCATCCCGAGTGAGACATGAGTTCACATTAGGCAGTGGAGGGCTCGGGCAGGGGTCGTGCCAGCTTTGCTTGCCCGGGCGCATTCCTCTCCCATTCAGCACTTTGGGAACCGGGAACTCGGGACACAAATATCGGCCATCGCCACACTCTCCCTGCCAACCAGAGAAGCCCTGGGAAGAGAGGAAGGATCTCTCACAAAGCCAAGGTTTGAATAAAGGCTTTTAAACCATAAGTACCAGAGTTTTTCTTGAACACAAAGGGTTATTTAGGGCTTTGAATTTCATAAATGGCTGTGGGTTACAAGAACGGCTTAGCATGCTTGAAACCAGCAAGGAATGATGAAAGAGAATAATTTGTTGGCTACTGGGTGATCAAGTTTGAGAGCTACAAGCTAGAGATGAACTTCAAAGTCAAAATGAAACGGCCTTCAAAACACGTTTTATTTTCACTGTGTGACATATTTTCCAAGTAAAACAGCTTCATTTTTTTTTCATTGGAAATTATTTGATCGTGAAAAGTGGATTCTGAAAGACTACCCTTCTCCTGACGCACCTCCAGCACCCACTTTCAAGGAGGCTGAAGATCAAGTTCTCAGTGTATCCTAATGTCAGGGATGTACAATCCTACTTTTTGAGGGCCACTATTCGACTTTCGAGTTTAGCTAGAATTCTAATTAAAAATACCTGACCTAGCTAATAAAGAGGTGCTTTCCATTTGGTCAAAAGTGCCCTGCGAAGTGGACTGGATAGGGTATTCTGCCATCTTAAGTAAGATTTCAATCTGAAGGAAATGATCAGATTTCTGTCCCCCTATTCTTTTTTGCGCGTCAAGCACCAAGCCTCATTGATTCTTGCGGAATCTCAAATGTCTGCGTAACGCACGAGAATGAACCTCATTGGTTCACGCACGTCAAACATGCTTGAGCTTACGTATACCATTTACGTTGATGAATGTTTATATATGAATAAAAGCCTAAATTAAATCTGTTCATCATATAAAGTGATGGTGTCACTTCAGAATTTTTTTTACAATCTCTTTATGAACTTTTTGAAGCGACAAAGCAGTAGTCGTGGCACAGAAATCTCTCAGATTTCATTAAAATATCTTCGTTTGTGTTTCGAAGATGAAAGTCTTACAGGTTTGGAACGATGACATTGCAGAGTGTTCTGAATGAATGCATTTTGTCAAGTGAAGTGCACTTCAACAGATATCCTGTGCTCAGGGAATAGGGAGCAGTGAACACTGTGTAGGGACTCTCAATCAGAACGCAGATAAGGTTCTCTGTTGTCCCATATTTTTCACTTCTCTTGCTTCCTCTACAACTCTACTACCATATATCCTCTCAGAAGTCTTGTTAGTCTCCTTTTCTTCACTCATTCTGTCCCTTTTTTTGCTCAGGGTAATGGCGGCAGTCTCTGCTTCTGTACTGCTGCTCCTGCGTCATTGCTCACTTCCCCTCCCATCCACCATCGGATGTAAACACACGCAGTCACATTGGAGCAGTACATCATGACCACACACACCCCATAGCAGAAATGCAGGTTTCACAGCTGAGCATGAATCACACACACTCATATAAACCAAAACAAACCCCTAATCATGCACTCAAACACCTTTTAACATCATCACTACATGCTAATTTGGACTGTAACAACCTGACATACGCAGATGCCTCAAATAAAACACACATTAACACTTGGACAAACACACCGCGGGCACACATTTAAATCGTGCCATTTTTTATCAGGAAATGAAACACACATGCTGTTGTTTCTGAGCTGTTCTCTAGAAGCATTTAATTTGGGGTTTCCAGTAGAAAATGTTTGCATTAGCTGGCGTGCCATAGTTGACTCATCAAAAGAGGAAGCTGTTGAACGTCAGGCTGTCTGGGCTTTAAAATTATTTTATCTGAGCTGAAACTACATGAGGATTTTGCTTGGAAGTTTGGTCAACACGTTTGGATGAGGTATATAAGGTAATAGACATAATTAGACCAAATTTAACCTCTAGAGAGGTTAGCTCCTTCTGGAGCTCTTGTGATCTGCATTTCTATCAATAAGCCTGGTACATCATAGCTGATGACGCACTTCATGATGTCTGTTTGTTTTCGCAGAGCGGGAACACAACATTAATGTGCATACACAAACATCCACACCAAACCTCACCCATGCGTCAGCAGCTCCTGGTTCAATTTCACTGCAATGTTAATCTTATTGTTTTCCTCCATGCAGTGGTGAGTAAATGTGCCTTGTTAATTCACCCCAGAGTGGAAATAACTCCTTACAGCACACTGATCCACTTAACTCTCCCCAGAACAACATGACCTCAAGTCGGTTTTTCCCATTCACAAAGACAAGCCAGTCTCAAATACCATCCTTTTCGGGGAATGTTTACAAAGTACAAAACAATCAGGAAAGCCCTGAAAATCCTGTCATTTAGACTATCGCTCAAGTAAGTGACTTGTAATTCAAGGGACGTCAAGTCAAGTGACTTGACACACAGCCAACAAGTTTCCAAGCCAACATAAGTTGGAACGGAGCCCGCCGTTTGGCTTACTCTGCTATTTAAGGGACATGCAAAGCATAAATGGAGTTTCGGTGGTAGTTGTGATCAAGTACATTGTGAACTTGTCCCCTCATCTTTACAACATTGAGAAACATTTGTGGTGTTTGAGATCACTTAAATCTAGGGTGACCAGGCTATGACCTGGTCAAAAAAAAAAAAGTAAATATGTTCTCGTTTCAGCTGTAACCCTCATTGACTTGAAGGGTAAGATCGCCCAAAAATGCAGATTTTGTTATTAATTAGCCTACTCACCCTCAGACTTTCGTTAATCTTCAGAATGAAAGTCACTAGGCTATATGTTTTCATCACTTTATAAGGGACATTCTCGTGTTGCACAGCACGTTTGAGCTTCAGCAGGAACCAATAAGGTTTGTTCTTGTGCTTCAAAGCAAGTACGGTTGAGCTTCTGTTTATGATCGCTGATGAATGTTTATGTGAATAAAAGCCTACAAATCTGTTCATCATATAAAGTGATCGAATCTCTTCAGAAAATTTGAACTAAACTGCCCAATTCATATGGATTTGTTTTACAATCTCTTTTTGAAGCGTCAAATTTGGTAGTTGCATAGCTGCCAATGGATATGCCAATGCTTTCATACATGCTTTCAGCGAATCAGTTTGAAATGCATGGTTGCTATAACAATATCTCCTCACACCTGCTACTGATCACCATCCTGTCTGTACAAGTACCTTCTTAAGTTAGAAAATGGCCAAACAAATATGCATTTTCAACAACAAGCTGAAAGAAGGCTGTACAGTAGTTCACACAACAGGTAATGCAACTAAGGTGTTTTGCCATCACTCTAAGCTACCCAGAGATAAATATGTCAGATGATGGTTCTTCCAGCACTTGTTATATGGAATCATATTTGATAATTTTGTGGTTATTTTGTTTCAAATTATTTTAACCTTATTTTAAAATATTAAATTCACAAATAAATGTCAAAAATCTAAAAAATTAAAATTATAAAACTTTATAAAATTCTTATTTGCAATTTATTGGAGGGGGGGGGGGGGGGGGGGGGTAGGAGAAAAGGCCACTGACAAAACCGTGATCAAAAAGAGTGCTAATAATTTGCGGAACCGTCACTTGTCAACGTTAATCCTCCTCGCCCTTTACCTGCGTGGTTGCTTAGCGACCTACTTTGTGAAAAACCGTTTACGTCACTAACAATAAATCAAAACCATTGCTGAGTTTGGAACCACATACTAGCATACTAAGGTAGTACGAGTATTCACAGTTTGGCCATTCTAGTATGCGATTCCGAATTCAGCACATATTTCACGCACGTTTGCAGCGCTTCTCTGTTCGACGCACCCAACGGGCTGGCTCAACCTACATGTTGCGCGTTCTCGACTTGGCAGTGAGCGCGCACGCTCAGATTGTTGTCAAGTGCTCGAGTTGTTTTTCCTTCCAATACGACAACAAGGTAGTGGCGTCGCACGTTATCGCGGATGAATAGCTTAACATAGTCCGTCGGATATCTGAGGTCTAATTGTTTCAAATATTTATCCACATAGCTCAGCTGTCGTCTGTATAGAGAATATTCACGCGTCATGGACCATGGTTAGAATTCTCTCTACGTATCTAGAAAATAAGCGCGAGCTTTTAGACCTGCGCACTGACCGAACACTCTGAAATGGGTTCATCACCTTGCTCACTTATAGTTGTTAAACATCAAATAAATTAGTTTTATACTTACTTTAACGCTATGTGTTATAAGCACAACACAACGTAATGTATAGTGACGCAGCAAACCCATGTTAATGCCAAAACTATCTGTAAATTCCTATAGGCGTAGCTAGGCTATATAACAAATACATACGTAAACATATTAAATAACATTCAAATTAATTAAAAATCTCAAAAGTCTTACGTGTTCATAAGAGGCTTCGAGTCGGCTCCTTTTTTCTGCGAAGTTTTGCTTCATATCACCGAAGCGCCTGTTCCGCTTTATCTTGTGTAATGATGATGATGATGACGATGGTCCTGAAATAACAGCGCAACTTCTGAAAGTGCACGAGATCTCTAATGATCACTCTCGCGTTTCTGGAAGCTTTACACCTCAATATATTCAGTTAATTGTCCAAATTAAAGGCTGACGACGGCTGTACGCAGATATAGGTTATATTCGGTTGCTGACATACGTCAACTGCGCACTTACAGGGGGCGCAATGTTGTTCTTTAACTTAAGTGCTCGGGCTAAAGGTTTTAAACAAGACCATTCCTATACAGCATTAAATCTCGGATAAAAAAAAAATAGTTCGCCCACAACTTTTCAATCTGCGCAACAGAGACCGGAATGCGGACGTTGGCAAGGGATGGTAGAGTTTAATTTAAGAGCATTAAATGTGGACATCAAACCTCCCCTTAGCAACGGGAGACCCGTTGCTTTTTCCTGAGCATGCATACGTTTCCATTAGCCTAGGAATTAATGTAGCCTCCACACTTACTTTATGAGCTGTTCTTCATAACAATCCACACCTTTCAGCAGCCAGGAGTTTGTGGCAAATGTGGCATTCATCATAATGAAGAACCCGCAAATAAGTTCACGTGAACGCAAATTCTCTCGTGCGTCTTCTAGCATCTCTAAAAGTGCGTAGCCTAGGCTATAATATGCGTGGCAGCAGGTGCAGTCCGGTCCGCACTACGAAACCATCACTGGGTGATGTTTGAGATACTGCAGCTCCAGGAGCTCCAACACGGGAAACGGGGCGTTTACTGGACGACTGCGTTTCTTTACATTCCACACACACACACACACACACACACACACACACACACACACACACACACACACACACACACACACACACACACACACACACACACACACACACTTACTTGCCTTTTCTGTTCACCGTTTCATCATGTCCATCATGTGACACAGTGCTGCCTCCCTCAATGGAAACTTAAAGGGACCTCCTACCAAACTGATGCTGGATCGTATCTGCAGCAGCCCGTCCCGACTGGGACACTCTCTCTTGGTTATTTTAAATCAGTTTGTTTGGGGCAAGTCATAATTGTATGAAAATTCTACTTATAATCTTTATTTATTTATTAAATATTAAATTAAATATTAAAAAATACTTTATTATTTGCAATAATTATTCATTTAATAAAATCATAAAGGAAATGTATCTCTATACAATATTTATTGTACTTTATATTTTCTGAAAGAAATTAATATATTAAATAGGCCACATTTCTGTGCCTTCATCAAGTTATTTTATCATTCAAATGTCATGGTCTTTTTCATTATTTTAATCTGTAAGGATTTTATTCATGGTGAAGAGGTTTGTTGTCCCGTGACATAAATTCTAAAAAAAGTCATATTATTATTTTTAAATGAATTATAAAATCTAAAAGTGTGTACCTTATAGACTGAAGTATGCTTTAGAAGATGTAAAATAGCTGTTCCTCCCCATCATCCTTGTAAAAATGTGCAAAAAGTGTGCCTTTATGAGTATAACAGCAATACCCCATGGACACACCTTATTTACCTTATTTTTTTTGCAGATTTTTACTGATATTGGCAACTATATGTTTTTTGTTGGTGTTTTATTTGAACTATTGCACATAAGTATATAAAAAAAATTAACACACAAACAGTCCCCATCCATTTGTGGTAAATTAAAAGAGCTCTTGCCAAGTTCTGGCCGTGCACTTAGCTGAAATGACACTATCTCTCATTCCTTACATCAGCTTTTTCCGGTAAAGGACATCATCAGCGTGCCATGATAAACTAAAGGCAGAATGCATTTATCTTGAAGGTTGTTGTGTTCCTCAGTAGTCTCAAATAATTAGCCTCACTGATAAGACAGGCACGTCCACAGTGATACAATCATATTTGTAGTTTTTTTAATGCATGGAATTAGAGAGGATCAGTTCACTCAAACAAAAGAGTGCTTATGCTTCCTCATCCCTCGCTTGGCTATGAGAATGATTGCCCCTTGGGCAGTTAGGCTAGCCTGTTCTCTTGGAGAGTAGCCTCTGGATCATTTATTTGTGTCAAGAATAGCCTACTTTTCAGGCTTAGCTGCAGAAAATTTGCTCTGAGCCTGGCTGTAATGATTAATAATAGTTCTGCCATTGCTGGATGATTCATTTAAAGTATTAGTGTTATCTAGGTCCTATGAAAATATTTAGGTGAAGGAGGAGAGGGAAAAGTTTTCCTTTAGCTATCAGTCTAAAATGAGCATTATGTTTTTTTAAACTCACCATCAAATTCAAAATTGACAATTCATTTGTTTTTGGAATATTTCAATGTAATAAATGATTTATGTGCACATCATTTGTTTTTAAATAAATTTCATGTGCCCTCATAATCTGATTGAAAAAATTAAAAGTTACTTCCCCTCAGCTCTATACAACGACGAGATTTGTAACGTACTTGGTTATATATTCTTCTATTTTTGTGCTATCAATTCTTATTACCTATTGTGTTGTGTTGTCTTGTGTATAAGCTAGGCCTACTGGATGCCTTGAATTTCCTTTGGGAACAATACAGATCAATCAATCAATCAAACAATCAATGTAGCAAAAGACAATGATCCAACCATCCAATCAATTCCTTATGGACAAAATCAAGGCTGAATACGAAATCGCATACTTCCTTACTATAGTAGGCGAAAAACAGTGCCTATGTGACGAAAGAAGTATGTCCGAATTCACAGTATAGGCCTACTCAAAAGAGTAGGCAAAAAGTACCCGGATGATCTATTCTTCTGGCGAGATTCTGAAGTTTGCATATGATGATCACTTTACTATCCCATGAGGCCATGGGAAAGGAATTGTGAATGGCAGTGAAGCAACGCAACTGACACTGGTCACATGATAATGACAACATGGCGTGTCCAAATTACATTCATAGACTACACAAACTCATACTATTTAGAACAGACTATGCGATTTCGGACGCAGCCCAATTCCCACTATACATTTATTGATTGTTGAGAAGCCATTTCACTCATCACAATAGGGAAGAAATTACTGTCACAACTTCTGTTTCATGCCGACTTTATGGGATTTTGGTGGGATTCCTTCGACGTTTTACAACCATGTAGGCTAGTCCCCAGATAGCACAAGTCTATTTGATGTGATGTTTACATCTGGAAGACGTATTTTTAAGAGTGTTTGCTCATCTGCAATACGTCTTTAGGACGTTTCCTGACAGATGTCAAATAGACGTTTAGAAGATGTCTTTAAGATGTAATGATTTAGAATGCATGTTAAACTGACATCTTCTAAACGTCTATTTGACATCTGACAGGAAACGTCCTAGACGTATTGCAGATGAGCAAACACTTAAAAATACGTCTTCCAGATGTAAACATCACATCAAATAGACTTGAGCTATCTGGGTCCTTATTCTTATTTACAAAAAAAGAGACTTTTTATTTATTAATGTTCTTTTATTCAGCTACTCTTCTGTGTGACTGTGGCCCTTATTAAATTTGGCAATGCACAATTTCACATCAGGTGAGTTGCCAGAGATATAATTTGACATTATATTGCGCAACATTACCAAATAAATTGCTTGGAAAATAATAATATATAAAACTTAAGTTTTAATACTATCCATGTTATAAATGAATAAATTCCTGTACCATCTTTCCTAGGACCACATCATGTTTTACTACTATTCGACTTAAATACTTTGTGTGTGTGTGTGTGTGTGTGTGTGTGTGTGTGTGTGTGTGTGTGTGTGTGTGTGTGTGTGTGTGTGTGTGTGTGTGTGTGTGTGTGTTAGTGTGAATGGGTTGCTATGCATGTACATGTGTCTGTGTGTGGATCGTTCGTGCATCAAGATGGCGGTGGCTCCTGACAGCAGAGTGCTCTCCTACAGTGTTTATAAATGGAGCTCGTACTCCTCTACATATTTACCCGAGTGAGTAACGCAAATTAAATACTCCCGTTGACACTCTATTATGCTCTTAAATATACAAACACATAACTCTGTAATTGTAATCAAATCCATTGCTTAATCTAACAAACGGGCCGGCCTACAGTAGACGGGTACATATACATAAAACAGACGCAAATGTATAAACTGCAAACAACACAACAAACGAATTCTCTAAGCGTATACATTAATTTGCATTTAGATGCGCAAGAGTGCAGAAACGGTTCTTAATGTATGTAAATGTGCAGATGTGACAGTCATGTTAGCATGCTAGGCTAGGCTAGTATGAAGCAGCTCATATAAGATGCAGAAACACGCCTTCAAGACACCTAATGTGTTTTATTGTACATGTCTTTATACAGATTGTGATGCCCTTTTAAGAACCTGGCAGGTTTATTGCTGCGTAGTATTTGTTATTTATCCTTAAAATATTAATCAGAACTGCAGTATGTAGCCGGTTAGCTACATGGCTAGTTTACTAGTTAACTGTTTTTCAGAAGTAAACAAACCATAATTCGCTGGAAGCAGTTTTAAATGTTTTATTTTTCTTTACATAAAAATATCAGGTTGAAATGCATCTTAATTAACGTTAGACTGCAAAAATAATTATGGTGGTTAATGCTAAATTGTGGGAATAGGACACTGATAGTCACAGACTATTTTTATCGTCTCTTTTCATCTTCTTCTGTTACTGTTAATCTACATATTATGTAACAAAACTTTCATGGCAAACTGTATTTCTACTGAATATGCTGTTTTTTCTTGCTTTCTACAAGTGGCAGAGTTTCGAGCAGCCTAGACTGTATGAATCGCGGTTTTGAAACAGCACAGTTTTTTTGCGGTATAATATGAATGCAATTTGTGTATTGGAAAATGGATCATACAATACTAATTAACATCTCTTCTATATAATCTTAGTGTTAGATGTGACAGCTAGAGGCAAATGTGCTTCAGACTGACATAAACATGCGTTCAATGCTTTAGTCAGTGGTGAAGCATAGACTAGCCTATATTGTTGTAATGTTGTGACACCTGTGTACCCTTACCAATTTTGTTTTTGCTCATCTCAAGCTTGTATGCTTTATGAACTTTATCCAGCAAGCAGAACTGTGTTGGACTTGCAGTGTTTTTCCTGGGTCAAAAAGGGTCTTCAGTGGTGGTGGGCGAACACGGTCATCCACACACACAGTACAAAGTACCCTACCCATGTGAACTGCAAGCCCAGTACTGGCAATATATCCTAAATACATGCAAAGAAATCATTTCAAATATTAACTCATCTTGTTTATTCGTGAAATAAAAAAGAATCAGGACAGATCATAAAACAAATGTGCTTAGAACTGTTTTATATTTAAAAATCTGTACATTTAAATGTAAAAGTCACTGAGTCTCATTCACTAAGCATGCCATTGCGTATGCACACATTTCGTGTGTGAAATGGGCGTACAAACGATTTTAAGAACAAATCTCTATTCACCAAAAAAGTTGTAATAAAATGTATTCGAAATTTACGAAAACATATAGGAACAACTGAAACTACAAGTGCGCAAAAATATAATCATGTCTACGGCCTTATAATCGTTTTAAGAAGTTATATTTCATCCTAACATGACTATAATTATAGGCTTTTGTAGTATGTTGCATTTATTGTATTATATAGGCTAATCTATAATATATAAAATTATATAATAAAATTATTAAATATAATTTAATTTAATCTTAAATGCATTCCATCATATAGGCCACTACAGTTAGAGTAATAAAAGCTGCCTTATAGCTTCAGCTGTGAGGTTTCTCTGAATAACGCAGATATATGTGTATGCAGTTGACCAATGAGACAGGCCTATCTGTAATCTGGGTCTATTAAAGATGTTTATTGTGAAAATGGCGCTCTTGGCATTAATCCAGGATCGGGCGAGAGCGCGTCTGCAAACAGCTGCAAGTTTGACGAGGAATTTAATAATTTTAATAAAGGCTGTAAGGAAAGCGTGTGCGGAAAGCCCTTATATGAAGATTGTTTGGGTGTGTTTTATGCAAATGAGTAACCTTGTGCACACGGTCGCTCATTTAGAATACTCCAAATTCACTAACATAACGATTTTAGGAACAAATTCATGTGCGTACGAACGTGTTGTGAATTGTACAGAGATTTTTCGTGAGAAGTTCTCCTGTGTGTACAAATATGAAATAATCCACGCAATTATTAGTGAATGAGACCCACTGAGTGACTGATTTGAAAAGTGAACGTCAAAGTAACGCATTACATGGAAAAAGTGGCAGGTCTTTTATTTTGCATTTATACTCCAAGACTTAATGTGGTGTTTAATTCATCAGCTTTCAAATGTTTGCTTGCAGAAATATATTAGTGGATAAACCTAACGATCAGTCTTCCAGGTGGTCATCTGAGAGCAACTACCCTCCACAGGTAAATTCTGCTCCTCTTTTTCAGTGGAAACCTGAGCTGGATAATAGTGTAAAAATACAAAATTTCAGGTTCTGCGAATGCTCTGCAGACATCCCCAATTACATGATGGAAATTCTTCATGATAATAATAATAATAATGTTTATTTATAAAGTGACATTCCCACACTCAAAGCACTACAGTTAAAAGTAATTTTAAATTTCAAAAGTAGAAATGATACAAATATATAAAAATAATATCAATAGTAATAATAATAAAAAATATATATTTTCAAAAGGTCTCTGCCTTAATGAGTATTGGCATTTGGCTTCAGAGACGTGTTGCTCACTGTGTTCAAAGTTGTTCATTATCTTATGCCTGGTTATGTTGAAATTTTAATTCATTGACACTGCCTTGCTTTCATCTTTCATCATCTTTGCTGGCCTTGTGACACAGACCATGCAGCGCAGACAGACTTGTGGTTAAACAATAAGGAAATCGAAAGTGCATGTTGGCGGTACAGTACACGTGCCCTCAACTTTTAACCGCAAAGTCTTGTTTTCTCTTTGTGTCCTTCCACTCTCGTCCTTTTACTTAAAAAGTACAGTCACCCTTCACAGAGTTCAGAACTTTGAAATCATAATTCCTGTCATTATCCTTTTTTTCTTCTTTTTTCTTCAGAAATACTGCTGCATTTGACCACTCTACATGTTGTAAATCATTTCAGAAAATTCAATCTGTGGTTTAAATGGTCTGAATGTTGTAAAAAAAAACATTTTTTACTGAGCTCTTGGTGCAGTTGGCCATCAGTGTTGGTTACTGGTTGGTTAATATTTCAGTCAATCTGTGTGAAATATTATTCCCATCTACAATGACAGTAGCCCATTCATTTTTAGGGTCTATACAAGGTCTGTTTGTTCTGAGCAATACTTTACAAGCCGTGATTGCGGGCTGATCTGTCATGTATGTCTATTGTTTACAGTTGATTGAATTGTTTTCATGAGGGCAACATGAGTAATAGAGCCCCTCCTGTTCACCTGCATCTGAAGAGGGTGTTGGCACTCGCGGTCCCTGGCCATTAAGTGTTTTCGTATAAGAAACAAAAACACAAGAACCGAACTTCCTTGTGTTCTGTAATTTCAACAGAAGCGAAGATACCATAATGCATTAAAGTCGACATGAAACGGAAGTTGCGATTAATCTTTTTCCCTATTGTAATGTATATATCTGAGGTAAACGGCTTCTCGAAGAAAAAATGTAGGGAGGGACTTGATTTTGTCCAATGAGAATTGATTAGATGGTTGGATTGGTTTACTATTGCTGTGATCTCATGTGAGTGACAGGTTGTCCCGCCCTCGGGCTGAGAAATAAGACACTGCAACAGGGAGAGGATGATATTTTGATTAAAATATTATGATATGAATTAAGCAAAGTTCACATAAATAATTTATAATAAGAACTGTAATATTCCATTAAAAATAAACAAGAATTGTTTACGTCATGTCGACATTTATAAGAAAATTAGGTAAGCATCTGCAATGTATTAGTAGTTAGTCAGTTATTTCTTCTGTGTAACAATTTGTTTCTAGAATTTTCCACCCAAAATGGAAAGTGATGGGTAATGTCTATGTAAAGCTCAAATTATATTTTAATATTTTAGAATAGAATTTATACCTGCGCTGGCAAGACTGAAATGTCTTACTCTCACTAACGTGTCTTCGTCGAATAAAAAGTATTAATTTCTTTTAAAAAATCGTACTAACCCCATACGTTTAAACTTTTATGTATGATAGTTTTGAGGAGCAGCTGACAACATTTGAGTTGTCATTCACTGAAAATCTTCACCCCAACATCGTTTTCAAATCTCATTTGTGTTTGTCTTTCATTACAAAACATTCTTGATGTCAAATCTGGAGCAACTATTAGAACACGGAAGTGTTTATGATACTAGAAATAGGTCTAGATTTGCTGTTGTGTTAAAGGTAAAACATTTTTAATTATTATGTGTACAGTTATTATTGATGTCACAAATGACTGTTTCTGCGGTGTCAAAGCTAGAACATTTTGGTTTGGAAATGCTTTTACATAACAATTTATTTTTCTGCTACTCAGTACTTGATCTTAAAACTGGAGAGACCAGCTATCGTTCTTAGCATCACCTATGGCAAATATGAGAAAACTCATGTGTGCAACCTCAAGAAATTCAAGGTGTTTGGAGGCATGAGTGAAGAAAACATGACAGAACTCTTGTCTAGGTGAGTCCGGATGGAAAATGTTAATCGTGATAACAATCTTACAGGCTAATCTTTATGTCAGATAAGCTTTACAGACTCGTAGGTTTTTGACCATCTTTAGAGTGGGTGATCAGATATATTTCACTTAGTAATGGGGCACCACATACACAAACATTTTATAAAATGGCCTATAGTGTCTCTTGAGACGTGAGTAATGTTTGGGCAAATGGCTTCTTGTGATCTGATGTGATCATTCACTGTCTTTCTCATCTAATCCTAGTGGCCTTAAGAATGACTTCAACAAGGAGACATTCACGCTAAAGCACAAGATCGATGAGCAGATGTTTCCCTGCAGGTTTATTAAAATAGGTGAGTGTTTACAGCAAAAGCAAGCTTAAGTTCTGGTCAACTCATGTGCTGACACATTTAGGGGAAAGATTAGTCATCGCATGATTTCAGAGGAAGGCAGTGAGTTGAATGAGTGATTGAATGACTGCAAATCTTAGATGGAACAAACAAGTGCTTGGGTGAATGTTGAAAGAAATGTTTTGACAAAGAAATGGGGTCACAAAAATTGTCAAAAAAATTTGAGGGTAGGAAATTTGAAATCAAAAATGTTTTTTTTGAAGCAAGGTACCTGCTGTAAACCTGCAGTTTGTTATCATATGTCTGAATGTCCTCTCTTGATGCTGTCTGTATGTGATTGGTTGTGTACAGTTCCTCTGATGTCATGGGGGCCCAGTTTTAACTTCAGCATCTGGTATATTGAGTTACACGGCATTGAAGATCCAGACGTTGTCCAGCCCTGCCTTAACTGGTACAGTAAGGTGAGTTGTCCAAACATTCACCTGCACCAAAACTGCTCTTTCAGGGTGAATATCACAAAGAAATGTTAGGGTCATATTTCACCCAAAAATATTTTTTAATCAAAATGAACAAAGTCAATACATCACAATACATCATCAATCCTTGTTCCAAAATGTGTTTCTGTCTTACCCTGATTCATTATGGTTGGCTGTTTATTTTTTAAACCGGGTGGGATGGTTTTCGCGGGGAATTACGTCTCGTCATATCCGTAAATAGAGAGAAGTTGCTCTGGCTACTTTGACGTTTGTGCGAGTAGCAGAGGTTATTTGTAACTACGGGTGAGAAAGGTTGACATGGAGCAGCTAAATCTCGAAACTCCGGTGAATTACCCATTTTTTTAAAAACTCAGAACAGAGGACAGTCTTTTGGCAAAAAAGGAAACACAACAGAGCTCGTAACAAAATGAGAATCAACATTGGCTAGGCTTTTCCGGAGATGGCGAGAACTGAGGAATTTGAAATGTTGTAAAAGCGATGGTGATGGAGATGGTGTTTTTATAATTCCACAGATATGTAAGGTATTTTATTACACTAACAGAACTAACCGAGTTCATTGTAAAGCATTATCTATTGTGAGGAGTCATTTCTCGTTGTATTTCTGGTTGTTGTAGCGCTGTGCTGGATTTTATTTTCAAAGAAGTACCATGTCTATTAATTGGTGTTGCTACAGTAACGTCTTCAACCAATCAGCTTGTGATCCTTTCCATCTAAACTGGTTATATCTCATAAGCGTAGTAGTGCATGTGTTATGAGCAGATTCATCCGCACTGTCACGCAGAGCCGAAAATGTTCTTCAGCAAAATGCATGCAGTTTTGTTAGGGTTAAACATCAAAAGTTACATGTTGTACCTTTTAAAGATAATCTTGTAAATGTCACTCAACATGTAAACTGAAGTATTAATTAATTCCTGTTTTTTTTTAAGCTTTATTTCAGTAATCTGCGTAATTGTCTTTTTATCCCATAATCATTAACAGTTTTTAAATTGCCAAGCTATTCCAGTAGGGGAAACATTCATGTTTTATAACACTTGCACACCATTTGCACAGGAAGTTTTACACAATATTAAACATGGATTGAAGGCAAGTTACAGTGGGGTTTTTTTTCTGGACAGTACCGTGAACAGGAGGCCATCCGCCTGTGCCTGAAACACTTCCGGCAACACAATTACACAGAAGCCTTCGAGTCTCTGCAGAAGAAAACACGGATCGCTCTAGAGCACCCCATGCTCACGCACCTTCACGAGCGGCTGGTCCTCAGAGGAGACTTTGACGCCTGCGAGGAGCTCATAGACAAAGCCGTGAGAGGTACCCCACCCAGTGTTTCATCATATGGATAAGTGCCGCATTCATTAAGTAGGGAATGTGGGCATATTGGTTCACTGTAGGGGAACAGAATTGTTCTGGATTATAATCGTGTTGTGGCCAGCCAAATGTTTTGTCAAAAAAAGATGATCTACACTCAAAGGTTCTGTTATAAGGGTTTTAAGTTATATTTCTAATATGCCATGCTTTCACTGTTAGAGAAGTTCTGATGTTGAAGAAATGTGACTTTCAATTTAAGAAATTCAATTTACTTATCCCAAAGCTTTAGTTCCTCGTACTCGCACTATTTGAATAGTGATTATTTACTGCTTTGCAGTAGGTCACGTCATTGTTTTTCGCATACTTCCACCTTAACTAATATTTGCCTGTTGTATTGACTGTATCAAATGTCTTGGTAATTTCTGCACCCTTCAATTTAAATTACATTTCTTTAACTCAAACAGTAAAGCATGGCACTCGATGGGTTTCGTTTTCCAGGAAATGTATGAACATTAAATATATAAGAAGTTTACCTGGCTATGATTCGATTTGAAGAATGTGTGTCCGCAGAGCACGTTTCAAGTAACTGAATAAATGTTTTTAAATTTAAGGTAACATTTGAATATTTTGATTTGAAAATGGTTTGTGCTACTCATTGACAGTGATCTAAATTAACTGGAGGTTGTGAATCTCTTGTGCTCTTGCCTTTGTTGCCTCTCTGTCACTCATTTCAATAGAAAAGTTGTTCACAGTACTGTTTTGCATTTTACACATTCTTTTTAGTGGTCAAAGTCTAAATACGGTGATTAGAACCTAATGTACACTTGTTTCCCTTTCAGGGAGCATATATTAGCAAATTAAAGTGCTTTTTATTTGTTCTCTTCCAGATGGTTTGTTTAATCAGTACATCAGCCAGCAGGATTATAAGCCCCGTTGGAGTCAGATCATCCCTAAATGTAACAAAGGTATGACAGCAGGGTACTGAACACACAAGTGACGGCCACTTGCTCTGAATCTGAACAATGGACTCCAGGGAATCCCTGTCTGATGTATTAAATGACTTAAGGGGTGTATTGATATTCAATATATCTTCCATGTTCTTGTTCTTTTCCTGTGTCTTGTTCCTGACACACACCTCTTCATTGACTTTCATTCTTTCTCATTCTCTCTGATAAGGTGATGGTGATGATAACAGGCCAGGCATGAGAGGAGGTCATCAGATGGTCATTGATGTTCAGACAGGTACATCTTACGTCAGGTGGTTTATTTGCAAAGTTTCTGATTGCCTGGTAATTGTGGTGCTATTAAGCTATTATTGCCTGTTAAGACTGCATTTCGCCCCATAGTTACGAGTTAAGAGCTGTTTTAAATGTGCGTGTGAATCTGCGAGCTGCTTGTTAGAGGAACAATCGATCCCACAGCCCTCATATGGCCCTGTACGTTCAGACTGACCTCGAGTAACCCACTCTACCGCTCAGCTGATGCTCAATAGCTCAAACAACTGTCTCTGCTTATCACCATGGCAACATCAGCCTTTCAACCTCAGCTCACAGCTGCTTCTCAAGAATATTATGATTTATAGCAGCTTAAAAAATACAATAATAGTTTTTATCCTTTAGTTTCATATTGAATTTCTTACAAAGGTGTAAAACGCCTCTCACTCACCGACTCTTTGTTTTTAATTTGTCTTTGCCTTTTTGTCCGACAGAAACAGTGTATCTGTTTGGTGGCTGGGATGGAACGCAGGACTTGGCTGATTTCTGGGCATACAGTGTAAAGGAGAATCAATGGGCCTGCATATCCAGGGATACGGAGAAAGAGGTAAGAGAGAAAGTGAAAGAGAATTTTTTTCAATTGTGACTCACAGGGTTCCCACTCGTCCTGGAAAACCTTGAAAACCTGGATAATTGATGACAAACTTTCCAGTCATGGAAAACATATGGAAAGTTAGAGAAAGTGTAAAATGTCCTGGAAAATCTTTTTGTTGTCCTGGAAAATTCTTTTTTAAAAAGTTATTGGGTTTTTCTTTAGGCGAGAACAAAGAGTTTATCACTGGCTGAAAACAATTACCGTTAGTTGCAGAAAGTACAATGTTCTGGAATGCTGAGTTTTGACATGCGAGAGTAGTATTTTAAATGATTATGTTTAGTCTTGTGCTGAAGCTTGACTTTACAAAATTTAATCGCAAATCAAATCGCAATATCTGTCAGAAAAATCACAATTAGATATTTTCCCCAAATCGCACAGCCCTAGCTTCCATAGTCATAATGTATGATCAAGAGCTCATATTAAAAAGTGATTTTATAGTTAAGTCATGGCAATAAACTGTATGCCTTTTAAAGATTTTGAGAGCAATATATTACTTTAGGACGTGATCCTTTAGGACAAGATCCGTCTTTTATTCCCACCATAGTAAAATTGAAAATGTCTTGGAAAAGTCCTGGAAATTGATCGCTGGAAAAGAGTGGAAACCCTGACTCAGCTGCTGAATGGCACAGAAATACCCTAGACGTTTCAATCATGTCATTTCAGTTTCACATACTTTGTTTTCTGTGCAAAGTGTGTTGATGGATGTGTACTCTTTCATCTGTAGGTTACTTAGATGGGTATTTTTGACTCATAGTTGGAATAGTTTGTGGATGAGCAAGAGAATTAAATGCTTGTAATGAAAAATATGTAGATTGATGGCCTCAATACTGATGCAGGCTTATGTGACCAAGAACCGCCAAGGGACCCAAGGACCCAAAGATTTGATAACATGGCCCTTACTAATTTTAGATAATCCATTGACTAGTTCTTTCTCAGAAATGCCCATAATTGTATCCTGGTACTTTGTAAAAACAACTTTATTCTCTGATAAGCTGCTTTTGCTCCAGGTAGTTATAGGAACTAGCCAGCAGGGCAGTCCACTGAGAACTAAATGTTTCCATAGGACCATTTTCCTGGTTGCATTCACACCGCCAGTTGGAACTTACGTCCTGAAGGCGGTCCTAGAACTAAAATCTTTCCCTGTTCATGTAATGCGTACATGCTTAAGCAGGTTCTTCTGCCATATAGGAACTATGAAAAGGTTCCTCCAGTGCAAAATCCCCTATGGACTGATTAAAAACTTGAAATAGTGTAATGACAAGTAGATTCAATTGAACGATTTTGAAAGAACTCCGTTTTTGTGTGCAATATGCATCGTGGTCTATAGGTTGTCTGAGTGTGTGGTGTAAGAGGTGAAAACTATAAAGTTGTGATGTATTTCTTTAAGAACGGCCCCAGTGCGCGCTCGTGCCACAAGATGTGCATCGACTCTCAGCGGAGGCAGATCTATACTCTGGGCCGTTATTTGGACTCCTCTGTCAGAAACAGCAAGTCCCTGAAAAGTGACTTCTACTGCTATGACATTGATGCCAACACGTGGACCCTCCTGAGCGAGGACACGTCCGCTGATGGAGGACCCAAACTTGTGTTTGACCACCAGGTAGACATTTTAAATTGCACAAAATTATTCAGGATTTATGCTTGCATACCACCAGGAGTCTCCCTTTTACAGATTTATGATGAATAGTTCAGTATCTCTCAGAAAGTTGAACAAAGCTTCTGTCTTTCTCTCTCTCAGATGTGCATGGACTCTGAGAAGCACATGATCTACACTTTTGGTGGTCGGATTCTGACGTGTAACGGCAGCCTGGATGACGGCAGGACGTCAGAACCTCAGTTCAGTGGGCTTTACGCATTTCACTGTCAAGCTGCTAGCTGGAGTCTGCTCAGAGAAGACTCATGTAACGCAGGGCCAGAGGACATCCAGTCCCGCATCGGACACTGCATGCTTTTCCACACGGTTCGTCTCTTTAGTAACGACTCATACAGTGTTTTGATCTGCAAAACAGATATTTTTACACGTTGACCTCAAATTTTTTGATTGATGCATTTGTGGATAGGGCAATATGACCAAAATCATGAATTACTGTATGAGTAATTTTATATTATTTTAACAAAATATATCATATAAAAAGTTAAAAAAATAATAATTATGAGTGGTTTTGACAAATTTTGATGTGACAGTTTTGTTTCTCTCTCCCACAGAGAAATCGCTGTCTGTATGTTTTTGGAGGTCAGAGGTCCAAAACATACTTGAATGATTTCTTCAGTTACGACGTTGACGGTGATCATGTGGAGATAATCTCAGATGGCACCAAGAAGGACTCAGGCATGGGTATGATGTCATTAGCAAACTGTAAATTTGTATAAAAAAAAAATACTGGCTGGGATTATTAATCTTTCTGTAAGAATGACTCTTACAAAGCTGTGCCCTGTAAGGAAACTCCTTATAAGGAGAGTATAGGAATCTTGAGCATGAAGGTGACATCATGTTCAGAAATAGAGTTGAATCAGGTGGGGATTATGTCACTGCGGCGGCCTGTTACATGCATCGGAAGCGAACGTGATCTATTGCAGCCCTACTGTTCAACAGCTAAATCAACTTGACATCATCTGTCTTCCTGATACTGATAGACACAGATCTGCTGGTCTGGATGATGGTGATGAACATTTCTTGTGAGGACTGTCATGATGATTGGTGAATATTGCAGCAAATTCCTGAGCAGGGAGAACATGCTGCTCTACAAAGAATACTGCTCATCAGGATACTCGCCTCTGAAGACTGCGTAAAATACACATTTTAATATTTAAAGCCTTCTCTGGTAGACCAGATATTTGCAGTTTTGAAAAAATCAGTGGTTGCTGGCACAATCCTGAATATAATTTTCTGGATGTTTTAAGTAATGGCTTAACATAACAGCACCCCTCTCTTCAAGGTGAATTTGAGGACGCTTACGGCTTTTTTTGCAGAAACACAGCAGTATTGTTATTGTTGAAACTAAAACTAGAAAAAAAAAATATATGTGTGTGATTAAAAATGAAAATAAATATTACATGAAAAACTTAAACAGAAATGTTAACCGAAAATATAAACTTTAAAGCTCTTTAAAAATATTAAATACTATAATTATAGTATATAAATAATAATAAAAAAAACTTGTATATAAGAAACATTTGTGAAAGCATGTCTTATCAGCGTCCGCCCTCTGTCGGCACAAATCAACATTTAACAATACCGATTTGATTAAGTTCTCAGAACTTTGATTGACTTTTGGAGAACCGAGTAAGTTCTTAGAAAATACTTTCACGCACTTGCAGTGATTAACTTACCTAACACACATTGACGTCAGCTACACACTTGCACACACAATCAGTCTTCTAACAAAGCAGACATTGTAAAACGTCTCTGATCATCACAGAGAAGAATTCGATGAGTTGACAGGTCATAAAGTCTGCACACACCAACATAATGTCCCTCAAATGTTTTCACTTTCTCTATAATCAGTAATTATTGCATGATATTGTGTCAAGCTCAGAGGCAAATGCCAAACCGAACAGCCAGTTCACAGAGAAGAGACTCCGAAGGTGGATGAGTGTGAGAGCTCTGAAGCCTGAGAGAGATTGTGCAGACACAGGCTTGTGACACACTTCCTGTTCCCATAAACAGATTGTGTAAAATTTCAATGGGCGACTTGACGCAGTGATAGAGTATAAAAAGACCTCTGTGTTCTCTCTGTTATCGTGTTAGAGAGAGATGTGTGTGCGACGAGGACAGGGGGTGACAGAAAGAGAACGAGCTAGAAGGCTGCAGAGAGGGACAAAAATAAGACTGAACAGAATACAATTTACCAGGAAGGAAACAGTGAGCCCGAACAGAACGCTCACAACCGCACCTTAAAGGAGTAGTTCAACCAAAAAAAAAACATTTATCATGTAGTTCCAAACAGGGGTGATGTTTTCTTTTGGGTATATAAAAAAAGAATGAATAAATTAGAATTGCAGGCCAATTCATAGATTAAAATGGTCTAAAGCTCTGCTGTGACATTATCATTACCCGTGAATAAATTAGTAAATAAATAATGAGCATGACATTGATTTGGTTTGAAACTTGAGAATAGAAGCTGTGTGGGTACAAGAGATGTGAAACTAACTGTTAAAAAAATCAGTTACCTTGGGCATCTGTGAGTTATACAGTTTAGCAAACATTATACAGACATATTTGTCACAGAATGGGATGATTGGTCAATCAGAATTAAGTATTATAGAGAGCTGTGTAATATTTTAATTTAATATTATTTGTAATCATTATAAATGTGTTATTTCCTTATATATTAATATAATATTGCATTTTTAAACATTAATGCTTACAAATATTTCATAAATATAAAATTAATTTGAATGTAACGGAGAAAAAAATGCAAAATATATTACAAATATTTTCATATTGAATTATTAATTCATTCACTCGCAAAAAACGCAGTATTATTTATAGAAATATAAAATAAAAAATTATAATATTTTCCTTTATACTTTCATATTGATATAATAAATGTTTTTAAACATTAATAAACATTAATACTTGTCATTAAATATTTCATTAATATTATATTGATATGAATGTGATAAATTATAATATTTTACTTAATACTTTAATATTGATATAATAAATGTTTTTAAACATTAATAAATATTAATACTTGTCATTAAATATTTAACTTCATGACTTATTTAAGAATAAAATAAAATATTTTATTTTTTAATTTGCTCACCATTGGTGTAAATTTACAAGCGTAACATGGTTCCACATGGTTGAGTTTGGCTGAAACCATAGAGAAAATAGAAGTGATTTACATGTCATTTACAAACGATTATTACACCAAGCTGTTATGTCATCATGACACTTTAGCCACTTTATACCATCTCTTAATGATTTAAGTTTAAGTCCGTCTGTGTTTGTGTTGCAGTACCAATGACCGGGTTCACTCAGCGTGCCACCATCGACCCGGAGCTCAATGAGATCCACGTTCTATCAGGACTCAGCAAAGACAAAGACAAACGCGAGGAGAATGTGCGCAACTCCTTCTGGATCTACGACATTGCACGCAACAACTGGTGCGTGAGTTCTCGGACACGCTCTTCATCTGTGCAACATTGCACATTGCATGCTAATGAGTACGCTAGACCTGTGTTTGTACGCTGTGGCCCTGAGGACTGCCTGCATTGGTAATCCACAACGTGCCTTCAGGCGCTTCATTCCTGAGCTTTTAGATTGCCATACACTGCTGCAAAGGAAGAAAATCTTCAGCTATGATGAGAGAACATGTTCTCTCCTTTCCTGAACTGTATTTTCTCTTTGCAGTGCATTAAAAAGGCAGCACTGAATGATGAGCGTATAATGCCGTAAAAGTATCATACAAAGACCCCTTATATCAAATGTTCTTAGCTTGAATGCACACTCGCATATATTGAATAAAGCCAGACTGAAAGTATAATTTCAAAGGCCCGACTGACCTTCAGAAAGGGAGTTGGTGACCATCAAACAGGAACAGAATGTTCTCTGCTCGCATGTAGGGCTGAACTCTTGTGTGTGTTTGTGTGTGTATTAAATTGACTTTGCATTTAAATGGGGGAGAAAAAACTTTGTTCTGTATGTAATATAATTATTGGAAAAAAAAGTTGGCTTTCGGTGTCCGTCAATGTTTCCTTTGGATGCGGTGTGCTGGTTTCTGTCATTGTTTATTTGACTTGATTTGGGTGGGTGCAATTGTGTTCACTTTGCTAGGACAGTATGCACAGTTTAGTATTATCTGTGTGTTTGTGTGCAGGTCATGTGTTTATAAGAATGACCAGGCGGTGAAAGAAAACCCCACTAAGGCTCTACAGGAAGAAGAACCTTGTCCTCGTTTTGCTCATCAGCTAGTCTACGATGAGTTGCACAAGGTAATATTCATTTCATGTTTACCATGGGTGTGGAAGGCAAATGATCTACATTTCTGATTACTGTGGTGGTGTGGTTTAGGACTCGCTGGTTAAAGATCTGACCTGATAACCCAAAGTTTGTAGATTTCAACCCCAGCTAGCCTGGAGGAAGTCAACATAACCCTATTTACTTTCTTAATACTTAGTAAAAATATTACATAAGTAAAATGAATCGCGAACACCGTTTTATGTTCTTTCAAAGGTTTCTGCGGTAATTTTTTTTCTCTATTATTATATTATATTGTATTATATTCTATTAATTATTATTTTTGTAATATAATCTAACAATAAAAATTTAATTAATTATATGAATATTACAATAGTACTTTAGTATTCTATAAATGTAATATAAAAGGCTTTCGAAAGCTTATTAATAACTAGCTCTTTAATTTAGACTGTTAACACCAAACTGTTTTTAACTGATAATTCATAATTCAAAGTTATCTGGTATCGTGTATGCTTACTTTTCAAAAGAGACTCATAAAGATTCTGTTTCACTGCCTGATTGTAAATTATTAGCAGCTTTTTAAATTATTAGGTTGTAAACTATATAATATATATCATGAAACAAATATAAATCATGTATACTATTTACTACTACTGATAAAAACTAATATCTTTAATTGCTGTACTACCGGTAATTAATCAAAGCAGTGAGCAGTGGTTTGATACGATGTTATGGTACACAGGTGCATTATCTTTTCGGTGGAAACCCGGGGAAATCCAGCTCTCCTAAAATGCGATTGGATGATTTCTGGTCCTTAAAGCTGTGCCGCCCTTCCAAAGAATATCTGCTTCGACACTGCAAATACCTCATTCGCAAATACAGGTACAAATATACTTTTATCTGAGTTCAAGGCTGTTCCAAAATGCTTCACCCTGGCTCTTAAGAGATATTCATTGTTAGGTAGTCTGGTCTCTAGTTTCTCTCTTAGTTTGAAGCCAAAGAAAACTGTCAGATACGCTAAGTTTCCAAATGGCTCTAGGAAAGTGTTTAGATATCTGTTCCATGTTAAACAGTTTGTGTTGATTGTTAATACGCAGTACATGCATTTGTTCTGATCTGTGTGATCTGAATGTAAACCATTAGGACCAAGCTCTATTATGTAATTGCAGTGTCATGCAGCACTGCAGTTAGTGATTAAGTTACAGTGGTATTTTTCCATCGGTGCATGTGATTTCTGCTCTCTTAGTGCCCTCTTGTGGCCATTTTGGTTAGTTAATAGAATAATAATGTACTTAGGAATTCTAAAACCTCAAACATGAAATAAATGAGAACAGAATTTCCCCAAGACATTTTTAAACATGTTGTCATGTTTACACAGGCTTGTTCCCTTTTGTGTTTTTGCAGGTTTGAGGAGAAGGCTCAGACCGAACCCTTGAATGCACTTAAATATCTACAGAATGATTTGTCTCTTACCGTGGACCACACTGACCCCGATGAGACAAAAGAGGTTAGGACTGCTGTAAAAAATGATTACGTTTAATGCTTAAACACCAGTTCACACCGATAACTATATTGGCGTCCACACCAGTGGAAGATATCGTTCTGTTTATTGTAAGCATGTTCTGCTGTTTTGTCGTCTGCCAGATGCATTTAAAAAGTTGATTTCAGTTTAAATAAAGCCGTGTATGTGCTTTAGACAGACTAAAATTGTACCGGTCACAATAAGTGTTTTATGAATAAAAGTGCTTTTTGTGTTTGTTTCCTGTAGTTCCAGCTCTTGCCCTCTGCTCTGTTCAAATCCAGCTCAGACTTCATTCCTCTAGGTGAGCGCTTTGTTCAGTTTAATTTCATGAACGTGATTGTCCCCCAGTCATGTCTTTTTTTTTTTTTTTTACTACAGGTTGCTATATTTATTAGTGCTTTGATTCTTAATATTGATCTTTTTTCTTTTCTTCATCACAGGCTTTTCAGATGTGGATCAGACGTACGCCCAGCGCACTCAGCTGTTCGACACACTCGTCAATTTCTTCCCTGACAATATGACCCCACCCAAGGGTAACCTTGTTGACCTCATCACCCTGTAGCCATGCCCCACACATTAGGCCACACCCCTGATAGACCTCTCAGACTCCTCCCACCAAAAACAGAAGTTATTTTTCTACATTTTCCACCCGAGGTGTGCCATGCCCACCTACTGTGTTTTCTCTTACAGATGTAATATCACTTAAACGTCACTGAGACTTATTTAATATGCAGAAATATAATTTTCTACTCTGGAGTGGCAGGGTTGTTTTTTTTTGTTTTAAAAAAATAGGTTTAAATTTGCATATCTGCCAAATTGTGAACTGATTTGATTTTTTAAACATTTTTTTTCTGCTCAGTCTATTTCAGTTTTATCTTTTAAATATTCTCTTATACAGTTTGAAAAATAGGTGAGTTATAAATCCAAGCAGTTTACATTATAAAAGTGAATTTGATTTATGAACTGTGTGATCATCATGGGTTCCTGTCTGCCTTGCTATTTTAAATCATATTTTAATGGACAAACGTGCGCTGAGCCAGTGAAGGCCTGAGGCAAAGATCAGAGCGCCCTCTAGAGTCACACATTTAGATGAATTCTGAAGGAATTGTCCACTCAGTACTGGATTTGAATACTGGCTTCCATCTAAACCTGCTGCTGCTATTGGATGCTGCCATGACATTAGTGCTTTCTTTGACTCTTTAATATATTCCATAACTATAAATTGTCATCCACAATTCTTACAAGGAATATAGTGATTTGTTCGAGATGTAACGTACACAAGAAGTGTTTTCCATTCTGTATGTGTGTAGGAACGCAAATATTAGCAGCACATTCATGTATGGCAACACTTTGTACTTTATAACAGGTTATTACACTCATATCCGTTAGCAAATGGATTTGCGAAACACTGCTGCAATTAGACAAACCGAAGACATGGATGAATTGAATTTTTGAAGTGTAGATTGCTGTTTACTTAAGGTTGTGGCTGCTTTTGTCCAAACTCAATGTAGTCCAGTTCACACTGCTGTGTTACATAGACTGTTCAGCGGACTGGTACCAACACAAAGGAGCCTTATTGGGACCACCGAAGACAGAAGAGACCCCTTACTATTTATTATTAATATTATTATTATTTCTTGGTGAACTTGAGCCCTGAATGTCATGTCTTATGTTCCGTCTTTCTCTATGATGTCATAGAGATGTTTGTATGTGCCCTTCATTCCGTATGAGCTTCCGGATTGTTTGAAATCTTGGACAGATTAAAGTATGTTGGACGATAGTCTTCCATATAGTTCCTCGTGAGTGTCTCCATCCGTGCGTCTGGATAACTTGGTCTCCATTTGTGCAGTGTTAGTTTAACAGCAGTCGTTTTAGAATTGTTTGTGTCCCTGTGCACGAGTAGGAAGTGTTTGCCCTGCAAAAAAAAAAAAAAAAAAAATCCTGTAATTGGATCGCTCTTAAATTTGCTGTACTTTTGGCTTCACCCACGCAGAAACCAAAGGCTCAAAGAACCATGGGACAGCACATTGTTTCACCCTGCTGATTGTATCCTCCCAAGTGGGATATCTCAACTCCCTGAACTCAGTATTAGCTGTAGTTTGACCCCTGTGAAGCGAGGCGTGCGTCTGTGAAGATGCACTTATGGCGCACCAGAGTGTGGAAGTTTGACTTCTCTGTGATTGGCCCATTTGTGAATTCGTTTTTTTGTTTGTTTTTTCCTGCACTCTTGGTTTCTTTTCTGGTGTGAAAGCAATTTGGTTTATGATTTATGACTTGTAATCCAGGGCTTTCTTTGCCTTCCGTAGCTAGCATTGTCTTTGTGCCAGTAAGAAAGTTTTTTGTTTTTGTTTTTTAAATGGGGGGGGGGGGGGTGAAATCATGGATACACGAGAGAATCGACACTTACAACCGGAGACCTTTTTGTTGCACTCAATGCCAAATACATTTTCTTGCTTTCAGTGTACATTTCTGCAGTGTCAGAGATGAAACGACTCTTCTTTTCCTCTCTCCTGGAAATCGTCATCTCGGCGAGCCTCCCTCTGCTCTTGAGCTAGGGCGCATTGAGATGTCAGCACTACACTGTGGCTCTCATGAATGTGTAGAACATATTAAAGAACTGCATTGTATGTAATGTACATAAAGAATAAAGATTGTATTTTGTTCAATTTTTCCTAAAAATCATCTTGGACTTCCTTTAACATAGTGTTGACTCATGATTTGAGTTTTTTTAATTATTTTTTTTAAATATTTATTTATTTTTAATTTAATTTATTTTTCATTTTTAAGTATATATTTACAATACTGTTCAAAAGTGTGGGGTCTGTAAGGTATTTATTCAGAAAGAAAGTAATACTTTTATAAGTATAGTAAATATAGAATTCTTTTTAAATTTTATTTTCTTTGTTCATCAAACAATCCTGAAAAAGCATCACAGGTTCCAAAAATAAACCAAAAACATTTTTAACTTTGACGATAACGGTAAGAAATATTTCTTGAGCTACAAATCAACATCATGTCACACTGAAGACTGGTGGAGTAATGATGCTGAAAATTCAGCTTTGACTGCACAGGAATAAATTACAATAGATAAGTTATTTTGAATTGTAATAATATTTCACAATATTGCTGTTTTTACTGTATTTTTGTTCAAATAAATGAAATGAACCTTTGGTGAACATAAGAGACTTCTTTCAAAAACTTAAAAAAAAAAAAAAAAAAAAATCTTACTTACCCCAAACTTTTGAACAGTAGTGTATATAATTTTTTTATTGTTCAAGATGAAGTGCATCAACATGTATCATCTGCCCTATTGCACTTTGCAAGAATACACACTTTAAAAAGAAATCACAATTTATTAATTTATTTAAAAAATCATGGCCGTCCCTGTCCGTTTTGACAGAAAAGTGGCTTCCAGTGTATCAGACCCCTGTCGTTTGCACACAGTAGCAAACTGACTTCATATACAGAATACAGCTATAAATTCAAACTTAATACTTTGGTGGAAGTAGATCAGCTAAACCGAGGCAGCAGTGAATCCTTTATAATGAAAATTGGTGTAATGCATGCAAATACAATTAAAAAAATGTTTTGGTGAAATCAACATAAAAACAATTAAATAAAACCTCCCCAAACAAAAAGGTGATTAATGTACTAAACTGAAAATTCTAATTAAAGACAGTGGCATATGAATATTTAAATAGTTGTAAATAAACTTGAGTGAGTTGTGTTGGATTTAGTGTCAAATGTTTCAAGTTAACAAGACCGTAAACCTTCATACTAGCACCAACACATTACCAACACAGAGACATGGGTAGAACAGAGGGAAGAAAGTGCAAAAGTAATCTTGAACCATAGTCTAATTTGCCAGGATGAATTATCCATTGGTCACAGTGTAATTTGGTGCCTATGAGTGTTAATCTTCCCTAAACAGAAAACAAACAAAGGAAGAAGCATATCAAATGAGCATTATATACAAGCGTAACAATTACATTCCTCTCAAGAATTAATACAGGATTTCCACGGTACTGAATTATTGTGATTTCCAAAAAGTAATGTAAAGATACTTTGAGGGTGCTGATTTTTAAAATCACATTATTGGAAAATTCATGGACATCCACAGATCAGAGATGCTGTGAATCCTGAATATATCACTTTAGACGCAATTGCGTCTGAAACTTAAACTAGACAGTGCTGCTTGGCATTAAGGCATCATGAGGCACGCCTCCGATGCGAAGGCAATGAAATTGCCACATTTTGAACAAATTCTAAGGCAGTTCCAGAATGCACTGCAGTGGGGGAAAAAAAAGAAAGATGGTGAGCTTAATCACTTAAAATATAAATTATTTTAAAATATTTTTTAATTACTGAAAATGATTGAACCAAATCTGTTTTGAAACGGGCTAGATAGGTAGCTAAGCAACATGCTAACATCAAACTATTGGTTTTAAAATAAGAGTGATAAAAGAAAAGTTAAGGCACATTAAGTCCATGTACACAACTCAGACATTTCCCTTTCCCATACACTGTGACACACAAAAGGTTTTCTGCTATTTCTAGCACATACTTGACATCTAACTACTTCATTACAGCATGTACATCCGGGAACCAAATGAAACCATTGTTGTTTGATAGTCTTTACATCAATCTCTGCTTTTCCTACATTCTTTCTGGGTCACACTCTACCATTAAGAGAGCAGCAGGTTTCGTCCGGTGCCATTACAAGTGTGTGTCTTCTTCATCAGGTATGTCCTCTTTCAGCAGGTTGTCTATGGGAACGATCCAGCTGTCGTTGAACTCCCCGTTCAATGCCATTTTCTTCTCTTGCATCTCCGGCTGTACCTCCATCACCTCCAGTGTGGGATTATCATGATAACCGTTCTCCACTGTTTGCATCTCTTCTGTCAGGTGTTGCTATCCATGTAAAAGTATATGTTGGGACGTTAAACAGCGTAACACTTTGGGATTCAGGGCGTAACTTTAAACTTTGACATTTAAAGGACTCGAATCATTCAGAACATTGTTTCAGAGTTCAGAGCTCAAGTAGTGCAAAAAAGCCATTAGCTGTATTTATTGAAACAAGAGGCTGACCCAAACAATGCAAGTACATCTGACTCATTTTTGTGTTTGGAATTGAGTATTACCTGGTTCTTCCTGTAGGATCTGCGATGATACGTGCAGTATGCAGCAAAGCAGCACAAAATGAGCACCAAAGCGCCACTCGAAGCCAAGATGGCAATCAACGTGTCTGCTATCGTCTCCTCGCTGCCATCTGCTATCTGCCAAGAAAAGGTGTGTTTGAGAATAAACAAACTTCCTGAGAGAGTCACAGTATTATTGTCTGTTAATCGCCTGACCTGTTCTGGAGGTCTGTAGCTTTCTCTCGGTATCTTTTGGTCGGCTGTAAATGAAAAAGGAAGGGAATTACTATCATTAAATTTTCTGTACTTCTGTTTTTTGATAATTGATCATAATATGGCAAGCACTGAATCCAGTGATTCCTCCAGATGAGGCTCTAATATATTTGAAAACTGTAACATTTCACTCACCATTTATTTTTACTGTTGCAATTAATTGATTGCCTTGAATTTCCAAGATGACCGAGCAATTTACTCTCATCTTCTGACCCAGCATCTTACAGGTTTCAAGAATGATGTTCCCCTGTGCAAACAAAACAAATATGCATGTTTTGATAATTTTTAAGGAGAATCTAGGTTGATTTTTTGAAGGGTAGTCAGTCAATTCGCATACTGCTCTTGACCAAGAAATGTTCTCTGGCTTCCTTTCATATGTTGTTCTGTAATTGATTTTACCATTATTTAACAATGTTTTTAAACGTTCAGAGTTTAAAGGTCAAACAGCTCCCCTGTGGTATTTTTCCATAGAGGGTCTAGATAATTGAATTGTTAGGGAATGTTAGTATGGAAATGTGCTCTCACCTCACTGCTGCTGCTGCTCAGATCAAGGACAGACTGCAGAAGAGAAAATAAAGAACATGATCATGTGCAGTATCAGGGTCAAGAATGTAAACAATATACAAGAAACCCAAACCATAAATGTTAGTATTTTACATAAGTGATATTTCCGGGAGTTGAGGTGCTAGTCGCAGGATCAGCTGATGTGATCGGAGCATAAGTTGCTTGTGCTCCCGTCGTCTGAATACTTTGAGAAACAGCCGATGTAGAGTCTGGTGCTGCTGTGGTGTGGACATAAAAAGTAAATGATTTTTATTAGTCCACTAACTAAAACTGCATTCTGTCATCATTTACACACATCACAATTGAAAATCTTGTACGTTTCGTAACTTTGTAACACACTGCTTCTGAAAATTATTCAGAATAACTACAGTTGTAATCGAAATTATTCAACGTTCATTGCAAATCAGTTTTATTGGCAAAATGTACAGACTTTCAGCTGTTTGCAATGAACAGATCAAACAAAAGTAATTGAAATATCTCAACACAACAGTTTCAAATGGTTTCCCCAAATTCAACTGAAAATGCAACTTTTAATGACTTCTGCAGTCTCAAAATTAGTCAACCCTCTGAATAGAATCCCTGACAACAGTACAAATGTGCAAAACAGGTGTTGTCTCCAGCACACCTGATGCAACTAATCAAGGGCTTCATTAGTTGCATCAGGTGTGCTTAAGCTAGAACACAAGAAATATCGGAACTGGCTAGGTTTGTTGAGTGTCACGTTTGACACTAGCGCTATATAAATGTAACAAATTATTATTATTGACTGCGTGTTAAAAAATTGGGCTAAATATGGTCAAAAGAATGGTCCAAAAAGTTAAGAGAAGATTTCATCGCCCTTCACAAACAAGGAACAGGATACAAAAAGATAACGAAGGCACTAAATGTTCTTAAAGACACCGTTGGAAGCATAGTTCGGAACAGTGGTTACACTACCTGGACAGGGCAGAATAAGGAAGATATAAATGACTGCAACCAGATTTCTCAGAAGGCAGGTTCAGGAAAACCCTTGAGTGACTGCAAAAGACCTGCAGCAAGACTTGTAACTGGCACTGAGGTTTCAGCTTGCACAGTAAACGCAGATGGTTTCCATGCCAGAACTCAGAGATGTAAATCACTACCGACCCAAAAGCACAAGAAAAGTGCTCAAAATCATATAAATAAGGCACGGAAGTTTTGGGATTCTGTTCTGTGGAGCGATGAAACAAAACTGGAACTTTTTTGGCCCTTTGGATCAGCGGTATGTCCGGAGGAAAAAGAATGAAGCATATGCAGAAAAGATATGCTGTCTACAATTAAGCATGTTGGGGCTCGATGATGCTCTGGGGCTGCTTTGCATCCTCTGGCACTGGAAACCTGCAGCGTGTGGAAGGCAAGATGGATTCATTGCAATATCAAGAAATCCTAGCTGAACCTTGGGCATCATTGGACCTTGCAAACAGGACAATGATCCCAAGCATACCTCAAATTCCACCAAGGCTTGGTTGCAGAAGAAGTCCTATAAGATCCTACAGTGGCCATCACAGTCACCTGACTTGAAGCCTATTGAATATCTCTGCTGGGATTTGAAGGCGGTGGTTGCAGCACACAAACCCAATAATATTACTGAACTGAAGGCCATTGCTTATGAGGAATGGGCTAAGATTCCTCAGAAACGCTGCCAGAAGCTGGTGTCTGGTTATACATCTCGTTTGCAGCAGGTCATTACAGCAAAAGGGTGTTCTACTAAGTACTAAAAAAGCTTGCCATGAAGGGGTTGAATAATTTTGAGACTGCAGAAGTCATTAAAAGTCATTTTCAGTTGAATTTGGGGAAACCACTTAAAACTGTTGTTGTGTTGAGCTATTTCAATTACTTTTGTTTGATTTGTTCATTGCAAACAGCTGAAAGTTTGTAAATTTTGCCTATAAACCTGATTTGCAATGGGTGTATAATAATTTTGATTACAACTGTAAATAATTAAAACCAAATCTGTTTATATTTGAAGTGGGCTATTTTACCTAACATTGCTGTGTTGTGTTTTTATGGTTATCAGATTATTAGCCAAGCAGCATGATAACGTCAAATTATTGGTTTTGAAACAGATTATCTAAGTGTGATGAAGAACAGTAAGAGAGGCCATAGATTGTGCATTGACATTCCATGTATAGAACTCAGAATTTTCCCTTTCCCATAGACTGTGAAGCACAAATCTTTATGCTTTTCTGCTATTTCTAGCACATATTTGACATTTAAGTACTTAATTACAGATGACTCAATGCTCTTTCCAATACAACAGGAGCATAAAGAGCAAAAATAACAGCAAGAACATTCTTCAAAAGTGATGCTTTTGTGTTCCATGGAAGAAAGAAAGCCATACAAGTATGAAAGGACAAGAGGGTAAGTAAACCACAGAATTACCATTTAAAAATATTTAAGCACTGATCAAGTTGTGCAGTCATAAAGGCTGTACCATTGGGATTTATGTGACTCACGGTTTGTGGTGACGGTGGATGGGTCTGCCTGGTTGACCGGGGTAGTTCCAGTTTCTTTATGGGTAGTGGTTGCAGGTTTATTTGAGCTGGTTGTATCTTGGATGAGTAATGATGTGTTTTGAGAACTGAGGTTGGATTCTTCAGAAGTGGTTTTTGTGTTGGTTGTGGTGGGTTGAATTATTGTTATTTGGGTTGTGACTTGTTGGGGTGAATCAGACGTTCTTGGTTGCTGGGTCGGCTCTTTAGTAGTCAAAGATGTTAAAGATGTGTCAGTGTGACCTATTGTAGTGGGTGGGGTGGAATTCAGTGAAATGGTTGTACTCTGCTTCAGTGAGAGGGATGAAGAGGGGCTCGATAAGATGATTGTAGTACTGTTCGATGAGGGGATTGTAATGGCTGGTGTACTAGGTTCCGATGCAGGGTTCAGTGAGGTGGGTGTAGTGGGGTCCGATGTGGCGGTTGCAATGGAGGTCGATGAGGTGGGTGTAGTGGGGTCCGATGTGGCGGTTGCAATGGAGGTCGGTGAGGTGGGTGTAGTGGGGTCCGATGCGGCGGGTGTAGTGGTGTTTGATGAGGTGAGTAAAAGATTCAGTGTGATGTTTGAACTGGGGTTTGAAGAGGTGGATGAAATGGGCTTAGTGGTCAGAGTGGAATCCGTTGAGGTGCATTGCATGTCATGCAGGAGGGCACCTATGAGGAACAAAAAGAAAACCTATTGGAAATGTAGGACTATACGGCTCTGCAAACTCAGCATTTCTTATTGGTTCTGTGCGATTGCTATAATGGGGAATTATACAGTAGGTACACAGCAGCAGTGCTGTAAATGTTTTTGCATGTTGAAATAGAAAAGAGTGAAAGCTACTTTTTTTGCATGCTAACAAAGTAGCTTTATTGCTGATGAGTAAGTGCACACTGGAACTATGAACTATTAGTGTTCTATCAATTGACAATTTAATTTAGTTATTTTTTATTTTAATCAAGAGCTGAGATTAGTTATTTAAACAGTCAGCCCTCATCTGGATACTTTACGTATGTGGATGTAGTTTTGCCTTTAAACTTTTGTTCTTCAAAGTTAAATGTCCTAATTCTCCTATTATCACACCATCAGTGAAATTGTATTGGCAGTGGTTTAATTGTATGCTTAAAATAGAATTGGGTATATTAAATATAATTGAATTATATATATAATTATATTAACATATCATTTAAACAGACCGTCTTGTATTTTGATTGTATGCAATTTCCTTCCTTCCTTAGGTATCAGACAGCCATCGAAAAACAGGGCATTTTCATGACCAAGTTTGAATGAATTCTGTCTAGCTGTAATTTTAAGTTTTCTTGTTTTTATTTTAATATTGGAGGAAATGAATTTATGACTAAAAAAGGACACATAAAGTGTGTTATAACTTAGTTAATTTTACCTACAGTTACAATGTAGAATGTGTAACTTTAATATTGTTAATATTGTGTCTTGATGTCACATTGTTATGGGACTTTATCTCTGTTGTAGTGAGCTTGAAAGGACACTCCATACAATAACTTAGGAAGTAACACACCTACTCTTATGGGCGGAACCACAGATACCAAAACAATGGAGTCCAAATTTGCTTCATAGTCTCTTGAGACTTAATACAATAATTTTTCCTTAACTTGCAGCTCTCAAGTTCATATTTGGTATTCAACAGACTTCTACCTCACTTGATCAAGTGTTTATTACCACACACACACACACACACACACACACAAACACAGATAATGAAATGATTATATATTATTATAGTACTTAAGCTTATTAATTAAGCTACAACTGTCTTAAACAAATAAATATAATATACATTTAATGTGTTGTGTAACTTAAAATAATGCGAGTCATTATTCATGACAGTAAGCAGATATCTCTGTCAAAACATCATTGGCTGATTCATGACACTATGGCAGCTACTTACTAGTAATAAGTGACTTAAACCTCCTGCATTTAACACTATTAATTTCCAGTGTTGGTGTAGTTCCTAATGCTTTTTACCAGAACTGTTCAGTGGCCACCCACCCAGGATGAAGATCTTGTAAATCTTGACCTAACGGGATGTCAAGACAATCAGTAGTGGTTGTTGTAGAAACGGGGTTGCTGTCGGGATGGGGGGTAGTGATGAGAGGCTTTTTATTTGGGTTGGTGAACCAGTGTTGTCTTTCATTTAGCACTCTGTCTAATCACCATCTTATCACGCAGCCTTGCGTATCCAAAAATACGGCTACTGCTAATCAGCATGGTTAGACCTAATCAGCACAGCTTCAGACCTAACTGTTGAACTAAGCCCTTTCTCTGCACTCCATTCTTGTTTTTTAGTACCCAATTAATTACCATGAAACTCTTTGAATACATTTATTTGAAAGTTTTAGGTTGGTGTTTTTACTCTTATTCTTCATCACCCCGAGGTTTCCAATAGTTCCATCGTTAGGATTGACCCTCGTTGACCCTGCTGTCAGTTGCGGTCTGTATATTACTCACTGACAGGGCTGCCAGTCCTAACACTATCAATGTAGAGACTGTTTAGACAAGATACAGACATTTCATGGCTGACCCCTCACAGAGGCATATATGTCCTACAGACTCCCAAACTCTCACTGGGATTCTGGAGGTACCAGATAACAGGAGCTCAACACACTCATCTTAAAGACTGGGATCTCTTGCTTATCATGGCTGATCAAATTGATTTGATCAAAAATAAAGTAAAAACAGTAATATTGTGAAATATTATTACAATTTCAATAACTGTTTTCTGTTTTAATATATTTGAATTTATTCCTGTGATGATAAAGCTGAATTTTCAACATCATTATTATATTAGTCTTTAGTGTCACATGATCCTTCTGAAATCATTATAATATGCTGATTTGGTGCTTATTTATTAGTGATCAATTACTAATAATGGTTCTTATTATTATTATTATCAATATTGAAAATATTGACCGTTTCTTCTGCTAAATATTTTTGCTATTAATATTTTGAATAGAAAGTTCAAAAGCATTTTAAAGCATTCTTGCTGAACAAAAGTATACATTTATTTAAAAAAAAATAAACATACCCCAAACTTTTAAATGGTAATGTATCACTTTTCCACAAAAATATTAAGCCGCAAAAACTGTTTCAATGTTGATCAGCAAATTAGAATGATTTCTGAAGGATCATGTGACTGCTGAAAATTCAGCTTTGCCATCACAGGAAAAAATGTAACAGAACATTAGACAGATATGTTAAATTGTAATAATATTTCACAATAATACAACTTTTACTGAAACCATTCCGATAAGTTTGTATTGACTGAGTTTATCCAGATTTCTTTGTCTGAAAGTAAAAATATTATCAAAATCTTTCATTTGAAGGACCAAGTTATATTTTAAAGGGATTAATAAAACTGTAAACTGTTCCTAAATTGCCTCTTGGGGATTAATAGTTGTATTATATTGTATTGTATTGTACTAATTGCTCTGAATACTAGGTCCCACCCCCTGCTCCCACCAACACCCCCCCCCCCCCCCCACCCACCCCCACCCCACACACACACACAAGAAAAAAATCTGTGCAAGACCTTCTTGGGCCCCAAGCCCCCTCTCCCCATGATAGTGTCCTATTCAGGGGTAATTGAACAGGCCCAGTTGGAGGGGGAGGGGTAAGATGGGTTTGGTGGGCAACTAACCCCCTCTATTGAGGTGAGGAGAGGGACTGTGAATATAAAAATGTGCACAGTGAATGAAAGACAGACAGAAGAAAAAGAGAAGGAGTCTGAGAGGGCTGGACAGAGGCCGAACAAGGTCAGCGGACATTTGTGTGCCTGACTCAAACGCATTCCTCATCACACACTATCAGACGTCATTATGGCGCACTAATAGAACTGTATCAAGCTTTTTGAGGACTGCATACTCAAAGTGTGAGGTATCAAAGCTGAAGTGCCCCCCCCCCCCCCCCCATTTAAGGATAAAGGGATTTTGAATAATTGCAAACACTCAATAATGATGAGGTGAAATATAAGCTCATCTGTTGGAGTGTCTTTTTTTTTGTTGCTAAGAAATACAAGCTGCTATAAGGCGCAAAGTATTTGTGTGATGAAATGAAGGATTTGTGGGTGGAGAGGGGAGGCTGGGTTAGAGGTTGGATTAGAGAAGGGAGTTGAAGACTGTGGCGGTGCCAGTTGCAGACGTTATACATAATAAGGAGATCAGAAGAGGAGGGGGAGAATGACAGAGGGAGGCCATCTTTGCAATCTCAAGATACACAAGCGTATCTCTCACTCTCGCTTTACCTTACACAGTTCCCTTATAAAGCATTCCGTCACTCCCACGTCAAGCAGGGAATAACACTACTTGGTGCCATACTAAGAACCCATTAAATCAAAATGGAGTTTTGTGGCTTTTAGTCAATGAATAGTTACTAATAGTTTGAGGCCATTTATGCTAGTCTGTCAAAATAAAGATTTAGCTGATAAATATGCACTATATACTATATATTTTGGGTAAACTTGTGACTCATCTTGCACTCATGGTAGAGCTGCACTATTCTGGATACATTTAGAATCACATTTTTTTTTGTTTAAAACAGAGATCATGATTCCCCACGATTCTGAACAGACAACTAAACAAAACAACATGAAATTTATTCGAGGTTCTGACAAAATGGTAATTGCTGCAGTCTATTTGAATGAAATCTGAATGAAAAAAAAAAATCAGTTTGAATGAATGATTAACTCATACAGACTTCACTTGTTTCATTACTGGATGGAATCAGCGTTTTTTTTAACTCCTTTCAATTCAATTCACATGAAATGCATGAGTCCACATTACAATTTAGAGTGATCTGTTATCAGAGGTAACTGTCTAAGTTATGTATTTCAGAAATGTACATATACAAATCAGTTAGCTAAAAGTTTTATTTAAACAATGTAAAAATTTCTATTGAACTATTAAAAATAATCACTTGAATGAATGATTCAATGACAAATAAAAAAATGTAAGTCACTTGTTGCCACCTATAGTGGTGTAACGATATAATCGAACGGTATAAATGAACTAATGTAAACGATAGTCATAATTTGAAGCGCCATGTTACTTTCTAAAGTCGCTATCGCTACCGTAGTTGTTTATATCTATAAACTTTTATTACAGTACTTCTGTGAAAATATAAATATTTGTAACACAGTTAGCATAAGAGACAAAAACATAAAAAAATCTTACTGACCCCAAACCTTTGAACGATAGTGTATTATATTAATAATAAATAAAAAAAATCTGTTTTATTCAACGGTGGGTTTTTTTTAGTTCATGGTTGTAATGCAAACTAATGGTTATTGGCTATTTAAAAAGGGACACGCTCTTCACTATGCCCCACCCAAACTTCCTGTTTCAGTAGGAAATGCATCAACACAGGAAAACACAGGCTTTTCATGGGGTCTTTAAAAAGCATTGTAAAACTCCATCCTCATCTCATGCTTCATAGAAATCAGTCTTTCATTCTTTGAATAATCTCAGACACTTTGTTTATCAGAAAAAGTTAGATCGGCTTAGAGATGCAGTAAGAGAGAGAGAGAGATCATGAAAGAAGTGAACAGAGGAGAGAGGAAATAAATGCCACACCTTCCCTGGGAACCGGTATGTTGACAGAACATTTTCCTACCCATTGTTCTGCACTTTCCCAAGCCTTGTGTAAGACATCCGGCCAGGACCCATCCACACCAAAGCATTGCCAAATGATACTTTGTTGCAATCAGTTTAGTTTGGCTGATTTAAATGTTGAAGGTTTTTTTTGACAGTAGAGGATGGAGGAAACCTTGCACAACACAAGGAAGCCATCAAAACTCAGGTTAATCGGGAACCTTTTATAAATATTCTGCATGGGGAAAAAAACATCAATAGCCTAAAGGCTTAACCTTTATGAACCTTAGAAAGTGGAGATTACAACATCATCACTTCTTGCACTACTCCAAGCCTTGCAAGAATGCAATTTCAAACAATTAATTAGACCTCTCAGAAAAGGCTGACCGAGACAGAGTATAGTCAGAAATGCTTATGATGCTTTTAGGTCAGCTAAACAAAACATGACCTTCTTTTATAGACTGTCAGCCTGATGTGGACGGGCAGGTGCACCACACTGATAATTAAAGAATAACAGTCTCCTCCCTGAGTCTGAGACGCACTTCATCTGTAATTGTGTCACTTGTCATTTCAGCAAAGCAGCTGACAGAAATGTTGAGTGGCACAGATGCTGCACTTCCCAGAGCTCTTTGCAGAATTTTGCAGAACTGCAAATCTCCCGCTACACATGTGGTCAGGTTCTTTTAGATTAGCAGCCACGCTGTCAGCAAAATGTTATTTTTTGATCATTATCTTTAAGTCATAAACATACAGCTCATCAGATTAGCTGATGCACATTCAAATATATATGTTTATGAGAATTCCAATATAACAGGTTGTTCTTTTGTTAATTTAGATGAGTAGCCTATAGAAAGTGAAAAGGACAGAAAGTGTAGCCTACCATAAATTGATTTATGGTTTGAAAAATAGTAATTCCTTAAGAAATTAAAAATGGTAAAGGGGCAACTGTTTTCCCATAATATAATTTTCTGACACTTTTTGGCTAAATGTTAAAGTCGGACTCCAAGTCTTCTATCTATATTGCTGCTAATGGAAACTGAGTAGGCATACGTTTGTCACTATGTTTTTGGGAATTAGAACATTAAATGAATTTAAAACATTTAAGTTCTAAAACAACGAACAGTTTCTATTCAAAAGAGGTGTTTGAATAATCAACCGTTAATGAGCCTATATCGCGTTATATTAATTTGGCTAATTATTATGCTATTTATAGGAGTAGCCTAATGCTTAAGTTAATTAATATTCAAACACCATCCTTAACGTTAATGAACGTAGACTCACCTAATACAATGATCGTCCATGTGATTGCCATTTTCAGTCCGTGAGTTTGATGCTCGCCGCTCCGCGTTCACTGACTTCAGAAAAAGTTTTGCATGCAAATGTGGAGACCCCGATCGGTTCCGCTTGTCGTCTTGAGTTTGTATCTGAACTTTTTTTTTTTTTTTTTGCAGTTTTTTTTTTCTATCTTAAAGCCAAGAGGAGTGCTTTTGTTTGCGCTGCTGCTTCTCTACGGCTCTACCCCACCCTGAGGGTCCGGGGATTTGGGGGGTAAAGTTTTGGTAGGTTTCCTTGGCTGCGCGGATTGTGATGTAGGCTACAGAGGTCGTCTGGAGTGACGTGCTGTGCTCGCGCTGCTGCTGCTGCTGCCGTTGCTGTCACGCGTGCACAGAGGATCTGTATGAGATGTATCAGCTCATGCGGGGGGACTTAATAGAGAGGGCTGGGTTGGACTCAGGCACAAGACTAGCCCATGAATAACACTGTCCACTCTAGTAATGTCCGACTCCGAGATCAAACATGCCACTCTTTTGAGTGCTGCTGTATCTTTACATTTCTTTGATCTTTTCTGCGTTTTTAAATATTGTTTTTAAACATTTTAGGGTGTGGCACAATAATATAGGCTATATATATTCAATTCACATTTATTTGTATAGCGCTTTTCTCAATTCATATCGTTTCAAAGCATGCAGCTTCACAGAAAATGCATTTCTAAATTACAATTTAGAGTGATCCGTTATTAGAGGTGACTGTGTCAAGTTATGTATTTCAAAAATACACACAAATCACGCACTTAGATAACAATGTATTAATTTAAACAGTGTAATAATTTAAGGCAGAAATAGTGAGCCCATTGAAGTAAAATATAGCCCCCCCCCTCTCTCTCTCTCTCTCTCTCTCGCCATCTCTCTCTCTCCATCTCTCTCTCTCTCTCCATCTCTCTCTCTCCATCTCTCTCTCCATCTCTCTCTCTCCCTCTCTCTCTCCCTCTCTCTCTCCATCTCTCTCTCTCTCTCTCTCTCTCTCTCTCCATCTCTCTCTCTCTCTCTCCATCTCTCTCTCTCTCTCTCCATCTCTCTCTCTCTCTCTCTCTCTCTCTCTCTCTCTCTCTCTCTCTCTCTCTCTCTCTCTCTCTATACACATACACATATAGCCTAGTGTATATAATTGTATATTGCATATATTGCTAATACAACATTACTAATAATATTACTATTAAATATATAATTTGTTCATAATATAATAAAATATTTTGTGCATGGGTTAGAGTAGACACAAGTAATTAGATTCATAGATTATAAAATTATAAATATATATTTCAATCAATTGTATATTGCATATTATATAACTAATGTATTACTAATATGTATAATACTTACTATTAATTACATTATTTGTTATAAAATAATTGTTGTTGTTTATTTTTATGTAATATTTTAATTTAATTCAATTTATTTTAATAATTTAAGACAATAACCAGGGAGTCACAATATGCATAATTTCAATGTGTTGCTTTTCAATTACAGACTTTGTAATTTGTATTTTTTTCCATTAGTTTAAGGAACTTGCCTTGCATGTTAATAGGTGCAGTATTTGGTGAAGTTCATCAACGTCAACGAATGGGTTAATTTGTCTGAGAAAGCTATGTGTAAGCGCAGCTGCTGTGGCGTTTGCTGTGAAGGCCAGATCTGACGCTGCCAGCAAACACCACAGTCACCAAGCCAAAAACCATGACAACCAGACTTCAAAAGCTGGGAAATTCATGTTTACTTTTAAGTGCCATAAAAGACAATACCTCCATTCAATTTTAGTTTCATGAACTGTGACCTTTTGTGACCTCCACTCATGGCCATCTACTTATGCTCCATTAAATATAGCATTAACTCATTGTGGGCCCAGAGAAGCCCCTCTGTGACAAGCAGTCAATAGGAAACGTTAGATCAGAGCGGTGACAAAGCGCCCGTCATGCCATGTGTGATTGTTATGAATGGTAGAGGGGAAATGTTTTGGGTGCTGTACAAAGGGAGATAAACATATGGGTGTTGGTCATACTTCCTGGGCGTCTCTTTCTGTCCTGAAATAGATGCCAAGATAGGCTGTTTGCTCTTTACACTTTAAACACGAAACCTTTGGAGACTGAGTCCAATGTTATGTGGAGAAGCAAATTTTAAATTGTTCAGAAACTTCTGTTCTTTATCTTACGGGTTAGCTGAGATGTGAGCCGTGGGTGTGTTATCAAGTGTAAATGCTCCATGATTCTCCCAATTGTGTCGTAATGCCAGCAGCTCTGAGGTGTTTATATTGGTATTGCTCTGGAAGTCCAGATAATTTTTTTATTTTTTTTTATTTTTTTTTATTTTTTTTGCATAGACTTTACATTGCGACGAACTTTGATGGGTCATTGCTGCGAGTGAGGATTTTGTAGAAACTGCCCAAAGTTGCCCCATAGACATACTATGGTGAAGGGACGGCCCATGAAACGCATACATGTTTTTCCTAGTTTTCCAGTGATTTTACCATCCAATGTTAATGGTTCAGTTCATTTCAGATAATTTGGGTTGGAAAGGTTAACCTCACAGGACAAGAGAATATGAATACTCCACTCACACACATCCAGCTCTATCTTGTAATGTAAAGCATTTGTAGAACTAGAGAACTTTGTAGAGCTAGATTTTCGAGGGAGCCCTTCTGACACACTTCGCAGAGCGTCGAGTGACGGAGCGCATGCTAATCAGCCCGGGGGTCGCAAGGCTGGAGGTTGGTGCTCTCACGTCTGGCTTCACGCCTCCCATCCATCGTTAGCGAGAGGTTTGTCACAGGGAGAGCGCGCGCTCACCCTGCCTCATTAAAGAGCCACAATGCTAAGAGCATTCCAAGAATGCGGGCGCTCATTCACTCTCCCTCCTTAGATGCGCTGAGACTGCGTGCCAAGCACTGACAAGGCAGGGTGAAGCCTCCCCCATGATGAATATGGTTTCTAAAGCTTCTTTTTTTTATTGAATTTATCTTTAGATTTATGGCATGTGTTCTTCAGCTATGTGGAAAGTGAGTACTGTGCACTGTAGATAAGTAAAGCATTCACATTCCATGTTCCAGTTTTCTGAAATGATTGCCAATAACATGTTTTGTGTCTTCAGATGTGTGAGCATTTCTGAATGATTCATCCTGCAAAGAAGACACAGAGGGCAGGGTGTTGGTGACATTTTTGTTTTTAAACGAATAGTTAAATTAATTTTAAATTTAATTATAATTCTGTCATCATTTACCCACCATCTTGTCCCTTGAAATGAAGACATCTCTACTTTTTGTGGTTTAAAATGTGCAAAATAACACAGGTATCAGAACGTGAGGCTGAGTTATTTTATTTAAAAGGGTTGAGTTATTTTATTTATTAATAAATTATTTCATTTTGTATGGGATTTTTTTTTTTACTTGGCAATTTACAGAGGCCATCGGTGACCCAGTCATATCTAGGCTCAGAAAATCATGGAGACAATTTAGAAGAAAAGTTGTTTCGGAGTTTAACAGATGCAGTACCCATTTACTTTCGTAAAATAAAAACAGCCTGGACAGCTGCCTGCTAATTGTGAACCATGGAACAGGGAGAAATGAGTATTTCATTTATTTATTGCTTACTAAATTAAATCAGCAAACATTTAACTTTTTTATCTTCAAGACTTGTCATACAGCATGTCATATCCCCACATTTTGAACACTCCCACATCGTTCATGCTCCCACAGAGTTTTCCCGGAGGGATGATTTGTGGTTTGTCAGTAAGTATAGATAGTTATGGTACAATGATAAATTGACAGACTGAACACACTCTCAGAGGCACAGGTGGTCAGCTTGTATCTGTGTGTGCATTAAAAATTTAAAGTTTAAAAGGCCAGAGGAGTACAGGCAGCATGACACAAGAATGTAGCAGATTCAAAACAGGGTTGAGATCTAAGACGTTCTGCATGTCTCTGAATGATCAAAATAATATTTACATAATCTTGCCTGTGTTGCTTGAACTCTTTTACTGTGAGATAAATGCGTGCGTGTGTGTGTGTGTGTGTGTGTGTGTGTGTGTGTGTGTGTGTGTGTGTGTGTGTGTGTGTGTGTGTGTGTGTGTGTGTGTGTGTGTGTGTGTGTGTGTGTGTGTGTGTGTGTGTGTGTGTGTGAAAATACCCTTGAAAGTGTGTGATTTAGGAGTTGACATGACACAGGACACTCAGCACCTCCTTATCAGAAGCCTGGTACCAACCGGAGTCAATCCCCGGGAGGAAAAAAAAGCAGCTTGTGTGTGTGAGAATGCGTTTGAACGAGCAACTCCTCTGATGGTATGATCTAGTTTATTCTTCTCATCTCCTGCTGACAGTACCACTATCCACAAATCCTTTGTTTATTTATACTTCTTTTTCCACTCCAAAGCACTTGTTTTTGTTCGACATGTTTAAAACCTCCTCGTTTCAAACAGACAGGCAGTCAGATCAGTGGTCTCTACTGCAGGAGCAAGTCTTATAGTGTGTAAAGAAATGTCTTTTTGGTCCACCAGGTCTACTAGATCCTGCACAGCATGTAACTTTTTGATTATTGTGGAACCGTAAAAAAATAGATCTTGGTTATACATAGTTTAGAGGAGCATTAGGCAGCTTACCTAGTAAAACTATATTTTTTGATATTCTGCTGTGTTTGCTCTTTAAAAGTTGCTGCTAGGGTGTCGTAGGTTGTTGCTGGGTGTTTTCCATTTGGTCCAATTGAAAAGAGCCCACCTCCAAGTCTCTGTGATATTCTAGTCCATAGATATGCCTCCTTCAATGCAAGTCTATAGGGGGACCTCATCTGGCCAGCAAAAGTCATAATTTGATTAGTTGAAATCCTTAATATAAGCAATATTAAAAAAAGAACCACTGATTATGAATGATGCCCTTTGTATGGAGGACTAGGAGTGCCATCAAAAAACAATAACTTATATAATTTATATCACATTTTTATAAAGCATTCTCATATTACTTTTCTTTATCTGTTTGAGTTTATAATGTATTGTTTTTGTTACATTTGACTAACATGAATAAAAAAAACTTAATGTATAGTGTATACTGTATGTCAAATTAATGATTTTTACACACTGTTATTGTTAAATTTATCTATATTTTAAAATAATTAAATAAGATTTAAGTAATAATAATAATAATAATAATAAGTTTTAAATGTCTATTGTAAATTTAACAAATGTTTTATTCATTTACATTTTTATTTTTGAATGAAACATTTTTTTTATTAAAATAATTCTTAATTTTATCTTTTTAAGCTGCATTCCAAGTCCGCCACAGCTTTGAGTCTAAAAAACCCTGAATATTTAACACAAATGTCCTTGAGGACATATATATATATATATATATATATATATATATATATATATATATATATATATATATATATATATATATATGTATCTTGCATTATGCGACTAACAAAAGATTATTGATGTGATTTTGCCATTTCACTTATGGTGTTGGCAGAAAGTGACATTATTGTGATGCATCATGAGATGAGGTGACTATTTCAAGACATTTACCAAGAACAGTGGTGGAACAGACTCTTAACTTTTCCAAGTAAACAATCAGTGTGTAGGTGTTCAGATATGACCTTTGACCTGTAGAAGGATCATCTATCTGCCTCTAGTCTGATAACCCAAAAGCCTGTAGATTATCTCAGAATGCTACTGAAGAGCCTCATGCTGAGGTGATGGAGCCAGGACGGGAGATTTACACCAGCCCTCTTCATGACAATGTGGCTCCCTCGTTGGGTTGGGTCACTTTTGATGGGTCCCTGTCCTGGTTTGGGTATGTCTGAAAAGAAGGATGCATTTGGTCTGTGTTATTATTAGCCTGTCCCTGACTTTAAGAGATCATTGTGACCCAAAAGGAGTGTTTAAAATACATTCAAGACTTCAAGTGCATAATATCTAAAGAAGGTAACAGGAGGAAGGAAAGAGCAGGATGAAGCGGAAAAAGATATTTTGTAGGGTTGGGAGTCTTCAGACGTCTATTAGTCAGACTCAGAAACGTTCTGTTTATTCACAGATTGGGAGTGGCACAGGAAGCTGCCAAACGGGAGCTTCCCCAAAAAACAGTTGTTGGGTGATCCCTGCGTTTCTATAGGAGGAAATGGGAAGTGTGGGCGTGGGCCTGCCAGAGGCCACTTCCAGTCTGCTGCTTTGAGGTAATGCACACAGTCAAAGAGGAAGTCGCATAAGACAGAAGAATGATCGATCATTCACATTCCACAGACGTCAAAGAATGTTCCTAGTACGATACAAAACAGCATCATTTGTGGCACAACGTCGATGACACCACAGAAAATTTAATTTCAATTATTTTAAGTCAACAAACATCATACAATGGTAGTAGGATTTTTAAATTCCTTACATTATGAAAAATATCTATTTTGAGCTGTAAAGTTGTATAAATTGTCATTTAATACTTTTATTCAGCAAGGATGCATTAAATTGATTAAAAGTTACAGTAAAAACATTTGTTGCAAAAGATTTCTATTTCACATTAATGATATTCTTTTGAACATCAAAGAATCCTGGAGAAAATTATCCCAGCTTCCACAAAAAAATATTAAGCAGGACAACTGTTTTCAACATTGATAATAAGAATGACTGTTTCTCGAGCACCAAAGCAGGATTTTAGAACGATTTCTGAAGGATCATATGATCATTTTAAAATGTATATATATATATCTATATATATATGAGAGAGAGAGAGAGAGAGAGAGAGAGAAAGAGAGAGAAAATATTGTGAAATAATTTTAAAGTATTCAACCACCAAAAAAAGCCCATATATATATATATATGGGCTTTTTTTGGTGAAATGCAGCCATAAATAATGAACTAATAATTGTATATAATAATTTGTAAAATGTATTTCAGAAATATGGAAAAGGTAGACAGGTGTGGTTTCCTGGTTCCCCTTGGAACGAAATTATGGAGAGGAAAGGGAGGGCGATGGAGGGATGACAGAGGAATTGTTGGAATGATTGAGGTAAGCAGCTATTTATGTAGTACCATTAGCTTTTCCATAGCCATGTCATTCCCATTTTATGCACAAGTGCTATTGTTAGGAAGTCCACTTCAAAGCACTGTTCCACTTTAAAGCACCGTTGGAAGGTATAAAATGGCCTTCAGATCACACACACACGCACGCACGCACCTACGTACGCACGCAGACACAGCTGGCACCTTTTATGCTTGGGAATTAAGCCACATAGACCCTGCCTTGGAAATACTCCCCCTTTCCATTCCCTTTATCCCTCTGTGTGAAAGTTTTACAGATTCCATCTCTGCTGGGAAATCTCTATCTCCCCCCAGTCAGTCTCTCTCCCAGAGTATCAGGATGCTCTGATTAGTTATCCTTACAATCTGCATAGAATGCCAGTCTTTTGAGATGCCTTGTTTTATTTTCATCAAGGGGACCCTTTGGCTCTGTGTATCTTTATTTGAAGGGCAGCACATCCCCCACAGACGTCTCTCTCCCACTACGCCCTGACCTTGGGATCTATGTGTGGAATTCTCTCCTCTCCATGTATCCTTTTATTTTTTCACATTCCTGATCCTGGTACTGTTTATTTCTAAATTACATCAGTATAATCCTCAGACATGCAAACAAAATTTCAATCAAATAACTGTGTAACTCCTTTATGTAAAAAACAATTTGTTTATGAAATTAAATTGACTTTAATTTGAATTAAAATGATTTTTGGACATTTCTAATTGTAGTTGCGGTTCACATATATGTGTAATCTTGGAAATGTAAATAATACTGTGCCTAATGAATGATTTGTGATGTCATAACCAGCACTGTCCTTACCACTTTCTGAAACAAAGAAACTAATAATAAATGAATGAATCAAATTGGATGATTTGTCTTTTTTATTTAAAGTACACAGTTTTAAGTACACGTTTGGCTTGAAGTACATGCTAGTGTTATTTTTTATCTGCATAAAGAGATCAGTATATTTAGTTCCAATGTGAGAACCGTGTTTATACTGACAACAAAGAGCAAATTCTGTAGTAGAGAAGGTAGTGGCTAAATTGCTTTTAAGAATGTAGACCCAATTGGATCGAGGCCAGTCATGTCTTGACTGTCCACCATTGCTCTCATCTGTGATCTTTAAATAAAATTATTATACATCAAATGTTCTTGTAAACAAACAAACAAACAGATATCATTTTCTAGAAATTATTAGATGACTCATTTTCTTTAACCTGCCAAAATGTGGGGAACAAATACTGCACTACAAAACAGTAAAATGCAGTATGTGCTGGTCTGTGGCTTAGAGGATAAACTCTTGTCTTTTGTCTTGGTTCAAATCCCACACTAATTTTACCGTGTAAAACAAAGCTCAATAAAAACCCATCAAACAACGCCCCAGAATCAGTGGCGTTTAAATTTCATTACTGGTGATATTAAATTTCACAAAGTATGTGGCTTAGTGGATGATTGCTTGCCTATCATACGTGAAAGACTGGGTTCAATTCCCACAGGTGTTAATGTTTTTCATCATTTACAAGCTTTCAATAAATTCTCTTCCACAGTGTTGATTCTACAGAACAGACTCAGTGGCTCAGTTGATAAAGTGTTGGGCTTTAATCAAGGAGACTCGAGATCAAATCTCACTCTTGCTTGCATTGTTGTCATTATTTCAAACAAAGTGGCCAAAACACCAGACTTCAGTGTGAAAGCCACAGTGGTGCAAGTGGCTAAACACATGTTCTCGGCTGACAGGTTGCACTGGAGGCATGGGTTCAATCCCCACCTCAGCATGATTTCTTGTCAAATCACAGGGCTCATCCAGGTGAAAAGTGAAGTATAAGTTCCAGCGCATGTCTCAGCAAGAGATCTGTGGCTCACAGGTAAGAGCGCTGCCTCACGGGTTCAGAGGTTGCTGGTTCAATCCCAGCCAGATCTCCGCGATACGAGTGAATGCTGTATGTATGACGGGGATGAGTCGGGTCCCCCCCCGAACCCCGGCACGATGTCCAGCAGCGGTTATGCTTCTTGATACAATGAAAAAATTTTTTTTTAAGCAGACTAAAAATTTGGGCCTGCCATCCCTTCCCCACCTATTTAGGTTCCCATCATTTGCCTTTTAAAGGGGTGACCCTCCAAAAAGAAAATGATGGGAACCTACATGTTTACACAGTCAAACACACACAGTATACATTACCTGTCCATCAGCAGAAGTCCATCATTACAGTGAATGTCTGTCCACACGTCCCACAGCTCTGCTTCTGATGACTGGACGCTCCAAACACATCCCGTATTCTGTAGAGGACACATAAACACAAACATTACTACATACTGAATAACTAAAACATCACAATTTAATGTCTAGACAATAGTTAAATCTAATCAGTTAGATATTAAAGTCCTAATGCTGTACAGTGTAAAATATATAATACATAGTATGAATGCTGAATCAATAATCATACTTTGGTTCTATCTACTGTTCTTTTAATTAAGTTTTACAGGCCACAGAACTACAGGGACATTGCATAGAAACATTACTACATACTGAATAACTAAAACATCAGAATCTAAAAGTTAGTCTAAATTATAGTTGATAAATTTAAGATGTATGTTAACTGCTAATAGACATATTTAAACATATATACACAGCAACAAACAGCAGGAATATCAAATATCTATTTTATAATATGAACATCAGCGGGTGATTATTTGAACAATTATAAAGTTAAAGCAACAATTAATTTCTTCTTCTAAAGCTGTCAGTGAGTTCAGCAAGAGCAGCATGTAAACAAAGTCTGTGATAAACTTCATAGAAGATGCGACTGCCTTCATTCATGACTAACTGTCATTTAGCGAGCAGCCTTTTAAAACACGATTTGAGGTAAAAGACAGTATCGGGATTATCTGGAAATCTGGCTTTTAGTGTTCGCGTGGAAACGCATAAATAACAACACATTGAATGTGTCATAACATGAATAAACGCACAGAGGCCTGCAATAACATCTCACAAGACAGAATGATGTCTGCTTAATTACTTAACTAAAACTGAATAACAAGTACTAGTGGAAAGAATAAGGACTTAATAAGAATACTGTAAGAGACATGCAGTGCAGTGTGTGTAGTTAACGTTACTTACAGGTGAGTCGCGTGCAACGATTCCTGTAGCTTTATCGCAGCGTGTGTCGGTTTTATTTGTTGATGGGCTGGAATATGTGCTGTTTAGAGGCATTAAAACACTGTCACAGAACTGTCATCCTCAGGATATGTATTTAAAACGGTCTACTACTCCACGTGTTGTTGCAACAAAACAAACATCATGTCGTCGAACATCCGAAGGTGTCAGACTGAACGTGAAGCCGCTTACGCCGCCTAGTGGAGCGGCGGAAAACTGCACTTCAGTTTCTACCACACAAATCGTGTTAGAATTATAATGCCAGCAGTTTAGAAGTTATTTAGAATTTGGGCAATGGCTATATTAAAAAAAAGAGTCATACATACTTTAACATATTCATACTCAAGCAAGTTCCCATTTATTGTGTTAAATCAAATGTGTATAAGGCAAATGACCAAAAGTTCCCTCTTGTGGTCAACAAGTGTATCAACATCAATAAATGAAACGAGTCGACGAACAAGGCGACCAGTCGAAGGTGAGAGTGAGATTTAATTTCATGTATTTGACAACAAATGTATCGGTTTGTCAAGGCTTCGACCAGCAGAGAAACACGGGTTTATGAGTTTCAGCAGATGAACCAGATCAGCCCTCAACTGATGGGGTAAAACTGTTGTGTTGAACTCAAAAGCACATGCTCAAAGGTAAACAGAGAAAGCACAGGGCTAAAGATCTTCCAGAGCTCTTTTAGTTGGACAAAGTAGATGTGAATTTGTTTTTGTTTATGTAAATGAATGTGCATCAAAATGAGTGTTAAATGACAAAATGACACATATTATCATAACATAATGCTAATTTTTTTTTATAGGCGTCTCCTGTTGAATCTTGTAACTGGTTATCACAGCAGGAGATCAGATGGATTCACCGGCTCCTCCTTGAGGAGAATCTGATACTGAGGTTCTCAATGCACGTCCTGCGCTGAGTCTCTCTCTGAAGCTCTGGCTTATTATATATGGATGGAGGAGGGCGACAGTGAGCAGGGGAATATATTCACCACTCGGATGTTAGGGGGTTGTAAAGTCAGCCTAACTGATCTACACAGAAATAGAAAGACAAATATCACTTTTTTTAAACACAGGTTAAACCGTGGCTGGCCATGACTGGCTGGTCGGAGGGATTGATCACTCTTCATGCATTTATTGGTTATTTGATTAAATAAATATACTTGATTAAAGCCTGTATCAAAATAACAGTTGACATGCATTATATGTAATGTACAAGTCTACAATTGTGTCTAATCCTGCTCCTGATGAGCCACTTTCCTGAGTTTAGCTCTCCCTGATCAAAAACACCTGAAGCAGCGAATCAAGGTCTTCAGGGTTACTGGAAACGTCCTGGCAGGTGTGATGGACTCTTTCTAAATGAAATAAAAACCGTTTGAATAAGCAAATAAGGTTATTTACATGTTATGTGTTTATCAGTTTGAGTTTGAAGAATTAATAAAGTTCTCAGTGACAATTATGATTGTAGATTTGTTTCAGTATTTCAGTTTCATGTGTTTAATTGCCTGATCTCTGACTTTGTGGTTTGTTGATATATTGAACATTTTCCTCCACTTTTTTACAATGAAATTTTTTCATACAAATAAACACAAAATAATGCTAGAAATGATTAGGTGAATGATATTTATAAACCTGCAAAAATTTACAGTTTGGGAAAAAAAGATGCAAAAAATGAGAACATCTAAGAAATATCTAGACAAAAATCGTTTACCTTTCACAACAATAAAAATTCACACATGACCCCAAAACAAGCCATGCCTCATCAGAACTTCTGTGGTGCAGAGGATAATCATTTGCCTTCAAACACGAGTCTTCAAATCCAAACTGCTGACTTTTTCCTTCAAATAAAAAAAACTGTTTATAAAAACCCATCCAAAACACTCTTCAACTCAACAGACTCTGTGGCACAGTTGGTAAAGCGTTGGGCTTTAATCAAGGAGATTATGAGTTCAAGTCCCACTCTTGCTTGCATTAAATTGTTGCCATTATTTCAAACAAAGTGGTAAAAACACGAGTTCTCAGTGCGAAAGCCACAGTGGTGCAAGTGGCTGAACACACGTTCTGTGATGGTAAGGATGCGCTGAAGTTAAGGTTCAAATCCCACCTCAGTTTACTGTCCCCACTATTTAAATCAAATTATCATCAATAGTTGTTATATCAAACAAACTAGCCAAAACACCAGACCTCAGTGTGAAAGCCACAGTGGTGCAAGTGGCTAAACACATGTTCTCGGCTGACAGGTTGCACTGGAGGTATGGGTTCAATCCCCGCCTCAGCATGATTTCTTGTCAATCACAGGGCTCATCCAGGTGAAAAGTGAAGTATAAGTTCCAGCGCATGTCTCAGCAAGAGATCTGTGGCTCACAGGTAAGAGCGCTGCCTCACGGGTTCAGAGGTTGCTGGTTCAATCCCAGCCAGATCTCCGCGATACGAGTGAATGCTGTATGTATGAAGGGACGGGGATGAGTCGGGTCCCCCCCCGAACCCCGGCACGATGTCCAGCAGGGGTTATGCTTCTTGATACAATGACAAAAAAAAATTAGCAGACTAAAAATTTGGGCCTACCGTCCCTTCCCCACCTATTTAGGTTCCCATCATTTGCCTTTTAAAGGGGTGACCCTCCAAAAAGAAAATGATGGGAACCTACATGTTTACACAGTCAAACACACACAGTATACATTACCTGTCCATCAGCAGAAGTCCATCATTACAGTGAATGTCTGTCCACACGTCCCACAGCTCTGCTTCTGATGACTGGACGCTCCAAACACATCCCGTATTCTGTAGAGGACACATAAACACAAACATCACTACATATAGTATATCTATATCATTCAAATTAAGTTAGTCTAAATAAATGTAAACTGACCTCAAAAAAATCAAGTCTTAAAGCTGTGTGAAAATATGTATGTTGCAAAGAATATGACAATGATTTCTTCTCAGTTTAAATGATGCTATTATTTGAATTACAGTTTTACAGGCTACAAAAGGATAAGAACACTGAATAGGATAAGAAGCCTACGTTCCACCCTTCAGTGTGAGAGCTGACGCTTTATGCTTAAAAATTGAAATTGTAAAGAACTGCCCAATGGGCTAACTTTCATCTAACTTTCAGATGAAACCTTCCTTCAAACAACAGTAATCCTAAAAGACACGTTCCCTGCACATGGATTGATCCCTGCCAGTTTTCATCCGAAGAAAAGCACTGCAGCTCTACAAAACACTGAAGCAGCAGACATACACTTCACACACCAACTGATTCGATTAACAAGCATCAATCCACTAGATTATTACATACAGTAAGACAACTAACAACAACAGAGACTAAAACCACGATTCCTTATTATTCTACTTCATTACACATAAATCTAAAGATCTGACAGTGAGTTCAACAAGAGAGCAGGTTGTAAACAAAGTCATCTCATGATGCTATTAATTCAATCACTGTCTTACAGGCCACAAAATTATGAAAATACTGAACACATAGAACTAAAAACTAACTCCCCATTCAAAGAAAGCCAGACCTACAAAACATCAGAAGAATATTCTAAATGCTATGCAAAGAAAACCAACTGCAAAGTGTCTAGTCACTGCTCTTTACTTGATTGTGTCATGCTTGTAGTAATATTATGACATTTTAATTAAAATCCCATTTAATTGTACTCTAAAATACCAGTCATAACAGGAAGTAGAAGAAAAGCATGAAGCAGCAGGAGAACATCAGAGCTTCACACAAGACACAACTCCTGCTGACTCTAACATATATCCAGAAACGACTGCAATATCAACCGAGTCCTTCTTATTCCACTTTATAGTGTGAATGTCAGAGGGAGATTCATTCAAAGATTAAAAAGGTAACGATACAACTAGCGATTGATTTGCAATATAGCGCATACAAGTCAATTGACAAGAGAAATTGACTTGATGCTAAAAGTTACTTACAGGTGAGTCTTGTGACATACTCGGTCCCCTCCGTTTATCCGTTTTATTTGCAGTTGAGCTGGAATATGAGATGGTAGAGTAACATTAAGAGCTGTCATCATCTCATCTGCAGGATCTGCACGTGTTGTTGTGATTGTCATCAAGCGTCATGTTGTCAAGCAGCAGAAGCGTCAGACTGAAGGAGAAACCCGCTTCTGCCGCCTAGTGGAGCGGATGGAAAACTGCACTTTACTTTCGTATTATAGTGGCGAGATCACATTTGAGAATCATGAAGCAGCAACAGAAACATGTTTAAATCCCACAGATGCATTGGCCATCATTTACAAGCTCTGTGGCGCAGAAAATAATGGTTTGCCTTTGAATGAGAAAGCCTGGTCTTTTGTGTGTGTGTATATATATATATATATATATATATATATATATATATATATATAATATGTATTTTAACAGAAGAAAAATCCCATTTAAGTTTATTAGACTCGATTTGCGACTGTGTAGTTACACAAATCACCACAGGAGGGCGAAACAATTTAAATTTTAAAAGACTCAATTTGCAGCGATGTAATTCACACAAATCACCACTGGGGGGGGGGGGGCAAAACAATTTTACATTTATCAGACTCATTTTGATTTGGTGTAATTCACACAAATTATCACTGGGGGGGCGAAACAATTTTACATTTATCAGACTCATCTTGATTTGGTTTAATTCACACAAATCACCACTGGAAGGCGAAACAATTTTACATTTATTAGACTCGATTTGGTGTACTTCACACAAATCACCACGGGAGGGCGAAACAATTTTACATTTATCAGACTCATTTTGATTTGGTGTAATTCACACAAATCACCACTGGAGGGCGAAACAATTTTACATTTATCAGACTCATCTTGATTTGGTTTAATTCACACAAATCACCACTGGAGGGCGAAACAATTTTACATTTATTACACTCGATTTGGTGTACTTCACACAAATCACCACTGGAGGATGAAACTATTTTCATTTTATAAGACTATATTTGCAGTGGTCTAATTCATACAAATCGGTATTAAATGTATTAGACTCGATTTGCTGCAGTGTAGTTTACACAAATCACCACAGGAGGGCGAACTTGTAAGTTCATTAGACTCGGTTTGCAACGGTGTAATTCATACAAATCACCACAGGAGGGCGAAACAATTTTATGTTCATTAGGTTTGATCTGTGTAATTCACACAAATAACCACAGGAGGGCGAAAATAATTTTAGATCTGACTTTTTTGCATATATATTTATTTAGAAAGACGATAGGACACAACAAAATTCACACACAGATACTGATACAGTTGATACAAAGAATAACTTAAATGATAACAATAAATGTATTATAGCATATATTTATCAAATATATCAGTTTGCATATTTCAATGTCAAATAGTAACTCACACATGACTCCTATAGAAATAAAAAAAACATTTCTATTAGAATAGATCTGGTTTTCTCATAATTGATAAATCTAAAGAAACACTTTGCAAGATTTATTGTGTGTTTATTTCTGGACTGAGTAGTCAAATTATCAGTCAATGATGATCATCTTTTACCCAGCTTAAACATACGCTAAGATACACTTTATATCTAAAACAACATCATTGCATCACAATATCTGTGGCTCAGCGGATAGTTGTCTCCCATACCAACCAGAAAGTCCTAGTTCAAATCCCACATTTGTTAAAGTTATTCATCATTTAACACAAAGCTCTTGATAAATCCTGTTCAAATCACTCACAATCTCAGTGGCTCAGGAGATAAAGAGTTGCGTTTCAATGACAGTGTCCTGAGTTCAAATCCCACTATTGCTGACTTTCAATAGTTCTCATTGGACAAGGTGTCCCGAAAAGCAGTCATTGTCACCAAATCCATGATGGGCGAGTGGATAAACACACACACTCTCTGAGGACAACGCTGTGATGACAACACAAGTTCAAATCTCACTTTAACCGCTTTATTGGAAACTCTCAGGTTAACAGTGAAATACAAGTCCCTTCGCATGAACAGACAAGAGATCTGTGGCTCACAGGTAAGAGCGCTGCCTCACGGGTTCAGAGGTTGCTGGTTTGATCCCAGCCAGATCTCCACGATGTGAGTGGCGCGCCCAAAGGAGGGGGATACCAGAGTGGTCTCCCCCCGGAGCTTCCGGCACAGTCAAGTCACCAGCAGGGGTTATGCTTTTTGGAAAGAACCCCCTTCGTCCCTTCCCCACCTGCTTAGATTCTCATCATTTGCTTTTCAAAGGGCGATGCCCTTCAAAAAGAAAATGATGGGAACCTACATGTTTAGCAGAGTAAAACACACATACATTACCTGTCCATCAACAGAAATCCAGCAATGTCTGTCCACATGTCCCAGAGCTCTGCTTCTGATGACTGGCTGTAATGGACCAAACACATTCCTTCTGTGAGGAAAGACATAAATAAAAAAATACATTACTCCATATTCTACATCTCAAACGAGAATGTGAAAGTTAAACTATAATCGGACGGTATATGCTTCTCATGTGGATATCTGTAAAAGTAAATGTGCATGACACCTCAGTGATGTGACGGTTCAATGAGTGTTTGTGCAGTGAGTGCTCGTGTGTTTTGTCCCTGAGTTATAGGCTGATTGCTGGGGGGCGTGGCTTTACACCTGAACCAGATTATGGTGTTTTAAAAGACACTGGGTCAAACAGAGAGGGGAGGTCGATGGCTCGCGGGTGATGTTGCAGCTCTGGGAACTTCCAGAGAGCTCACAGGACATATGGGTCACGGGAGAGCACAATCGCGTCGGAGAGCTGATGTGATGTATTTCCCCTGATGACGATCTTCTGATTTGGACTTTCTTGATTATGTTTTGGTTATGTTTGGTTGAACTGACATCACTTGAGCTAGCCACGTACAAATACATGCTGACATACTAACTAACATTTATACTGATCTCTTGACACCACATGTTAATTACTTTATGTAAATAAATCTTATGGTTTATGCAGCGATTGTGTGGCGTTTGCGATCTTTGTTGCGATCTTTGAGAAGAATCGTAACAGTGATAAAACGATTTATTGAGAGTGGAGCCGATTTTTGGGAGAAAAACACAGACATTAGATATTCGGACGGCAATAAAATCACACACTAACCCCTGTAAATGTTGAAAATACCTTGAAAATACGACCCCATGAGAAACAATTACCGTCCGATTAGGGCTTTTGTCTAAAGACTAGTTAATAGATGGAAATGGAATAAATCAACAATCAACAATAATCTTTTAATACAATTGAAATTAAGAGGAGACTTTAAAGACTGGTTAACTGCACATGGTTTTAGCCTGGTTCTGGACTGTATATGACAGTATTCTATAGAAGAAAAGAACTGCAGCTCAACAAAACCATGAAGCAGCAGACACACACTAACACACACCAACTGACTTAATTAACAAACTGGATTATTACATACAGTACGACAACTAACAACATAAACAACATCAGAGACAAAACCCACGATTCCCCATTATTCGACTTCATTACACGTAATTCATAAAACACATAAAAACACACGAATCATTCAAAGCTTATACATGTAACACTAGAACTACCGATTCATTTGTTTATCTAAATTTCTGCCAGTGAGTTCAGCAAGAGAGCAGGCTGTAACCAAAGTCTGTGATAAACAGTAGAAGATGTGACAAACATTCTGGTTTCATACATAGTTGTCAAACAACAACAACAACAACAACACTTTAGGTGAAAGAGTCCATCAGAACTAAAGTTATCTGTCTTTTAGATAATGATATGGATACTTACCGATAAGTCGAGTGACACTCGATTCCTGCACTTCATCGCAGCTTGTATCGGTTTTGTTTGTTTATGGGCTGCAATATGCGTGATTTAGTGACAAGATTCACTAAGATTCTTTAGATTCTGACATTTAGATTCTGCAGATGACAGCTCAGTGACGGTATTATAATTACAACTATCAGAAACTATACAAAAGTCACATGTTGATGTTGTCAGGTGTCATGTTGTCGGTCAAGCATCCAAATGTCAGACTGAACGTAAAGCCGCTTACACCGCCTAGTGGTGCGGATGAAAAACGTCTCTTTTCGGCCAAACCAGTTTGTTTTATAATTCAGCGTTGCTTCAGATTGTGTTATTGACTATTTACTATTATAAAAGATCACACATACTTTTACATGTTCATAGTCTCATTTTTGTTAAAATATTTTGAACCATAGTTTTGAACTGTTGATCATCAGCTCCCTCTTGTGGTCAATAAGTGTGTCAGCACATTTAAATTAAACGACAAACCCGAGGTGCAGTCGAAGGTGAGAGGACTGAGATTAAAATAGCATATTTAACAACAAATCTGATTTCGTCAGGGTCTCGACCAGCATAGCAACATGGATCTACGAGTTCTGGTAAATTAGCCTCAGCTAAGAGTTAGTATGCACATAAATATATGTATTAGTTTCACATGTAAAATGTTTCACAACAAATGACTTCTACTTTTTCACAATTCTTTGAGTCGAATAGTTTAAAGCACCTGCTTCACACAGCAACAAAACAAGCGAGTATATGAGCAGACATTTTAGATCGACCAACACAAATATTAGCAGAACGGTTTCATTTGATTAATTGTTGATGAATAAACATTAAACTATTGTTTTTATTGCACATGTTTTGCTTGGAGGCCAATATCTAGCTTCTTAGTTATATAGAGCATTTTAACACCTTAAACAACTTGAAATATTAACTACAAACTACAAAAACAATGAAGAATATACTTTTATTGGTCAATGCAAAATTATTGCAGAAATATGCTTCGGCCATGTAGACAAGCGATGTGAACTGAAAACAGGTTTTATAAAAGAAGTATAATTGTGGTGAAATTATAAAAAATCTATACTTTTGTTTTTAATCATTGAATTCAGCATGTACTGTATGAAATCATGCATTTAGAACTGAATCAAATCTATGCAATATAACAATGTTATCAGAAGGCACTTAATAAAGGACAAACCTCTTGATTTGTTCTTAAATTTTTGTTTTGTTTTGACTAATGCTATAACAAGTTTCTCAGATCTAGACAAATGAATGATGTAGATCGATCAATACCAGGTCCCACTTACAGAGTGATCCATCTTACAGAGTGATTTCATTAATATGAAGTGTTAAACTAATGAATGAGCATGAACTTTGATGAACAGCTTCTTGTTGCTGCTAATGTAAAAATGTATAACACAGACACTATTAGCCATCATCAAGATGTGTTGATGATTAAAATGTGCATAATTAAGCAAAAATGCAAGTGTAAAAGTCACGTTAAATTATTCCATTCCAATCTCATCCTGCATCTGATAATATAATGCAAAAAAGTTACAAAATGTTGCTTTAATCCAGGCATAAAACACACAACTTCTCCATGAGTTAATAGTAGATACATCTTTATACATGCAGAAGTTTCTCAAGAAAACAGTCGGTACATTTTGATATAAGCTGAAAAGGTACAGGCATTTTCTTTGTATCATTATAGATACAGATCAGTTAATGTGCAGGTAAAATGTGTAAAAGCCATACAGACATTTGGCAGGTGGTAGCATGGCTATCATTTTAACTGAAGCTGCACTTGTTTGTTAATGCAAAACCGCTTGCTTTCAGGTGTCACAGGTGAGACCCTTCTAGAAGGTGAAGCGCCTGTCAATGGAATGGCCCACCTTGTCCAGGCTGGGGTTGGAGGCGAACTGAATCATGGGAGGAGGTCCACACATGAGGATGAGTGTGTCATCACCGGGTGGAGGAAGGTGGTTCTTCACCATATCCTCACTGATGAAGCCTTGGCTGTATTCCCAACCTACCACATGAAGTTGATTATTTCAATGCACCACCTTCTCGTTAAATATCAATGTCACCTAAACTGAAATTGTTCTTTGGCTAAACAGCATTTGCAAAAACAAGATGTTCTTACCGTCTGGTGCCCTGTCGACGGTGTACCACAGCTTGAAACGTGCCGGGTGATTGGCCATGACCTCTTCTAACTCATGGCGTAGGAGAATGTCTTTTTCTGTCTGTTTGAAGATATGAAAAGTAGTGAGTGGGAATAATTCTTAGTTTTAAATACTTGCCATGAGATGTATTTTTGTCCACAGGAATTACACTGACTTTTCACATGAATATAGTTTTGGTTTATAATTAGTACATCTATTTATGCATGTATAATATATGACGCATGTAAATGTACTTATAAACCAAAACTATATATAGACAGACAGACAGACAGACAGACAGACAGACCATGTCCATGAGAAAAAAAACTTGGCTCACCTGGTTTGCAAAAAGTAAATAGCACACAGTCTCATCCTTTGGATCTTTCATGATTGCTTGGATTATCTGGAGCATAGGTGTAATGCCTAAAGAAAATAAAACAAAGATGTACTAACAGGAAAAGTTTTATTACGCTCCAAAAACGTATATAATGATAAAATACAAGATAATGTGATTACCTGTACCACCAGCGATCATGCCAACATGTTTTGCGGTTCTCACCACAGGGTCTGATTTCTTATCAGGCCTGATTGCAAATGATCCTGCAAAAATGTTGATGGTGTCAACAATATTTCAGTTGCTTTCATAGCTTTTCGTTGACTCACAGTGGATTTCAAGACTACAAACCTTCGCCCTTGTAAACCAGCAGCCCACTTGGTCCTCTGAAATCAATTGTGTCACCAATACGAAGGCTCTCCAAATATTGGGACATCTTCCCACCCTCTGGGAATTTTGGATGGACATTTTTGTAGTATATCTAAAATAAATGAGGCAACAAAATGTGTAAAGTTGAAAAAACTTTAAAAATCCATCTTTGTGTAACAGTTATACGCATACCTTCACCACCAGATCCACGAAGCCCTTGTCATCATCACTAGACACCGGGGTGTAAGGCCGCACCGCAATGTTGCCATCAATCCTGGCAGACAGGTAGATGTGTTGCCCTAAAAAAGCAATGATTCAACATATTAAAGTTAGCCAATGAACAATGGTCAAATGCAAAATGACAGCATAGCTACTGCACTCACCAATAGGAAGTCCAAGAACATGATCAGGTGATTTTAAAGCAAAGCGAAATTTTCTTGTGTCATGGCTAATAATCTACATAAAAAACAGAAAGAAAGAGTTGATGCAGAGAAAAACGTATTCATGCACAAGTTAAACCATCACATTTTTAAATATCCTCACTTCTTTGTCCACAAGGCGCAATGGATACTTCAAATTGGGGTCTTCAAGGGTAATGGCAGGTCTGCTCTTGCCAAAGAGCCTCCGGAGCAAATCAAACACGAACTGAAGGCTGCCAGAGATCAGCTACAGAAAGGAAAATAAAACGGCATTTTCTCGAATGATGAGAATAACATACAATTTAAGTTTTTCAATGGCATACCAAATAGGTTCATATACAAAATTATAATGGGCGTGTACAGCACAAAGGCTAAAAACAAACTAATGGGTGTGTGTGATGCACAGAGACTGTCTACAAACTGGATAAAAATATAATTCTTTCAATTCTTGAAACATCTGTAATAATGAGATAACAGTACGCTAAGGTGTCACGATACAGTTGCGTGCTGCAAAAACAAATACATAATGGAATAAAGACGCATTTATTTAATATAAAGATACTCACGTTGATGATGAAGGACATTTTCTCCTGCAGTGTTTACAGAGACTATATCAAGTAAGGAAGACGGATAATTATAACACTTACAGGAAAATAATAACTTCACTAGAAAGTTATCTGCCTGCTCGTCAAGACGTCAATCTCTTCCTGGAATGGGAGGAGATAACGGCTAGTGACGTCGTTACGTTAAGCTTCGAAACCTTTGCGAATCGTTTGTTTCGAATCATCAGTAAACGAGGCTTCGTTACGCCATAACTGTATCGAAACGTTTTGACATATCAATTGTTCAGCTCACACATGAACCCGTGTCTAACCCATAGACTGTAAAAAAAAAAAAAAAAAAACATAGATACATAGAATATACTACGACGCAGTTTGCGCGTATGTGGTATTCATCCCTTGACCACCAGACGGCGACAACGTCCAAATAATCTTTGATCTTAAACCAAATAAAGAAATGATTATAATGCATGCTGAAGAATATCGTTAATTGAAGTGATAAATGAACTGGCTAAATCGTTCCCGATAAAATATATGCTACTGGAAAAAGAAAACTGGCAATCGTTGAAGGTTGTCATGAATAGTTTAATCTCATGTCAACTTAATTGATTAAACTTGCTTAATTTACTTCTTATTGCTGCCTTCCAATTCAAGTTTGAGGTTGGATTCTGCAGTTAAAATCCGAATGGTTACTAATTCCCCCATTTGCTCACAATTAATTTTAGTGCAAATATAATGAATGTAAAATGTACATTGTGTAATATAGAACTTAATTTAGAATAGCCTACAGCAACACATTTGTTTAATAAAATTAATAATTTTGCCCAAAGAAACTAAATTAGGAAATGTTATTATCGTTAGCACCAAGAAACGTGTCAAATTCTCAAATAGGTGGTGTCGTGGTGCCATTTAGAAAGTTTTAGTTATTGCACATTTCCCCCATATTTGACATTGCATACATTATATTTAATTTATGTTTGTATTGAAATATTTTATATTCTACCAATGATACAACACTGCTAGATGTTAGGTTTTGTGATCACTACGATATAGAGGTTTAACAGTGATTGAAATATGTATATTAAGTGTGGGAATGGCTTAAGTTTTGATATTTAGGCTATTGTCATTGGGCTATTTTCATTGGGCTAGTTTTGTTGCACAGACCTGGCAACCCTATTGTAGTTTATAAAAATCTTGATCCCAAATAACATTCATGTTTTCTAGATTTCAATTTGGGCATATAACAGGTAAACGCAGCAGTTTAATCTTCCAAAAAGGCTTGGCAACTTGATCTCTAGCCAACCAAACCTCTTTACATGTTGAGGGCAAAATTTCATCCACACTCTCACTGAAGTGACAAACAACCTCTGTTGAACACATGTAAGGTGCCAATCAATCAAGACTCGACAGTTTATCACAGAAATTTATTGACGACCCAACACAGTGGTCAATCGTGGTCATTTCTATTACTGTACACAAATGCATGTCATTGAACAACTGTACTGTAGCACAAGTGTAACATTCTTGTTTTTTCGATTGTTAAACTCAACCATGTCCCTTATATTTACACCAAGTTCTTTAGATATTTCTCTATATATCTTTTGTACAATGTACAATGTTTCAATCAGGTGAAATAATAAGAGCAAACAAATTATGTTAAGACTCTGATCCAGCCAAAGCATGCAGGTTTTTGTCTAAAGTGTGCCTTAGTGGAGACCGAAGAGTTAAAGCATGTTTAACAGCCTTGAAGCAGAAAAAAAGCTGAAGCCAAGAAACACAGAGCAAGTCTCTTTTTATGTGGGGAGGTTTACAGCTTTTACGAACACTTCATGACATTGGCCTCTGCTTTACATTTGGCTACATGGAGAAGCATCCATGCTAAGCACAAGTAATAGGAGAATACTGACCTTGCATGGACATGTTTGTGTCAAATATTGCTTTTACAAATACTTTTTATGTATTTTTTTTAACTGTGAACACATATGGTGGGGTTTGCTGAGGACATTGCAACTAAGCAGGTCCGATCTTCAAAATGACATGAGCTTTTGTCAAAGCAATGACATTTTGCAAAGAACATACTGTAGATAGTTACATTATGACTTATCACAAAATAGCAAACAGGGATTGCACAATAAATGTACTTTGTAAGAAAATAAAGTAACTATACTAAGTTTCTTTAAAATAAAATCTTCACAGTTTCAAATTATTTGCATCATGATATTGTCAGCTACATATCAGTAAACTATGTATTTCAATTGTTCATTTTAAATTTAGTTATAATCCAACCTTTCATTTTTCATGAGGGTGTTCATAACCAAGTTATTCCAATACATACATGAAATATAAATCATACAACAAAACAGGACTCTTGGACAGCATTCCAGCACGTCATGCGTACTTAATCATATAGTCACTTCTCATGTGTGCCGATAAATGAAGTATTTGGTGAGATTATGATATAATTTCCAGATAGTCTTTGGATGAAATGTCATAAATATAAATCTGTTACTTTGGGTTCAGCCTGGTCAATAAAATCTTCTGCTGGTAACACTATACGTCCAGTACAGTTCCTAACTTACCAACATCCTGAAGGGTTACAGACAAACACAGGTAAAACCAGAACATGCACACTTAAAAACAGCTTGTTTTGAGCTGGCTTCACATTTTTCACATTGAACAAAAGCAGTGCAGCAGGTGAAGACTGGGGATTTGTACATTGGGCCACGAAGGTAGCGACCAGTGCAATGGCATCTTTCATAACGCGATTTAGACAGACTCGCAAGCAACGAAGACCTCAAAGGACAATAGAGGCCTGCACAAATGGGCATTAGTAAATAATTCTGCATCCACTAAAGGAAAATTAGCTCCTGTTTTTTTGTGTATTTTACAATAGTTCCAGACTGCGGAGGACCCATGCAGATTATTCAACACAGATCGTTGGTTACACAACCTCAAGGCAAAGATGAACTGCTCAGTTTTAAGTGTACTAAGCACAGTGGTAGATTGGAGGGTCATTAAAACGTGTGGGCTGAAACGAATAGCTCAGAACTGACACACTGGTGGACACGATGAACATTTGGTGAGAAGTATAAACTAAAAGAAACAACTCAAATAAGTTTAGTCTACTTGGATAATTTATGTTGGATCAAAAGACTGAAGGTAGCAAATCCCTATTCCTTAAAACCGCAAAGCTTTAAACACAAGTGCTAGGATTTAAACAGCTGGCATATCATTGTTCTGTGACACAAATACCAAAAGTTGTAGTTGGATGTGAGTATTGTTAAGTATATAAAACACCTTTTAAAACTCTACACCTAGTGGATGTTTTTGTCCAACTTGAAAACAAATGCTTAGGAACTTGATGGCAGCATCACCTACCGAACTTAACATGCATTGTTGGCTTAGCGTTTAGTGTCGCTTGGAGAGAATGTTACTCAAATTCAGGGTTCAGAAGGCAGACTAACAATACTACATCAATTGGAGTGTAATATAACTGTGTGTGTTACTAAAACTGTCCACAGTGGGTAGCATGGCGACAGTTCCACCTCAAAATTAAACTGACCAAATCCACATGCATCGCCGAGGCAGTGATGACATCAGAAGCCATGGTTTCCCTGGGCACTAACATTGGTTGGGGCGTGAATAGCTTGTCACAACGTTGCTAGAATGTTTCCACAACGTAACGTAGCCCTTGGAATGGTATGAGCTCAGCAGGCTGACGTTTCTGCAACATTGTGGAGATGTTAGCCTGTGGACTAAAACCCATCTCTTGGCCTTCCCTACAGTTCATCCTGTCGGGCAGGTGCTTGTCATGTCGGCGGTGATGTTTGAAATGTCTCCAAGTGGTTGGCACACAATAATGGAGCTCTTGATGAAACCGCTGTAAGGAACAGTTGGCATGAGTATGGAGAACGTGTCACACGATGGAGCCCTTGGAGGTTGAGAGATGGATGGAGCGGATGCGCAGGGCCAGGGTTCTCTCGAGGTCATGTAGGACGTCGTAAGACGGGCCTGGACCGGGGCTCTCTGCAGGAACCTCATACAGTAGCTGCTTAAAGTTCTCCAGCTCGATCAGGAGCACCATGTTCTTCAGGAAGTAGCCCTCGATGAAGGCTGCCAGCTCCAAGGCCCCCAGGAACTGAGGATGTGTGGCACGTAATAACAATGTGAGACACTATTCTTAATTCTGAGTTAATGTTTTGTAATTTTTTCTTAATAATGTTGTATACAAAGCCCTGCTAAGGTATACAGTATTCAGAGATATACAATGTAAAAACCATGCCGTACTATAACAGAATGTACCAATATTCTTGCCTAAATACTCACACAGATACTTAATCTGTATATTTCTAAAGACTCAAAACAAGCAGAGCAAGTTAAGGTGCTGACATTTACACAGACAGACAAGCAATTATTAAAACAGGTCGCATTCTTGTTGGCATGATGTATTTGTCTAATCAATGTTATTAACCTCATAAATATGCAAATACAATGTTAATCCAGGGTTTTACAAACATACAGTGTACAATCTCTGATCCTGACAACACATTAAATACCTAATCTAGGGAAATGTATAAATAAAAGTGCAATAGATTGACATATAAATGAATGTTTCAGAGTACCTTGGCATGTTTGTATATGTCGACGCAGGTATCGGTGGTGATGTTCTTGGAGCAGATGATTTCACAGTGTCTTTGGAGAGCCTCAAGTTGGAAGAATTTGGCTGAAGACAGGAGCTTTGAAGCAGAGGGACTGTTAATGAGCCAAACTCATCAAGCTTTCAGGTTAATAACGATCAAGAGCAATCGCTTAATTAAGTTTAAAATACATAAACATAAATCAAAATCTTTGCTGCAGTTCTACGTGCAAGAGAGCCTCCATCTGGTAAAGATAAATGAGAGACTACATATAGATTTTTTTTCTCAAAGTGTTTTCCGATAAGTACGGGATGAGAAATCTCCCATACGCCATCAGACCGTAATTCAGTCATTCATCACATTCAACATCATCTCAATCATTAATCATTAAGTCATCATTAGTGTGTGGGTGCCATGGTGATGAAAAAAGGGTTTAGGGTAGCAGGAATTATGAGCATAAAGGAGGAAAGAGAAGAGAATATTTAATACCTCCATAATTTCAGTGTTCCTGATGTGCAGTGACTCAGTGCCGCCACAGTAGAGGTACTGCATTACCAGCTGAAACACACGAAAATGTTCTCAAACTTCTAAGAAACATTTTAAGACAGACGATTAGCACTAGTCACAAATGTACAGACGTATTTTGTCACTAAGCCAAACTGTGTTGACAGAGAAGGGAATTAGGATAGCGCAGTTTGACTGTAATACCACATGAGTTTGAGTGGGATTTATGAATCAGAAGATTCCAACCTGAAAAATGTTGTACTTGACATGACTGATCTCGATGCACGTGTTCTCAGCTGCTGGTCTGTTAGAGAGCAGAGACTTAAACCTGCATGTCAGAAAGAGGTAAAGAGAAACATTAACTTTCTTTAAGTGCTGTATAATTACTAAATCGATTATTTATAGAGCTAGTAAAACCATTTACATTTTATATTCTGTGGCTGTAAGATATTCTGAATTGCTAAGCAGGATATGATGTCATGTCATGTCAATGCAAATGAATTCATGAATATGAATTAGCTCATGCTGACATTACATCCTAGACCATCCAGTCACTTTGCATGAATTAATATTCTTGCAAACCTTGCTGATTTGGAAAGGTTTTATTATTAAAATGTTATCTTGAAATGAAATAGTACCAATTTCCAAGATGGCAAAATTTAAATGTCAATAATGTGTAATTGAATTGAATTGAAATGTGTAATAAATTCTTCAATATCAAGACATACCTTGCTGAGGCAGTGAACAGCAGCACTTTATGGGCATAAAAGGGCTTTCCTTCCACCAGAAACGTCACGTCAGACATCTCTTTATTGTTGAGAAAGTGTGGATCTGTAGGATGTAACACATCAAATGATGAAGTCCCCAAGTCAGAGACGCAATATTACTCAACACTGATTACATAAGCTTCTTCATTATTTAGCAGTAGTGGCTTGTCTTGTGTTTGACAGGCTATCATCAACACATTAAATGAAAGAGTATGAAAGATGTCTGCTTTATAATTCTATACCTGGCAATAGCCTAACCAAAGCCTAGATGGCACTAGTGTTCCTCCAAAACTTTGATTCACATGGGATTTAACTAAAATTGTATATTCTTTTTTTGTCTCCTGACTGAAATTGTCCATGTGACATTGTAGTTTGACTAATGCAGCTCTGTGCATGGATTTAACAAGCTTCACCAATTAACTCCAGATAAATTTCAATCCTTGTGCAGAACAAGTTGATTCGGCTTTTTCTAATGATCTGAATTGACACATAATGTGCATAACACAAGAGTTAGTTTTGGTTGTCTAATTATTTTTTTATTAGTGGAGCAAAAACAGACAAAATTACTGGCCATATTGTGTCTAAAAAGTAAGTTACTCAACTTTAAATTCTTGTTTATAGAACTGTTGTTTCCCAGCAATTTTGCTGATGTGCTGAATAGCAGCACAGGCCAAACACTCTAGCTTGTTTGATTCTGTTAAATTATTGATATTGTTAGTAATGTAGAGCCAGAGCAGAAATGGAGTCCCTTTTAAAGGCGAACTTAACAAGACGGTGCCACTGAAATACTCACCCAAACGTGACGTTTGCTTCTTTTTGATCTCTGTGAGTTTGGGGATTGGGAAAGGCCCGTAGCATTGGGTAAAGATTACTGACAGCTGCTGGCTGATCACCTCGTTCTGTAGATCACACAAACACACATGGTGTGGTTAGACCCAAAATTCTGTTTTCTAAAAGTAAAACGCATACGTAATGCGTTGTAAACGCATAAAAGTACCAAGCCTACGGTAATAGCAACACAGCACTTGTGATGAGCTCTGTAATGAGAGGATTTATCATGTTAATTACAGAGAAAGCTGAAACTGGTGTGGCTGACGTTGATTGCCTGTTTGCTCAGAGACAGGGACTGACACACAGTGATAACAGTATGCAGAGACTTACGGGGGGACATTAAATTCTAAATTGTGTTGCAAATAATTTAAAGTGTTAAATGACTACAAAACTGCACTGTAATATTAAAGAGACTAAAACATAAGCTACTAAACTATTAAAACAGTTTTTGTTTTAAAGGGATAGTTCACCTAAAAAACAAAATTATGTTATAGTTTACTCACCCTTAAGTTGTTCAAATTTCTAAATTTTGTTTAAGTTTTTCCATCTAATAGTATTTTATTTTATTTCGATTATAGGGATAGTTCACCCAAAAAAGAAAATTCTGTCATTTACTTACCCTTAAGTTTTTATAAACCTGTATGAGTTTCTTTGTTCTGTTGAACACAAAAGAAGATTTTGTGACCCAAAACCAAACTGTTTCTGGTCCCCATTGACTTCCATGGTAATTTCTTTTTCATATTATGAAAGTCAGTGGGGACCAGTTTGGTTACTCACATTCTTCAAAATATCCTCTTTTGCGTTCAACAGAACAAAGAAACTCATACAGGTTTATAAAAACTTAAGGGTAAGTAAATGACAGAATTTAATTTTTTGGGTGAACAATCCCTATAATCGAAATAAAATAAAATACTATTAGATGGAAAAACTTAAACAAAATTTTGAAATGTTGCCTTCACAATTAACTGAAATGAAGTTGAAATAAATATAAATTAAAGCCAAATAAAATATTCAAAGAAAAACTAGTAACAATTTCAAAAGCGCATAAAAATGTTTAAAATAAAAATAAAAGCAAATTCAAAATATCAATAAATACTACAATACTATATAAATAATATTAAAATAACACTGACGGCAGACAGGAGGAGTGCAGTGGCTCTGAATTGATACACTTCACCTTGATTAAAACTCTACACCATGAATGTCTCCTGATATGATCAGGAAGTAGTGGTAAATAAAGGACTGATACTGGCTCAGGCCGTAATAAAGCATTGAGAACAGACCTTGCTGGTTCGAAGGATCTGGAACATGAGTGGCAGTCCGTGCGTGATAAGTTCCTCTGTGTACTCGTCTTCTTTAATGCAGCTGAAGTCCTTCAGCAGGCCTTGGATCAGCGGTCGCCGCTGCTGCACGAAACACGTCCGCAGGGACTCCAGCCACGTGTGCAGGGTCCACGGGACACCTGCATATGGAATCCATATATCAATTATATTCAGAATTATATTCACTTCAGAATCGATCTGTTGCGTCCATCGATCTGTCAATCCCCAGTAAGGAGAACTAATGCAATGCATATTGCAACTACACTACACAAAAAATTGGGGGTCGGTAAGACTTTTTCATTTTTTTGAAAGAACACAGAAAAAAAACAGTAATATTGAATGATTGCAATTTCAAATATCGAATTTATTCCTGTGATGACTAAGCTACTGCATTACTGCAGTATTCAGTCTCTTATGATCCTTCAGAAATCAATCTAATATGCTGATTTGGTGCTCAAGACATATTTCTTATTATTATCAATGTTGAAAACAGCTGTGCTGCCTAATATTTTTGTGGAAACTGTCATACATGTTTTATAGCTTATTTGATGAATAGAAAGTTCAAAAGATCAGCATTTATAGATTATTTGATGAATAGACAGTTCAAAAGATCAGCATTTATTTGAAATATAAATCTTTTGTAACATTATAAATGTCTTTCCTTTTGATTAATTTAATGCATCCTTGCTGAACAAAAGTATACAATTCTTTCATAACAAAAACCTTACTGACCCCAAACTTTTGAACGGTAGTGTAAATAGTGTCTTTTAGTAGATAAATATGGTGCATAGTGATACTGACAGGCAGAAAACAATACACACAAAAGATGTTTATGGGTATCTAGTTGGGCCTCAAACATCTTTCAAAGAGTGTCTTTCAAAGATTTGATGCCACTAACCTGGTAAACTTTGGGAAGCGATTAGTTCAGCCTCAAAATTAGCATTATAGTAGTGGATTGGTAAAAAAGAAAATTGACTTTTTATCTTCACGAATAGGATTGGAAATGGCTGTTTTTATGTGCAATGGGCACCAGATGCCATCTGAGGCTGAGACTAATCGCTGCGTGACAGAAGTGAGCCAGGCGGTAGATGTCTGTGGTAATCGTGCAGTGTTTTTACTAACCCAGGCTGCGGATGTCTATGGTAATGTCCACATGGCCGTGCTCGGCACTGTGGTACATGGCTTCGCGGAGGGCTCTTAGTTTGGCCTTGCCTGTCCGGAGGGTGCCTTCGTTCTGTGGTGCTCTCCTCTCGACCTCAGAGCCCTCAGCTAGGATCTCCTCCAGAGACAGCACGTCCCCCTTGTCCTTTTCCACCTGGGACAGAAGCTTCCGGAACACGTTCCTGCAGGAGCAAGTGCACGTAACAAACTCGCTCAGGTATGTATACTCGAAGGAATAGCTCACTCACAAAACAATTACTCACTCTCATGTTGGTTTCAAACCTGCTGTTACTTTTTGGACAGTTTTAAAAGTTTTTTTTACAAAGGCTATTGTATGACTTCAGAGGACCATGGACTACATTTAGGCTATAATAATTTTTTTACTTATCTTTTATTATGAACTATGAAAAAATATTATAATAGAAAGAATATTATTAAAAAGAGCTGCTAGAAGAATCCTTAAAATGCTATTTTGTTACACATTGATTAAACCAATGATTTCTAAAGGATAATGTGAAACTGAGGACTGGAGTAATAGATTTTGAAAATCCAGCTTTGCCATCATATGAATAACTTACACTTTAAAACATATTACAATAGAAAACAGTTATTTTAAATTACACAAATATTTTACAATATTACTGTTTTAATGTATTTTTTATTAAATAAATGCAGCCTTGGTGAGCACAAGAAATTATTTTCAAAAACAATTAAATGTCTTACTGACACCAGACGTTTGTACATTAGTATAAGTTCAGAACGTCATGACATGATAAATAATAACAGTATACTTTTTGTGTAAAGTAAAGACTGACTTTTTTCAAAAACAAAAACCCTGTCATAATCCGACTGTTGTATACAAAGCCATCGGCCATTGAGGATTACTTGCTTGCAATCAGTGGATTGATGAGTACAAAGTGTCTGAAAAAAGAACATTATGAAATACTGTGAGCGCTTCTTTATGACTTCCATTTATCAATGCATTCCAATGTGTTTTTCTTCTCTGCTTTGCCACATTTTCCTGTCTTTGTGAACTCATTTACTTTCATAAAAGTACCAGCACTCTACAACTGATCTAATATGCATAAACAATCACTGCGACATGCACAACTGCAAACATCCCTAGGACTTGAAGCCAAAGACATTCAGTTCTGGCTCAGATACAGATGTGTCCCGTTCTGAAGCCCTTTATAACGGATTGCCTTAATACCGCAGAGGTGGGTGAGTTGGCTGTTGAACATGCTTGATTCTCATTCAGACGTATGCAATAAGAATTTCAATAAGGTTCCATTATGCAGCACTGGCCATAGGTGAGACTGAATGAATAAATGAGCATGCAGTCATCCATACCATTCACCAGTAATGATCGGGTTGGAGTTATGGTAGTAAATTACACACAAAATGTTGCAGTCAAATACACCAGCTCAGCTTTTATAAGTGCCAATAATAACACATCAGGGGTTCCGTTCTGATAGATTAAGTTTCTGCTGTCAGAATGATGCATAAGGACACAGAAATAATGATATGTGTGACAAATGTGTCAATGAACTAATGAAAGTTCAGTTCCCCATTGTGTTGGTGGTGAATGTGCTGTCACTTTATACACTTCCAATGCTGTTGAGTCATTGGGTGTGCATTACCTGTGTCCATGTGCTGCTGCCAGACTGTATGAGTTCATTTCACCCAGAGGACCAGAGGAAATGCCATTACGGTAAGTGGTGCCAATCAAAGGGTCTGCTCCCCTTTCCAAAAGCAGACTGACCAGCTCAAAGTTGCCTGTTAAAAGAAGACCATTTATATGACATTAACTTGGCTGATGCTTTTATCCAAAACAATGCATTTAGACACCTACTATTAAGGTCAGCAGAGACACATTGCTGTTTACAACTAGCATATCTCTCAAATGTGTTTCTTGTGGCCGTATTACAAGGTGGACAACATACATAAAACACTATCCAAATATGCTATGTGTTCATAAAGTACAAAAATATTAAATAAATAAAAAAAAGAGTGAAAAAATCAGTTATTTTAGTTAATCATATGTTGATAAAGTAAAAAAAGTGACAAAAATCGCAGTTATTTTAGTCAATCATAGTCATTAATAATAAAATAAATAAATAAATAAATAAATTAAATTGTGAGTGTGTGAAAAAAATCTATTATTTTATTTGAGTATTTTAGTCCCCTCCTTTTATCATAAGACATTGAGTTACACCAGTTTTGTGTTATTTATTTTCTTTGTTTAGTTTAATAAGGGGATGGATTAAGTTGCGGATTTTGTTTATTTTGGCCTGATTGGCTCCTCCATCTACAATTCCCTTATTCATATTAAGCTACAGCATAAATTTAAAATAGAAAGTCCTTTATCTATTATCTGTCATGGTTTGACCTTGAACAGCTCATAAAAAGGTACACATTTTACCAGCATTGCGAGGGCTTGCTTTACCAGTTGAGCTACAGGAATACGTATTCATCAGTCCGATTGTCTAGCAGGTTGTCCCCAGATTGATTTACTAATGTAAATTAGCAGGCTGTCCTGTGCACATCCACATGGACTAATGAGGAGAAAGCTTTTCTAAATTAGAAGGAAAACCCAAATGCTAACACTGGGGGTAATTGACCCAGCATACAGCAAATGGGGTGTAATCAGTGAGGCCTGATGAGCTTTGGATCCGATGAGGCTAAAACAATCCCATCCGCAGCCATTTCTGAGGGGTTACAAGGGAACACAGGCATACGGTTAAACCTGTTTCTACACATTTCGTCTCAACCGGTTTGGCTTGTGTTCCTTCATTCCCCTCTTCTGCATGAGATGATAAAATTTGTGTGTACCCCCATCCTTTTTTATCCCACAGAAAAGGTGCCCATTACCAGCTGACTCAAACCTGAATTACCCAAGTCTTCAAGAGTGTGTACGCTAAGTGGGGCAGACAGGTAATTTTCAGCATTATGCTGGAAAACACTTGGCAAATGTAAATGAATATCACTCAGGTCAATTCATATTCATAGGACTGCCACAGTCAGGATTATGAAATCTCATTTGGCACTGGTTTCCATGCATCATTCCACTGTGTGGACTTGTCACATTCACACTGTGGATGTAAAGGGGAAAAAAAGCTGCTGTTCCTAAGGCTCATTAGTAAGTTTGCAAAGAGCTCCTGAGAGTGACGCAGCCCCATCAGTCTCTGAATAATAATATTATGGTTCTGGAACCAGTCTGGGGCACAAAAGTATAATGTCTTCAGTTTGTCAGATAAGAGTCAGCAGAGACCATTTGGTTGAAATTAGAGGCACAAAAGGAACAGAATGGAACCAATAAAAAATGGGTCCTGGATGTACAGTAAAAAATCATCTTAAAACGTATTTACTCTGTATGCTGTCAAAGATTTCACTCACATGGAGGCTCCATTAGGTAAATGCCACTAAGGTAGTGCTCTCAAAAATACCTAATCTACCCCTAAATAGTACATATTACTACCTTAAATACTAGGAAGATATTCTACAAAAAGTCAAAGTGTTTTTTGTTTTTTTTGTCAATACACTAAAAGTCAGCTAAATCCAATGTTGTTTTGGACCCCATTGACTTTCATTGTATAGACAAAAACAGTTCTTTAAAGCATCTACCTGTGTCACAGAAGAAAGTAAGTCATACAGCTTCGGAATGACATAAGAGTAAGTAAATGATGACAAAATGAGGGTAAATGATCTCTTTAAGGTACTAATATTCTTCCTTTAGAGGTATAAAGTACTGTAACAGCTAAATGTAAAATATATATATGACACTGCATGTCATAAAGATAATTTACAGTGGCCCTAAAAAGTATTTGGACACTTAAGCCACAGCATAATGTCACTGTATTAGATATCAATCCCTAAATATCAAACCAAGTGACTTTTATTTTAAAGAGATAGAAAACTTAGCAAAATATAAAAAATAAATATTATTATTGTAATATTATTATTATTATTATATTGTTGGACTGTGTGAACTTGAGGGAAACTACTTCATACATCCAATAAATATAACGTTGACATCGGTAATTGTCTTTGGCCAGTAATGGCTTCATGTTTGCAGATGCCACTTGGTTTTATATTTTGCAATTTAACCATACATAAATTCATACTGTAAAAGTTCTTTATGGCTTCAGTATTTTGTGGTACCTGCCGCAGACGCCAATTGAAGTGGCGTCTCAGTGTAATTCTCTGTGCCTTCTTGAACCGCTCCCTCCGTGTTAGCTCTGGCATCCAGTAGAAGCTGCTCAATAAGGTGAGAAGAACTATCATTATAAAACAGATTTTAGAGATTTAACTTTAATATCACCAAGATACCGGTAAATAAAAGTCCTGTAATTGCATTAAATTAGCCTGCTCTTTTCATCACATAGGCCACCTGCAACTAGTAAACATCTTTATGGTAATCTGGTCATCATTTCTTTCACTCTTCATGATTTAGGTGGACGATTTCTGGTCTGTTTGTCAAAGAAAATGGGAAATTATTTATACTGAATGAAATAAAAAGGATTTCACTGATAATATCTCCTACTAAGGATGTGTGCTTCTGGGAGACTGAGAAATATCCCAGGAAATATCACCTTGCCTTTCCATTTTCCTGGAAGAGCTAAATAAGTGGGCCTTAGTAGGACATCGGATTCAACACTTATAGAGTATTTACAGTGAAACTAAGACTTTTTTTCCCACTTTTGGAGGTAAAAGTAGAGTGCACAGTCAATAAACTGGCCTCCATTTTCAAAGGGTTCCTCTTTCTTCCTTGGCACATATGGCCTATTCCTGATACCGGTCTACATCCTCATCCAAGTTCCTCTGAACTGGGGCAGCACCATCCAGCCCACAAGAGTCTAACATCAGTTATTTTCTTTGTGCCATTATTATTATGATAGCGGCATCATAATAATAATCAAGGAAAGTACAAAGGTGGAAGGCATCAAATCATTCACAGCGCCACTACCTGCACGACAGGGACGTGTCCGTGTAACACGGCGAATGTGAGTGGAGTCCCCTGCCTGGTGTCAGGATAAACTGAGGGGTGCTTGTGTAGTAAGCTGGGCACCTGGGAATCATATAGGTGAAGTTCAGGGAGAGAAAAATTCAGCCATTATATACCAGAACACTGAGCTCCAATTGCGGAATTGCAGGAGTACGAGAAAGAAAAAAGGGCAAGGAAAGAGTGAATGAGTAAGAGGAAAGTTGGAAAGTTCTTCCGCCGTCTGGCTGTTTTGTTAATTCAAGCGAATAGAGGAAGAAAGAGCAAGTGCTTGTTTTGTTCTCCAAACCCCTTCTTCCATCCAGCCCACAATCTAGAGTTTACTTGCGTTTGCTTTCGTTTGGACAACCCCTATACGCTCTCATCACTTTACTCAAAGTCCTGACCCCGGATTGAAGACGGTTAGGATCTAGTTCACGGTTTTCATAGCGGTAACAAAGACTGCAGGAAGAATAATTGGCAGCGAGTTCAAACGCTAGAAGTGTAAGTGAGCAGTGACTCATGTACAAAGCACCAAAAAGAAGGCTTGTCTGGTTTTAATGCTTACAGCTGTAAGTTCTGTAGTGAATGGTAAATTATGCAGGCATCTGTTCTTGTCTAGGCAAACATGATCTTTTGGAACTGATCGTTTGGGTGGGATTAAGGTTAAACAATTGTATGTGCAAAACTGCCTAGGAACTTTAGGACATTAGGTAGGCAAATGACTGTACATCTGCCCACCTGCTAATATTCTTCTTGAGCTTGAAGCAATTTCTAAAACGAAGTTTAGATCACTGTTTATGCATTTGGTGCTTTGTGCCCAAGTCAACAACTCGATTTAAAAATGTCCTTTAAGGGTCAAATGAAGACGACATGAGGTAAAAGAGCACAATATCACATCATGACATACATGTACACAGGACCGACTTTCATGAAAATGGTCAAGAACATAAGGTCAAATTTCAGCCCAAAATAATTGACATTTTATCTAAAACTCTCACTTTTGTAATGTGAAATACTACTATGAAATAATCTACTTAAGATGCAAAGTATTTATTCATTGTGGTACTATTTGTTATACTGCGTTTAATATATACTCATTTTATTCATTTATAAATTACAAATATTCAAATCATCAAAAATATAGTGAGACTTCCAATCTAGACATATTATGCTAATTAGAAAACATGCTTAACTGTCATAAAAGTAACATCACAATTTAAAAAATTTTAAAATATGACCTGTACCCGTTCTTCACCGGTTTCAGGACTAATACATGAAAGGCAAATACGTGAAACATGTTCCTTTTAATATAAATTAATGACCCTTAAATTAGTGACATTGAGTCAATGCTGTTTTATGCAAGCTAGCCAATTTAATCAGTTTTAATCCACTTTTATTATCATGTTTCATGTTTTCAACCTGAATGCTTCACAATCAGTATATCTATTTTAGGCAATCATTGTATTTAAAAAAAAAAAATATATATATATATAGTTAATAGTGTTAAATATACATGTGTACAAATATGTCTATTTTGCTGGAAATCATTAGCATATCTCATTTACCTCTAATCTAAATAAATATTGACGAGATCAATGAGTACCTAAGTAGACACAACCACTTTTTAAGTACATGCAAACAGCGTCGGGAAGAGGACAGAGAGAATAGTTGATTAATTTTATAGAGATAGGAGTGTTAGTTTAATAGAGACAGAGGAAAACACTACATGACACTTCATAATTGTCCAACCAAAAAATACTGACCTCACTGTTAATGTCTGCCCCAGCATCCAGCAGCATTTGCACCATGGCCTCGTCCCCACGGACGCACGCGTACATGAGAGGGGTCATGCCCTGAGGAGGAACACATGAAAAACACTGCACACTTGCACACTTGCAGTAAACATGACATAGTCCGAGCCCATCTCTGTACAGCCTACAGCACAAGTTACTGCGGCACTAGTTAAGGGTATTTAGCAAAAAAGTCCCGTAACATAACATTGTCTTAAAGGCTAAAAGTGTCCATTTAAATGAACTGAGGAACAGTAATCTTTATGGATGATGCTCAATTAAAGCACTTTAAACAGAAAACAATTCATTCTCTAGACCATCAAGTCTTACAATGCTTTAGGGAAACACACACATATAAGCTTCAGTGCGTGAAGGCACATAAAGCCAAATAATTAGCTACGTTTTTAAACAGTCTTTGAAAAGAAATACACCATTAGTAAACCTCTCACCTTTCATAGTCATGTTTTGATATATATATATATATATATATATTCTTAATAGATTATATAAACTATACAGTATATATAATTACCGTAATCCATTTGTTATGGTAATTATTTGTTAAGGTTATTTAATAAAATAAATACAACTGTTCATTGTTAGCTCAGGTCCACTAACTAATGTTAACAGATACGATTTTTTGATTTTAATGATGTTTTCGTAAATGTTGAAATGAACAAACAAAGATCAATACATTTCTTTAAAGGTATTTTTCATTGTTAGTTAACATTAACTAATGCAGTCACTAATTTTAACCAATGAAACCTTATTGTAAAGTGTAACCGAAAACTGATTATGCGTTTATATAATGGTGACAAATCTATCTAAATTTCTTTCTCTGTAAAAAGAGATATGGTCAAGTTTTTAGTGCACTCAATTTCACAGTGATTTTAGTTCATTTATTCCTAAATTGTTTTACTCTTTACATGGGATATAAAGGGGTTTTAGGCATTCTGCTTGGTGTTAAAACTCACTGTAAACACTTTATTCCATTCCTAACGCGAGAGTGTGCAGTTCTACAAACACTTTTCACCATGAAGAAGGAGATTCATTTGTCAGTTGAGTCGTATTTTCCCTCAAGGCTTTTCTAGAAATAACGAGTACCATATTTGCCAGCGTGATTTCGGAGCAACACTTCCAGAGTAAGATAAAGCAACTCTCAATGATTCCCAGCTGGACTCCAACAATTCTTTTGTCATCATATCACATTGCTTCAATTTTACATGTTAGTTTAATCCACTTTGTCAGCACCGGCATGTTGCCATCATTCTTTGCATAAACTGGCTGCTGTTTGCAGGACAGACCGTGACAATAACACGCAATCATAAGATATACGGATGACATCATTTGATTCATAATACCGAGTGTCATGACTACTATCACGATAGATGCTTTCTACACAGATCAGTCAGATTAAAAGCGGTTTTCCTTATTTAAAGGTCATGTAACATCTTATTTATTTCCTTAGCCTCTAAATGTCTATGTGGGTCATCTTTCTTCACATGCTGCAGAAATGTCATTGATTTTCAAATATTTAATGGTATGAGGCAGATGCGATACAGAGAAAACTATGGAAGGCAGATGTGCATGGGGTCAGTTTACATTAGCATTTACATTACAGTGCAAGTTATGATTAATATTAAAGGATGTGTGATTATTTCATGACATAATTATTTTGTGGAGCTGCTCATATACACTCTGCTATTATGTTGTTGGTGTTGTAATTAATTTCATTCATAGTCGCTGTAAAATGTGTTACAGTATAAACAAAAGGTGCTGTGCCAACAGACTTTAAAAGAAACTGTAGGATGGATAAGGAAAGCCAAATCCTGTAATCAAAATGCATGCTCTTTATCTTAGTTTGCACAATTCAACAGTGCACATCACTCAATTATTAGTTTTTATTAGTGTAACTTTCAGGTTTTTTAACACGCGTTTGTATTGTTACATTGTCTGTAGTATATGTAAATTAATAGTGTATATACTCGTTCTCTGTGTTACCTGGACCGAGAAATTCATGATTTTCAAACATCCAATAAATATACAATTCATCATCCGACGAACTTTTGACAGCTTTGTCGACACCATTATGACTAAAAGTTTTCTAAGAAGTATTTCCTACTCAAGTAAGGCGGTATTGACCGGTATTATATATTTGGCAAAAAGGAAGACAACATCCTGATTTCTCTAATCAGGTAGCACCAATTCATTTTTTCCCTGCTTTTCTACTGTATAGACAGCAAAGTTTTATTAAAAGCATTTTGCCAGCAGTGAAAAACCCCTTTAACGTGCTCTACTTTTAAAAGGACTTTCTTTTTATCGTCACCAAGCCTCTTTTCATTGTTAGTTCAGAAAAAAATGCAAATGCAACTTGTTATATTTTCTGTATCAAATGCAATGACATTTAGAACTTTTTGGGGTCCCTGTCACATTACTGAAGTAAAATGTGTTGCAAATGCCCTTTCATGTTGACTTCAATATTTTTTCAGTGAATATCATTGCAATATAATGCCACTTTCAAGGTCATATTATCTCCTGTTAATTATATGATTATTAGATATAAAGGTGAAAATCTATAATTTAGTGTGTTCAGGCCTGAATAGTACATGAATGCTACAAAATGTGTGGTGTGTTTGTGAATATATCAGTGCCCACCTGTTCACTCATACTGTTAATGCCATCTGGCCCGAGCAGATTGACTGCTTGCTTGACCAGGTCAGTTCGTCCACAGTTGAGCATCCGGAAGCCCAGGTCCTGCAAGAATTTTGCTTCTGTGGATGCAGCGTCCAGTTTCCTTGTGGTACAGAAGCAGTCATCTGCTCTGTTGAATAAAAGGTAAGTGTTTATTTACTTTTTTGAATACACATACAACAGTTCTTTCATATTCTGCCACACTAATAAAATTCAGCCTAGCAGCTTGTAATTAGGTATCTTTTTATTGTATATTTTTTCATAATTCCTATTTATTTTATATTTAGAATATTTAATTCATTTATTATTTAAAATATATCTAATGTATATATGTTTTAATTTATATATTAACAGTATATATATATCAAATTGCACATCTTTGATATATTTCTGATATCTAAACTTTGATATATATATATATATGTATATATATATATATATACTAATGTATATAACACATATTGTATATATATAATATAATACATTATATATATTATTATATATAAAAAATCTTATGATTATAAAATATTTTATTTATAATAATATAATATATTTCTATTTCTTTCATATAACATACATTTCTTTTCAAGAAACTGTTACTAGGCTCAGAAGAAAGACAACACACACACACACACACGAAAAGATGGCTATTAATTTAGCCAGCTTTCACTTTAAAAGATTGTTGCCATGGAAAAAGAAGCCCTGACATGAAATTTTCTTTTGCCAGGTTAACCGGCATCTGTTAAGGTGTTCCTCAAAATAACTATGTAAAAAGCCATTTACATTGCACTTCAGAGCCTGTCACTAGGAAACTAAATCCACACAATGAGTTAACAATACTCTGTGCAATTCATACATTGCAGTATGATTGCAGTATGAGTACAGTGTGTGTGTGTGTGTGTGTGTGTGTGTGTGTGTGTATGTGTGTGTGTGTGTGTGTGTGTGTGTGTGTATGTGTGCGTGTGTGTGTGTGGGTGTGTGTGTGTCCTTCTGTCCTTTAATGAATGACTAACTGTTAATGAAGGCATTCTACGTGCATAGCGTGTATGCCAACCGTGTGTTTTTGCATGTATGTATGGAAGTGACGTTGTCTTCCAAACCTACTTCAGCTGCCGCGGCTCACAGTCCACCCCGGGTAACAGCAGTCGGGCTGCCTGACGTACATCATCACTGTCCACAGAGAAGCTTCGGCGGTGTTCTGTGTGCGCCACGGCCACCCGGATCCATTCCATCAGTGGAGGCAGGACCAGGAACGGCCTGCAGGGGCAGAAGAAAGATATGTTTGATATAAGAAAAGCAGTTTACTGGTTTCATCATTTATTTTATCAACAAACTTCATTCTTAATATTTAAGAATTAGACATTCAGATCAACAGGTCTTTAAGATCATAAGAAACAAATTCAGTCCAGTGCGAACAAACCTTTGACTGCAGCTTACGTTTGTTTCCTTTATCACCTTTGCAATTTCCGTATACTTTAAAGAAGTAATCATAAACTCTTTGGTGGGATTACAGTTTCTTTCAAAGATTACAGTATCTAATTACCAGCACTAAGCTTCATCTAATTAGTATGGCGGAATATGAAACACCTGTTACCAAACTGACAAGTTTTCAGTCAGAAAAAGAAAATGTGACACTCAAGCTGCTCATTAAAACACTCTCATTCCAACAGACGAATTTGAATTCAAAAAATATAATTAAAAGGCTGCAAATGTGCTTCCATTACACTTTCTCAATGGGCCAAACATCACTTACATATAATATACATACATATACATATACATACTGTATACACTTACATTCAAAACTATTATTTACAGTGCAAAGTTTGAGGAACATGAGGAAGCTGACTGAGTCACAATGATCATGACCATGAAATTCTTTGTGTTAAAAATTTGTTACAAGCATTTCTGATGGGCATATTCAGATTATTTTACTGCTGTTTTACTGAGTTTAGAGTCTTGTCAGGTTGTTGTGGATCAACATTAATGGCGACAGCTATATAATATGACTATATTAGAAATGCACAGTTGAAATGGGCTTAGTTTATGGCTTTCAAGTATGAAAAAACAACGACCGCCCACACAACATCTGTTCGTCTTTGTGTTAAAGTTGTTCCACACACCCCTCTGTGCTAAAAAGCATGCAATATGTGGGACAAAACATGTTATCATAGTTTCCAAATTAGAGAAAACATTTTTGAGTTTTTATTGCACGCACTTGGACGTAAATAAAAAGGAGGCATTTGACCCTAGAAATATTGGGAACAAAACCATCAAGCTTCACCTTGAACCATCTATCTTCATATAATTGTGCTTCTTGTGACCGGCATATAACAGCTAGCTTTGCACAATCCTAACTCTTCCTCCCCAGACACCTACCCACCGCAAGAAAGCCTGCCAGGAATCCGAGTTTTGCCAAAACAAACCGCAAACCCTTCTCTGTTTCTCTTCTGAATAATGTGCTTCTCCGCTCCCCTCCCCTTTGAAGAAATGTTTGTAGGAAAAGGACGTGGTTCTCATTCCAGTCTGGAGTTTAAAAGTGAAGCCACATCTGGTTGGAAAAGAAGATTTTTTTTCTTTTTCACTTTGACCAGAGGAAGGGAGTTTCACTTCAGGGTCTCTTGAAAAATGTCTAAGTCTTCATAAATATTTTGCCGAGATATATTCCATTGATTTATGGAAACTTGGTACTTTAATCTAAGGAGTAGTACAATAAAAAGATCACATCAAACATTTAAGAAAAAAATACATACTTTTTGTTTTGAAATAAAAAAAATATTTAAAGAAAAATCCACATGAAAAAGACTCCATGAATGAATATACAATAAAATTTATTGTTGCAAAAAAAAAAATATATATATATATAGTATTATAAATATACTGTATACACACAAAAAACAACATTTACTGAATATTATACTACAGTATTACATTTATTATATTTAATATAAACATATTTACATTTTAGATTTATAAAATGTATTGTAAGATATAAGGTATTATAAGATATGTTTTGTCAAGAAGCTATTATAATACCATATATATATATATATATATATATATACAAAACAATATTTACTGTTAACTAAAATAATATTAAAAATACTAAAAAGATGGATATCGATGTTCTCAAAATTATAAAATGTTGCTCCTCCACATAACCACCTAATCTTAACCTTACTTACTTTACAGTACAAATGACACTAGAGCTTTAGGCAAACTGAGAACGATTCCAATTCAATTAACTGTCTTCAAGATCTAGGATAGAAGTTTCCAGCAAGTATATTTCCCAGATCTTAGAGTGTATTTCATGTTGTAAATTATTCAGTAGGGTATGTGGGATAAAACAGGGTGATAATTACAGTGTGTATATGAGTGTTCGTGTCTTTGGTGTATTATTCTTCTACAGTAGGAATGTTGAAAGGTTGATGAAATGTCACTGAGCACATCAACAAAAGTCCACTGGACTGAAGCCTGCAATCTAAAGCCACAACCCTGAACAACTCCAGACGCTCCTTTGCTCTGATCTCTTGTTTTCTTTCTCCATCTCTATTCATTATTCCTGTCCTCACCTACCATCTATTTTATTTTTTCTGTCATTCTCTTATCTTTCACTCTCTCTTTCTTCCTCCACTCTCCCATTCTTCTGTGAGAGGCCAAGTAAGAAATGAATAAAATAGAGCAGACCCTCTCTGGGGAAGCAGACAGCTTCCTGATTCTGTTGAGCATTGCATGGGCATCCCACAGGGTCCTTGGAGGGGGGCTTTTTATCACATCTGAGTGATGTGGGTCAGCCTGGGAAGAGATGTCCTGATGGATTTATCAAGATGCAGCGGATGCTGAACATACCTCCATAACAATCCATTCACGTTCTCCTCCAACAGGAGTCAAGCGTTCTACTGTATCTTCATTGTGCTAAAACATTGCATCTGGAAATTCAAGATTCTCCTTGCTTTCCCTGAGCCCTGACTGTGTCAATAGTCCTAAAGGTCATCTGAAAAGAAAGTTGCCACCATCATGTACCAGGACACTCGATGCTGTATAACACTGCAGAGGTGTTTTATGCGGTTGTTTGGGTGTTTTGGGTGGCTGCAAAAGCCTATATGATACTCTTATAATAATTAGAATTACCCAGCAATTATAGCAGTGATGCTTGCATTAGCAAACACCACAAATAAAATATTAGATTGGGATTTATGTATCAACATAAACTCTACATGACATCCTGTGCTGCCTTAATTAACTCTGTTATTGTGACAAACATGGTGCTAATGCACAACATACTCTATACCTCTCAGTGTGCAGGGTAATCTTTGAGGGTTCAATATTAGGGTTTTCCCACTCCATCTGAGGACAGTGCATGAAGTAGCAGAGCGTGTAGAGGGCTTCCGGTTCCCAGTGCACGGTGCCGGTGCGGTTCTCGTGTACGGGCGTTCCGTTGCCGGGGTTCATGATGTGCAGAGGCTGAAGTTGATGCATGGCACGAGACACCAGGTCACCTACAGGGGGCAGTAAAGACATGTGGTTGAGTGTATGGGAATGCCATTTTACAAAGAGTTCCTTAAGATTGCAGCTTCGCATCAAATAAAGCTTTTACACTGTCTTTGACATGAAACTAGAGGCCTCGTACATCACCACAAGCACAAAAGACACAACAGTGGCACATTTGACAGGAAGACATTCATTAAAGGAGGAAATGACAGCTACAGGATGACAACCTTTTCCCTTTCTCACCCAAATCTGGTGCAGGGGTTACAGGTGATATCACTCATCTTATGGTAAGGAAACTTGTCAAAATGTCACAATATTTATACTAAATGTTAAACTCACAAAAGCTACAAGTTCAGACCAATTCCAACCAGAAAAGAAGAGCCAGAAAATATATAGTTCTTGGATATCTGAAACTTACTTCCAGACAAACGTTTTCACTGTGTGCAAACGTTTTCACAAAGAAATCATGAATCAACAATAAGCTATAAAATAGACAAAAAAAAATTTGTACACAACAAAAAACAATACACTTGGTAGACATAAAAACATGGAATGTGTTAAGCTAATATGTTTGTGTATATTTATTGAATATAAGTGACAAAAAATAACATATAAACAATTTTATATAACTTAAATAAATAATTGAATATACATACACACAAAACACATATATACATACAACAAACATAAAATTATAACATAAATTATATATATTTTTAAAAACACCTGTAATAAACACCTGTTATTTAAAAACAAAAAGTTTGACCACATAAGAACACTTGTGCAGAATTATTGGGCATTGGGACCTATTGTTTATTCACATAAACACAGAAATTATTAACGTTACTGATCAAATTATCTTGGATGAATCACTGAGCCTTCTTGGCAAAACCAAGGAAAATTTAATTGGTTCTTTAAGAACAACATCCACACACATTGACATACCGGTACATAAACACACACACCGCAATTACTGTGAAAGCGAATAAGAGGAAGTCTGCACACTGTTTTAAACCTTAAGTTGTTAACATGTCTATGTGTGTGTGTGCTGCTGTCTTAACTTTATTGGATGAAGCACTATGGCAGCAGCTGGTGAAAATCACTCGCCATCACACAAACATTCCATTTCTCTCTCTTTCTCTTGTTCTCAAACACACACACCTCTCCTGCACACAGCTACACTGACTGTGCTACTCTATAAAGGCCTTGCTAATTATCAAAAGGAAAGCCTTCTTATCAAGGAAAATCTACTCTTTCCAAGTACAGCCCTCATTCAAATTTTATAGAGGAGAGCTGGTTTAAAGAAGGCAATCAGGCACAGATTTTTAATAGTCCCCAAAAGCTTTTTGTGTGTGTGTGTGGACGTTACGGTGGATATGTGAGAGCAGAGTTGGGGGATAACTTGCCTTATATAATCAATTACTTTTTTCCAATTTTACTTTTTTAAAGTAACACATTACATTTAAATAATATTAGTAAATATAATGCTAATATATTTATATATATTTTTTTTTTATTAAAAATTATTCATTGACAAATACAATTGAAAATATCTTCCTTTTTAATCTTGGAAATGTTTTTATATATTGTATTTAAGGTGTACAACATTGTAGGGGTTGCTGTATATGTGAGCATGATAGATATATTTTATATTTTGGAAAGATCAACTTACTATGACATTTTTTTTGCACAAAATAAATAAATAAATACATAAAATGTGTGGCATTTTTCTTTTACATCAAAAATAATACTTCCAATGTACAAATACCCTGCAAGCCACACAAAACACTTCACCCTATATGGTGAGAAAAAGTAATACAAAAAAGTCACCATGATCCTTTTATGGAATATTGCAGTATTTATTATAAATGATTTAGTAATACAAAAGTCACCATGATCCCTTTATGGAATATTGCAATATTTATTATAAATGATTTATCATTATATTCTTTTAAAAATTCATGTGCCCTCGTAATCTTTAATCTAAATAACTTAGCCTCCCACTTGCAGCGGCTTCTTCTCTTTTCCTCTCCTCTCCTCGATGGACAAATTCAAGTCTCGTTCTACATTTTTTCTTGGTCGAGAAGCTGTTTCACTCGGATATACGTCACAATAGGGAAGAAACTTGTCACAACCAGTTTCAATGCAAAATTTAACGAAATACTGTTCATAAAAAAGTAACAATAGAACATAATTATTTTTAATACTTTAACACTATTGTACTCTTAATAAGCTTTTGCTTCATCCCGCTCCCTTTCAAACATATTGTAATTATTGTTATAATACTTTATAGATTGTTTTTTTCTTTTGGTATGTGGCAAGATACTTATTGTATTTTTATATTTTATTTTATTTGTATTGTGGTAGATATTTCCCTAAACCTAACTACCTGGGTCTCGTCTACAATTGACGTCCCCAAACGTCTACAGTCGACGTTAGTTTCCTATAATATCCATACTCCAGCAAGTCTACACATCGACTACAGCCGAGGTTCGCAATCACTAACTTGTTCCCCTAACTAACTTGCTGCGCAGCACTTACAAACAGACAGACTTCAGAAATTGTCCTTTAAATGCTTTAATCACGGCCGCCCGGGAGATTGCTCAGAGCAGTTCTCCAGAGAGTCTCCCCCAAGAAGAAGAATACGGCTAGAGGATCTCAGACACATTTCGCAGAGAATCCCACCAGGAAAAGGAATACAACAGTTTTTATAGAATAGAGACAGACACCACAAATAAGATCATCGTGACTAACATGTCACCTTCAATCAATATGATTGGTTCAATTTGTAAAGCAAGCCCCCACCTTTTTACCCTCTGTTACTGGCAGTTGATTACTCAATATATCATGACATTATACAGACAGTATATTTTGATTTTGTCATGGTCAGCACTTCAGAATTTTCCATGGACACAGAGAAAAAAAAAGAACAGAACGTGTTTGTACATTGTGTTTCAAAGTGTTAGAATGTTAGGCCTAAAGGGGGAAGTAAGGTTTAGATGATAAAATCATGGTTAGTCTGATATACAGTTTACTATTTTATTCATTCAAAATCCATCACGGTATCTTTTTCTTTTTGTTCGAAATAAAAAAAAAGAAAGAACACAGTTTGAGAGTAAGAAGCGAATGAATATAAAAATCACTCTCTCAAGCCTTGTATGAAAAACTGCTAAAAACCATGACCAGAAGACTGACGTTTTCCACTGCTCATGAACAGAAGCACACATTTCATCACCTGTCCAGATGGTCTGAAACATGTCTTTCAAGTTCTGCCAAGCACCATTAACTTGAAGCTTGCCTTCACTAGATTGTACCGGTGTGTGTGTGTGAGGCAGGAGTGAAGTGGCAGCTACTATACAGTCGAGCCGCTGTTGTTATTCAGCACCGATCCGTGCAAAAGGGAACAACTCTCTCAGCAAGAATGACAAAGGATTTGATTCCAGTGTGACCACTGTACACCCTGGGAGTTAGTGTTAACATTGTACATTCTGCCTGAACCAGATTTTATTTTGGCTTCTGCTGCTTTAAGGTAAAATATCACTGACTTGGAGCTGCACAAGGAAGACGAGAAGCTCAAACATCAGCGGAAAAGCAGCCAGGTCAGAATTCAAATCTTTGTAATTCAAAGAGCACACCAAATCTCTAGAAAAATACTGCATTGTTGTGTTGTCCTATTTAAAAAAACAACAACAAATTATGTTATATCATTACGTTTCATGGAAAATAACAAGTAACATGTTAGATGCTCAACAGGGGGTCTGGCATGGTGCTGCAGAGGGTCTGCGGATTTGTTTGATCGCAAACAAATTTTTGTTCACTTTTTTCCCCCTTGCTCTCAGTGAGAGTTTGGCTCAGCTAAAGTGTGACCTGTGAATCACCTCTGGAGCTCATGGGTGTGTGAGGAGCACAGCTGCGGACCAGAGGAGTGTAAAAGACCTCTGCATACCACTCATTCTCACCGCTGCTTAGCTTTACAGCCGCTGACCTTTCTGCAGAAGACAACATATGGCGTCAGCACAAAATATGTCTGTTCTGTCAAAATACTAAGAAACAGTTGGCCAATGGCTCTGGACCATGAAGAGACTTGCATCATGATTAAACCTAATCAACAAAGCTGCACTATATCCCACATAATGGAGAGGAAAATTGTAAACACATTTTTCTATTAATCTTCTCTGTTGTATATGTCCAGTCTATATAAGTTAGAATCAGTGTAATTATGGTTATCAAAAACTAAAATGAAACCTAAATAAAAACACTTGTTATCTGATTTGTAAATATTTAAACTAAAATACATTTAATGAATACAAAATATCTTAAAGTACAAATTCATTTTAGCTTTTGATTAAGAATATTATGCAGTTAATGCACTGTGAACTAACATGGCCGTGAACATTTTTATTAACATAACATTAACAAAGGTTAAAAAATGCTGCAAAAATATATTTCTTATTGTTAGTTAATGGATTTAACTACGTTAACAAATGAGATATTTTAATACATTTTAAAAATTCAAGTTATTCAATACAAATATTTAAATTATATCACTGAACGCATTAACGTCAGCAGCACACGAATACTAAAACTAAAATAAAAACTGAAACTATAAAAAACTAATAGTAACAGTCACAGTGGTGGTGCAGGTTGAGTGAGAGGCAGAGTCAAATGGCTCCAATTCAAACATTTACTTACAAACAGGTTGACGGGCAGAAGAACACTCACACAAAACACTGTAGCAAAGACAAGGACAGACTGAACAGAAGCAAACTAAATGCAAGCACAAAGCAATCATAACAAGGTGAAGATAGGTGACACGATGATGAGGACGATGAACAGGTGGATAATTGAGGGAGTGAGTTCAGGTGTGGAGACAAGGAGGATTCTGGGAAGTGTAGTGCAGACAAAGACAGACTGGTGCAGACGATGACTGTGACAGAGTGAAAACTAAACTAAATGAAAAGGACAAACTGATAGTAAAACTACAGCTAAAACCAAAAAAAGAAGAAAAAAGAAAAGAAAAAGAAACTGCAAAACAGGGTTCACAACCTTTCTAAATATGTTCATCGTGGTTCATTACTGTACATAACAAAAATAGTATAATCTATAAAATCACGTAAGTCATCATTTGAACCACTTTATATATATATATATTTTTCATTTGTATCATAGATATTTGAGTAAGTTGAAACCCAACACTTGCATTTACGTACAAGTGTAATGCCGCAATTTCTCTCTCTAAAAAATAAATCTTGTCGTCTCCAGTGACCAATGAATTCTGGGGTAGGCTAGGCCGCGAAGGATCTATGTGTTGTATCCTTCAATGCCCGTTCTACATTTGTAGGCTGCATTCGAAGGAACCTTCGAATTGGGACAGCCCTTGTCGCGCTGCTGTGACACAATCTGCCTTCGAAGGATGCAGCCTTTGAATTGGGGTGCAGCTAATGTCTTAAGAAATTTTTTAAATCTAGTTTACGCTATAATAATCGACACACAGCAGGCTCCAAAACACATGCTGATAGATGTCAAAGTTGGCACACATATCCAGGCAAGTCAGACACCTCATTCTTCTAGAAGAAGGTACATTCTCTTTACCAGGATCCAACAGAGGCTCCCGTTTTTTCAATCCAAGCCTTTTGGGCGTGATTCAGCTTTGAAATTGCTCCAACTATAGATCCACAAATTCTCCTTTACTTCCCTCTTCTTTTCCTACTGAGAAACAGGCAGCCCAAATGATAGATCCTCTACGTGGCCTTCTCTAGTCTAATAGCTCTTGGGTGGCTGGTGTAGCCTGGAGGGTGCCAGAAGAGGGGAGAGAGCGGAGGCATGCTCACGTCTTTATACTTTGCAGTAATTATTCTCTGGTCGTTCCCAAAAGGCCTCTCAGGCACACCTGCATTAATCATGAAGAATGACTCGGAGGAACTCCCTCTCTCTTCTCCCTTCAGCAGATGCTGAAGTAGGAGGTGTAATTATGAGGAACGGATCACGCCCCCGTCGAATATGATGCCGCAGAGATGCCCTGCGAGCCCATCCACTCAGCCAAGTGCGATATTGAGCTATAATACTCCACTTTTGTATTTCTTGCTGTATAGTTTTGCATAATATTGAAAGAGGGAATCTTTGAAGGTAAGCGAGTGCAAATTGAACACTGAAGATCTACCTTCATTCCCCAATGCATATTACTTAAGGGAGAAGACAATTCACCAGCCCTCTTACTTTTCAACTACCATGTTTAATGATCCAATCAATTTCTGACAGATTTATAAGTCCCGGCTTACATTATAGAACATTCTGTTTTAATATTGAAATATGTCACATTTCAGAATTAAAGTGGATTTAGTAAACACTTTACCATTCAATATGAACAGGAAACCATCAGTGAAAGTGACCTTCAATTATTTGAATCTCAAGTAGGATGCAATCTAATAATGATGAACCACAAACTGAAGCTTCAAAGAGACGCCAAAGGACAAAGCCAAAGCTGAAAGACTGAGTGTGTCCCCTTCTCTTCTTTCCTGCCCTTTCAGTGTCAAAGAAACATGGCCCCTTTGAAGTTTATTTCATTAATATGTTCACTGATGGCATTTACAGAGTCAGACAATCTCCTCAGCCTTATTGAGACACCTTACAGACAATTCATCGCCAAGGCCTTATGACAAATACATACAGGAACATAACCTAGAATGTTTAAATAATTAAAATAAATCCCTGATTAATGATTACTCATGTCTTATATGCTGGCTGCACACTGTATGGGTTCTAATAGTCCTTTACGACTGTTGCTTGTCAGACTGTACGAGCATGATTCCTGCTGTCAGCCATGTCACACTGTAGGATCTCAATTGTCATTCATGTTCTAGTGTACGGCATTCAAAATGAATTAAAAACGGACACATGCAAGAAGACTCATCAGGAGTTTCGCTTTGTTGTTGTCTCACTAATTGCATCATCAGGTTCTGTGTGTTTTTTTGATCCACAGAATAAAGTAAGTCATACAGGTTTGAAATGCACATTTTTGAGTGAACTATAACTGGAACAATTATATGGGGAGCAACATTTTTTTTATTTATGCAAATTTCTCGACTTTTTTTAGTCTATTTTGTTTTGTTTATTGGTCTCTCACCATCAATGATTCTGATTTTGTTTCAAGGTCAAAGTAAACAATGGTCTATCCATCAGCGAGACAATCTGAAAGAGATCAAGGCCAGTGAATCACTGGTTATGCCTGACTGGTCAGCAAATATGTCACTGAAATAGGTGCCTTCATTTAAAGGCCACACGCACACAAACAAAATTATGCAGAGTGTTTGTGTATGCATTTGCTTTCTGGAGGCTGTCATACTGAATCCTCCAGAGAATGATGATTGCATCATCCACCTTATGCGGCTGTGTGGACCGGAATTATAAAAGCAAACTATTACTGGGGGCCATGATTCATCTAGCTGAGGACTTGTCACCATTAACAAAGGCGACTCACAACATCCATCACCCAGAGGCCAGAAGCACAGAGTGTCTCAACTATGGGTACATTTACAACATGACATCCATAACAAATAACCACCCTTGGGAGACCATAACTACACACTCTTAGTGCAGTTACTGTTTACAAATGACAGTTATAAAACAGTTCTAGTCTTGTAATTTATTTTAACTGTGCACATTTACACTAGAAGTGTGGTTTTGCTTTTATACAACAATTCAAAAAACAAGAAGTTACTATTGAGTACAGTTTAGACACAATATTAGTTACTTTATGTAGTTTTGCTCCACCAACAAAAAATGTTCAGAACAAAGTCACAACAGTTGCGCGTTGTTGAAGAATTGTTTAGGTGATTGATTCAATGACTTATTCGTGAAGACAGTCACTTGTTTCATTCCTGAATGAATCAGAGTTTTCTAACTAATTGTTTTAGTGACAATAACTCTGTCATTTATGTCATTTATATTATATTACTAAATATATTATTTTTGCTCCACAAACAAAAAATGTCACTTGTTTCATTCCTGGATGAATCATAGGGTTTATAACTTAATGAACGCAGACTGCAATCATTCACTTAATAATTCATTAAGTGGATGAATGCTTGGCTTATTAAGTGAAAGATTCAATGACTCATTCATCACTTGTTTCACAATGACTCAATTCATAAAGATTGTCACTTGTTGGTTCCTTAATGAATCCGTGTTTTTTTTGGACAAATTCATTTTTTTAACAATTCAATGACTCATTCATAAAGACACCACTTGTTTTGTTACTGAATGAATCAGTATTTTTCAACAAATTAAGTGAATGATTGAATGGCTTATTAAAGGAATGATTCAATTATGCTTCTCAATGAATTAGCATTTTTAACAAATATGATAAGTACGATTCATTATTTATTCATAAAGATGGGCACTTGTCTATTCCTTATTGAATGAACACATTTCAAAAGTTTTTTGCGTTAATAAATCATTGACTCACTAATGACAGTCATCTACTACCAACTGGCAAATCGATGTAACTTGCAGAAAGTCTCACAGAAAACTAATGCACAGATGCATATACTAACAATCTGCCTGGTAAGCACAAATACAGAAAAGCAGAGTGACACAAACAGTAAAAAGTCTCAGCGCAGTTGGACTGTATAATAAATTTGTGGATCGGAACAAACTGTTGTATAATCTTAAATTATTTACATTAAATCACATAAACGCAGGCATGCAAAATACAGTAACCACAAAGTGTAACATGGATTCAAGTAAATTTTTGTTGAACCTAAATCAACCCTAAGCCCTGATTCCATCTGCCGGGGGTGTTGCTTTCTAAGCTGTTCTCATGTTTTATGCATACATGATGGTGCATTTCCCACAGGGAAACCTTTGCAGTGGTTTCAGATGAGCCAGAGCAGGATTAGTGAGTGGCAGCCTGGCTTACCTTTACACCCCAAAATCACATTTAATGCTGAAATGTGTTGAGATGTTGGATATAAAGCAACTCATCTCATAAAACCTGAACTGATCTTCGAGGGGGGGGGGGGGGGGGGGGGGGGGGGGCTGGGGATTATGGAAGATGTGTATTCATCAGCACTGCTGTGTGCTGAGAGACAAGACTAAAGTATTAATATGTCTGGTCTGAAGAGGATGCTCATTAGCAAAGTTTATACAACAAACCTCTATGAGACGCTCAGAGGAGTTCGCTCATTTACACACTGTTAAATGCAAAAAAGTGTCTGCTAAATGAATACATGTAAATGTCTTCTTTTGTATTCCACAGCAGAAATGAAGTCATATGAGTTCGAAAAAAATATGATGGTGAGTTAATCATTTTCGAGTGAACTATTCTTTTAAGTATATTAAGTACAGTGAATGTTAAACCATAAACATAATGTAATTGCTGTATTGAAAACTATTGCTATCGTATTGACAACAACTTCCCCTTAAATCTCAAGCAAGTCCTAGCTGGATTTCTGCATAAGAAATTGTCTCCACGAACGTGATAAATGGAGGTATCTCAGTATTAACTACCAAAGTGAAAGCAGCAGGAAATAGTGCTGGAGCCTTTATAATTACTCCCTCTCAGTATAATTACCGGGTTTTCCTTTGACCGTGAAATAAAGGCACCTTGCAATGCAATCTGCTGCACAGCTCATGGGATATTTTTCCATTGAGACAGCGCAAGACTTTTTGCCTCCATTAAATTTTAAAGGCGCTCACCTCATTTTCTGGAAGGAGCACAGCTCAAGTGCACATTTATAATATCAATATTTAGACATATGGCAAATGCATTTTTAATACTGTACTGCATGTTGTCATCAAAATGTATGCATAAAACTCAAACATGTGATTTCCCTGCTGACACATGCTGATCCAGCAGCAAGCTTGCCTGTCCACACTGAACACCGAATTGCTGTGCGAAGAAACTTTATAAATAACTTCTACTTGGCTGTGACTGTTTAATGGACACTTATGGACCAGTGTAGAAAAAGGATCAACAAAATATGGCTGATTCGGATAGAAACTGGCTTTAACGAGTCACACCTAGTTAAGTGTTAGCATTGGAATTGTATATGTAGTATGTGTTCCAAAAGTGTTAAGTAACCTAACACTTATTCTTTTCACTATTACAGGCAAATATTCAAAATTAGCAGCTGTTTTATGTAAGCAAAGTTAATTTTGCTACAATCAAATACAATTATGTGCCATATTGGCGGAGTTTGAGTTATCTTGTAACATGAGGGTTGTCAAACTTTAACTGTCAGGAGGTTTACATTAAGCTCGATGGAATAATGCGCTTGAATCATCTGCATATGTCATCACAAGCAATGCTCAATATAAGGTGCAGGCTAATAAGGTGAACTAATTAGAATAAATTATTCAAGTCATTGTTAAAGTACAATGCCCTTTTAATTATGGTTATTGAAAGGTGATTGCTGCACATTGTCTGTCAGCAGTGGGTAACCTGCAGAAAGAGTGGCAGGTGAGGCGTTGCTGCAGTTTGTGCAGATGAAAATTACTCACTTGCCCTTGTCTGTCTGGTCAGCATCAGAGTTGAAAAGAGAGGGTTGTCTTAGAGAAGAAAGTTTTACTAGTACAGTTTTGGAATGCAATAACAAATCTTCTACCAATCAGCTTTAAAATAATCCTTACATTTCTTGGCGGATATGTGCCATTTGAAAGAGTTCAAACTGCCATTGGCATAGATGTACTAAAACAGTCTCTTAAAATAACTGGGAGCAAAAGACTTTCATTAAATATATATTTATAGCAGGCAATGGAATCAATCTGCAAATGCAAGATATTATCATTTTATTACCTTTTTTTTTCTTGAACAATTAATATATTTTAGTTAGATAACCATGAACTATTATTTATTTCTTACCTTTCGGTTGCAGACAGTATTCAGGGGAGGGGCATTTTCATCCTAGAGAGCATTTAATTGTACAAAAATGTGTGTAGTGCAGGATGAGTCATCAATATGTTTGCTAAGTTTTACCGAAAGAGAAATGCATATATTTGTTTAAATTGATTTAATGAACGCCAGCATGTAGATAACCTCAAAGCAAATGTGCATGGACTAAAAACCACAAAACTTTGATTTAAATTTCATTGGGTCAGGATAATTAGATGGTCTAGCTTCAAACACCATTTTATATCTTATATTTATATTTTATTGTTTTCAGTGGCTTGATTTTAGAAATATGTGAAGGGTACTTGTAAAGTGCTTGTAAAAAGAATGAGGCATATTTCTCATTATTCCTGTTCTACGATCTGTTTTCTAATCCAATGAATCCAGTAGGCATTTTCTCTTTGTAATGTTTGATCGTTTAGGTCACAGACAAAATGCTTGAAAGAGGATTAAGTAAAGTTCAGGGCATCAACACTTTAGACGAAGGCTTTCAGAGAGATGATCAATTTGGCAGGAGCTGTTTATGTCTAAATGTACACGTAGGTTTGTGTATGTGAGTGTGTGTTTAGCAAATAGCCATGTTTCAGTCTGCTGTCAAGGCCTCAGAGAGGAAATTGTGTAGCTCAGCAGGTAGAAATAATTGATGAAGAAATGATAGACATGTCAGGTTTAAAGGACATGGCGCCCTAAAAGAGAAAGAGACACGCCGAACGAAAAAGAATGTATTTTTTCTACATTTTGAGTTTTTCTTAACTCTATGTGCTTAACTACAGTTATTAAGCAGTTTAAAGAGCAAGTGGTGTGCCTTTTGTTAAAACTGGAGCAGTTTGATTTCACCTATTTCTCACAGAAGTAGTGCATCGCTTAAATCACAGTGAAGATCTCTATCATTTAAAATGTGACAACTTTTCACACTAAGGTTTAATTATCACACCAGTGGGCAGTTCTTTTGAACTTTTGAATGGCAGTGCATAATATAACATCTTGAATATATATATATATTCATTTATTATATAAATTAACATTTAACAGATGAAACATACATGCATTTAGTTTGAAGTTCCACTCGATTTCAAGTAGTCAAATGTGTCCATAGTTGAATAATCCGCTATGTCTTTCTATTTTCAATCTCCTTTTTCACTTTCAAATGACTTAAAATTACTCTAAAGTTGCTCTGCACTGACAGACACCGACCTAATGTCGATAATCACCGGATTATGGTACGGCACTTCTCAGACATTCCATGCCCCGACAATACCGATTGAACACAATATATAAATACCGTTGAAAACAAGCACCGACCAACACCAACGGAACACACTAATCCGACAAAACCCAACAAATGTGTCTGTTGCCATTGGTCGCGGTCTATTGGTGTAGTGTGAATTACCAAAACTTGCTAAGCATTTTACAGCTGCTCTGACGCTGAAGTGGCACTTGCTGTGTTTCCGGATGGCTCAGACCCACCAGGAAACATCACAGAGGATGGAGGAAAAAGGTTTTGATTGGATCATCTTCATTTAAAATGGAGCTGATTAGACTTCTCGCTGACACTGGACTTCATTATCATCAGAACTGCTGGTGACATTTAAGTATTAGCTAGATAAAAAGGAAACTTTTCATATAACAGCTATAGTTTAGAAATGTATAAAAAATCTTACAAACTTGTCATGCAATTTCATTTCCATGATGACAAATCAGTCAAAACCCACTTTTAATTTGTGTTGCATATTAAGCTCACATCCTAAAATGGTGGAATCTTTCTTTTAATTTCACAGAAGGAAAATTATTATGCGTAAAAATTAAGTAATTATTAAAAATAATTATGCGTTTGAAAAAGTCTCCAGTGTACTGCATGACTATTAGACACAATAGTCGGACTGAGCAGCAGGTCTGTAATTAAAATTAGCCATCTAGTTTCTTCTTTCTTTTTACTTTGTGTTACTATATCAATTTAGACTTAATAAAGCTATAAGTGATCCTACCAAGAACAGTAAGTTTCTCTTTGCCTTGTCAAGATTGTGGTTTGATTAATATCCCTTAATTGCTAATTTTCCATGTATAATCTAAAGGCCTCTGGTAAAGGAAACTAATAAAGTAGTTCATTTTATTTCAGCCCAAATATTGAAAGCAGCAGCTCATTCTGGATATTTTAGCTCAAGAAGAGCATGTATTGGGGATTTTTCAAATATAAGCAAAGTAAGAATGAATGAATGAATGAACGAACGAACAAACACACAAAAAACAAATGGATGGACGGACTGACTGATGGACAGAGAGACGAATGGATGAATATATCTGCCCCTTGAATTCCACACTGGTTTATTTTATTTTTAGATTTCAGCAATGAACTTAAGATGGGGATAATTTAGTTAACCAATGAGAAATCACAGTGCAGGCCGAACTCTTAAGGGGATTCTTGGAGCGTGTGGAGAGACAGATGTCTGAATTATGGCCATATTGTAAAAGGAGCTTCTTCTCACAATTTCCGTGCACTAGAATATAAACACAAAAGAATCCTGAACATTTTTTGAGAGAAATAAATATGGTAAAATACCATGGATGATTTTTGCCAGGGGGCTCGAAGGCGAAGGTGAACTCTACAGACATTTACTATAAAAAAAAATATGTGCTTGTTTACTTAGAGTATCACTGATATAGTAGAGCTCACAGTTTCTTTACACACACACACACACACACACACACACACACACACACACACACACACACACACACACACACACACACACACACACACACACACACACACACACACACACACACACACACACACACACACACACACACACAGAAAGATCCCAGAAAGATTCTTTTTCCAAAACTTTTTATCAACATATGCACCATAACATAACAAGCCTTCAGGACAGTGAAGTCTGTAATGGTTGGGCCTCATTGTTAACTGCCCACAATGTATTATGTTTCCTAGTTAATTTAACCACGGCACCATATGGTTTCAAACTGAGAGACGCCAGGATGCTCATAAAAAATGCTGGACACATTCTAACAAGTACTGTTTTGCAATACACCACACTGATAGTTATAGGTCTGTGATAAGGACATTGTGAGATAATTAGAGTAGACACAAACGATATTTCGCATAGCCAAAACTGAGATGATTCAAAAGGGAAATGATTATGCATGAGAACATGAGAAGCAACTGCATAATCCAGACTTTTTATATTTCATTATTCAGTGTGAAAATATGCCATAATTAGTAAATGGTCAATTAGGTGGCTTTTGAAGGGTTTGCAATCAATATATGGATGTTTATTGTGCACACAAAGCTGTAAAGGAGGAAAAAGTCAATTACGTCTCATTATTATGCCTCATCTGTTGGTGAAATAGCAAATGTTCTGCATGGTTACATAACAAATGCTGCATTATGAAAGCAACTTCACATCTGTGGTAATACTTTATATACATGCAATAACACAAATACCCTGCAGCATCTTAAATAACCCACCTAATTTGTTTGCCTGTCTGGGTCTGTTTAGTATTCAATAATAATGACTATTGAGCACTACAAAAAAAAAAAAAAAAAAAAAACCTGCAGAAAAAATACTGTAATACAATGTCAGAATAAAGGCAGTTAAACAAATAGTGTCATGATAAATTGTTTACAACAATTGATTGATTGATTGTTTGATTGAGGGAGACAATTGTGCTTAACTCTACTTAAGAATTATTTCTTTCTTTTTAGTTGCATTTTAAATATGACAGAAATGTTGTTGATGGGTTTTGTGTGCCTCACCCAATCAAAATGAATTTAATAAACAAAACAAGTAATCTCTATTGCTCTATTCACACTGCTAAATCTGATGTGTCTGTTTCCAAGCAGAATGCAATGTTGATTAGAATGACAGAAGGGTCACTGGCTCTCTGTAATTTACTCAAGTCCCTTTGCACGCATCGAATTTCCCCTCCTCATTGGGGTCACACGTATTAATTTGGCAGGCACACTTTAGGAGACACAATCACTCTAGATGATGGTGTGCTCTTTTGCATCTTAACTTTTTGGGTGTTGTGTGTGTTTTCTATGATTAAGAAATGACCGTGGGTGCAGGCCTGCAGTACGGACAAGCTTTGAAATCCACTGTAACACACAGGCTAACCACCATCACCAAGACAAATATACAAAAAGCTGTTATTCAGTCTGACAACCATCCGGTGGACACTAGAGAGACACCCCCCGCTCAGTTAGGGTAGGGCCTTCCAGTTGCTGACCAATGGCCTCATACACCCACACAAGTGACTAAAAATAGCTAATTCAGTGGATCATCCAGATGTCAAATAGCTCAGGGACCTGACACAGAAAGGATTTCAGACCAGGTTCGTTGCTAAAATTCATATGGCGTGGAACAAAAAATTGGACTGGATTTAAACATTGACTCAATGTTCACTTTTAGCCAATTAAATGTATTCAAAATATACTCACTTTCTCTTCCCAGAAAATAGAAAAAAACACAGAGGACTCATCCTACACAGATTTCTTTTCAATCAAATGTTCTAGAATGAGAGTGTCTCTCCCCCTAATACCACCTGTAACCAACTACTTTTTGTTCTTTTTTGTTTTGTTTTTTTGAGCCCTTCAAAAAAAATTTTTTAAAGACAATAATTTTATGCAGCAAGGGTAAAAAAGTAACAGGAAAGATATTTATAATGTTACAAAGATTTCTATTTTAAACAATTAAAAAAAAATTTTTTATTCATTTTAGAATCCTGACAAAAAAAAAAACGGTTCACGGAATCCTGAAAAATCACGGTTTCCACAAAAATATTAAGAAATCACAATAAAAGGGGCGAAGCCTGGTTGAGTTGCGTTAGTAGTGTGTTGTCACCATGTCCGTTCAATTGTGCAGAAAAAATACTTACAATAATACTGCAACCCTATATACTAAAAAAAATGTTGTTATATTGTTGATAATAAATTGATGAATACTAAGAAGGTTGATGTCTACCTTTAAAAAATCAATCAGGGGGAGGATAGTGATTTTAAACTGTAACAATATTTCCCAATATTTCTTGTTTTTACTGTATTTTTGATCAAATTGCAGCCTCTGTGAACATAAAGGACCCCAACGCCAAACTTCCTGTTTCAATAAAAATACATCAACACACATTTTTAAGGCATCTGTACTCACTGAGCTCTGCAATGCTCCCCACACGGGTCGCCAGGAGGGACTGTTCAATGGTGCGGAGTTCAGCCTGGCTGTAGGCATGGCCCTCTCCGGTTTTCCCTGCTCGCTGCTGGTCACGGTGCAGGTTCAGACTGTCCGGCAGGCTCAGTACACCTGTGGGACAAAGATCAGACAATTTAAAATAAATAAACATGTGAACGAGCCAAAACCAGACAAAAAACATCTGCAATGGGACCAAGAGACTTTGAAAGCTACGTGTTATGACATTATCATTGTCTGAGAGGCAAATCAAACAACCCCTGAAGCAATTAAAACAGCTGTTTTTGTGTTGAACAAACCATGCGCCCACAGGTGAGTTCAGCTGCGTGTATTGGCTGGAGCCCTGGTAGTCTAATGTTCATTCAATAACCCTAATCAAATTACTGCACAGCACCGCAGCCAAGGCTTTTGTTTGAACTGGAGAATAGGCAACTACAGATGGGATATTGAGCTCAGCCACAGGTGAATAAAGACAGACAAGCAGCTATCTGTCTGAGCTATAGGCTTCACACATTGGGGCTACAGTATATTGTGTTTCTGAACTGGTTTTAATTAACGTCTGATATCTGTAACTATTTGGTTTTGAGACATCCTTTTGGCCGTTTGCCTTGTAGTGTGTCAGTATATTTAAGCTATATTGTTTTCATGATGTTGCTTTTGCTTTTAACAGATCAATAAACAATAAGTCAATATTGAGTAACATACACTTCAAACAGTATTGTCAGTTACGATGTCTACATTTGCTTCACCACAGCAGAACCACGTCGGGAGTGGTGTTCTTGAATGGATATTTCAATGACTCATAGATGAAAGCTATTTGTTTTGTTCATGTGGAGTAAATGGTTCAATGACTCACTCATAAAGAGACCCCTGATTCATTCCTTAATGAATCAACGTTTTTTGAATTATTTGAAATAATTAAGACTCACTAAGACAGTAACTTGTTTCGTTCCTGAATGAAACATTGTTGTTAAATGATTTGGTTGAGTAAGTTATTCAATGACCCACTCATCAAGATAGTCCTGATTCATTCCTAAATGACTCAATGTTTTTGAATGATAAAACTGAACGAATGATTCAATGACTCACTCATAAGAGTACCAGAACGAAATGTTGTATAAAAATAGATACATACACAAACACAAAAACAGTGTTAGAAATAATACATAATATTAGTTACATAATCAGATATAGAAAGAAAAGGTTAAGTAATAAAGTTTAGTAAAGGTATCAAATGTTTATTGTTCAAGTGATTTCTCTTGAGAGTTACTTTAAAGACACAAAAGTAACTTAATGTGCATGTCAATAAACCTTAATAATAGCACATAATGTAACATTACTTATATACTTGTATAATAAGTAACACAATAGTTACATAGTACTTTTAAAAGTAACATTCTCCAACACTGCACACAAGCACGCAACAGCCTTCCAGGAAGCTATTTTAAGCAGGTTATACTCTTGACTTTCATCTGAAGGGATTTGTGTTGTCAGTCTCCCAGAGGTGGGTAAATATCCTGTATCCTGTTGTATACTGAATGAAGCCGTTAGCACAAAACAACACAGGGAAAGAAACACAGAAACTCATGAAGTTTTCATAACACCATGATTAAAATGACCTGGCACTGGGAGTTCTGGCTGCTGCAAATCTCTTTGTGGTTGTGAGTTTATGCATAATGGAGGATGTGCAATATTCGCCAGATGGGAGACAAGCTGAATCCTTTGTCAAGAGACACAATGTTGTTCATGGGTGACATGGTGCTTTTAAGGAATTTTGAAGGGAGTTCAAGCGAGGAAACACTTTGTTTTGGTTGATTGTCTCGTCCGATGAGGTTTGTTTTAAGTGGAGTGCCAAAATACTGCGTGAGGAGCAAATGTTTGCATATACGGTCCCTAATGAAGCCGCAGGACATCGCACATGCCAGCGTGATGATGCCATTTACAGTTGCTGCGGGTTTTTGTACAGTTGAGAGAGGGGTGAGAGAGGATGATGTAGTCCATAAACAGGATCCAGCACAAAGTTACAGGGGATTGCTTGACCTGGTTTTGACTAAAAAATACCTTACAGCTGTGACAGGGTTATACATGGTAACATACACGTTACATACATTATATATATACCTTAATTAGTGCTCTTTTCTTTTACTCCTCTAGTGATCATATGTCATTTAATTTTATTATGTTAATACATCAACCTAATGTTATTACTGTAAAATGTTCTGATAATAAAGCAGGTGGTACAACTGACAAACCAAAATTGCTAAGTAAAACAAAACAAATTTAGGACTAAAAATGTCTTATTTTAAATAAAATCTAAACAATTGTGATAGATAGATAGAACTATCTATCTATCTATCTATCTATCTATCTATCTATCTATCTATCTATCTATCTATCGATCGATCTATCTATCTATCTATATCTATCTATATAATCTAAAATACATTAAAAAAAACTTTTTAAATAATATTGAAACTATTGTTATTGATGGTTCACATGGGGAATTGTGTAATTTGAGCCCATAAATTATAAGGCATTAAATTAGTATTACTCAAAATTTAAATTAATTATACTTGTAAATAATATACATATAATATATATTATTTACAAGTATATATATATATTATTTACAAGTAAAAGTTTTGTATGAGTAAAAATAATACATATAAGTTTTACATTATTAAGGTGAATTAGGAATATATTAACTGTAATAACACTGCGCCATGGAAATGCGTATGCTCCGCTGGTCACTTGGGCTGACAAGGCTAGATCACGTCATGAACATCGACGCCAGGAAGCGGATGGGAATAGCACCGATTACGGAGAAGATGCTCGAGGCCCGTCTCCGCTGGTACGGCCATGTAACACGCAGAAATGAGAACTCAGTGGCGGAGACAGCTATGCGCCTTGACCCACCCGGTAACCGCCCACGTGGCCGCCCAAAGATGAGATGGATGGACCGGATCAAGCAAGATATGAAGGACGTGCAAGTCGCCCCGGAGGACACTACGGACCGGAATAAATAGAGAGCAGCCTGCCAAAAAGCAGACCCTGCACCTGCGCGGGACAAACGCTAGGATGAAGAATAACAGTTAAAATTACAAAAACAAATTAAGCAGTTGAAATTAAAGTATATTTAAATATATTTTTTCCTCAGGCACAAACACAAAAAAAACATGCACTCAGTCTGAAAAACATGCAGTGCATGTGAGCTGTCATCACAATTCCCAGAATGATATGGGAAGAGAAACAGACAGGTTTTTGATCGCTAGAAATCTTCTCATGACTCTTTCACTTCGGCCAAAAATATGCACTCCAGTGGGAAAAAACAAGCTTCAATATTTTATGACCTCTCCACCCAATCAACATTTCCTGTCTTGAAACTCTTCACTCTCTTCCTCTATAATCTAAACGCATCGACTTTTCAATGTCCTTACAGACGCTAAAAGATTCCCCTGCAATATTCATACAATCAGATAAAATCACAAAAAAGCGTGTTAGAACGTTCTAGTCAGTCCAACTTTGCAGCTCCACCATGCATCAACCATATTATCTCTCTCCAGCACTTGTATTCCCTACTGAGAGGGAAGCAATGGTTATTTTTATTTTCAGCAATGTTTTTTTCTTCGCTTCATATGGTGACTTAAAAGGTGAAGGAGATGGGAAGAGAAAAATGAGACCCCAGTCCCTTGAAGATTGTGACCTTGGCCAACGGGTGGCAAAACTCTTTACTCTAAATGTTCTTTAGCACGATATTTATAAAAACCTGATTCTTCAACAACTAGGAAAGTTTCTCCATACTTGTACTGTGAAATGGGGGGGAGGATATTGAGTCATAAGAACACCATCTACTTGAGAACAGTTTGCAATAACTTTGTTTTAGATAGACTGGCATAAATAAAACAGTACAAATGCTGCTAGACACTTCAGTCATAGCTGAGGAAATGAAGGAAACGCAGAGAGTTCTTTATCTCATAACAAGTTTGAAAACTTCCTCTCTGCATAAGGCCGGGCTTGTTTTCAGATACATTTTGTGACCTGATCATGTAAACTGATACTCAACCTGAAGAGATCGAGCTGTAATAAATATCTTTAGAATACATGCTGATGGATATTTGGGTGTAATTTGATTGAAGACTGAATCCCCACGTCCTTGTTTTAACAGTACACTCATAGTCCTAGTAACTATGGTGCTCGGTTAGCCAAGACAGAGCATATCCTTTTTATTAAACTTCCGGCAAAACAAACATTTGCAAAGAATATGTGTGAGGTATGAGCACAAGACAAATCTTCGAATCTTCTTTTTTCCAAAGAACCTCCATAAGCTGTTCACTGACCTGAATATCACATTGCTCGCAGTTCAGAGATAGTTTCATTGTGACAATATTCCTTGCTATTATATCCCACAATGCAACAAGTTTAACAAACTATATAGTTTTTCCTGTGCAACAATGGTGGAAATGTTCAACAGCTTCTTAGAAATATTTCCCATATCAGCAGCCATTTATATAATCTGATTAGGTTCCACTTTATTTAGATGGTCTACTTTAGATATTCTACTAACTATACGCAACTTTGCAACTACATGTCAGTTAACTCTCATTAGAGTTGTTAGGTTACGGTTAGGTGTGGTTTGGGTTAGTAGAAGAAGTTGACATGTTGCAAAGATACTTATAGTCAGTAGAGCGTCTGATGGAGGAGGATCAAAATAAAGTGTTAGCAGATATTAAGCAGACAGTCTACTAATACTCGAATGAGAGTTAGCTGATGTGTTGTTACAACGTTACTTATAGTTAGTAGAATGTCTAAAGAGGACCATCAAAATAAAGTCTAACCTCAGATTACAACACACATCATTCATTAAAATACAATGAATTGTGCAGGCACATCTGCATTTTAAGAAATAATTACAATTGACTGATAAAACTACAGCATCAGTCAGTAAATGAGCGAATACTTTTAATGGACATTAAAATCTCATTAAATGACTGTAAGACGTATGCCTTTGGGGACCAGTCATTATGTGCAATATTACTGCCATGATTATGGGCCCATAATTCTCTGCTGGTTTTAGTGGCATTTAAGTGAAATCCAAAAATGACTTGGATGCCTCAACATTGGTCGTAAACCCAGAACTTCGACAGACTATCACATCATCCCCCTCTGCCACTACATCTGTCACTTCTTAAAGAGCCAATTCATTTTCTATAAAAGGAAATAGAGAGGAACACAATGTGCTAGCCAGATGGAAGCAAAATGAACAATGCAAGTGCAGGTAAATTATATTAGTTGAATGCCAAATAGATTATCTATGCTGATGCTGGTTTCAAGCTGCATTACTCTGTAAACTGTTCATACTCAAAAATAAAATTTGAAGTTCTCTGAATAACAAACTAGCCATTTAAAACTCCTCCTATGAATGTCTGCATGTACAATTAAGTTTAGAACTTGTGAAAATGATGGAGAGCGATATGTCGCTGTGAGACGCTGGCGGAGTGAACGGGGCTTGCGAGAAGGTTGTGAGTGAGGGTGCAGCCTCCAGATCCAGTTATTGCTAAGCGTCTTTGGACTTTTTTTTTTTCACTTAATGCGACACTTTAGGAAGTTAATGAAGTTGGAAGTTGCGGGTTAGGGTTAGCGAAATCTTGATGTTATTTCCAAAACACGAGGCCATGCCATTTAATTCAGTTTAGTAATTAACCTTTCACTAAGTCAATCGAAAAACATTAATAAGAGCAAGAATTGTACTTATCATCCATATAGCAATGATTATTAATGAAAGCTATTACAGTGGTAAGTATTGTTGCATGAATAATAAACAAATAATAAACCTACCAAGCCTATCTTAAAGTATTAACAAATTGTGATGCAATAAATAAGGTCTAATTTAACAATGTCCATCCCCGAAACAGACAGAGCAGAGAGAGTGCAGGTCTGTCAAGTGTAAAACATCATCTTAAATAAAACATCTTTCACAAACATCTATATGTCTGTCTCTTTTAAAGTTATATTGTATATAATGAGTTGCATTTGTAGGTGTTATTATAGCACAATTCTTAACATCCCACCCTATACCGCACTAATTCACAAACCCTGGTTACAGCATTGAGTACAATAAACAGTCTGTGAGACCACTGAGAAAATGCTTCTCTTTTAATTTGAGTAAACATTATTATGGATGTCTTAGTATTTGATGTGCATCTCTTTAGCATTACTGACAGCAGCATTTGAGCTGCATGAACTCCACAAGTTTGTGTAAAATCAGATGACCGTGTTCTCCAGCATGATTTGAAATGATCCAAAGAGCATCTGGAGCTTCAGTGGAAGAACATCTGACCATCTGTGCAAAGAAGTTCACATGATCAACGTCACAAATCTACTTTTTGTGCAAACTCTGGAATATCTCTTTTTCATTTGACCTCATAATGTTTCTTTATTTTAATTAGGTCAAAACCTTCATATTATCAGTTTAAAATTAAATTATGAATGCCAGACTTTCAATGCAGTCTCATACTTTTGGACCGCGCTGTATTTGTCTTTTACAAATGGGGCGAAGGGTATACATTAGATTTGCATATGCGCACTCAAGCCAATTCAGTTTTTCCACAGTTTTTGCACAACAACAGATTGTTCCCTTTTCTTGGCTTGCCTGTAACCAGAGGTTCTGGCAGGGACGAACAAATGTGGTATATTCAAGATTGCCTGAAATCCCCTTTCAGCTCTTCACTGAATGATTAGATCTACAATCAATATGTCCCATTCTTTTCCTGTGACAGAAACACACTTCTCCTCCTGAGTGCACCCTCGAACACTTTGTTTTGATTTCCTGCAGCTGTTGAAGTGATAAGGTCTTAGGGAACATTCTTAATGGAGTCACGGATTATCAGGAATACAGATTAATTCCACAACAGACAATCAAACTTTGTAGAATTTATAAAATTGAAATCTGACAGAACAATAAGATTGTTCTAAAATTCAAAGGGGTTCAGCTTTGTTCCACTAACTAAATTAAAGTATCCTACTGAGGGGGACGCTTCAATCCCGACCCAGTCCTGTCACAAAAAAGACAACAAAACTCTTTAGCTCGCTTTCAATTTCTCTTTTTTTTCTCTCCCTTGCTGCAGCGCTGTACATTTGCTGGAGGAAAGTCCCATCGATTTCTCTATGGTGCGTAGCTGGTCTCTTATCAGAGTGAGACTCGTACAGAATATTAACAGCCAAGTCTCCATAGCAACAGGGCAGAGCTGCCCAGCAGCCGTGTGATTGGTGAAAAGAGAGACAGGGGCGTAGGGATGTGCTGGATTTGGAGGTGAGTGCATACAGAATGCGCAGTGACAAAAAACTGACATTTTGGGGGTACCTCCCAAAATGAGGCTGTGTTTGCCGTAGCATAAGAAAAAAGCTGCAGAAATACAGATAAGTGGATCTGGTTTGAAACAGTGTTTGAGTTAATAATGTCTGAGTTTTTAAATATTCCGAGCTTGTCTATTTTTGTCATTTGACATGACAGCTTGATATTTCCTTCTGAGTCATGTATTACTGTCAGAAAAGTTACAGAACTTACAGCAGGCAATAAAAATGTGGGTGTTTTCAAACGCATGCATGTAAAACACAGAACACCAGTAAATCGTTTCTGTGCCCCAGTAAAATTGTCTTAGACCCTGATGAGGGAGATTTATGAACACCGGCCTAAGAAATAGGTGTTCCAATTCTCTGGATTTGATCATCTCCATTTGTTTAAACCATTTAAAACATGATGAGTAAACAAAAAAAGGACAACACAAAGTTTGTATCAAAGTTTCAGGCCAAATTCACTGTAAATGATTCTAGAGTTCTACAAGCTATTTAGTTTTCATTAATAGTTAGATCTATGATAAAGTCAAATGTTAGTTTTTAAAATTTGTCTAGGTTAGAATTATGAACTATCGAAGCCATCTGTAGCTCATAGTTACATTCACTTTTTTCTAAAATTTTAAAAAGGCTCTTAAAGACACCAGAATCAATTGCTTAGGTAGAGTTTTTTGGGAGAGAAAAAAGTCTTGCTGGCACATTTGGTCACCAGCCACTAAACATTTCACATCATCTGTCTCTGGTCAATTCTTGCAGAAAGTGGGTCATATGGTGCTTCTCTTTTGACTTGCATAAAAATTGTGCAGAAACTGGGATGATTAATCTCACATGAGAAGTAAACCCTATAATCTTACTTAGGAACACACAAATATGTTGCAAATAATATGGATCATAAAATAAAGGCAGCAGCTGCAATTCAATTCAATGTCCATTAGGCATAGAAAATGCTGAATAAATATCATTATGTACAATCAGAGTTCAAATGTGGAGAAAGGCAGGTTTTAAATCATTAAAACACCCCACAAGCGGTCCGAATTCTCCTTCACCATGACAACCGAGGTGAATGCCCCCTTCGTCATAACACACACTGCTTCACAGCTGCAGCAGTTACCGGCAAACATTTTCCCATTTTGACATTTTACATCAGCTTGAAGCAATATGATCAACAAGGGACATTGAAATGAATTTTAATGAGGGCCATGCTACTGTATCAGTAGAGCTCAATCAATATACATTTTTAATGCAAAACTGAAACCTCTGGTACTGAAGATCAAAAGGTCAATGTAATTTGAACTAATAAATAATCAAGTCTTAAATTTTCTTAAAGCAAAAAGTGAAATAGCAAAGAGAGATGTTAGCTTCTTTTTTTCCAGGCCAAAATAGATTTAAAAAAAAATTCAAAGTAGGCCACACTTTGAGGCAGACAGACTTTTTTAAGCTGAAAATATATTTCATTTGAATTTTCAAATTACAAAAAGTAAGTATATTTACTTTACTTAAGTATATATTAAAATATATTTATTATATAAAATATATGTATATATTTCAATTTACAAATGTCCAAAAAAAAGGAAATAAGGAACTAAAACTTATCAAAAATAAATATATTTAAAAATATATTAGCAGTATTTTTAATATATATATTTAAAAATATCTTCAAAAAATAGTTAATATTTTAAATATTAATGTTCACAAAAGATTGTTTGCCTTCATATTGTGTGCAAAGCATACTGGGACTGTAAGAAGATTGAGCGACATTGACCCGGACACAGCCTCTATGTGAATGATGATTGACAGATGAGATTACTTTTAGGAAAAGGACACTGAATTTCCAAACCGCAGAGATTCTGGTCTAGAGTTCTATCAGTGATGACATTTCATTCTGCTGGGGAAGTGTTTCAATTCCATTTCCACATTAACCCATGGCTCACTTGTGGGCATAGGTTTTGATAGGACAGAGTTCATTTCCCACATGCAGAAACGTTTTACCAGGTTACAGAGCTTTTGCTACTCAAGCTGAAAACCCAAATGGTTTGTGCTTAGTCTCTATCTATGCCAATGGAAGTCACAAGGAAACGTCACTTTGCCACCGTAATAAGCACCGTAATAATGTGGTGTTGCTTAGAAACTGTAGCTTCCCAAGCTACAAGTAATATAAAGTAGCTCTACAGTCAGTCTACTCATTTGAAAAAGCAGTTACCTACACTACAATGAAGCCATTTAATAAGTGAATGTCTTTCAACATGTTATTGCCAAATTATATTTATTTTTACGATCAGAGCACTACTTATCAGGTGACAGCATAATTTGAACATTTAATTCATGCCAAATAATTATTAAATAATAAAAATGGTGTTGTGAAACATACTATCCCTTGGACCACCTCAACCTTTTAGGGGTATTCTATTCTATGACTGATTAGAAATGCCAGAAAACCACATATTTAGTCATGAAAATCAAGAAAATATTCTAATGTCTTTTCAAATGACAAATCCCATTATGTTACAGAAAATATAAATGGTCAAAACAAACTTCCTTTTTGTTTAGTTTTCAGACTTGGCCTTCTACCAGCAAGCTAACAGCTTATTAAAGAAAAGCTCTTTTGATTAGAGATCACAATAATGCACTATTTTTTCCAATCAAGCGTAAAAGAGGGACAGGATTCTGTGACGGAAAGGATCTTGCACGACACCGTGCATTCATTTAACTGAAAAGTTCGAATGAACAAATGAATCTCACAAAAATGAATCTCACATCCCAATATAAGGGAAAGAGCAAGGACATTCTAGGAGAGTGAATTTGCTGGCTGCTTCAGTTTGCTTGGTTGTAACTTTGACAAAAAATATTTCTTTGTCACTATGCTACAACTCAAAAAAATAACTAAGTACTGGAAAAGTTACTGTTTGCCAAGAATACACTCTACTTAGTCGCATCATGATTTTAGTTACTTGCTCCCCAACACTTCACTGCAGTCAGTCCATAAACATTCACATTAGTCACAGCTAAAGGTCTTCAGTCAACTGCAAAGTTTTTGTTTTACAAATGTTACAATTAACCCCAACATACCAGCACTCTCCAAATAATTAGCACAGTTCACATCATATAATGGGATCAAAAAAAAGTCCCATGCTGCTTTGCAGCATGCTCCTGCTCTCCATCTGTGCTCCCTGAGCCTGGACTGACTCATCGTGGCAGAGGACAACACCCAGAACCCATGGAGTCAAAAACAACAAATCAATAAATAAATGAAATATACTCATATCTTCGGAGCCTTTTTCTCCCACTACATGGTTCATGGTTCATATCTGATGACTTATAACATACTACATTTGTACAATATACACCTGACTGGTCTTTAGCCCTCAGCGACCCACCACATCAAAAGCAGGTTTCCAGGTTTGCTTGTGGTCGGTAGGGTGGCGAATTCCCTGCTGAATTTTTATTTCCTGGAGGGAATCAACCCGTGGAAAAAAATCAACCCATGGCAACAACTTAAAAGTAGCCCAATTCCACAGGAAAACCCCAGACTTGGCAACATTGATCAAACCACTTGTTGAAACCAATTAAACAACTTTTATTCTTTAAATGTAGGTTAAAATGCCAAATAACAGCACCCCACACTCTGAAATCTGTGAACTCTGAAATATTATAGAAATACATTTGTCTCTCTCTCTCTCTCTATATATATACATATATAAACTTCTCTGCAAAAATTTGGATTTAAATAGGCAAATGCTTAAGAGTCTATGATTGGATCATTATTGCAATGATTGTCATGTTTGTAGATTGTTATATGTTGTATATGTAGCTTTTCATTTCTTAGAAAAAACATGTAGGAAGACACATCATGTCCATATTCCAGGATGACAATGTCAAGATTCAACAGGCTCAAATTGTGAAAGAATGGTTGTGAGGAAGCAAGAAGAATCATTTTCACACATTAAAGAATTGAAAATAACATCATTATTTCCATCAAGAGGTGCATCAATTTTAGGTGAAGATCTTGTATTGACAATGCAAGAGTCAAGCACTAAAGTTTACTCCAGCAAATGTCAAAGACTTTCATTGAATTTAAGGTCAGGGCTCAGAGGTGCCAAGTCTTGTCATCCTGGAATATCGCCATGATGTGTCTTGTTTACGATCATCATTTAGGGTTAGAAGAACTGTTGCCAAACATGCTAGAAACACAATACTTATTGCAATAATGATTCATAGACTCTTAAGCATTTGCCTATTTAAATCCAAACAGCAACTTTTTGTTTGCCATATATATATATATATAAATAAAATTATGTGGTAAATATGTGTTTGAGGAAGCTTGTATAAACAGATGTTTTGTGCTGATGTAAGATATAAACATTGTGTGGGCAACAAGCAGCAAAGTGCATGTGGTCGGTTCGGGGTGATGACATAAATGCTCTTTGGCCCGCAGGCCTCAGAGTCAGTCAGTCACTGTTGGGAGGAGGCCGAAATTTCAAAGCCAATGGCAAAGCCAGATTCAGTGACCTATTCAAAACCCTAACTCTCTTCACATGGTTCTTATCTGCTTTACAGGGACAGAAGGAAAAACAGAGATAGATGATGACAGGAATGAGAGAGTAGTAAAAAAAAAAAGGTAGACGTGACAGAGTTGCGTGAGATAAAAAAGACATGCGAGAAATATGATAAAACAAAGGCTTTTATGTCTTTCATAAAAGCTAGTCTGCTTTCTCCTAGGTATTTGATTTAATTCTCAATATTTCTCAATCCTGACCAGGCAAAACAAACTTCAAATATATACTTTGTGTGAAACTGAAGCTGTCTACATTAAAGTAATTAGAACAAGGACTTTCAAAAGGCTGTAACATACTCAAACCAGCTGAGGTGTATTTCAACACAAGATATTCTGTGCTCAAATTGAGATTCTGTTCATCGTGCTGGTGAGATGGTCCATCTTAGGGGTTAGCATGACCCAGAGGCCCCTGCTTGGGGCCCAGCATGTGTACCTTGATGCGGCCAGGCCCAAGCAGATGGTAGCCATATGTCTGCAGAACACGGAAGAGCAGCTCTACAAATGCGAGGCCAAAAACTGGGTTATATTCACATTTAGAGCCCACTTGTCTTCAAATCGGCTGCATGAAGCAAACACACACACACACACACACACACGCACACTCACACACACAGTCATCTACTCCTACTAAGGGGTTAATATATGCAGTCAATGAGAAAACATTTACATTCCACCTACAGACTTAAAATAGAAACACACAGACAGATATGTCAAGTGTCAGAGGAACAGTCAGCACTGGTAAGTAGCATATTAAAACAACACATTCCCTGCGTCTCAAATATGCCTACTTCCATACTGTATAGTTGGGGTAAAGCAGTATGTGAACAACTATTATATCCGAATTCAAAAAGTATTGGGATGACTTACTAGTACTTCCTCAAAGATTCCGGAGTGTGAATCTCCTGGTCATTTTACAATCCATGAGGCCACGAGAGGAGAGTTGTAAATGGCAAAGGACTGACATAACTGATGCCACAAGTCACACGATAATTTGATTAATACTACACACATTGATACTGCAGTATATAGAACATACTTTTTAAAGCTTGTTTATTGTAAACTGTACAGTATTATGTACTCAGACTGTATGCATTTCGAACACACCTACTGACTTGAGATGAGAGGTGTAATGAAGGAACGGAATGCTGCTTTGTTGATTTTCTCACGGTCTTGCTGCTCAACAATTAGGAAATGAACCATAACATTACATAATGAACCTTTATGACACAACACAGCTTTTACCTTAATCCCATACACATAACTTGGAATTAACGCATAGGTGTGGTCCAGAAGCCTCTGAAAATACCATAAAACATGCCGGATCATGTGGAAATTAGCCTAACCTTTAGGCAGCAATTGCTGTTTCTCAGCTGACATTTACTCCAATTTGTCTGGCAGCAAAAATGTCCTTGAAGTCACTGGATTCTAGATAGAGTGTCATAGCCACAGGTTTCATCATGCCCTACTCGACAGTTTAGAGGAAGTCAAACCGAAACACCTCTGGGGTGGAACGATCCTAGGAACATTTACACAAAAAAAAAAAAAAAAAAAAAAAAAAAAAATAAGCATACAAATGGCAGGTTATAAGTCTTCATTTGAAAATTGCATTTTCTTCCCTTGTTTGGTTTACTCCCTGCTGCTTATGAGATGAAAGCAGTGCTAAATTAAGATTCAAATATGAAAAGACATGACTTGATAGTTAAACATCTTCATTATAAACCGAAATTAGAACCGAAACCCAGACCTCTGCATTCATTATTTCCTTTCTTTCTTTGGAAACAGGGAAGACGATTACAGAACATCCAGACACTTCTAACAGCAGAGAAACATTCAGAGTTTAAGGGAGGTGAATGTACAGTTAGTTCAACTGAGCCGAGTGTGTTTCCCCATCTGAAATGCTCCCTCATTCGGTCTATTTCCTCTGTGCCACTGCACATTCATTTCCCTCTCGGTTTTCCACCATCCAAGCGGGTTCTGGCAAGTTCTGCCACAGGCAAGCAACACTCGGTTTAATTATTGCAGGGGGTTGAGCTCGTTTGACAGGTCGACCTACTCCACTCCATTTGATATGAATAAGTGAGTGTGAGAGAGGAAAAAGGAGGGGGTAAAAACTAAATAAAATACAGAGATGGAGGAAAATTAGGAAAATGTACTCAAAAAAACTTTCCAATTTACCATTACCAATTTATGTGCATCACGTTCACAGTGTGTGCACAAAATATTTCTCAGGGCTTTATTTGTTGAATAAAATAAAATCTGTAATTTTTTTAAACTGGTTGTCAAAACCAGAAAGCTTTCGTATCAAACATCCCTAAATGTAGAACAATGCATCGCCTATCATCCGAATGTCCACAAATGTCACTCTGCAACTTTGGAGGACATTTCAGTGCCTCGCTGCGCTTTGATAGTTTGATGCTCACTGCTGTAGCAGTGACAGCTCCAGCAGAGGCTGTGGGAGACGGTGGCCCACTTTCTCCAGGACTGACAAATCAGAGACACCAGGCAGAGTTTTAAAACTGATTACAAAACAAACCCAGCAGACCACACTGCAGAGACGCAGACGCTCCTCTGCTGTTAGCCTCCGGTTCTGTCTGGCGATCTTCATCAATTCTTAACCTTACCGATCAGAATCTGGCCGTGACCCAGAGCCTCTGGGCTCGGCACCCTGCATCCCGTGTTTTCCTGAGTGATGCAAACAGCCTGGTGCATATGCGGTCTTATTTTGTGGTGACAGTAATTACGTCGGTGAGAAAACAAGCTGCAGTTTTCCTGCTTTAAGCCTGCAGATACAACCCAGGGAGTCAGGAAAGCACAAACTGGAATGTTAACCATGCAATATGACTGATTTGGATCAAGAACACGAGAAGAAGGAAAAGTCCAGGCCATGGGGGAAACGATAGGACTACCCTGCTGAGCGACCCTCATCTTAGTCTTAAAAACAAGACTGCTTGTTTTTTTGTTTTTTTTTTACCTTTGATGCATGTAAACTTATTGTAGGAAACTTTCAAAGCAAAATTAGGAACTTTTGAAATGCTGCTGTTAAATGTAATCTTCAGCAAAAATAATTTCCATTTTTCATATACTGTACATTATAATGTTGTGATGCCAAATGCATTTGCAGAATTTAAAGTAACTGCTTTTAGTGTTTTATTTGAATTCATTTAAAAATAGTATAGAATTTTCAGCTATTTATCAGTTATAAGTCATATGAAAATATTGGAATTATCGGATTATTGGTATCAAGCAGAATTTGAATAGCCTACATTTTTTTTCTATTTTTAATTTATTTAGACAAAACAGAATAAAATTTTATTATCACTGATTTATCGGTTATCAGTCAAAATATGAAAATCGGCTTCTCGGTTTTAGCCAGAATTTTTATATTGGTGCATTGTAAAATATGGTTGTCAAATCCCAAACACTGACTGTGTAAACATAGCCGTTGCAATTTACTCCACAATTCTAAAACTTTTAAAAGGCTTTAAATTACTTCCCAAATCCTTATAGAAAAGCAAATGTATCTGACAGAAAAAAGCACCTTGTTTACTGCTGTGGCATAAATGAATCTAATTAAATCTGAGTGTTTTTGTATTGCCACACTGACAAGGTAAGAACTTTGACTCAGTAGATTCCAGTAAACACAGTAAAACCAGTGGGTTATTAAAATTATGGATACAGTTTGTGATTGTAGTTTTCTTCACAGCCGCAGTCTTTAGCTCAAGCTCGTCTTAATGTTTCGGCTCATTTTCCACCCTCGTCACCCACCATTATAGCTAGTCTCAGAGTCCCTGCACTACCTCTATTCTCATCTATAGCCTGACAGAGCAATACAGGAAAACAATAGCTGTCTGTCACTCACAAGCCATAGAGAGTTTCTGTTGAGGCCAGAGGCACTGAAATGAGCTACAGTTGAGCCCTAGAAATATTAAGACGTTGCCAAAACTAATGAGGAGAATAAATATGAGGAAATATGATCCACTGAGATGTGCTGTTCATTATGGAAGTTAAGGCTTTGGGTATATGGTTATACGGGGAAATATTTCTCATACGCAAACAAAATGAATTTTATTTTTTTAATTATGTTCGAGAAATTCCATTGATTTAACCACTTGGGTACACATGAAACTCATATGAATCAGAAAAGAGACTAACTGCCCAAATATGGTTTAATCATTTACATATAGTATGCATTTTCATAAGCTCATTGCTCTGTGTCTAAGGAGGATGGATGTGCAAGGATGTGGTTCAGAAACATTTAAGTCAAGAAATGTTCAAAAAAACAAGTGAGCTATATCTACAGACATTATTCTGGTAAAAAAAAAAAAAAGAAAGCTACTACATTTATGGACCAAATGTAATGCATCATATCATGTATTCTTCTTATGAATGCATTCAGAATTCATAATGTTGCTGAGCTCATTTAAATCCTAATGTTGGATGGATTAAAAGGAAATAGTAAATATAAAGTAAATACACACTGCTGTTCAAAAGTATGGCTGTCGGTAAGTTTTTTAATGTTTTTGAAAGAAGACTCTCATGCTCACCAAAACTGCTTTTTTTGTTCAAAAATACATTGTGAAATGTTACAATTTAAAATAACTGTTTTCTATTTTAATATATTTAAATATATAATTGAATCATGTGATTTTCAGCATCATTGCTCCAGTCTTCAGTGTCACATGATCCTTCAGAAATCAGTCTGCTGATATGCTGCTCAAGAAATGTTTCTTATTATTGTCAATGTTGAAAACATTTGAACTTCCTAATATTAGACCTTTCTAAATCAGCCACTTATGAGGCTGAAAGGATGCTGCCTTAGAAGGAAGTTCTCTTTGTAGACAGTAGACAGCAAGGCAGCTCACTATGTTTTCGAACAGAGCTATTACATCTGGTGATGATATCAAATAACATTAGAGCACAATTTTCCATTTAGTAAACCGTACGAAACCTCTTTCCCTGAACCCTTCAAATAAATGACAGGGTGAGGCTGTCGTCTCATTCTGGTATACCCATAATACTTTGATTTATTGCTATGAGAATTTATTGTTACCAGAATAAAGGGGGAAATCATTACATGTATTTATTTACTTGAGCAGACATTATCTTTTTTATTCACACCGAAGCTTGAGAGGAGCTAGGAAACAAGACACCAGACGTGTTATTTTCTCAGTTTTGACAGGTGCTATAGTAAACATTGCATTGTGCCACTCTTATTTGTATTATCAAAGACACAAACTAAGCCATAAATGGATCATATTATTATCATTTCCTTACACTATTTTAAAAATATACTTTATAATGTTTCTGTTATATTCACAGTATACATTTCTTTATCATACAATACATTTTTAAATATACTTAATAATTTAAGAAATATTGTTTTGTTTTAGGTGTTTTGTTCCAATATAAAATAAAATACATTTTATTTCGTGAAATTGAAAATGTACGTTTTGAGCTATTAAGGTTAAACCATGATGATTGAAAACAACACAATGTTTTCGAAGTATGACTTAAGACAAGGAAAATGCTATTCCTCATGATATAACTCTTTTAACAAAGTCTTAAGAAAGAGTAGAAGTAGGTAAAAATAAAGTGATTTGATTGGCAGACTGCTGAGTGGACAGGGCTCTCTGACTCATGAGGGGAGAGAGGACAGTCGGAGAGCGAGTTGGGTCAATGATTCAGCTGGAATAAGACTGAAAGGCCAAGAGACCGTGCCACTCAATGTCACTCTCAGCTGTCCCACAACCTCTCTGAGTAAAACAGCAGCCACTTACCTCAACCCTTCGCTCCGTCTACCATTTCCCATGCAACTTAAAAACAAGAACAATGACTATTCATGAGCCTCTGCTTCAGAGAGAGGAATTAGAATATGAATAGAACATCCGGTAAAAAAAAAAAAAAAAAACTTGCAGTCCAATCTAAAACTAGACATGGTAATACACTTCAGCAAGGGTTCATATTTGATGTTCTCATGATGACCTTAGAGTTCTATTAAGTCATGAATATAAAACACATTTGCAGGTGAGACTGTGAGGCTATTCATTATAGACTCTTGATGTCAGTTTGTGTCTTTGAGTCAGTGTAAACACACTTTCATGCCGTTTCAGTGGGGAGTAAAATCTGCAGATTATTCCAAGTAAAAGTGGGGGTGTCCTTTAAACCAGTAGCCTGCATTCACTTTCATTTCTTTCCCCTCATATTTTTGTGTTATTTCTCATGAAAACGAAGAGCAAAGATATGCAGTGAGCATGTGAAAGGGGATACTAGGTAAACAACATAAAAACAGGTCTCCCTGCACAATAAAAAAAAAATCAGTTTCACCATGTTTTTAAGACATCTTTCATTAATACCACTTAATATGGTACTCTGAAGCACCATACCATATTTCAAAGTACCATAGAAGCACCATTGTATTGCAAAAACAAAAAAACAAATAAAAATAAATGTAACAAAACAAAACAAATAAAATAAAAACCGCCTGACATTATTTTAGTTTTAGATGCATATTATATGCATCTCATGCTCACCAAGGCTGCATTTATCTGATAAATGTACAGTAAAACAGTAATTTTGTGAAACAAAATTTTCACCAACAATTAGTTTCTATATTTTCTTAAATTTTCTATAGTAATACATTTTAAAACGTAATTTGTTCTTTTGATGACAAAATTGAATTGTTGAATCAATCAATCAATGTTAAAAATAGAACCCATGAAACATTTTTCCCCAAGATTTGATCAACAGAAATTGAAAAAGAGCAGCATTTATTGGAAATGGAAATCTTTTATAAACTTATACATGCATTTACTGTCACTTTAGACTAATTGAATGCATCCTTGCTAAATAAAAGATTTAGATTATAAAAAAAACTTACTGACCTCAAACTTTTGAACAGCCATTAAATATGTAAAAATTAGCCCTATTACAACTAAAAATCCTAAAGAAGCCCTATTACAACTAAAAATCCCAAACTAAAACTAGAAAATGAACATTACATTTTAAATACAACAAACAAACAAACAAACAAACAAACAAACAAACAAAGCAAACAAACAAAAAAATATTACTCTGTCAGGGGTAAAAATACTTTCAATCTCACATTAGATAAGAGTCCAATTCTCACTATTATCTAACTATTAACTATGAATTTTGCCTCAAACTCCTAATGACTGCTTATTAATAGTTAGTAAGGTAGTTAAGTTTAGGTTTTGGGTTATTGAGGGATGTAGAATAAGGTCATGCATAATACGGCATTAATATGTGCTTTATAAGTACTAATAAAAAGCCAATATCCTAGTAATATGCATAACAACTAGTTAATAGTGAGAATTGGACCCTAAACTAAAGTGTTACCAAAATTTGGAATCACTTATTATAACATTTGCCACAGGCCTTCTTGTCAACTATGAGAGATGCTTCATGATTTCCAATATTTGCATGACTTTCATTTCGAAAACAGAAACTTGAAATGATTCATTATTTGCATTACGAGTGATTCAATTTCAGACTCAGAATACACACCCATGAAAGACAGATGCGCAATATACAGTATCTGACATTAGAAGATTAGAACTTGCTGCTGAAAACGGAACAATCTTTGTCACAAACAGCCAGAAAAGCTGTTTAGACACAATCTTCAGAGCCACTGCCTCTGATATAGGTCACGGGTACTCCAAACACGAGAGGAAGTTACGAGTAATACCCGGGAATGACAAACACAAAACAGCGTTTTGTAATCACACTTCTAGCACTTTCCCAGCTTTGGCCTTTTCTACAAGGCTTCTGGAGGTCCTCATTCACTACCTTGCACTTCGGCAGCGAGTGCTGTTGCCTGGTAACCCGAGCGCTGTATAAGTGCTGCAATGTGAGCCGCAGAGGGTCTGACTGCTGCTACCACTCTGGTTGGGGGCGAGAATAGTGGAAGGAAATAAGGGTTTGGGTCGCTGAGGATTTCACCCACACTCCCAGGCAGGTGGCGTAACTTCCTCTCGGCTATTTTGGGAGGAGGGAATTGTAATCTATGGCAAGCCAACTTTAAACTTTTTCAAACCCCTTATTTATTGATTTGGTACGTGAGAGGGGGGTGCGTTGACCAGATGGATTCTGACAAAAACAATTTCTTTGCGCCTAATTATTTTTTATTACATTAAAGAATATTGGAGAATGAGTCACCAGCAGCATTTTACAGACACGTCGTGGATGGATAAATATCTTGCAGCTTTATTCTACCGTAGGGATTTAATGCTGTCTTCAGAATCGCCAAGCGGCTTTTAACACACTTCCCATATGAACGTATAACCGCAACAAGAGCTCTAAAAATACCAGTTGTTACCCTGCTATCTTTCTGATGAGTCAGAGCTTGAAAACAGAAGCATCTCTTGGGAATGGCACACTGGCTGCTGGAAATATCTACAAGACCCCTGGCTCACGTGTCTGAACAAAATAAAGCATTTTCCATTAATTGTAGCCATCGGCTTTGACCTGAATTTGCAAAAACACCTTTCAGAATGTGAATTCACCGTTGGACAGACAGCTCTGTGGTCTCATGCTGTGAAAACGCTTCTTTATGACTCAGCCAAAATATGCAAAAATCACACGTACCCAGCAGCTAAATGCTGTATGGCTACAGACACAGATTATATTTGGTACAGATGACTTAGTACAAATAAAGGGTTGCACAGGTATAATATGCTATTAAATGAACATAAATAGAGAACTACGTATTCAGTCATTACTTTTTTACATGTTAAAAGCAAAATAAACAAATTAACCAATGCTATTTTTTTAGACAACATACTATTAGCCAAATTTGAGTGTTCATATGATCATAAAAATGGGTCTCACCAGAATGGCTATTTTTCTAAAGAAGCTGAATGTATTTAAATCATTGTCAGATTTCATTGCAGATTTACAGTGTGTTTTTGAGAGACTTAACGTTGTCTAACTGTCACAAAGCCTAGATGATGTTAGAGAAAAGCAAAGTCATTTAAATGAAATCATAGGCTGAGAAAATTATTACATTTTGATGACAGACGTTGAAGAAACTTTTTTTGGAAATAACATGCACTAATAAATGACTCGCAATATGACCAAGAACATGTATATATAAAAAATAGCCTAAATTATGAATTCATGCTGACTGCAATTATGGATTTGACAATATTATCCTTGAATTCTTGCTTTTACAACACTGAATGCTGTATAGAAGCAAAGCTTAAAGCTCAAAATGAGAGATCAAACCTTTATTCCATTGGTTCTGATATTCACCCCATGAAAAGGCACAACAAATAAATATTTCAGAGCTGAAACAGGAGCTTAAGAGATACAGATGGAACATTGAACTAGTCAGAATGAAAACACATCACAGGGGCCTTTTTTATTACTTGTGAAACACAGTTCTGCGTTTTCTCAAGTCAAGTGTGTCCATCTCTATTTATGCTTTTTCCTTTTCATTGAAAAACTGGAGAAATAAACACTTTGACTAAAAATCAATGGGTTTGATATTTGGATGCTGGCCTGTTCATTCTGGCTGAATCGTTCATTATGAGAGGTAATGCGAGCCATAGAGGATTTCCCTCAACACACAGGACTGCTGCAGTGTCAGACTGCATTCATATGCACTTATTCAGGAATAAATCCATGGATGCACACAGCCAGACTCAAACTCTCAGTACTTATCATCATGAAACCTCCCCGGAGAGCGTGCCGTGCTCAGAGCAGAATAACTTTGCAGATATCATTCAGGCACTTTATACTGGAGATAAATTATCTGTAACAAACTTTAGCAAATCACACATTCAATTTCTAACACACTGAAAGTGAAAAGGCCATGAGAGATACATACAAGGCAAGAACAAGCATTAGGGGCCATAGTTTCAACAACCCAATGGGACCATTATGCTGCCTGCTAAGATGTGTCATTGTGAAGATTATTATTGCAGGACCATTAAGTCTCTTTAAATGGCCAAAATAAATGTGGCCAGGCCAAATATTGAACCCTCATTGTGCAGAAATCTCTACCAAAGTTATTAGACCTGTACCATTTGAGACACAAACACAAAGCCAATCAGATTTACTAGAGATTAGTCCAATTGATAACTCAATCAAAATGAACATGTAAACATTGCTTTTTGTGACACACAAAGCACTGGCAGTTTCTTGCCGCTATAGTAACCGTGACGCAAATTGCTGCTTGTTGCATGCACTGATATTTTGTTTTAAATATGATGTGCGTTATTTTGTCCAATTGGGTTAGCGATGTGCAGGATGGTTGAGTTATCTGGACTAGTTATCATAACAGACTAATTCATTATTATTAACTAATTATTATTTTCAAATGTTCAGTGCGACGTTGCATCTCTTTTTTGCCTCGATGCGACACTGCAGTGAGCATTTGAAAAACAATGAATCATTTTGTGCAATGAGAGTTTATTGGTTGAATATCTCTGTGGCGGTGTCACTGTTTTTTAAGGTGGTTCATACAATGAAAGTTGTGTTTTAAAGATAGCATGCCAATTAAAATTGCTTTATTAATAGTTATCTACCGAAAGTCGAGACGCTAAACATGGCATATGTAAACAGTCTAAAACACCTAAGAGGTGTTCAATTAAAGTTCAAAGAGGTTTGGCCTCTATACTTCCTTCCCAACGGAGGTCCGGACAATACTTTTTTGGAACAGTTATACATTTCCATTGGGCCAGCCAGAGTACTTTGTAAAAGAAAAAAAAATCCTTAACACTAAAAATAATCATCAAAGATGAGAATCTTGGGCCCCAAGAGCCAAAGCACTGATGTCTAAGAACAATATGTACCAAAAAAAAGTGAGATATAGACATAGAAGTAAATATTTGTCCTGGATATACTAAATATGAATATAAAAATATTAGTTATGAATGAATGAATGAATGAATGAATGAACGAATGAATGAACGAATGAACAAATGAATGTAAATGTATGTATGTACTACTGTACACCCAAAGTGCTTTACAATCATATCAGGGAATCTCTCCTCAACCACCACCAGTGTGCATCATCCACTTGGATGATACAACGGCAGCCACAGTACAATGGTGCCTGTGCGCTCACCACACACCAGCTATAGGTGGAGAGGAGAGAGAGTGATAGAGCCAATTCAGTGGATGGGGATTATTAGGAGGCCATGATTGTCAAGGCCCAATGGGTGGAATGTGGCCAGGGCACCGGGGTTACAACCCTATTCTTTTACGAAGAGTGCCATGGGATTTTTAATGACCACAGAGAGTCAGGACCTTGGTTTTACATCTCATCTGAAGGACGGTGCTCTTTTGAAAGTATAGTGTCCCCGTCACTATACTGGGATGGTAAGGACCCACACAGACCACAGGGTGAGCACCCCCTGCTGGCCTCACTAACACCTCTTCCAGCAGCAACCTGGTTTTCTCAGGAGGTCTCCCATCCAGGTACTGACCAGGCTCAGCCCTGCTTAGTTTCAATGGGCAACCAGTCTTGGGCTACAGGCTGTTTTGTCAGGCTATTATTATTATTGTTATTTTAAATTTAGACAACCACGTGAATGGCACATAGAAAACCTTGGGACTGAGAAAACACTGGGGGTGCAGGGTGTACCTCTTAAGAAAAGTATTGACCATTTTTTGAATGAAGCGCGTTTGTCTCTTGATAAAAATATTACAGGATGTAGTGGCGAAAGATCATTACCATAAACTACCCTGAGCACTCCATTGTTTTGACGCGATACTCACTTTAATTAAAAGGTAAAATGGTGCAAGTATGTCCCGTGGTCCACCATTTGAATACCACTGGTCTAGTGGACCCTAATCATATAGAAGGCAAGTTAATATGTAGTAATAGAGTTTTAGCTTGCATTTAGATTGAATTAATTGAAATTAATAAAAAATCAGATCATGTAAAAAGTCACTGACATGTCAAGTGTAACTCCAAAACACATAACAAAAAAAAAGAAAAAAAAGTTGAGTTACTAGGTAATAGTGAATTCTGCATTAAAAAAAAAAGAAAAAAGAATGACTTGTCCTGATGTAGCTGAACCCAATTAAAGCGGTGACCATTTAGCCCTAAGGGCTGTGGCCACAGTTGCAATAATGGATACGGGGAAGTTGGTAGCCTACTGTTCGCTTCAGTCATTGGTGCTGCAAGACCTACTGGGCACAGCAACACAGAACATTTCTACTTGAGTTCATAAAAGTGCTCACACAAACTCACAGAGACACATTCTTTTACAAGCTCAGAGTCCGCAGGTTTAATGAAAGGAAAAAGCTAGAGATGTAAAGAGTGAATAGATGGAAAGAGGGAGAGAAGCAAGGGATATGACAAGATTTGGAGTCAGTGAAAGGACAATTGCAAGAGTGGAGGAGTGGGAAAGAGAGATTGAAGAAAAGACTGTGTGAAAGAATGAGGGGGTGGGTGAGATGTGGACCACAGGATATGGACTGGAGGAATTTTGTAACCAAGTTAAAATGCAGAGTGAAAGAGAAGTGAAGACATTTTTGAGCTGAAATGTTCAAACTGTTGAGTTCAAATTCTTCTCTTTCAAGTCCTCTCTTGAAAACATCTGCTTTCAGCTACATGCAGAGTGTGAAAAGATAATTAAAATGAACACAAATTATTGGTTATATAAAAACACTTTTGAAGCTACCAGACGCATTTCAAAATGTCTATTAATTGGGGATTAGAAACTGACTTCAGGTTCACCCTACCCAGATTGGATGCCTTTCATTATGGTTGTAGCAGTGGTGTTTGAAAGGAAATGAATTGTAAGATTTTAACTTTTCTGAGGGGGTTTTACTGTGCAAATTGCCAAACAGCTAAAGCACAGCATGTGGTCCACGTGTTAATTAAAGCACAATTGCTAGACAAAAAAAAGGCTTTAATACTAAACTTTACTAAACGACTAGTTGGTTTTTGAATAGTGACCCATTCATACTAATAATATGCCACAAAAAATGTTTAGTGCAATTTAGCGACAGAGCTAAAAACTGCTAGGAGAAGCTATAATAAATGTTAAACTGACTGCATTTATATAGCGCTTTCACAGACCCAATGGCCACCAAAGTGCTTTGCATTTTGCCTCATATTCACGCATTCACTCACTCATTCAAACATCGACGACGGTGTCAGCCATACAAGGCGCCATCCAGCGAGTCGGGAGCAGCAGGGGTTGGGTGCCTTGCTCACGGACACCTCGACACTTGGTCAGGTGGAACCGGGGATTGAACCACCAACCTTCCGGTTTGTAGACAACCTACATGAACCACTGAGCCACGAGTTCGTCTGAGTCCACGGCCTTAAGCGCCCGGTCTACGCAGTCTAGAACAGACCCAGTGTTTTATATAACTGTCATGAGAAATATCAGAGGGACCAAAATAAATTCCCAAGTTTTAACTTTACATACATAATATAGGCCTATATATACTTGTTATTATTTTAAACATGTTATTATATGCTATGAATTACTCTGCATATCATTCAATTAATTTAAAATGTTTAAACATCTGACAGCCCATACCAAAATCTATTACAAACAAAACTATTCAATATTTCAGCTTTTTAAACATATTTATCTAGGCATAAAAATCACAGAATGTTGAATGCTGAACATGACTAAGTAGTTAAGCTAAGGCCCCATGGGTCCTTTATAGTGCTGGAGGGGGGACGCGTCCTGTTTGGGCAGACTTGCAAAACACTTGTTCTAACTGTGCTGCATTAATACCATGACAGTGGTGTTAATCCACATCGTCAGTGTTCTGGTCTTGTTCCCTAACTGCATCAAGCAGAGTCGACAAGCCCCTGGGGTTTTCCATTAAACCCATCAGGGCAACACCGCATCATCACTGTGGGTGATTCAAGCCTACTGACCACAACCTACTGTCACTCTCTGCCTATTCAAAAGCCAAGGTGGGCTCTAAGATGTTCATTTTCCACAGACATTGAAGTAATGGGAAACATTAATTAAACAGGCAATTGCACGCAGAAGCAAATCGATTGGAGAATAATCTGATTACAAAGACAGAGCTATTTGATCTGGATACACACATTAAGTCTGGTGCATGAACTTCCCAAAAGTTCTGGGTGATGGATTCCTAATCAGGGAGCTTCAGATTTATCTGCGTTATTAAAAGCTTTCCCTCTATTGTCGAAGTGCTAATTGAATGAAGATCTGATGTAAATCTGCAATAGATCCTTCTTAAGAACGATTTGCAAAAGTAAGCGATTTAGGCAGAGCGTCTGCTATGAAGAGACTCCATTGTGTGTCTCGAAATGGAAATCCTTTGTAATGAACAGATAAGCACATATCCAGAGCAATTACCAATGGCACGTGGTTTAGCACTGTTGCGGAATAATCAGTGTTTGACTATTAGATTTATAATTCCTGAAATGCAGGGTTCACGGCTGTAATTGAACGCTGAAGACTAAGGTACAGAATAATAGATTGTGGTTATTTCAATTTACTTGCGATTTGAATATGTTTTGAACACAAATTATAGATTTCCAAATCCCCAAAAAGAAAGGGACTTAACTAAAAAGATTGCAAAAGTCAACAAAAATGTTTTGAACTAGACAGAGAAAGCTAAGTGCTACCATTTGTTTGGTTTATGCGAGTAAATGTCAGCATGTTAGCAATGCAACAATTTATTATTATTGGGAAACATTTTAGAAAAAGAAAGAGATATCAATGGGAAAAAAGTTCAAAATTGGGAAAGGAAATTAGATAAACTATCTATGGTCTAAGCCCAAGCAGCCTCTAGTAAAACTTTAATGGTATGCTGTATTAAAGCCAAACCAAAAATGACCAGCAAATTTCCCTACTTATGTGAACATCAAACACAGAAAGCTTTGCAGCTTTCACTCTGCAGGATCAAACCCTCAGAAGTCTTTATCTGATGGGACACTCGACGCTGGTGGTTCAGCGGTATCAGGGCATTATCTTTCTCTCTGTTCAGAGCTGAGTCAGTCTAAATCGCCTCATAAGAACAACCTGCATTTTGCTAAATTAGATCATACATCAAAGGCAAGTTAAAGGTAAATGCCTCTGTTAACTTCCGTTTACACTTGGGAGGTAGTGCAGTGCATTTTGTGTACAGGTACACAAATACTTTATGTTGGTTTGATCACAATCAGACACCTATTTAATGATGCTTCATGAGTTTTCTGATGCATTGCAGCTAATTGTTGCTTTTGGAGGAATTTTTGCAGAGTTCACTGTGCAAAACGCTTGATAATGAACTGCATTACATACATATTGCATCTCTTAATGAAACCAAACAAAACAAAACAAAACAACACAGGTGTTTTTCCCCATGAGGACCCTGAATGCTGTGTGAATAATGAGGGAGTTACATAACCTTGAGTTGAGGGATATTCCCATGTACGCCCTCTTTACAGACAGATGTGCATTGTCCTTGAGCTAAAGCATAAGCAACAGACCTTAGTCAAGGTAGAAGCCAATTAGGCGTTTTACGCAATGTTTTAAATAAGTTTGAAAGGCTCACCTCATTTATTCACTTAAGAGAGTGCTAGATTTGTCAATAATACACTTGAGAACCAATTCTCTCCATTTTGTAACCTGTTTTTTCCCAATACTGAAAAATAAGTGTTAAAGGGGACATATTATGACCTATTATCCAAAGTCTTTATTTTGTTTTTGGGGTCTAATTTCATGCTTGTGTAATGAGTAACAAGGCCAGTAAGAGTAAACCACACTCCTCTGTCCTCAAGAAGCGCATTAGTAGCTATGGTCTTTAGCGTCCTTGTTAGCGTGTCCGCCTCCCACACCGGAGATTCTGGTTCAAGTCCCACTTAGAGCGGTTTGAGTAGGACCGTTTACATTTTTTTATTTTACATTGTTGCAGCACCTCTCTCTTCCCATTCTGTGACGCTCTGTTTAGTTCGAGTCTCTATGAAGCCCCTCCTTCTGAAAAGCACAATGTGCTCTGATTGGTCTTTGGTATCAATGTGTTATGATTGGTCAACCGCTTCGAGCGCATTTCGGAAATGTCACACAACACAACTCATCACTCCTTGTTTTGCATATGCCTTGGATGGGAATTATTTAAATGAGAGATACTGTTATGTGTACGTGCCTGGAAGAAAACTCAAGACTACAATCGAGGCGTTACAGGGAGTTCAGAAACAGTGCTAGCTGTATAGAGAATAACTCCCTTTGGAGTGGACTTTATGCTTTGTAACTTTGCAGACCTTTGTCATGCTCAAACAGCAACATTACAAACTAATGAAAGTTGGAAAATTATGAATAAGGCCAAGAAAGACTCCATACACGGACCTATCACAACATGCAGGAAGTGTTTAGGCTAACATGCCATGAATTCATTTTTTAAGAGTGATCTTGGGACTGAGAGGAGATGTACAATAGAAGAATTGCACTAGCCAGTTCAAACACTGATTTATGTAGCTATGAGGTAATTTTCTTCTTAGTGTGGATGCCTCAAGCGGCAATTCATAACTAAAACAACTATGACTCTAACCACGTCATCACCTTACTCACGCTTTCCCTGATGTGTCGTACACACCATCTCTAGAGAGATTCATTCCTCAAGCCTTAACACATTGTCTTTGGCTCTTACTTCAAAAACAATGGGAAGTCTTATATAATACTGAGTAAGCTGCCAGGTTAATGAAGGCCTATGCTTGATGAAAAGAAATTAATCAAGTAGAAAACACAACCAACGGAGAACCAGCAGAGCAGTGGGACTATTCAAGACCACCTTTCCGCTTTATTTAATGGCTTTCACCTATAAAGTGCTCATAGCATTTTGTTCCCAGCTCAACAATGGGGAACTGACATACACGGATGCGGACACAAATGTCAAAAACGCTTATTTATATATATATATAACATTAAAAATCAGGTTTCTGGGATAATAACCGGTCATGACATCATTAACGTCCAGGCCACAGTCTGTGATTAAAACCGGTTGTAACTACAATTTTATACTTGATCACAATTTTAATGTGTGGGTAAACACACACATACCTCTCAAATGCAGACTATTATTGTGGCCATAATTGTTTTGACATTTCCAGCATGGCATTAAGAGTTTTGACCTTCAGTCGCAGAAAACACTACCTCAAAAGCCAGATCTCACTACAGGCTGTAATACAGCAACATGCACCCGGATGAATCACATTTGATTAAACAGACCCTGTACAGATTACTACCCTGCTAAAATCTTCATATTTTTCATACATTTACACCCAAAAACAAATGAAATAAAATGAATTTAATTCTTGACATCAGATATTCGCACTTTTAACCACAAAAATAAATTATTAATCTTGAGAAAATAAGTACACTCCAAACTAGATGATACACAATTTATCATGTCTAATTAAACATTAAAATATAAAAATTATTTTTTTCTGCTTGTCACAATAGAGATAATTAACTCATCTCTTCCCATTAAAACCAAATCACTAGATAAATTCGTCCTGCGCATGAAACAATTGACTTTTTTTACCTTGATGTGTTTCTTAAGATTGGACATAGTTGAATAATTTGCCCATCCTCTGGTTCTTGATGCTGATTTGTTCCTCCCATCCTTGCAGGATATTGCAGTGCTCTTTGTAAAGTAACTGTTATTTTTTCTGCATATTGTATAATAAGCAACCCCAATATTTTCAACAAGACAGGGTCACATTGAGAGCTTATACTCCACAAGTGTATAATTATGCAGAAAAGTGTAATCCTTGAAATGTGTCAGAATATGCCAGATATGCAAGATAAAATTGTGCAATTTAAGTGTTTTAAACAGTCCAAGGCCTTCAAATACACCCTTGATACCATATCCAAAATGCAATATATGCTGTAAGGCCCTTAAATACAAGGATAAAGGGGACAGAGGATCTACTACAATTCAATTTTCGACCCACTACTGTCCACCTCAGCTTTCAATAAAAGGCTGAGATTAAACCTGCGCCGTGAGTCACTATGTCTACACCTTTAAAGGACATCTCAGAAGCTAATCCGCCAGAGGCAGGACAGGTCGCCAAAGCTCTGGCCTACAATACCTGCTTTGATCCAGATTTCGACAGACTATAGGTAGATATACAAGTACAGATATTTTTCACTTAAATAGAATGAAATGAAAATGCTAAAAAGTAACAACTGCAAATTTGACATGAAACGATAAGAGAACTAAAGAAACGTCATGCCTTAGAAAAACAAAAACATACTGGTGTGCATATAGACAAAACTATGGCACTAAAAACATGTTTGCTTACAGTTAAAACAGCTCGAACATGCATTTTAATCTGGGACCAGGTTTAAGCCTTGTCAGTGAAATTGGAGGATAATGTTTGTCTTGTGGATATACTTTCCAAACGTTTGTTTTTAACATGTATCCCTGTGCAATGATTTTTTCTTAAGTGCTTTATTGTAAACAACAACCCTTGCTTGTTTAGTAAACTGAGTGACAAGCCAATATTATATTCTGTAGTAATCAATATCACACCAAGGGTGATGTTGAAGTTATATTGAATCTGTAAAATTAGTTTCAATTGCCCAGTATATTTTATTTAAAGCTTTTTAATAGGTAATCAAAAAAAGGCTGATTTCGTTTTTTTTTCGATGAATTTACAGTTGATCACAATATAAACTGGATCAAAAACCATTTCTGCACCAAAAAAAGTATTACTTTGACCTCATGACACAGTTGACTATCTCAGCAATCAGACGCAGTTGGATTCACTCTCTTGCCCACCTGCAGGAGACCAACATGGATGGTGGTAACTGAACAGCCTGAGGGATGACACCAGACTGAACAGTAATTCACTTTGATAGCCCACAATGCTCTTGGCACTATTGAGAATGCCAGGGCTGCTGTGCGCATCCGTGAAAGACTCCCTTTGTGAACGGGAAAAAGCCAGCTTAACTTGGACTGGACTTAATAGAAGTGCTCTTGCAGAAAACCATTCAGTTACCACCTATCCAAGCTCATTGATCCAGTGACGGCCTTTTGTTTGTACTCGTGTTAATGTAAATGTCCTTAGCTGAAGGACCGGGTGGTTTGCATGTCTGTTCTGATATGGTTGCAAACAAACGAGGAAAAAAGACCACAAAATGCAAATAATAAAGTCAAATAGGCCTATGTAATTTAAAATAATAAACCTGTAATGTTAGCTTCTATTAATATAAAATGTACAGTCATTTTTCTATATTTACCTGTTAACATTTTAACAATCATGTAAAATATTATTATTATTAATTATTAAAAGTTAATTATCAATTATCTAAATTAATAAACAAATGACATGGAAATATATAATATTAATTATTATTATTATTATTATTATTGAATTAAATACAAGGTTTTATTTTTGTATGTGCTATTATTAAAACAATCAAACAAATTGGAAATGGAAATGGCATGGTAATTACATGTATAATACTACTACTGCTAACAATACTAATAATATAATCATCATCACCATCATCATTATATAATTATTTTTTATAACCGAATAAAACTATTGCTATTATTATAATGAATAAATAAATGCTAATATTAAGCAGTATTCCTGTAATATTTTATTTTAAGGACATTTTTGTACAGTAAAGGATTTTTGTACTGTGTTGAGTTGATGTCCAATGTCCAATATGGGTCCTGACTGTTATTGTCACATCAACAGCACCTGAAAATAAAGCAAAAGCTGTTGCCAACACGGCTCTACCGTGATATCAGATTTGCATCCTGGAGTCCACTGAGCACATTGGCAGGCACAAGATTGAGTGCAGCTTTCAGTCAGCCTACTGTATTTGGTCTCTAGCTGCCTTATCGATTATCTGTTTTCTGCATAGTTAACACCTCCGCCAAAGGCTCCGAGGCCAATCCGAGTGAATTCCCACAGCTCTCCGACAGAGATGTTCACTCTCACTTCTACGTCATAGGCACAGTCACATACCCAGCACGAAGCAATGAGTCAAACGCTCCTGTGGCACAATAATGATGGTATAGCTCGCTCGCTGATGCACGGTGACACAATTCCGAGTGAGATCCAAAAAGAAGTGACAGCTCAAAGCTATGAACATCAAATACATTATTAGATCACTTTTAACTCGGGCGTAACATCAGTACAGCCAAGTGCATAAGCTACTCTTCGTGAATGTTTCTTTTTCTAGTATTTATAGGATATAGTCTTCTTAATTACTTCATTTAAATAAACCAACAATACACCAAAGCTAATGAATGTGAACATGAATAGCAGCCTCTTAAAGTTAAATTACTCCAGGCATGACTGCAGGGGAATTCTTCCAATCAGCACGCATTAAAAATAAACACATACAATACAGGTGTTAATGAGGGCATTTGCATTTCTGCCAAAAAATTGTTCACACTGAAATAAGGCAATAAATCATGCTTATTTTTTTCTAAGCATTTGGACCAGATCTGTGTCAGTTAGAGTTTGCACAAGAACTGCAGTTCAAACCCAAAAGGACAGTGTGAAAAGAGGCATTAAGTTAAAGGAAAGACATCAAAGTCTGAAAACAGCCTTTAAGAACAAGGTTTGTGAGCATTTTGTCTTCAAATAGGAAGATTTAATTTCCAAAAGAGCACACACACGCAGGCACACGCACGCACGCGCTTCGAGATCCGATGATAACGTCCACGCCTTTAACGGTGAGATCTTTGATGGCTAAACAGTCCTATCCTGGACACACAAGCTCTATTGCAGGTGGGGCATATGTATGTGATGATGGTGGTAGATTGGCAGCTATGGCTGCATTTCTCCTGGCTTGCTTCTGCTGTTTTCTGGTTGTCCTCTCCATCTCTAGTGTACAAACCCCCTCTCCACATAGCTGTCGCCAGATGGTGCGGTCAGCAGCAACATCCTCCAGATCCTCAGGTCTGATCTTACACTTTCTCAAGGCGTTCTTCATCTGATCTTTATAGCGCTTCTTCGGACCCCCAGCTGAGCGTCGACCATGATGTAACTGGCCATATAGTACTCTGCGGGGCAGACAACATGGTGGCATCCTTATCACATGCCCCAACCACTGCAGTTGGCGCTGGGTAATAATAGTTTGTCTTTTTAAGTACTTCAGTGTGAAGTACATGATTACGCCAGGTAATTCCCAAAATGCGCTGAAGGCAGCTTATGTGGAATTGCTCTAAGGACTTGATGTGACGGCAGTAGGTTACCCATGCTTTACGGCTATAGAGGAGCGTGGTGACACAGACCGCTTGGTATACGGCGATCTTTGTGGATAGATGAAGGTTCTTATTATGAAAGACTCTGCATCGAAGTCTTCCAAAGGCAGCTGATGCCTCTTTAATTCGGCTCTGGATTTCATTGTCGATGCTGCTATCCTCAGAGAGAAAACTCCACAGATATTTGAAAGATGGCACTACTGACAACTGTTCATCTCCAACAGTGAAGGCAGGAGATGTGGGTGGGACATTGGCAGTCCATTGGCAGACCACTTCTGTCTTGGTGGTGTTGACAGTCAGCCCCATCCTGCTGTACATCCTGCCACAGCAAGGACAGTTTGAAGATCCTCTGGAGTATGGGCCACAAAAGCACAATCGTCTGCATACTCTAGCTCCAGTGTGCGCTAACACACATCCCTGCCTCACCCCTGTGCGTACAGGGAACGGCTCAGACTCTTGTCCGCCTACGGTCACCCGAGCAATCATCCCATCATGGAATTGGCGGAGGATGTGAACAAACTTATCTGGACATCCAAACCTGAGGAGGACATCCCATAAGAGCTCTCTTTGCACAGTGTCGAATGCTTTCGAGAGATCGACAAAGGCCATAAACATGTCCTGATGTTGCTCCCGGCACACACACACACACACACACACACACACACACACACACACACACACACACACTGATGCCTTGATATCAATCAATAGAGCCTGGTTGTAATTATATATTTGGTCACTTGACTGAGAGTAAAAGGATAAGATTTGAGGATGATGGAAAGCGTGTTAAGAGAAAACAATTCAAGTGGGGCAGCACTTTAAAGCCCTGATGAGGAGGCTGTCAGGTGAATATAGGACAGATATTGACTTCTGCAGTACTAACATTCATCTAAGAGGACTATAGGAGACCTCATAAATATGAAATATAGCAGACCAAGGAACTAGATTTTTCAAAACGATGATCCGTCAAAGTTTGTCGCAATGTTAAGTTGATGGAATTTTTCAGAGTTTTAATAGACATTTTTAGGAAACCCGTTAGTCGGATCAGTTAGAAAAGATATAGCACACTAACCCAGAACAGTCTAAAAGTCTGACCCGAGTTTGGGTCAGAGTTAAAGATAGAGTTAGAGTTGAAAATGTTAGTCTCAGAAGAAGCATTTCAGTGGCTTTCTCAAGCCAACTTAATTATTATTAAAATGTAACTATTTATTATATGTTTTATTTGAGTTAATTTAATAATTTCATATTTAATTTTGCAAACATGTTGTCTTTATTATTCCATGCTTACTAGCGTACAGTATGTTGAGTCTTGGAAATATATAGCTTCCTTTAAACGTACCATATTTGGGGTCCTTATTATTATTATTATTATTATTATACTTTATTGTCCCATTCCTGGGAAATTTGTCTTGGACAGCATGGCACGACCAGTGCACAACATCAATCACACACAACACAATGCATAAAATAACATGCAATAATAAGCAATAACACAATTCAATGAATTATATAAAAAAAAAACTAGCAACATACTACATCAATTAAATAAATAAAAAATCTCTATTTAAAATTTTGATCGCAGTTGGAACAAAAGAGTTTTTAATAACGATTAGACTTGCACATCAAGACCCTGAATCTTCTCCCTGATGGTAGCAAATTAAAATACTTGTGTAAAATATGTGTATCATCAGAGACAATTCTTTTAGCTTGCCTTGAAATAGATGCCTCGTACAGTTCAAGTATGGTTCGTTTTTTTCTCCCACCCTATGATTTTTTGAGCTGAATGCACCAGTCGTGCTAGTTTTGATTTAGATTGAACAGTCAGATTTCCATACCATGCAGTAATACAGTATCTAATTAAGCTTTCAAAAACAGACTGATAAAATAGAAACAAAATCCTCTGGTTTACTCCAAACATTTTTAACCTTCACAGGGAGTATAGCCTCTGCTGCAGTCTGGAACAAAGACTGTCGATGTGAGAAGACCAGCATACTAAATTGTCCATATAAACTCCTAAGTATTTATATGAAGAAACCTGTTCAATAATATCACCATGTATTATTACAGGGCTATGGTCTCCCACAGACCTAGGATCAAAAATCATTTCAACAGTCTTCCTTTCATTTAAAACCAAAGAATTAGTGTCACAACATGTTGTCTAATTATTCCATACTAGCGTACAGTATGATGAGTCTTGGAAATATATAGCTTCCTTTAAATGTACCATATTTGGGGTCCTTAGCATCAAAACCCCTTTAAACAAGAAGACTTATCTGTACACTAATAATGTTACCGGTAAAAATGGCAAAGTAGTATCTTAGAAGAAATAAGGCAAATTTTCCATGCAATGACAATATTTTTTCTAATAGCATAGGCATCTGTCACGTTTTAGTCCAATGATGATGAAGAAGATTCAAATGTAAGCATGTTTAACCAAGTAAAGTCAGGCAAACACACAGGGATATGAGACAGTGTGCAACGGTGCAAACAATACCGGACCACGACAGTAAGAAACAGAGGAACTTAAATACACAAGGTGATAAACTCAAATTACAAACAGGTGTGCTCTAATTAGGAACATAATGAATAACCATGACAACTGATAAATGACGTGCAAACAGGAACATAGACAGACTGCAACAAAACAGAAATATAATACTAGTCTGTGGAACTACAGCTAAACTGAACAGTGCTGAACAGCATCATTGCAGACACTCTGGATTTCCCAGATTTTGATGTGTTCCTCTGGAGAAAACCTCTTGATTTAGCTCCTAACACAGTAAGCTCACTGCAATACCTCAAGCTAAAGAGCCGCCTTGCATCTGACTCATCATGATGAAGGACCCAATAACTTTTCCCCACGTTTGTCCCTCTAGGTTTCAGCTGTGTATAGAGCTGATCTGTGAATGATTTAAGATAAGGCCTCTCAGTGTGCAGAAAAAGAGCATATGACCTTGCCCTGAGTGACAGTGATATGAACAGCCTACATATAAATACAGTCCTTACAGTTGCATATACATGCTCAGCCTTAATATAAAACAAATACGCCATGGAATATTTGATTTGATTTGTTGATAAATCGTGTATGGTGATACAAGTTTGGTCTGTTACAATTTAACACATAATTTGTACACTATTAAATTAGTTATTTATAGTTTATAGTTAAATATAGTCATTATTGTACATTAGTCATTTAAATAGTTGTTTCTGTCTACTAAAATTCTGGACTGAATAAAGTATTTCAGTCCAAATAAATGGATTAAATGTAATGAATGACAAAAAAATATTGACTAAATTTAGTGTCTTTAGTGTCTTTAGATAAACAAAAAATACAATAAAAAATACAATAAAAATATCTACAATCAAATACTTGGTAACACTACAATAAGGCATCATTATTAAATACTTGAATGTAACATTAACATGAATTGAGCGTCAGCGTCAGTTCTGGCAGGCCAGGTAGTCAAGATGCTGCTAACGCTATTGGCCAACAACACTGTCTCATCAGCGATCTGCTCAGCTGAGCCGCATCAGCGCATCAGCTGTTTCTCTCCCCTCGCTGCTAATGAATACGCTCAAATAAGGGCGCCCTATTTGAGCAGATTCAGTTCGCTCCTAACTGCTTTGCTGCTTGCTGCTCGCTCTCTGCAACCCACCACCTCCCCAGCTCCTCCTTGTTGTGTATAACGTGGCATGTGCTATTCTGTCATCATTGCTGCTCTGTTCATGGGGGAATAGTTCTGCTCTCCCAGTACTAAACTGTGAGCGTTCCCTAATGCTGCTGCTGTCAGAGGTCAAAGGTCAGAGGACTCCCTGAACAGAGCCATACCGCCAAATTTTAATTATCAGCTTGAATTGCAATTTATCAATACAAATTTCCTAATGTTTATTGTCATGTGTGTTCTTGACTTAATGGACCTGACAGAAATGTATTTACTAATGATGCCTTGTTGTATTGTTACCAAGGATTTGATTGTATATGTTCATGTTATGAACTGATGTTAACAGATATAACTTTAATCTTAAAAATGTAGTACTAGATTTTGAGATTAAAATTAACTAAGATTAATAAATGCTGTAGACTAGAGGTATTTCTCATTCTTAGTTCATGCTAACTAATGTTAACAAATGTCATTATTTAATTAGCTGACACTATTTATACAAAGCGACTTTCTACAGGGGCAGTCCCTCTGGTATAACACAGAAACTCACACACTCAGAAACACTCACAGTTCACAGATTGTCCTATGAACAACAGCCCTTTGGGTTATCAGCCATGACCTTTACTATGTATGCCATCATAACCTATAGCATACGAAATGCCCATTAGGTACCAAGCGGAACATCTTTGTTGATCCTGGAACAACATTCCAACTGACCAATGAGATTTGAGAGGCAAGTTTACAGTTTATGTCAATAATAGGCTTACAATCAGGTTCTACATTAGTGTTATACACCTATCATTTCCCTTTTAGGGATAAATTATGGGTAGGGTTAGGTTTAGACAGGGATGTTGATCCAAGAACATGTCTTAGAAAAGCACGATGACCATTCTCATTCTTGTCATGGCAGGACAATAATTATGAAAATGCATAAAACATGAAAAGTAGCCATATAAATTAGGTGTATTACATAACAGCACACTGGAGATATTGCACTGAAATGTTAAATGTGGACAGTGAGGGAATCTTCTCTGGTGAAGTGAGGACAGCGTGGGTCGTGTAACTATGTTTACAGAGAATCATTTCCTCATTCGTTTAGAAAAGATCATGTTCTACGGGAGTAGGCAGGTAGAGGATCCTGAATAAATTATCTGGGTTTCTGGTTTCTGTTCCATGGGACTGTAAAGGTGTTCGGCTACTTTTGGCGGAATGAAGTATGTTACGGTGAGATGTCAAAAGCTTTTCGGACGCCTAAAATGTGATTCCTGGGCCTACTATATTATATTACTGATGCAGAACATTTGAGAGAATACTTTAAGTGTATAAAGTCAAACCTTTAGGGTGACAGGTGCTGTTACAAGGACATCTGACCGACATGTCAGCTGGTTTCTGGGGTCTACTCTTTAAATATGATGAATAAAGTTCCAAACCTGCATCATTTACTTTCTTCAGAGCAAACCACAAAAGCTATTTTGAAAAATGTCTCTGGGATTTTTTGTCCATTCAATAGTCAATGGCATCCAAAAGAACATTGTACACTCTGAAAAGTCTGTAAAAATAGGGCATAATATACAGTTAATATGAATGGATTTTTCACAGTGGTGTTTTTCCCGTATTTTAAATTACACATAGCATTGTGTTATGTTTTGCGGTTGCAGGAAATGTCCATAAAATTAACTTATAATGTCCTGGAAGAAAATCACCAGTACCTTTTGCGTATTGACCAAAAAAGGAAAGAAAAATAAATATTTTACAAAATATATTCTTTTGTGTTCTACAGAAGACAGAAAGTCTTGCAGATTTGGAAAGACAAATTTGAAACATATTCACATGTTTCTGTAGCTTAATGCAAGTAATATATTACATCATTGACATATTCAGGTCTAGAGGAGAAAAAAAAGTAATTTACTAATCGTAACTAATAGTAATTTTTCACAAAAATGAATGCTGTTAAAATATGTGAAGTAAAGACCACCAGCCTCAACCCTTTATGAGCAGACAAACTGAAGTTTCAGGTCAGGAAAGATCGGAGGAAGAGACGCACAAACACTTTATTTGTACTTTATGAACACTGATTATTAAACAGTCCCTTTAGAAAAGCAGTTATTCGTCTTTGATTCAATTCAGTCACTTGCACTTGCATCAAATAAAACATAAAAACAGCAACGGTCAAACTATTGTTCTTATGGTTTAAACCCAAATAGGCAGAAACTAACATTGCATTTACTCAAAGACTAATTTTATTCACATTCAGTGCTATCAGTTGATTTTAGATTTCCTAGAATTTTAGGCCAGATTCACTAAACAGGGCAAATTACAAACGTGCCGACGGGAGTGGAAACTTCTGCACGTGAACACAATCTCCCAAGGGATGTGCAACTTAGTATCTGGTTTAAGACATGCTTTTTTTGGGCGGTAAATAATAGTGCAAATACCAGTTAATTGACTAGAGCAAACCTTAGTAAATCACCTTGCATGATTAATTTACATACTCTCCTCCCATACATTTTACATCTGAAAGGGAAACTCCTACAAATGCATAAGCAATAATAACTGTGTCCACGCCTTTTCAACACAAATTTTTCACAGCGTGTCTTTAGTAAATCCTGCAGTAGTTTAGTAAATCTGGCCTTAAGTTGGCACATATAACATGACTTTTTAATGTCCAGAAATGTAGCACAATTGTAAAGAAAAACACAAAAGTTGTCACACACTCAAGAGTTGATTCTCATGCACAGCTAACAGAAAAAATAAGAAACTGATTGTCATGACAACAGCAATATTTAAGATGTAGAGTGAGAAGGATAGGCTCACTAGACTGAGATATTAGTCATAACTACACCAGGCAGAACAACATTAATTATAAAAAGTCATCAGTTTTATTTGCTTTATTGATATATTCATATATATTGAATTATGGAACAACCCCCCAAAACCCTCAATACACTCACACAGTAGGGAATGACGCTGGAAACACCAAGGTCGTATGTTCAATTCCCAGAGAACACATGAACTGATAAAATACACAGCTTGAATACACTGCATGTCGTCTTCGGATAAAAGCGTCTGCCAAATGCCTAAATGCACCTCAGACTGCTCACGGTGGACGTTCATTCCACATTATGTACTGCAAGTCACTTTGGATAAAAGTATCTGCTATAAGACTATTATAGTGAGATGTAAGAAAAGCAATCTTTCTGTGTCCTCTTCACAATCATATATTTCTAAATGTTCCATAACTGGAGGTCATGTATCTTTTCAACACATTTAATGATCAACGTGCACCACCACAAGCTTCTGAAACGGTACACTACACTAACACGAAAGTCTGTAATAGGTGTTCAACGTCTGATTTGCACTACTTCAACCTGCACACCAAGTAAGGGCAATCAGGTTTAACCTGCTAAATCTAATCAGAACGCTTCTGTGATTCATTCACCGGTTGTCACACCTCAATATGTCCATTTCGCCAAAGTTGACTCAGTACTTCTTTCTCTAAAGAAAAATGCAAGCAAGCGAAGGCCATGCACAATGAAATCTTTGACTTCTCCATTTTTAATACAACCTGGCCTGAATCTCACCCCCTCCATTAACTAATTAAACACTATTATCATTTCATCAGCCTTTTTAAGAAAAGGTCTCATGAATATGAATAAAACATTAGCGTTACATTATAGAGGGTTTTACATGGGAACATTTACATGACGCGAGTGGCTTTCCTCCGCCAGGAAAGATCATTTCAAGGCCAAGCAATCTCTGGGCCATTAAAAGACAAATTATTTTCATAATTAATGCACATACATATGTGACCCTCTGTGAAAGCTGAATAAATGCATCTAGACAGTCGCTCAAAAACACTGACAATAAACGCCAGAGGACCAACTGCTATCTTTGCTCTTTTTTCTTAGCTTAGTTAGGCACTACTGTCTAGTTCAGTAATGCCCTTATTGAGTTTCTCTTTTTCTCTCTTGTCAAACAGTCTGATAATAATTGTTCAAAGCTGCATTGGTGCTCTAGCCTTTGTTTCAATAGGACACTTCTTGTTCTTAACTAAGCTAATTATCACCAATTATGTGATGATGCTCCTGTTTTACCACTCTTTGGCCTTCCACTTAACCAATATTGACTCCACAACTGTTGCTGAAGATTGTCTCAGTTATTGACCCAAAAGGAGGGTAAATTAAGGGGAGTTGCATCAGTGTGGCCCTTGACGGCCCATCGAGTCGGTGTTATATTGGACTAAAGGGTGACGAGACCAGACATCAATGTTTTAGTGCCTGTCTGGAGCTGTCTTTGTTTTGTTTGTTTGTTACAGTGTGTTCAGAGCATCCACAAAGGCACAAAAATACACTATAGATACTACTCAATATAAATTGGACATGCTTGTTTAAAATAAAGTAATATAATAAACAAAAATATTTTTAGACCAACCGTTATATATATATAGTTTTGGACTATATTTATATATATATATATATGTATATGTCAATAATAATAATGCTAAAATAAACAATATACAAATACATTTATAATACATTTACAATACAAAATGAAATGTAAAATTCTATATAATATCATGTCTTTCACCTTTTAACTTATTTAATATGAGCCTATAGTTTGTCTCAAGGGCTGGTTTACAGACATTCAATACACAGTGCAATTACCCAGACCTCAGTTTTAAAGATCCCCTGGTATCAGTAATCACTGTACTAAAGTTAGCAAATCATTCTCAAAACCAGGTGCCACAGGATAAATGACCTAAAACAATTACAGCTCAGCTCACTGAAAAGTATTAGGCTACAGCCCTCTCAGCCCTACAATCCACAACACACATTCTGTGAGAAACTCTGTTCAGTCTTACAGTTTCATTTCTTGCAGTTATTTTGCTCTTTGGTTTTTCAATGCATAATTATAAAAATATAATTCAAGGTTCAAGGAAATCGGAACACAATTGTCAACAAATTGTTTAACATGACGAATTGTCCTGGTAAAAGAGATTGAAATATGTTATTTAAAAGTGCAACTCTGTAATTGCAATTGCGAGCAAAGTTTGTTTAGAAAAGTTAGGGATCCCTTAAGGCAGTGGTGTCAAACTCAATTCCTGGAGGGCCAGAGCTCTGCACAGTTTTGCTCCAACCCTAATCAAACACACCTGATCCAACTAATCAAGGTCTTCAGGATTGCTAGAAACTTCCTTGCAGGTGTGAGTTTGAGCTGGTTAGAGCTAAACTGTGCAGAGCTCTGGCCCTCCAGGAATTGAGTTTGACACCACTGCCTTAAGGGATTTCCACATGAATCTTGTGTTTGAAAGGCAATAAGAGGTTGCTGATTCATGACAGCAAAGTTTATGTGAAGAAAAATTAGCTCAATAATGTCCTGGCTAATATGGGCAACTTGGTACTAATTTAAAATTTTGAAGGGCAAAATGGTCCAGACTAAAATTATTGAGCAAATTATTAAACTGTTCACATCAGATGAGACACTTCCCAAATAGGGCCTTTCACATGAACTACCTTCACGACCAGACGACTATTTGATCTAAATCACCAGATGAAACTGGAAGAGAACTTAAGAGACCAAAACGAACAGCTGCAAGACAGTGTGTTTCAGCTGTAACCTCACCATTCACAATTACACTTCCCTCTGAAACAAATACTATGCCATCCCACCTTGAGGGCAGTTGGAGGCCAACAGGCACGTTTTTTCTTTGTTTAAGTCTAATGTGCTCATTAACATGTCATTATATTCTCATTATTCTTATAAGCTCTGAGCATCACAGTCAGGTTGCAACTCCCAACGGAGGTAAGGAAACCAGGCGGTGAAGGTAATTCAGAGAGACCAATTGAACTTTATGGTCACAATCACATTTTCCAAGCTTTAAAGTTAAGAGGTCAGACCAAAAGGGAGACGAATGATAGAGATCTAACAAATGTTTCACCATAAATCACATTGAGGGAATATGGGAGATTTATATACCAACATTTAAAAGGATTTTCCCATGGAAGGGTTTTGAAGGTGCAGTGATGAATGTCAGCTGAAATTGCATAATGGCACTCATTTATTTTCATTTGCTATAAACTGATATGGTTTGATATTTAATGGAGTTAGAAACTTGAAACATTTCATCATTCTGTGGTTAGGAAAATCAAAAGAACTGTAATCTTACCTGTCAACAGAATGATGGTGACATCGTGAATCATGCAAAAGAAAGAAAGAAATTGATTAGAATAATTATTATGCGTTCACATCAATTAATGACATTGACACAGAAAATCTGGATGGGTTTGGGTTATTAAAAAAAATTGTGTGTGTATATATATATATATATATATATATATATATATAGAGAGAGAGAGAGAGAGAGAGAGAGAAAGAGAGAGAGAGAGAGAGAGAGACAGAGATAGATAGATAGATAGATAGTTAGATAGATTGATAGATAGCAGTGTTTGAAGCAATTCAGCAGATGCAGCCAAGAAGTGTGTACATTTTATATTCTAGGACTCATTTTATGTCTTCTTTATAGCGATCTAAGTGCAGCATCCTAAATTCATCTTTTTAATCATCTGATGGTGTTATGAAAGACTGATCATTTCCAAGATTTTGATGTAGGCACTTTTATTGTCAAGTACTGTTCTTCCTGTTTTAAAGTTGAAATGCCATATTCCGCCTGGTCGATTGATGTCCAGATGACATATAGTATGTTATGTAACACACAGGCTGGAGGACACTTTCACGTGGTTATGACAGTCGCTGTCAAAAGGAAGGTCCCATCCCTTGAGCCGCAGACTGTGATGACCTTGAGAATCAAGGAACTGGCTTGCAAAACATATCAAGTTTTTAAGGGCATATTGACTAAAAGATGTCAGCTTTGAAAACATTGGGGGCAAAACCATGAGACAGGTGAGAGAACTAGAAGAAGAATCCAATCACTTCTGACTTGGTCTATCACACTATCGCCGTGTGAAGAACTGAAAAATATCCATCACATGCTTGGGCGGGGGGGGGGGGGTCAGACTTATGCAGTATTGAAAAGTCCTCAGCGGCTCAGACTTCATGCACAGCATTGATTAAAACCTTGTAAGGTGATTTGCAGAGCTATGCATGTCATCTGAATATATGCATTTTTTAAATACATTGTTTGGATTTCCTGCAACAGTATATTTTGCACTGAAAAGCCGGTGGCTAACTAAGCTCATAAAGGCTGTTACGACCTTGGCAAGCAACGTGATGTGAGACGTGATGTGAATACCGGGAAATATTGCTCAATAAGCAATAATATTGCTTTTTTGGCTTGAGTTGTTTTTAAGTTGTGTGTTGTTCTTGTATTCCTTTGTGAATAGAAAGGCTTTTACAGGATTTGTAATGTTGGGGTTTGGAAATCAAATTAACCACAGAAAACGGATGGATGGATGGATGGATGGATGGATGGTAAAAACTTATACTTAGCACCACAACTAAGCTGAAATTGAAAAAACTAAAACATTGATTGAACATTAAAAAAAATTGCATAACAAATTGAAACTTGAAACCTAAATATAATTACACTGCTCTGCTAGTAACGAGCTTGAGTCTTAGTCTGTCTGCTTCTGTTTTTCAAATTTCCCAGTGATGAGAGGTTTTAAAGTTCAAATCCTATTCCTTTAATCCCCAAGGAGGATCAGTGGTATAACAACACCACATACTAAATCTAAGTACAGAAAGAGCCAAACGCATGTTCAACCACAAAAAGAGCATAAGTGCATTACAACATCATACATCTATGATTTATGAGAGATTGAATACGACTTAGAAAATGAACTTAAATGGCCTCAAAGTTTCTCCCTCATAGACCAACGTCAAAGCTCGAGAAATCAAAAAACTTGATTCTCAATTTCGAAGGCAGTGTTTCACATTAGCACAGTCAACTCATATAGCTGGACTGAAATATTACAAGGTGTTTAAAAAAAATACTTGAAATATTTCTTCAGGTCCCTGACAAAATATAGTGGAGTTACAAAGTCTGAGACTATTTTGAAAATGAGGATTTCAAATTCCATTTAAATCTGAAGATATACATCATGTTAGAATTAAGAAAAAAAGCAATAAAAATAAGTAAAAATAATAATTTGGAAACAAAAAATATATAAAAGTAAAATGAAGAAAGATTTACGATTCTTCACCATGTAAGGTAATTATACAAATATTAATGTTCAAACTGTTAAGTTAAATAATATTTGTAAGTCAAATTTACCACTTATCCAGCCAAATATGAAGTGAAATCAATTCCAAATGAAACATATCCATTTCCTCCACAGATATTTCATGCGCACAATTTGTGTTCCAGCAACAAAACAAAAAAATCAATGATCCCGCTACTTGTCTATTGATTACCCTCTCTAATGAAATAAATAATCAGCAAATGCCTCTCATTTGAAGGATTAGACAAAACAACACTTTTCACAGCATTGTGTAATTGAAACGGCCATTGATCACTGACCTAAAATCAGATTGCCTGTGGTAAATATGAGAGTGGGCCAGGCTCTGTTTATCTAGCATGCACATGACAACATATCATGGGTTTGTGCGGGGTAATCCCTAATACTAGTGACACGTGCCATTCTGACTGGTCTCCCTGAGGGAACATGGGACATGATCAGACACATGTGACATTGATGACGGACAGGCGGACAGGAAGGCAAGCAGGCGAGCTCATGGGAATGAAAGTAAACGGATCTGGTCTCAGCCAGGAGCCATCTGCAAATTAATTATTAGAGTGATTTTAGTGTTATGGGGGGGAGGGGGGAGCTAGATAATTAATTACTGAAACATTCCTTCTACATTTGACCTTGCCCAAAATAGCTTGTTTTTGAGAAGGATAAATACGTTTTTAAATAAATATTAACTTATATGCTGTTACTTTTCTTGACTCAGACCAAAAATCCAAAGACTTGAGAACCATAGCCATCTAGAAACAGGTTACAAACACTCAAAACACCTTACCAACTAGAAACACATTGGCAAACACTGCAACTTAAATGTGGGCAAAGTGTCACATTTTCTTCAATAAATGTTAAAAACCATAGAGTTTAATATGATAATTTCTTGAGAACGAGCACAGTAGCTGGCCATTGGGGGAATCCACATCTATCAATTTAATATTAACTAACCTTTTAAAATGTAACTCTCCAGGTAATTTGTAATGCTTTGTTGCTCATTGCAGTAGTTAACAAATGAATTGTCTCAATGCATTCGTTTTAAAATTGAGCAACAGTTTTCAAAGTGGTTCATTTCCAGCCAGACCACATGACAAAGCGATTCTTTAAACAAACACCAAGAACATCCTGCAAACGGTGTTTCTTATTGGAAATGCAGTGTAATTATGTAAATCACAAGCAGTCAATCACTGTCATCTGCATCTTAGTCGCAAACAGACATATATCAGCCCATCTGTATTCATTGGATTGCATGTCTGTTATGCAATGCAGAGCTCATAAATTCCATGTTTTCTAGTTTGATCAGTAAAGGACCAGTCCGTGGAGGAATTCTGGGAACATGCTGCATGGGACAAGAACATAACTTACTAAATTCAAGTGGGTTTGTGTGATGCACTGGCTGGACAGGAAAAACATGGTGGATTGTATAAATGCCAAAATAAACTGTGAAAATAAATCAGTTGTGCCTGCATCTTGAGGCTCTGACAAAAAGTTTGGGAAAAAGTGATTATGTTTGTCCTCTCTTGGTGGTATTGCATTATTTGTGCAACTAAATGTAAATTGATCTGTTCAAATGGCATTTAGTTCTGTCATCCCAACTGAGATCCTCAAATCATTCAATACAAATGTTGAATTGTATATAGTTTTTGTCAAATGTACACTCCTAAAATTAAAGGTTCTTTATTGGCATCAGTGGCTCCATAAAGAACCTTTAACATCCATGGAACCTTTACATTACACAGAATGTTCTTTAAAATAAACTAAAGGTTATTTAGATTATTAAAATGTTCTTTACACTAAGAAAAAGATGGAACTATTCACTGAAAGGTTCTTTGGGGAACCAAAATGCTTCATTTAATAAGGCATCACTGTGAACCCCCCCTTTTGGAACCTTTATTTTAAGAGTGTAGCTAAACTATAAAATTATGAGAAGTTGCTAGCTTGACACATAACTATGGTCAAAGTGATCTACACATTTCTATTTCAGAGCAGTTCTCGTGTCTCTCTAGCAGAGGAGAAAATGAGACAGCTCAAAAAGAGGTTTTCCTGGAGACAGGACATTGGGTAATGAGTGTTTGTGGTGGCACTGACCCTTTGCTCGGCCATCTGAGCCCAGAGACCTCATGTCATTTAGATCCCAGGCCTCCTCACAACACCAGACGGCAATCCTTTACTCTGGCACAGCTACATAACAATTGCAACAGGCCAATATTTTTATTTAGTATGTGATGAAGGGCAATAAATTGGAGCCGTTTTGTGCTGAATTTGCATAGAAAACCAATACTGTTATTTTAGGTTAAATTTAGGTTAAAGCTTTTTTAGGCTGTATTTTAGGTTAAATTAGAGACTAGGCCTATAGAAATATTTTTTGGAAATCAGATTGGTGCCATCTGTTGGAGGTAGTGAGCATAATTATCATGCAATATCATATTGTAACCACTAGACGGATTTACAGCTCTCTGTAGAAAGGCTTCTGAATTCTAGTTGTTTTGCACATATTTGCCTATTTTTTTTTTCAGGTTGTGGATTTTAATATATAATAAGAGATTCTCAAAGACTTTTTGTCAAGTTTTTTGTTTGTTTGGTTGGTTTAAAATAATTTTTTGTACAATTCAATGAACAGTAACTCTTTTTCAAAATTGGCAACAGCAATTATGAACAAAAAACTAAAATAACAGCAAAAGTAAAATAATTATCAAACAGTAAATGGAAAATAGGATGATATTTAAAACACTTTTTTGTTTCTCTGTTTTTTTGGACAATTATACTTTTGCTGTTATTTTAGTTTTTTTGTTCATAATTGCTGTTGCCTTTTGAATAATAGTTACTGTTCATTGAATATGTAAATAATATACGCATAATATGTAAATATAGTTAGGATATTTAAAACACTTTTTTTATTTCTCTAACTATATTTCCACATTTACATACTAACTGTATTTGTAACTAACTGTAACTGAATTTTATTTCACATATTCTCACATTTCTCTGTTAGTTTCACCAGTCTCATATTTCCCTGTTTGTGTGTGTGTGTGTATCTATTTTGCAACCTTGATGGCTTACAGTCTCATGCTTTCATTGCTGTGTGCTTTTTATTCCTTACATTGATGAATAATTGCTTTTATTTCACACATTTCCCAAAATCAGCTTTTTCAATGACACACGTTCATTTGTGTGTGTGCGTGTGTTTTTGTGTGTATAAGTGTGTGTGAGAGTGTACGTGTCTGTTTTGCACTCGTGATGTTTTAGAGAGTCACCCCTTGACTGTTGAGTGCTTTTTTTCTGCATCGTGGCTGATTTGTAGATTGTACGCACAAAAAAACTCTGAATTTTCATATTTTTGCCAATTTCCCATTCATTTCCTATGGGCGGTCATTTATGACCGAAGGTCCCGAGTGTCACTATTTTTTTTACGACCACTTAGACTTTTCAAATCATGTCCCCAATTTTTTTGTGTGTTCATATACCAAGTACCATAAAAGTCACCAAGTTTCGTACCATTCCGATGAAGCTATGATTTTTAAAAATAATTTATTTTAAAAATTCCGGTCAGAAATTACCGAAGAACCCAACTTGAAATGGGTGTTAGTAAGTGGATCAGTGGTGATGAATAAAAGTGAGCAATTTTGTCACTTATCCGATTCTTTATAATGATTGCAAAAGAGCTTTAGGATTTAATGTACTTCAAATTCAAAAGTGAATTGACGTGGCACTGTTTATTAAGATCTACAAGTTGCATATAGGATGAGAGAGTGATATAAGGCAAAGTGCAATACAAAGGCTGCATCTAATTCTTCCCACAGAGCAACTTTTCTCCGAGGCAAAATTCTCAGAGAAACACATAAACTAATGAAACCTAGTTCAACAAAGCCTACAAAAGTTTTTAAAAGACTACTGAAGTAGCAGAAAGCATTGCGGTTAGCCTAAGTGTCTTGGAAAAAGGTTACTCAGCCAATACAACCTTTTCAATCAAAGGAGGCAAATGCACATTCACGGTAATTTAACTACACTTTTACTTCAATGGATTCATGGATTTGGCAGATAAAAGCATTGGTTAATTAGCAACCCATTAGTGCACTAGAAGGGCATGTTGTTTTCTGACCCAGCTGCCATTGATTCCAAGCCATGTGTAGATGGCAAATCGAGGGATGACTATAGTACCGGACCCCTTTAAAGCATGTGCACAATAAGTCAATAAGCCTCTGTCAATCACAACGTCATTTCAGTCAATCGATTCACTACGATTCCCAACAAAAACAAAAAGGCGCAATGTTGAGTGTGATATTGACCACATATGATCCTGATAACATAAAACCGCCTGAAAAACCCCTGAGGGTAAAACAGATGCTGAGTGGTGTATTTCAGATGACAGATCTAATGCAGGGGTTTGTTGATTGCTTTAAAAACACCACAATTAAGGTTAGAACATAATGAAATGCAAAATAACAGCTTGTACTGTGATACAAAGGGTGAATCTCCCTAAATAGCACTATGAATCATGGAGGCTATAGTAAAAATAGAAAGCATTACTAGCAACCACTTGTAGGTTTTACTCATGATTCCCTGGGAGGCACATTTTTTAAACAATGCTTTCCACCGGAAAACATTTAGCTGAGAAAGAAATAATTCCTTTTTGTGTTCTTCATTATTCTGTTTGTGATGAGCTTGTGTTTTAAATAACAAATTCAAGGCATTATATTATAGGAAAATGTTTACTTGCTTTAGCAGGCCAAAGTGGGGTAAGATGTGCCACTTTGACTTAAATTGCCACAAAGAAAAATCAGATAGAGGTAAAAAAATAAAAAAATAAAAATAACAATGATCCTAATTGTATCTCAGGACGTCTGCTATATGCTGAAATTTGTAGAAACCTTTCTATACAGCAAAAAAAAAAATTGTAAATAAAAAAATAGATATTAATAATAACATAAAAAAACAGCTGATAAATTGTTTATTATTGAGAATATTTGTGTGCAGTGAAACTGTTTTTGTAAAATTTCAATAGTTAATAATTTGTATAAATAATAATTATAAATTCATATTAAAATAAAATGACCTAACCCTAACCCAATTCATCGTGATTATTTAAGTCCAGATAGCTCCAACTTGCGGGGTGGTGTTTAATTTCATGATTCATATCCAAATAATTTACCTGGTTTTATACATTTACAATTCATCAACATTCGTACCATATGTTTAGACCTAAATAAATTTGCTTTAACATCAAATTAATTTGTACCTGCCATGTAGAAAATTTCCATTGACATGCAAAAAACACAATTACCCATTGAGACTAGCTCTAGTATACTTTAAGTGGCCAATTAAAGCCAAGCTGATAAAGGCAAACAGTGCATCTCAGGATAACGGTCCAGTATGCCCAACTCTTTATTTGATCAAGTCGCATTTCATGCTTCACTGGCCTTTAAACAACAAAAACAAGCTCAAAATTAAATTAACAATCTAATTTAATGGCATTCTCTGACGTCAGCCCCTTTGATCGAGAACAAGTGAGGACAGATAATTGAGCATCATACGCACATTAACCCCTGAACCATACCGCATTGCATTAACCTCGCTGTCTGACCGCAGGAGAACCAACCAGACCAAGGGCTTTGACCGACTTACGATCCACCAATAAATGATAAAGAAAGCAATCAAAACCACAATAATAATTAACCAGACGCAATTACAAAACACAATTCCACCAATGGCAGGGGTATCCTTAAATGTCCATGCCCCAAAGCTGTTGTCGACATCCCACCTCCCAATCCATCTCCGTTCCCTCCATTAGACCCCAGACAGGCTGAGAAACGAGGGATCGTTACAGGAGATAAAATTTTGCCGTGATGGATGGAGTCGCTCACAGAGCCAGGATAAAAGTCATCAGACCTCGGCGGCAAAATGGAGCCAGGTGTCTGCGCGCCCTACTGCTCAGGAGAGATGTTTCTGAAGGGCCAGGCATTTGTAACCCTTTACAAAGTGAGGTACTTTCTCAAGGGAATGGACTTCACTTTCCCAGTGGTCACAAGACCTCCATCGCAATACTATGACTTCTGAACATTTACTCTAGAGATCGGTAAGGAAGACACTGAAGCAACAGGATTCTCCTCTGTACACATTTTTTGGGTTAACTCTAAAGTACCTGTTCACCACTGGCAAGAAACATAAAAGACTGTGACGTGGCACACACACCTTTAATACTAAAAAGTTTAAAACTTCTGTGATGGAATTTCCACTGGGATAGGCTCCCATATTCCTGCAACCCTACATAGGACAAGCAGTTTGGAGAATGGATGGATGAATGGATGGTTTAATTAATGTTCAGGGCGATAATATTATTATTATTATTGTTGGTGGCATTATAATGGTTGAGGAGATTTCCCCTTCTATTTGAGTACCCAGAAAAGTGCTAAATAAATGTAATGAATTATTATTATTATTATTAATTTTAATAGTATTATTTGTATGCCACTCACACTTAGGCATAATTAATACAAATTATATTAACCTAGAATATTCCTTTAAGTTTAAACCGTTTGTTTTATGTGTATGCCATATTTATAATAATAATATGAATATGCACATGCCAGTCACACTTTTTTAAAAAAAAGGTTTAAACTTAATAGAATATTTTGGGTTAATATGTATAATAATTATAAATATAAATATTATTATTATAAAAGAAGCATGGTAATATTTGAGCACTTACAATGGATGTCTATGAGGCAAACCCACTTTTTTGTTTAAAAAAATTTAAAATAAGTTTCAGATGCTTTGGACAGGGTTTAATATAATTACACTATTCTTTAGAAGTGGTCGTGCGGAAAAAAGACAATATGTGCTCATAATACAATAAAATAAATGTCTCTGTAGTGGTTTCATATTTTTCGAATGATATTTTTGTCCAATATTGCTCCGTCAAATAAAAGCAAAAAAAGAAAGCACTATTATCCACTTCTCTTTGTTCCAATATATTTTATGCTGTGGTCTCTGTCAAACAAGATAAGTAACAAACACATAAAAAATCAATTAATAAAGAACCAGGGCACATAAATCTCCATTTTGTCCATCATTGCAACATTAAGAAGATAAATGGTTTGGCTATGACACAATCGCTTAGGAGGAACGTGGGAGAGCTCTTACCCTCTCAACGTCTGTCTGTCTCTCTCCTTCGCTGGGCTTATAATGATGAACGAATATCAATGAAATACACACAGATGCTGTGGCGCCATTGGAATTAAACACAAAATTGCCTGTGTTGCAGTAATACAGACATTTTGTACTAAAAGCAACTTTTTAAAAGCATAATCTTTTCTGGATGAAAATGTTTTATCAACTGTACTATCTCTGTTTTTTTATATTAGATGTGGATAATGGAGTTTTTTTTCCAGTACCTCATAGTCTAAACTACCATGTCAGCCCAATTTGAGGTGGGTGGCCCTGTAATATCTGCAGACAGCTCCATTCATACGGATGTGCTAATGATGACGGACATGCATTATAGACATTACATGATGGGACACCAGCTGGTAATATACAATGAAATGCCATTCTTTGTCTGCCTTTGAGGGTACAAGACTCATTCCCATTACCTTAAATGTCTGATCTGCTATTAAAAGATTCAATAAAGCCAATGACTTTTCTACTGTTAAATACCCCCCTAATCTCAGCCTTTTATTTCTGCTCTTAAAGAAAAAAAGATCACCCAAGAATAAAAATTGTGTGATCATTTACTTACCCTTGAGTTCTTTCCAATACCCTTTCTTACTTATGTAGAACTTAGCCATTTTGTAAATAAAAATTGTGTGAATGAGGACTAAAGTGGTCAAGCTCCAAAACGAGCATCATAAAAGTGGTCCATATGACTCACTCACTATATTCCAAGTTTTCTGAAGTCATACGATATATTTTTGTTATTAACAGACTGAATTGAAGTCGTTATTCACTGGTAACCTTGACTGAATACTTTGTTCATGAATCAGACTGAACTGGTTCTTGAATTCAACCCACTGATTCAGTGATCCAGTTGTTGTTAACAGCCCAATGAAGATGGATACTTTGAATACAGACTTAAATGTTAGTCTGTTTGTCACAATGCTATTGTATGACTTCAGAAGTCTTTGAGTGTATAATAGTGGTTTACAGTACATATCGATATTCCATACTCATTTTTAGCAGTATCGATACACTGATACCAGCTGTACTTTCTGGTACACTTCATATCTACACTTCTACACATACTCTATTAGTAGTAGGTGCCTTAACAAAATGCATTATTATTATAACACTAGTCCATAAGTCACGACTCACTATACAACTTTTATAGGGCTTTTGTGTCCATTCAGTACCTTTCTCAACCTTTTATTTCAGCTCTTGCCTGATTTCTGTCTTCCTTTGATCTTCATAATCTTGTTTCTATTTTGAACCTGCCTTTTAGTAGCTTATGATAAAAGAAACTAACTATGATAATGGGGAACGTCATCTTAGCACAAAAAGGTTGAGAGTGTGCAACACTCAAATGCACTTGCCCTCTGTGTTGTTAGAAATTTAGTGACCAGTCCAACAAGATAAGAGACAATTATGCTCTCGCTTCCAAAAGAATCCTGTAGTGATGGGAAATTGTGAGGAAGTGAGATTATCTATTCAGTGACCTGGCAAGACGTGGCTGGTAATGACTTTCTTTTGGGTCTCTTGAAAGCTCTTATCAGTCCAAAATGGCTACAGCTGCTTTGGTTCTTCAGGAAAGAGTTTCTAATAGCAGTGCAGCAGAAGTCAGCCAGCTTCAGAGCCGAATGCAAGGATGACTGCCTTATCTATAGCTAAGGGAAATGGAGAGGGCTTCTGTTACAGGCTGCTTTTGTGTTGGATGTGGCAAGGGAGAAATTTGTAACATGCGATCCATGGTCTCGTTTTATCAGACAAAAGCCACCTGAATGCAGAAATGAATGCAGTATCGAACACGAACCAAAGGGCAAAGTGACAAACCATCTATTCTTCAAGTGACATGATGTGATAACTTGGAGTATCATGAAAGGCAGCAAGAAAACCATCAAAAACACAATCCCACTAGAACAAGTCATAAAATACTATTTCAACAACATTCCACTCCTTTTTGTTTGGATTTTGCAGTGCATTGTCCTCAACAAACACTTGTCAAATAAACTCCCCAAGGACACAAGCCAAATGAGACTAACTCTCCACCAGCGGAGCTGTGCAAACCAATCCCTGTGGTCCATTTGAGATTGTGTTTTAAAATTACAGGGCAATCTACATACTCTATGTACGATATTGTCTTTGTGCATGTGGGTGAGCTTGTATTCAATGCAGCATGATGTAAAATGAAAGTGAGATGCTCCAGATGACCTCTCATAGTCTGGCCGATTCATTTAGTGTGGCCTGGCTGTCGGTCTGCCCGCCATTTGAAATAAACGCTAGGGAAAGCCTAATGGAGTGTGAATGGGACTGAACGTAATAGCTGGGTTATATGCAGATCTGAGCCTTCCAGCTACATTTTACACCAATTACAGAAGTCACAAAGAGTTTGCGTGTACAACCAACATCTTGTCAATTTCTTTCTCTCATCATCTAAAACGTCCTCCCGGTGATAGCTGATGGACTCTGTGTTTATTTCCATCCATGTAGCAAAACCAATGAAACGTATCAATTTAAATCCATTAGTGTATGTCCAAGGGCATTGATTGGGCAATTATAAGACATCACATTATCTTTTCTAATCAGCAGAATATTATTTAATTTATTTTTCGGAGTAAAAAGTGAAAGTTATGTTAGACTATTGTTATTCATACAATTCTCTGCTTTTGTCCTTCAACTTGGTTTGAAACCTTATATAACAGTGCTGTTAAATAGCATTTGTAAAATCTAATAAAAATGACCTCAATAAGGTGATCTAAAAACAAACATTAATAAGGTTAAAAAAACAGGTTTTAATAAAATAAAATAAAAAAAGTGTGAGCACTTTTGGATTTTTACGGTTCAGCAGAGGATTGTTCTTTTTTTTTAAAATCCACCTTTGAACTCATGTGGGTCTTTTATATAAATCTTTTAATCTGACAAAAATCTGACATACCTGTTGTGCCGACATCAAATCTAAATGTAAATGAAAAAATAAATAATTACACAATGCAAATGATAACATCTTAGACGACTTAGCCTGGTGAGAATGCACACGGGATGTCAAAGAATCCATTTACCTTAGACGCTTTTATTCTGCCTATTATGGGAACCTGCCACTGGTTCAGTATACCTTCATTAAACACAGTCGCCCTAGGGCGAGATTCTAATCAAGTATGAAAGAAACCGATAAGCGTGTGTGTGCACACAAAATAACACACATTTTTTATTTTCATGTCTATGACCAAAGGTTGAACCATCACAGCTCATTCTCTCTAAGATCTTCCAAATGCCTTTGGGAAATTCTTCTGACCCAGTTATCCAGAATCACACATAATTGTGCGTACGCTTCTCTAACAAACATGCTGATTCACTGAGGTTACTACAGACCTTTGTGTGTCTTGTATAGAAAATCTTTATTACAATAAATTATATATATATATATATATATATATATATATATATATATATATATATATATATATATATATATATATTATAAATAATATAAGAAATTACATAAAAATAAATAAAGATTGTGATCATTTTTATTTTAAGTATAATTTGAATTCCTCGACTAAAATAAAATTAGGCTCAAAAACAATGATTTATTTCTAAATTGCTTTAGCAATATGCCTATACAGCCATTGCAAGATTTATTATTAGTTAATATTACTTCACCAAATGATATCTCATGAAAGACAATGAGTAAAACTTTTCAAGTAAAACTGGCCTTTGATACCAGCTCAAGCCTATTCCCAAGTTCCTCACAAACTACTTGATCTCCATTGCTTCAAACCATAATGCTCTGTTATAACAAGCTCCTCAGCCACACAAACAATCCACAAACACAACGCCCCACTGTGTGACTGACAACCTGCGTCATACGAATAGCAGTTGGCCTAGTGTGAGTGAGTTGTGACTTGGTGGTGGAGAAACCCCGATGAGAGTTAACTAAATATTTTCATTGCATATCTCCCCCAGCCATGCTGCTAACGATAAATTGGCACTGTTGGAGCCACAGTTTCTTTTCTATAAAAATCATGGAAAGTTTGTCGCTCTGTTCAAATATACCTCATTCTGTGTTGCATCTATCCTGAATGAGGAAGAAAAACGTGTAATTAGCTTCTGTCTGACCTGCTACAATACCTACAGAGCTTATTGCGGTGTCACTTGCAGTTAGACATATACTTGAGGCCTATTTCAAACACCACAGGCAAACCACATCAGCGTGGCCTTACTTTGCCCTGGTCTTCAAATGCACTAGTATTCTAATAGAAAAATGGAAAAACAAGAATAAACTATATTTAAAGGTTATACTTAACATTTAAAACAAATATATATTTTGGTAAAAGCATTGCATTAACCAGCCTGATGAAAAATGTCCTGTGCTTAAAGGTTGATGGCAAAAAGCACAGTAAAAACCCTCTTGGACAAGCATTTTAAGCTTTAAATACACATATACAGTCACACTTAATTTGTATAGTTTTTTTGTTCAAAGAAAAGAGTTATTATTATTATTATTATTAATTAAATATAAACAATTATTATTAATATTATTTATTTATACCTTATAAATATTCATAAAAATAAGAATTGTATGACAACTAGGTCCTTCAACGACTGTATTCTTCTGCCGATGTGAACAGAACAATGTTGTAAAATACTCAGTGGACCGTGTTTTCTGAATCAACAGCGTTTTCTGGTTTATTTGAAGTGGGTTTTCAGTTTGCATCTAATGTAATGAGGGAAAAAGACTGGCCACTGCACACTATACAAAGAAAATAAATAGACAAGAAATCTTTCTATTGCATGTCATTGCATGGAACAGCAGTCCGATTCACAATTGAATATCTCTTATTAACTAATTTTACAATGAACCACTCAAAAAGATTAACAGTCTTATCAAAATGAATGCCTGATGCCTGTATCGAACTGTAATGGGCAACAAAGCTCCTATGATGAAAAAACAGGTATGCTTGAGCATTCTGTCTTTTGTAGGGTCGCATCTAGTGACATCCTGTCCTGTTCTAGGTTTGTTTTGATGTCTTTGGTCTGTGTTGCATTCATATTTCAGTCGAACTGTCCCAATATTTGTTTGGGATCGGATCGCTTGTTTGGTGCACACCAGGGTTCAGATGGCAGCGTTCACACTTATTCAAATGAAATGTACTGTAGGAAGTGAAATTTAAGGGTTAGGTTCTATTTGGGATAATATCGCGAGAACGGCGCCCCGCGAGTTAGAGCGCGGGAGAAAAACAGGGGTAGTTGTGTTCAGAGAGAGGGAGACACGAGATGCACCTTGTAATCGGCTGCGGCCATTTCACGATGTTGAGATGTTCAATAAACAAGTGTTGTAGTCACCGGAGCTCCTTGTCAGTGTCCTCCCTATTGTGGTGATAACAGAACGAGGCCAAGAACCCACGGAACAGCGCTGGGTAAGAACTAAAAGCAGAGGATAACTCACGCGCGTTACACTGGTGGCAGCGTTGGTTGGCTGGTTTTCTGTTGGGACGCTTGTTTTTTCCCGTATTGAACGACGTGAATACCGCCGCTTTAACCTACAGAGCCGTTTAAAGACTGTTAAATTTTTTCACGGGCTCATTTTTTTTTGCAAGCTCGGATTACGTGCATTTTCTTTTCTTTTCTTCCTCTCGCTTAAAATGGCGGACGACGAGAATGATGCAGTTCAGAGAGACAGACACGCAGCAGAGGACACAAGTTCACATCTACCATTTAAAATTGACCTCCCTGCTCCTTTTTCTGGAGATGGTAAAGAGCCTTTTAGTGCGTGGATTCAGAGATTTGAGGTAGCACTTAATGTCTCAGCTGTACCACTGGATAAGGCCAAACTTCTTCCAGTAAAGCTTACGGGTTCAGCATTTGCATACTGGCAGTCTCTCTCCCCTGCGGTGAAAGCTGACTATGAGTTGACTAAAGCTAGTTTGAGCACTGTTTTTGGATGTACAACTTTTTTGGCCACATTTCAGACATTTTTGAATGCTCGTCCCCGTAAACCACAAGAACCTCTTGAAGTCTATGCTGCTGAGCTCACAAATCTAGTGACTGAAGCATTTCCTCATTACGATACAGCAGCACGAAATTGTGAAATTTTTCGCAGATTTGTGACCGGCTTAGATCCATCACTTCAACTGAAAATCCATGAGCACGGTGCTGCGGCTTTAGACAATGCCTTGAAAGTGGCCACGCAGTGTGAACGTGCTCAGTTGGCCATTAGTGTTGCCAACCCTGCAGCTGTTATGCCTGTGACAGTAAATTCACCACCATCGGCCAACTCAGTGACTGCGACTCACATCACTGAATTAGCAGCAGCCATTGCTGAACTCCGAACCGACCTGCATGACTTACGTCAATCTCACCTGCGACGAACTGATGAACGCATGGACCAGCTCTCGAGGCGGATTTCCAGCCTTCAGGACGAGGTGACGTCTTCCACACACTCTCCACAAAAGACCTGCGCAGCCGTGGACTACGACATCACAGCACGCCATCGCCAGCCTGATCGGAATGATCATCACTACCGCCAGGATTGCTGCTGTTCTTCACAACACACACAGCGAGGTCGACAACGACACTTTGAGGATGACTGTTGTCCTCCACGACGCTACCAGGGCCGTGCAGAAACTGATCGAGCACTTCCAAAGGATGACTTCTCTGGCCAAAGACATTCAAGCTACGCCCCTTCCTCCCGGGGTCGTGAGTCACAACTTCCTCACACTGCACAATATGACCAATACCCCCCCCCCCATAGACATCAGTATGGTAGCTCTAGCTCTAGCCGATCGCCTACACGAGACCGCCGGCCTGACTTTGAATATGAATACAGAACCCGTTATGCTCGTTCCCCCTCACCAAACCCACAGTACAGAAATTCCACTTACCACAGACACAGCTCTCCATCGCTACCCCCCCATTCCCAAAGTTCACCAAGATCACCCACACGACATGTGCATTTCTCCCCATCTCACAAGGCCCCTTCCTCACCACAGCGGGGAAACGAGTAGAAGCTGTCATTGGGGACCAAATGCCAGCTTCATCCCTTATAGTGGTCCATTCTAGTACAGTCAGTCTTAAATCTTCCCCACCTACACCGTTCATTCAAATTGCACTGGCGGGTACAGACCTTCATGCTTTGGTCGATACTGGGTCAGGTCTGTCCCTCATTACAGATGACTGTCGTAGGTCGATTCCAGCTTTGTCTACCCAGTCTATCAGTAAGTCATTTGTGTTAGCATCATCTGTAACGGGACAGTTATTGGACATAATTGGCTCTGTGATAGCGCCCATACATATTGGAGATGTAACATTTTCTCATGTTTTCCATGTGGTACGCACAGCGACTCATCCTGTTCTAATAGGATGGGATTTCTTGATTGAACACACCGTCACTGTTGACATACCACATGCACGTTTACACCTGTACAACACGTCAGTGCCTCTTTCACCTCCCCAGTCACTGATTCCGGTTCAAAGTTCTGCTATCAGTGTCGCTCAGGTGACTGTTCCGCCTATGTCAGAGATGGCAATCCCAATTTCTGTCAAAGATAATGGTGTAGCGAATCCTTTCACAGACACGTATGTGGGTATACTGGAACCTCAGCCCCCTCCAGTCGTGACCTTAGGCATCGCTCGAACACTAACATCAGTTCAAAAGGGGAGGGGCATTGTTAGAGTTGTTAACCCAACTAACGAAACAGTCTCTCTTGAGGCTGGATGCCCATTAGGTCAGATTTTCTCTATCACTGGCAGTACACTTGATGAGTATGCATTAGTCTCAGCTGTGACTACCTCCACAGAAGCTGTCCATCCAGTGCCTGATGTGCATTTGGAGGATACACACTTAAACGCTGAAGAACAGGCACAGCTCAAAAGCCTGCTGATGGAGTTCTCTAACATTTTTAGCTCCCATTCTCATGATTATGGGAAAACCAACCTAATTACACACAGTATCAACACGGGTGACGCCGCTCCAATAAAACTGCGCCCTTATAGAACGTCACCAGCTACTCAGGCTGTATTACAAAAAGAGGTGTCGAGGCTTTTGGACCAGAACATCATCGAGGACTCTCACAGTCCGTGGTCAGCTCCGGTTGTGCTTGTCCGGAAAAAGGATGGCACACACCGGTTTTGTGTAGATTACAGACGTCTCAATGACGTCACAATCAAAGATTCACACCCTCTTCCTTGGGTGGATGATACCCTCGATAGACTTTCTGGGGCCAGAGTGTTCAGCACAATTGACTTAACTGCTGGTTACTGGCAAATACCACTCAATCCAGAGGACAAAGAGAAAACGTCTTTCTCCACTGGTACCGGCTTATATCAATTCTGTATGATGCCAATGGGGATCTCGAATGCTCCTCCCAGTTTCCAGCGCTTAATGGAGCTTGTGCTTCGGGGGTTGCACTGGAGTATTTGTTTAATCTACTTAGACGATATTATCGTCTACAGTGCTGATTTTCCACAACACCTCCAGCATCTGCGCGGTTTTTCAGCGATTTCGTATGGCTGGACTCAAACTTAAGCCGTCCAAGTGCCATCTGGCATGTTCTTCTGTGACTTTCCTGGGCCATCGTGTTTCGAGTGCCGGTGTCGAGCCAGACCCCTCTAACATAGACAAAGTCAGGACATGGCCAATTCCGACATCAGCCACGCAAGTCAGGGCTTTTCTGGGTCTGTGCTCATACTATCGTCGATTTATTAGACACTTTGCACGCACAGCTGAACCCTTGTACCATCTCACACACAAAGGAGTATCATTTTCTTGGTCAGCTGAAGCAAATGAAGCTTTCAGCGTATTGAAGCAGGAACTGACGTCACAACCAGTTATGGCATTTCCAAATTTTTCGATTCCTTTCATCCTTTACACCGATGCTTCCCTTCATTCGCTTGGCTCTGTTCTTTCACAACAAGTGGACGGAAAAGAGCATGTCATTGCATATGCCAGCCACGTGCTGTCTACTGCTGAAAGAAAATGGTCTACGTTTGATCGGGAATTGTATGCCATTGTGTGGTCGGTCCGTCATTTTCGACACTATCTTGCATGTCATCCATTCACCATCATTACTGATCATAAGCCTCTGGTCGGTCTCAAGAAACTTCCATTAGACCATGACCCTACAGGTAGAAGGGCACGTTGGGCCGTAGAACTGGACCTTTATAAGTGGCATGTCATTCACCGTAATGGCGCTAAACACCTTAATGCAGACGCCATGTCCAGACGGCCAGAGACCGTTCCTCAGGAACCAGATGGGTGTCTTCACAGCGACGCGTCTACTATCTCTGTAGCAACTCAGACTACATCAACAGCTTTGCAGGCTGAACCGATGTCAGCACACTACCAAACCCTGCAAGGGACGCGACTGCCCCTTTGCCCGTGATTGTTCCAAACCACACAACATCAAATCTTGTGCAATTCCGAAGTGAGTGGGACGTCATGGGACGACAAAGGTCAGACCCAGATTTAGCCGTTGTGCTCTCTTGGATGGAAACAGGACGTAGACCACCCTTATGGAGGCTACGTGACGCTTCATCATACCTCAGAAAACTATGGGCACAGTTTAGTCACCTAGTTGTCCATAATGGAGTGTTATGCAGACATTCACGCAGATCTTTTGGGGACAATGCCTTGCAAGTTGTCATTCCTACTTTGTTGATTCCTGAAGTCCTCAATTACGTTCATGGACACCCTTCAGTGGGTCATTATGGGCTGGCCAAGACTTTGGAAAGAGCCATGCGGTCCTTCTACTGGCCTTACATGTCGTCAGACGTTGCCAAACATTGCTCCCAGTGTGCTGCTTGTCAGTCAAGGCGTTCGCCGGTGCCCCGACCTCAGGCACCACTCATTCCTATCTCTCCTGACCGTCCATTTCAAATAGTGGCCGCGGACATAACAGAGTTACCTATTTCCACCAAGGGCAACCGTTATGTTCTGGTAATAATGGACCTGTACACTAAGTTTGTCAATCTCTACCCATTGAAGGATCAAACTGCTGTCTCAGTAGCAGGCTGCATCTTTGACCACTATATTCCACAGCATGGTGTCCCTGAGGCCCTACATTCTGACCAGGGCAGACAGTTTGAATCTGACCTCATAAAGCACCTTTGTAACTTGCTATCAATCAAGAAGCTTCGTACGTCCCCTTATCACGCTCAATGTGACGGGGCTGTTGAGCGCTTTAATCGTACTCTTAAAGATGAACTTTCCAAACATCTTTTTGCATCGGGCACAGAGTGGGATGAGCACCTCCCGCTGGTTGCATTGGCTTATAACACCACCAAGCACACTAGTACGGGATTGACACCCTTCTTTCTGGCTCATGGCCGTGAGGCGCGCATTTCCCTGGATACCCTGCTCCAGGATAGTACTGCTGTCAGTCCAGCGACAGTGGGCACGCCAGCAGCATATGCTAACAAGCTGCGGAAAAAATTGACCTCTGCTTACCGTTTTGCAACCGCTCACAGAGACAGGGCACAAGATCAGCAACGCCTGAACTAGGATCGTCACTTAAAGTACACTCCGTATAGCCAAGGTGACTTAGTGTTAGTGGATGACCCTGCCCGCCGCCAGAATAAACTGTGTCCACGTTGGGTGGGTCCCTACGAGGTTTTGCAACCAATATGCCCCTCAGGTATTACCACCCCTGTTAATTTTGAAGTTCGTGATGTATCAAGACCGTGTGGGAAGGCGAAAATCATTCATTACAACCGCATGAAACCCTACATCACAGACTCAAAGAACTCACTTGCTTCCACCCCCCCTTCCTCCATTGTTAAACCAAATATCCTGACCACATTGTCAGGATCCTCCCACCTCTCACTACACCGGTGCCTACGGGACTTCCTCCTGCACCCCAGGTTCCATTGGAGCCCATTCCATTGTCCCAGTTGCAACCTCACGTTCAACAACATGGCACTCCACAACCCTCCAGCGATACGCAAAACGCACAGGACAGCCTTGTTACTCTGCACTCTGAACTGTTTCCTCTGACACGGTGCACACCAGAAGCTAGACCGTCAACAGGTGTTTCTGAGTTTCCTGACACTCCGGTGTCCACTCGGAATGTGCCCTCCAGGACACGTCAGTTGCCGTACCATTTGAAGGACTTTGCACTTTACTGATTTGCTAAATGTTCATGGTTCTCATGTGTTCTTTATTTGATGTGCAAAGTGGAATCAATGGGAGTATGATCATTTATTGAAATTTAGAGGTCTCTTTCATTTATTATGTTTCAGTATTGCTAAACATGTTTTTGTTCATTTCGACCTCTTTGATACAGATGTTCCGAAACATTTTACCTACTTTTTTTATTTTTTTATTTTTTCGTGTGTCTTAAGGACTGTGTTATAGAAATGAGGACATTTCTTGTTGGGTAAGGGAGTATTATGTAGGAAGTGAAATTTAAGGGTTAGGTTCTATGACTTTAAATAGGATTTGGGATAATATCGCGAGAACGGCGCCCCGCGAGTTAGAGCGCGGGAGAAAAACAGGGGTAGTTGTGTTCAGAGAGAGGGAGACACGAGATGCACCTTGTAATCGGCTGCGGCCATTTCACGATGTTGAGATGTTCAATAAACAAGTGTTGTAGTCACTGGAGCTCCTTGTCAGTGTCTTCCCTATTGTGGTGATAACAGAACGAGGCCAAGAACCCACGGAACAGCGCTGGGTAAGAACTAAAAGCAGAGGATAACTCACGCGCGTTACAGTACTAACAGAGCAATCACACCAGAGTTTGTTTTAATCTAACCGAACCTGCCAAGTGTGAACACACCTTAAGATTCAAAGCAATGCAACATGCAAACTTGCAAAATGCACTGTCTAGTTCTTGCTCGGAAGAGTTTATCGTAGAAGACTGGTGCTTTGCTTCCCATTAGGCTGATAAAAAAAAAAAAAAAAAAAAACTTTGCACACCATGCCTACCGAATATTATGTAATAGCCATCCAATTGGATTTGAACTGATAATTTTAGCTAGCTCTCGCCATTATTGTTCAATATAAGTTAGTTAGACGGTGTGTGGGTGTGCCGTCTGATGCTGAGACTAATTATGCCTTCGCTCCTTCCCCTCAATCTCCACCTCCATCTTTCTTTGTTAAGTACCCTAAATCAAGCAGGTTAGAAACCCAACAGCGACATATACCTGCAGTGTACTTCCTCAACTTCCGCCCAATATCTTTCTCTTTCTCAGATGAAAAGACACTCCCATCCATCAGAGCTGTCAAGCGAGTGGGCCTCTAGGTGCGGGAGCCCTGTGTGGGACTCGCCTCATTTCCCTGCTCTGATTAGCCTGGTTCGGCACTAACACTCCCCGCCTCCCCGGCTTCCTTCTCTTGAGGTGTGTGTGCTTTGTACAGCAATAAAGAGCTGTGGGGCTTTAGAAACAGTATGATCTGCTCTCTTTTGCTTGTTTGTAGATGCGTGACTGCTTTGGGAAAGTATGGGAATAAAATATAAAATTATATGCCCAGGTAAAACAGACAAGGATTTTTAATCACTAACCACTGCTATTATATATTAATAAAGCTCAAATAAAAAAATGCACCATAAGGTGACATACTTTTACCCACATACTAGAATTGTAATCTCACTGCAATGCTTTTAGCGGGATTCAATTTAAATGTTTCTCAAGGTCTGTGAAAATACTGTTGATATGAGGCATGACATACTAAATATCTCTATTGCACGAGATATTTAAAACTAAAAAAAAAAATGCAAAGTTAAAATCGAAGCTGAAAACTCATTTCAGCGCAATGCTTTTGTGATATGAAGCCAAAATCCATTTTCATCTTCCACAGAATGTGGTTTGATTGATTAGTTGATTAAATGTTTTGGACCCAGTTAACTCATTCATTAACATCCATTCTTCCAATATGGATGTTAATACTGGGTGTACATGGTATATAATTTATAAATTAGCATTATGAAAAATAAATAATATAGCATATAACAAATAATAATTAAAAAAATAGAGAAATATCCAATAAATAAGATAATAAATATTTATACATAAACAATAACAAAAGAGTAATACTTTACAAAAAGGTTCAGTTAGTAAATGAATTAAGTATCATGACAAATAAATGAAAAATACTTTTATAATCTAGGTTAAATATTAACTTCTATATATTAAATGTGCTGAGTTTCAACACATGTAACGTAACTCAATCAGGCCTGGCCCCCTTTTTTTGCTTATGTATTTGGCAGAAATTAATTCAATGAAGAATATTGTTATGTGTACATTCCCAGAAGAAAACTCAAGATTACAACCAAGGCGTTTTAGGGAGTTCAGAAACAGTGTGTACTTATTTATGGAATAAATGCAAAATGTTACCAATGAAAATTCCAGAAAAAAAAACTATACAATTGTGTTACTGTGCCTGTTGTGCTTGAGGACACTTCAGTCCCAGTGGACTCTCTGCTTGCTGAATCATTTGGCACATCTGCTCTCAGGAACAGTCTGGCCTAGTTGCAGCATTACACTAGGTTACGCAGCCCGGTCTGGCACCCCAATAACCTAGAACTCCTGCAGAGCATCCCCCACAGTCCTCCTGTTTTTCTTCTTACTCCGTAACTGGAACAGCCCTACTAAGATGTGTAGTTGTGTGCTATGTGTACATAATCAGTAGTGGTAGAGCCTACTGTGTGGATAGTGGGAGATCCTGTTACAGTATCAACAAACTCTGTCAGCCTCGGGGAAACTTGTACCATGTGTGCTAACAACAAAGGAAAAACTCACAACACTATCCATCACACGGACAGGCACATCATTTACAATACATTTATTTAAACTAAGGTCAGTTGATGGTTGTCACTGGAGTCAAGTTTGATAGCTTAAGCAAATAGCTATGAGGAATATCAAAGCAGCACGGCACTTAAATCTTTGATGCAGGGAATAAATTACAAAGGAAATGTCAATCTCTTTCATTATAAAAGTAAATATGGACATTAAGTATAAGAGGGTTAAAGTTGGAATTGCCAAAGCCAAGCAACTGATGCAACATGATTATTATTCTGTGAAGACGATTCCAACATTAATAGTTCAAATAATTCATACCATCAATATGATTATTATACACAACCATGACATTTTAACAATTGTCATAACTGTGAGCTGCAGATGGTGTTGCATTCACCATTACTACTGCACACAAGGCACAACATACTGACAAATGTATTGACAAATGTACTGACACAACTCACTAATTTAAAAAAAAAAATTGTACCTCAAAACTTTTCAGATGGAATAAATGTCAGATATGTTGAAGTTTAGACAAAAAGTAAAGACTCATAACAACAAGAGAAAATCATAAGTAAACATTTCTTGATCAAAAGAAATCCAGAAAATGACAACACATGGCTTCTCAGGGGGCTATACTAAATTTTGCTTTTCTAATTAATGATACTACAAAGTCAGACGCACCACAGCACAAAACTAATGTGTTTGCCTGTAATTGATGTTATGAGCGAAAATGGTTTCATTTAATATGCAGAGAAAGTCGGAAAATGCATTAACCAACTGTTGTCTCACTTATACTGTAATAATGTTATATTTCTTCAGTGTTTACCAGACTTCAGACAACATGGAATACGATAAACAGCACTGGTGTGCTCTCATTCCGGAAATATTTCCACCACTTTCTAGGTTTACATATGCCACCCTCCCCAATGACTCTGGGCATTGCAACCCAGATACATTTTCTGCTTTAAACAAGTGTTGCAGAGGGACTGTACACCCAATCAAACGTGAAAATGAGGAGTTAAACTTCGGCTGCATTACACCAACATGTGAAATTTCACAGTTACGAGGAGTGGGGAAAGGGGGTGGACAAGAAGGAAGGGACACATTTATGCTATGCCAAAAAAAAACAAGCATGATAAAATTTAGAATGCCAACATGAAAGCTGGTTCAGGGATCTGCAGAACGACCCCGGAGTGTGCGCCATATTTCTGAGCTGACACATAAAGGCGGCCCACGGAGCAACACCTGCTGCTGCCAACTGGGCAAGAACTGTCAGATTATGAACATTTCCCATAACATACACACTGCATTAGCAAGACCGCGAAGAGATAAGACAGGTGAGAAACAGAGGCCTCTTCTTAGACAAGTTAACTTTAAATGAGTGCTAAATGCTGGTGTTAAACATAAGTGGACACACATTAGCCAATCATCACAATAAACAGATAAGAGAAAACGACACACTACATTTTAAATGTGTATTTAAAGCTAGCATTCATGACAAAGTCACAAAACTCATTTTGATTTGTTTAAAAGGGAAGATTTGAATATTTCGCACAAATAGCATCACTAAACAACTGTATAAACTACTTTTAAAAACACATTTAAAGGTGCTGTAATCGATTTCTGAGAAACGCTGTTGAAAGTTGATCAGACCGAGCACCACAAAAACACACTTGTAGCCAATCAGCAGTAGGAGGTGTGTCCACTCATGATTGGGGAAGAGCGAGATTTGAAGAACGACTGTAGAAAGAGAGATGGCTGAGAGACATTACAAAAGAGAAAAGGTCAAAGGAATTTCACTGGGAAAAGAAGGGGTTATGATTAGGCAAGAGCTTTAGGACTCGAGTTAATATTAGAAAAGCTTTCCTGCGTTTGAGAGACCTAAGCGGGAATGTCTGAAAACGGACAACAGGGTTTCAGCTCCATACACGAGTAACATTTTGCTATGTTTCACAGAACACAGCTATGCTGTTGTTGTGATGTTAGATATTGTAACAACTCTTGCTTGTATATACTCTTGAATGTTCATTTTTTTGTTCATCCTTGTCATTTGTTCTTCATCTTTACTTTATCGCAAAGCATTATTTTGATTCACTTCAGCTATGAAAAAGAGACATCCACTCTTGCATTGAGTGTACATTTTGGGGGTGGAGCAATAAAATGAAAGCTGTGTTTTCTTTTGGGTTGATTTCAAATATCAACAGTGTTTCTCAGAAATCGCTTACTGCACCTTAAATATCTGCTAAATAAAAAAAAAAAGTGCAATTGCTATGAGGTTCTAATTAGTTAAAACTTTGCTTTCTTTAGAACAACCGTAAGAAAAAAAAGACGAACATTCTAAAGAAATGTTTTTGGGAATACAAAAAATTCTCAACTTTATTCTTAAGTTAGAAAATAAGAAGGCATTTAATAATGTTAGATCTTCCTAAAGGGATAGTTCACCCAAAAAAGTTTGTCATTATTTATTCACCCTCATGTTGTTTTAAACCTGTATGAATTTCTTTGTTCTGTTGAACACAAAGGAAGATATTTTGAAGAATTTTCGTTTCTGGTTCCCGATGACTTCCATAGTTTTTTTTTCATTTTTTTTTCATAGTGGAAGTCAATGGGCACCAGCAACTGTTTTATAACCAAAATTCTTCAACAGAACAAAGAAACTCATACAGGTTTAGAACAATACAACTTGAGGGTGAGTAAGTGATGACAACTATCGCTTTAAGTAAGAAGAAATAAACATTAAATTAGTGTTCCAACATTGAAAAAAAAACTCACTTCACCTTTATGCAGTAATAGAGCAAATCAGCCACTGTTGTGAAGAGTTATCTTTACAGAAGAGCTCCAGACCTCATGAAGTACATCAGTGGATATTATGAGAAAAGTAAGAAGGTCAAATATAGTTCAGAACAAGACGAAAAAGGGAAATATAAAGCTCAACAATGGAAACATAAGTTCACAATGTCATGATAACATCTTTTAAATCATATTAAAGGCTTATATCCAATCCAGGCACAGTATTATTGCTTTTCTAACATATTATAAATTGTAATTTTTTTCAACTGTTCTTCCTCAACGCCTAGGGGGTTTCCTTTGAAGATAACAGCACTGAAATATAGCATCAATCAGCTTGTCAAGTGTTAAGTATTATTCTGTAATTGAGCATACGGATGCGACTGACTCATACGCAGTTATGGGTGACAAAGCTGACTTTTCTTTGTTCACAGTCCATCAACAAATCACTTAATATTCACGATCACACATTTACAAACAAACCCACTGCTGGAATACACAAATCCAGTCAGAAAGGGCTTACGTGATACTGTTGACTCATTGAAATGTACCAGAGTCCTACACATTTGGCAGGAGGGCAAACAATGCATCGCCACACACAGACACAAGCTTATCTTAACGCCTCTCACGCACGCTTCATCTTTTATAAACATCAAAAAGAGATGCACTTCCACAAGATTCTTGACAAAGGCTTTTAAAATGTTACACATCATCAAGTGTATAAATTAAATTTAGTCGTTCATTATCACAGTTATAGCTTCAATGGGTAAACAAGTAAACAAGGCTTGTTTTAAAGTCTACTTATTTAACGTTATTTACACTTTCTGAACATTTTTCATTCATTTTAATTTTGAAGCTGTTTGATATAGGCTTTATCCCATGTCTGAACCTTGCACCTAACCACATAACTCTCTCACATGCCAAAAAGGTAAGCTTATCACAACCAATATTTCATCTAATATCCATCTGCATATGTGTACAGTTGCTCATTTCTAATATTGCAAAGAATTCTGTGCTCAAAAATATGATTTTCTGTTTTAATAACATTTTTTTATATTATAATTATTTACAAACTTATATGTGTAATATTTTATTTCATTTATATATTATTTTACATAAAAAATGTTGGTAACAAATGCGTAAAAGAAAAGAAAGTGTCCAACAGTCCCTAAAGAAACACCATTAGCTTGCAGGTTCCTCTCCAGTCAGGCAGTGGTAATCGAGTTGGACGTCTGACTAAACGAGAGGAAACAGAGGAAGGTGTTAGAACAGCTGGATTGCGATTCCCAGAGCAATGGAGGGATGAAACGGAAAGACCTAATGATGACATTTTGTGGAATGCTATCATTTAATGAGCTTTTTTTTCTCTCCTCTGCATCCACATCATTCTAACGCAATGTTCCTCTTAATACTCAGCAGTGAATTTTTACTGCATTGGCATATGCAGGAAAAAAGATGGGTTGATAAATGGGCAGTGAATGCTGGGACGTTTGATATGTTGATTTATATATGTGAATTATGGCTTTTATGAACATAAAGCTGGTGCAGGAAACAGAGGGATAGCTTGGTTAATGATTTCCAGAGTGGATAATGCAAGGTGAAGATCCCTTAGCAACAGAGAGAGTGGGTGTATGAAAAAGATAGTGGAAAAGGGAGGTAGGGAAATGGATATAAAGCGAGCGAGAAAACAAATACTGTGTGTGAAAGAGAGAATGCCGAGCTGCTCATACCTCACACAATACTTTTGTGCTGCTTTTGAAGGAGCTCAGCTTTGCTGATTCACATTTTTTCACACCTTACATTGTTCAACTAATCATCCTGCTCAGGAATTTTATTCAATAGTTGAAAACTGAGTGTGCAAGGAGCTATATTATGCAGCTTGAAGAAATATCAGTTTGAGGATAATCTGTTTTATATCTCATAGGGTTGACTAGGGATACTTTTACAAGGGCTATGTTTTTCAGTCATAAGTCCAATTAAACAAAAGTATTTTCTCTAGCAGAGGCTTCTATTGCTTATATTTAATATTTACCAGAGTATAAATAGTGACAACTAGCCCCGCTCTTCCTGATTCCTTGGCTGGGTAAAATAAAGTAATAACCCAAATGTTAGCTAGGTGAGACGTAAAAGTATCTTGAAAGCGAAATGAAAGACTACCGAAATATGAATCTCTCTTCCAAGTGGTCTCAGGGCAATTCTCACAAGAGCCTCTCACTTCAAAGTGGGCGAGATGGTAAATTGCATTGTGGGAGTTGGTATTAGGTTATGACATCAATGGTTAAGACTCTCAAATCCCCTAACCCATCAATGCCAGGCTGTGAAAAGCAACAAACTACATGGCCCTGCTGATCTTGCATGTTCCTTTGGCAGAAAGAAAAAAAAGCGGGCCGTCGTATCTGGCAGCCCGGGGGAAACGAAGATAAAGTAAACGAAGTACACATAGGGAGTTTCTGTGGGTGGGGGGGAAAAACAGATAAAGATATATATTTTTTTCTATAGAGAGTAAAAGTGAGGATGCATTTATAAGAAGAGCAAAGCCGTAAGACCCGTTTCTATTACTATGTCATGCGCAGGGTGTGGCAAGCAGAAGTAACTGTGCAAGCAGCCTGCATGAGTGTATGAGTATTAACGGTAAGTGTGTGTGAGTATGCACTATGACAGTGCAGTTTGTACAGTATATGTCTGCATGAGATGGTGAGAGTGGGCAGTAGGGTGATAGCAGATGCATGTGTGCCAGATAATGTATGTAATAAGACAAGAGATGAGAAAACTAGAGAGGACCTGCAGTGGTATTATTTCGGTTTCCATCAGTTAACCACAGGTACAGACCTGTTCCCCCTAAAGGCATTAAGGGTGTTGGCTCCCTAAAGCCAGAGCAAGTACAACCAGATAAATGCACATAAGTAGAAACAAATGAACAAAATCAATCAAAATCAAAATAAAAAAAAAATGTATTTATTTATATATTTATTTTTAATTACTTTGGTATATTCATTATATAATATTTATATTGACATTTCCAATATATTACTATGTATTACTAATTTATGCATGGAATATATTTATTTATTATTAAAAAATAAAAAATGAAAACGCAAGCATAATAAATATTTTGTTATTTTAAATGTTTTATTTATTTATATTTATCATTTATTTGAAGTATTTTGTTTTGTGCAATCATTATAATGTATAATTAAATAAACATTTCCAATATATAATATGTATATCTGAATTTGTGTATACTTATTTATTTTAAACAAAATATGTGCATTTATAACATAAATATTACATTGTATTATAGTAAATGCATATATAAAACTAAGTATATAAATAAGCAAGAAAATAGCTAAAACAAACAAATAATTTATTACTTTAATTTTATTAACTATTTTTGTGCAATCATTATTCAATATATAATGAAAAGTGTTTTTTGTTATTTTAAATATTTTTTATTTATCTTTAATTATCTTTAACTACTTTTGTGCACTCATTATAATAATTATAATATTATAATTATAATATATATATATATATATATATATATATATATATATATATATATATATATATATATATATATTTAGATATATATAATTCCAATTTATGTATAACTGAATTTGGGTATATTTATTTGCAATAAAAACAAAATATATGCAATTAAAATACAAATATTACGATATATTATAGTGAATACATATATCAAATTAAATATATAAATAGGCAAATAAAGAATTTATTTATTTTCCAGCAAGAAATTAAATTTCAAATATATTATGTATTACTGAATTTATCCTTATATTGTTTTTTATTTACAATTTAAAAAAATAAACATTGAATAATTAATTAATTTGGTACTTAGTTGTAACAGTAGAACCAATTAATTCTTTGCCAAAGCCCTGACATGACACGTCAGTCAGGAAAGGTGTAAATCTCTTATCGTGGCTTCATGGGTGGAATACACGCTCTAACATGTTGTGGTTTTGTGTGTACAACCCAAGTTTGAGCTCAATTCAGGTCGCTTCCCAAGAACAACCCTAACCCCCTTCTCTGGTTTGTCAACCATGTGATATTTCAGGCCTAAAGGAGATGAACACCCTTGTTTTGCATTCAGTGCACTCAAAAAAACTTCTGCCACCCACCTTCATCTTGCCAAGTCAGACTAATCGTTTGTTTCGTTCTGGCTTCTGTCGAATGAAAGACGCTATATTATTTTGCCAGTTTCTGTGGACTCTCCCCCTCTCTCCAGGGACTGCCAGCAAAACAGTAATTAGTAGGACTCTGAGAAAAAGAACGGGATGCCTTTTGAAAACTGTTAATTACAACTTTATGAGCATGACAGAAGGGCAGACACGGTATACAACACAGGCACTGATGCCACCAGAGCAAAAGACACTTAAATCGCAATATTCACCACCATACGTGCATTTATTGAGCATGCATGCACGATTAAATGGACTACAAAAGATAACATGAATTCGGACAGACTGAATTCAACTGAATGTGGAGTGAAGGTGAGTGACATTACAATTCAATGTTTTCAAAATGAAAAATTGTCTTTAATTGATTTCATTTGGATGTTTTTCTCAACAAAAAATGAACGATTAATTAATTAATCACAATTCAATTTAATGTTAAACAAGTGACAGCCCTAACTGAAATACTTCAATACCTCTCCAATATGCTGTTCAATTTCAATAGAACGAACACAACTGAGCAATCCAGTGCACTTTTGAGATCATTTTTCCTTGTCATTCCAGATGGCCATCATGTCAAACACCTCCAGGCTGTAACGCTGTGACTCACAATCAACATCAGAGGAAATTACGGATTGAAGTGGAGAATGATTCATCAGCTGAATTACAAGAAATATTCTGAAAGCAATTACTATAAAATCTGACACTCCAAATACAATTAAATATTTAAAATGACTCAAGATTTTCTTGAAAGATGGTAAATCGCTAACGTAAAGGCTGAAACAGTAGCCCAAGAACAATGTGTTTTTGTAGTTGAAAATGCTGCCTGTTTCCTGTCTTTCCGACAAAAATCAGTGGTGGAAAATCTCTCCGCAAATCAATAGCATCCTGCTTTTAAACTCCGTTCAAAGGAAAAATCACTGCTCTTGCGAGCACAACCCAGAATTCATTAGGGTGACCTGAATGCCTTAATCCAACCCATCTGAACTCAAGAATCAAGCCAAACAAATTGAAAAACTCATGTACTACTGGGGCATTACACAATTCTATCTGTCTGCTTGCCCAGCTCACATCACATTGAGGCAAATGTGACTTTACCTAAAAATATGCGCAATTAAATACAATAAATTATATAGAAAGTGGTACAAAATAGAATTCCTTAAAGGGTTAGTTCACCCAAGAAATGAAAATTCAGTTACAATTTACTCTGTGGAACACAAAAGATGATATGTTGAAAATTGTGTGGGTTTCGTCCATACAATAAAAGTGAATGTTGTTTGTGTGTTCCACAAAAGAATAAAAGTCAGCCTTGGAACGACATGTAGGTGAGTGAATGACAGTGTAGTTTTGGGTGAACTATCCCTTTAAGGAGGCAGAAAATGTCTGTGAATTACATCATAAGTGAAGTGGGGACATGTTTGCTGAATTCCAATAGCAACAGTAGCATGCAAAATACAGATGGGGAGAGTCCTGAGAGGAATTCAGGAAACACTCATCAGCAAACATGGACGAGATTTAAAATGACTGTCATTAAGAATTAAACACCATAGCCAAACAACTAAGTTTAACATAAAAAATAAATCAAATAAAAAAACTGCTGCAAGATTAATCTCCTATACCGCTATACTTATTGGTTACTAAATTCCAGATATTTTGGTCAGATGAACCTCAAGAATGAAAAAAAAATGTTCTCAACATGCACCTGTGTACAATCTCAAGCAGCCTTTGGGGTTCATCCAGTGCAGAGCCTCAAATAGCGCCAGCAAGAGGATTTTTAAGAAGAGTTTAGCCACAGAGATGTGTAGTGCTTTAATATGTAGCTTTTGACAACAAAGTAATTCATTTACTTCCCAAAGAGCAACATCTAACTAATGGGACCCATGTCTATTTTAATGAAATTCAATTCGACAAAATCAGAGACTTGAGGCGAAACTGTAACAGTCATTTGAATAATGCAAAGCTTAGAGGAATGTAAAATAAATGACGCATGGGTCTTGCAGAACTTCTCGGCATGTTTTAAAGATTATGTGAAACACTAAACCGTGGTTTCATCAGAGCTAAACTATTTTGTAAAAAGCAAGTGCAACAGTGGTGTCTTGTTTCTACACCAACCAACGTTCCTGACGATTTTTGACTGTTGACATTTAAGACCTTATGAAATCAAAAATGTATGTATATTTGTAATGTATATTTTACACACACACACACACACACACACACACACACACACACACACACACACACACACACACACACACACACACACACACACACTATATATATAAACATCAAGAAAAAACATTTGTTTTAATGGACTTTAACACAATACAAACACATTAAACTTCCTCTTCTCATCTTAAACACAGGAAAACATATGACTGTCTGGAGAACAACAAATGTTCCTCATATCTATAGAAAGAAAAACACTGCGACAGCTCAAGGCTTTTCTTTCTAACGGAAAGAATACATGCGACTTCAGAACAGTTCGGTAATTATGCAATTATGATGTAGGCTGCATCAACACATCTGAACGGATTACGGGACTTTATGATCAAAAGGCAATCAAGGACACAAGAACTCACTGTCCCATGAAACCTTCCTTTTGGAATCAGAGTTCCTACAGCTTGCAATGGCAGACTTCAAATGGATAGGATTTAACAAAATAATCTTACATGTCAATAGGGAGAATCTGTACCCAGATACATGCTCTATTGGTGCATAGAGACTGAAACGTGACTGCAGAAAACAAGAACTGTAGCATGCAAATGTGATTTGCAATGCCTTTGGGAATGTCCAAAGATCTCCATTAAATAATCCGTTCAATGAAGCATCAGGTTAATCCCAGGAATTAGGGATTGGTTATGATTGACTAGTCGTCTAACAACCGTCTTTGGCCACTGCATCTTGGCTCACTTTTTTAACATTCTACCACAGGAATTATGTTTTTAAAGAGGACCTTGCCTTTTAAATTTTTTTACTTTCTTTAATGTTGATGTTTGTGCATGAAAAAGGTCTGTAAAGTTACAAAGTCCATTCCCAAAGGGAGTTATTCTCTATATCAGTAAGCACTGTTTCTGAACTCCCTGAAACTCTCGATTGTAGTCTTGAGTTTTCTTCCAGGAATGTACAAGTCCCAATATTCATCATTTAAATAATTCCCACCAAAGTCATACGCAAAATAAAGGGTGCTAGGCCTGGTTGAGTTGGGTTTTGTCGCCATGACCGGTTATAGAAAGACGTGTGAGATTTCCGAAACATGCTTGAAGGCGGTTGACCAATCACAACACACTGATCCAGCTGACCAATCAGAGCACATTGTGATTTTCGGAAAGAAGGGCTTCATCCAGACTGGAACTAGACAGAGCGTTACAGACAGCTTAGGAAGAGAGGTTCTGCAATAATGTAACACTTGAAAAATAAAATGGATTTATTTTTGTACATTCAAGAATGAAAACCTATTCTAGTAGACCCCAAAAACAAAAGGAACAAGAATATTGGCATAGGTCTTCTTTAAGACCATGCATCAAGTGAAAAATAACTTTTGATTTCCATGTTCCATTTCATTTCACTCCATCTAGCTGTTTTTGAACACAAGAGCCTCCTAAGAAGCAAAAATTTGACAGTATAAAAATAAAACAACAAGAATATTACAAAATATGAGATATTATGAGAACTATTTAAACCAGTTCAAGTAACAATGCAGTGCCTCCACGTCACTGTGATTGGCTGATTCCTCTGTCATAAGGATAATGCTAACTATATTATACTTGCAAATGGTCCACAGCCAATAAGTAACTGTTTATTTCAACCAATTATTTCAAAGATGGAATAACTAAAAAAAGTAAACAATTCAACAACAAATACACAATTCAAGCCATCAAGCTTGGTCACATCTACATCTGAATTAACTTGAAATTAGGGACTCAGTATAATATATTGGTTATGAGACCATTCTTTTTTATATATATTTAATAATATTGGACAAAATTGAATGTTTAAACATATATTTTCCCTAGTTTTACATTGAGATTATTGCCGTAATCTAATGCTCACTTAACTTTAATCTTCAAAAACAGTAATAATTGAATAACTTTTAATGCAATCTAAAGTAAATATTAAAATTACAGTACTTTATAATAATTTTATATTTTATGTCATCATAATTTTAGTTTTTAAATCAATTTAAGTTAATGTTAAGTTAACATGAAAATAATTATTGCCGTATCGGCTAGAACTAGTTCATTATAAATCAAGGTGTATCAATGAGTTAAACGGTCCACAAAGGCTTGTGTGGAGTGGGAGAAATCTGGCAGCGAGCTGTCCGTGCTCCAGCCCTCATGAAGAGGAGTGTTGTAGAGAATCACGGCTGACAAGTGTGTTTCACCGTTGGCCTGAGCTCAGCGTGGGCTCAGAATATACTCATCAGCCACCTGCTGGAGCAGCATTCTTACAGTTTAATCCTTCAGAGAGGTCAGAGGGCAGCACACCATGCACACTGACTGAGCAGACCCCACCAATACGTCATGTGGACGACCCCAGCATCTAGTAACCAAAGTCTTACAAAGAGTAATCCGAAGCTGATTTAAACGCAAGCCAATATGTAACTGGAACAGAAATACATGGTAGGTCATAACATTTCTAAATCAGGGATTGTCAAAGGTCAAATTGCCATCACGTCAAGGTCAAGCTTAATCAGAGCACAGTGTGGGAGGGATTATGTGAGAGCAGACTACAGGATGAATCGTGACTAACACAAGCTTTGGAGTTATGCCTTAAACATCCAAGTTGATTGGACTTAAATAATTAAGTAATTTTAACTGAAATTACATTAAACTGACTTAAATTAGTTGAATCTTGTGGAACTCGCAAAAAATGTTGAAAATTGCTTAACTTATTTTGATGAGTAAAGCATTGTAAAAACATATGTTGTCATAACTTATTGATCATATAAACAGGTGCTGTTAGAAATAGACAGCATCTTAAAGGGATAGTTCACTCATATTGGAAATTGTGATAATTTACTCAGAATCCATTTACTCAGAACTCATATGAATTTCTTTCTTAACATTAACATTCAATCTGACCATTAAAACAGAAACCAGGAAATTGAAAATGCAACAGAATTTGGAAAAAGCACCAAAGTATTTGGTGATTTCCAATTCTACTGAATATTGCTGAATCATTCTTTTGATTATTTTCAGTGAATCAGATTTGTTTTGGTTTGATCAAAAGTGACAGTAAAAGACCTTTATATTGTTACAAAAGATTTAAATTCAAATCTATTCATCAAAGTATCCTAAAAAATGTATCAAGGTTTTCAATAAAATATTAAGCAGCACAACTGTTTCAGCATGATAATAATAAGAAATGATTCATGAGCAGCATATCATAAAATGATTTCTGAAGGATCATGAGACACTGAAGACTGGAGTAAATTGATGCTGAAAATTCAGCTTTGGCATCACAGGAATGGATTTTCAAATAGTATATTCAAATAGAAAACAGTTATTTTAAATTGTAAAATGATTCCACAATATTTTACTCATAAATGCACCGTTGGTGAGATTAAAAGACTTTCCAAAATGTTGCAAAAAATTAACTGACCCTTTTGAACGCTCGTGTACATTTATAACAGTAATGTTGTTGATAGATTTATAGATTTTGAAAATGACATTTGGAGTAAGTTGATAAGTTGGGCTTCCAGCTCTTCTTCACTGCATTTTAAATCTCCAAAACATACAGCTCTGTCTGTCCTAAATCTGCCAAATATTGAACATGATACATCAAAGACTTTACAAGCTTCAGTTGAGCCAGCTGACCGTCTGCTGCTTTGGTTTCGAGTTCAAAACACCCCAAAGCAACATTTCACAAACACATTAAGGCGGTGCAACTACCTCTCACTTTTCAGGTGTCTTCAGGGACACATTTCCTGACTGACACAGCATATGCTTGACAAGTAACAAGTGAAACGACTGCTGTCAGCAACTCATGAAAAACAAATTACACCAAAATTGAGGAGCGACATTAGCTATACATCAATAAATGATATGGAGGGACAGCTTGTGCTCCCGAACGAAATTGAAGAGATGCAATATTATGCGGGAGGCAACAAAACCCTCCATATCAAGAACCAAAATTACATTTTCTTGGCTTATCTGGAACTCACAGTCTGCTCTTTTTACCTCCTACATGAGACACAAAAAAACCCTATCAACAGTCCTTCTTGCTCTTTTATTATAATATTGGGGTCTTCACGCTAATTTTCTTCCAACTTTCTCATTTCGCCGTCTCATCTCATGTCATTTCTCTTTCAGTATCATTTTATTCACCTTCATCACCTCTCTCCACCCATTCCTGACATTGTCATTTTTTCAATTTGTCCCTCCACATCTTTCACTTTAACTTGGTCTCTTTGTTCTCCTTTTTTCTTGCAAGAAGAGAGCATTATTTCTGAAAACGGTCAGTCAGTTACATGTGTCGATAATCAACCCTGCTGGGTTTGCCATGGAAAATTGACCATAACTATTCAAGTAACTATAGACTGTTGAAAAGGCTTTCACGTATAGACAGGCGGGGAGTTGGGCATGAAAAGAACAAGGGTAAAGGGAGATATAATCATACATATAAATAAGATAATCATACAGGAGAAACCGCAATATATCAATCAATCAATCAATCAATCAACAGATCAGTAATGCATAACAAGCATAGACATGCTCATGCATAAAGAGCTGTCTTATGTCTTCAAGCTTAGTACAAGGTTGAGATATAAGAGCTGATCACTAACCAGTGCTGCAGTACTGAGAGGAACAGCAATTTGCTCCAAAATTGAACCTTATAAGGCCACGGTGACATTACAGAAAACACAAGAGGCCTTGCAGGAAAGGTGCCAAAAGCTCAGCATTTGGAAGGGTGGCAATCTTTTAACTCGTGTGAATACTGCAGGTGCAAAAACATAATAACATGGAACAAAATGTTTTTCATCATAATTTTTGTAAAACAACAATGGACTTCAAGCACAAATCCAAAATCTATTAAAGGAACAAATCATTTTCTCACCTTCACATCATTATAAATCCATATGACTATCTTGCATGGCACATAAAAGGTGAAATTGTATGGGGGGGGAAAGCACCAGGTATACATTCTTTAATTACAATAAATGGAAACTGGAGATTTTAAGCTTTTAAAAAAGATGTAAAAGTGACCCATTTCTTCAAGATTTCTTTTTGATGAATAGAAGGTTAAAAATATATTTCTTATTTTTTTAATCAATGCGAGTAGTCAAAGGCTATGTTCACTTCAGTCTCCATTCATTGCAAATGCATGGAAAAGAGCAACTGGTACATTCTCCCAAATTTCTGCTTTTGTGTTTCACAGAAGGAATAAAAGTATGTGGGTTTGGAATGACATGAGGGTGAGAAAAAGATAAGAGTTTTCAAACCAATGACTAGGGTGGCTAGAACAGATGCAAACAGTGTAAATGTGAAGCTGGACATTCAGCTCTATTCTTTAGATCCCCAACATTCATCACATCAGAGAAAGCACATGCCTGTGGTGATGTAAAACAAATTTAAACTGGAGCTGCATCATGAATAGCAAAGTGTGAAATTTCATTGTAGGAATCTTTATGGTTTGCTGGAATCTGCCGCAACCATTAAAAAAATCCCAATCCCAAACTGATCGCTCACTATGTAGTTGATTATCACTTTCAGAAATGGATAACAACCTTAAGTGTTACTAATAAGACTCCTTGATTATGTCATCAAAATAAACCCCTCATGGCAGAAGTCAAAAAACGAGTTTGTTTCAACAGGTGGAGGAAAAAAAGGGACTGCGGCACAACAGTGTGAAGCCCTTCCTGTTGTGTTTGCACCTGTTACAGTGTCTAAATGAATAAGAAGTCTGAAAACAAACACCCTGCTGGGAGTCATGTCCTCAGACAGAACTTATTTATCTTGAGAAATAAATAAGTCAACAGTGCTGCAGAGAGGCAGAACACATTTATGAAGTATGGATCCTCATACACAATATGCTAGCGAGGAAGTGCAGGGATCTGATTATGCTTGCAACTATTATGAAACACCCTCTCAATAGTGCTTTCACAAAAGGAGGCAGGTAGGAGGTAAGTAGGTGGATGGACAGAACAACTGTTGACTGACCTCAAATTAGGTTTGTGACTGAGTTCAGGTGCGTTTCAATTGTAGTTGCATCATAAAACCAGCAGGAATCAATGACAAGGAGGACATGAATATAAAGCACATTTTAAATATTAGGTGTGACTATTAGCAAGACAAAAAAAATTACCGCTTGCGTTCTTGCCACAAATGAGGTGCTGGTACGGCTGCAAGAGACCCCACAGCTCCGAATCGTTATTTATGGCCTGTTCCAGGGACTCCACTGAAAACTTTGGCACTCCGTTCTCCTTCTCCACCAGCGCGCTCCTCTGCACACGACTGAACAGCTCTCTGAACAGGCTCTCCATACAGGCGCACAGGTAGATCGCCGCGTGCTCGTGGATGCGCAGGGCCACCCGGCTTTCCACCATCCACCTGAAGAACTTCCCTACGGAGAAGACGAGTCCGCATCGGGCATTTTTGCCCCGGCTGAACTTATCACCCGTGCTCATGTTGTAAAGCGACAGCGCGCTGAGCGCCGCAGTGATGCAGTTCACGGAGATGGTCCACGAGAGGACCATTTTGATGGCGCTCTGGATCTCGTGCTTCGTGCATCTGGCGTAACGCAGGCTCAGGCGCTGCGCCTCCCGGGCGATCCTCACCAGCGCGCGGCTGACCAGCGCGGAGAGCTTGGCTAGGATCTCCCGCGACGCGTTTCCCACGCACAGCTCCTCGTCTTTGCGCAGCGCGCCTTCCACCTCTCCAAGACTCCATGGAACATCCTCCTCCAGCTCGGGCAATTTAGCGCACTGGCCCGAGCACTCCAGGATCTCCGTGTCTTCCGCCAGGACGGTATTGACCGTGTCCAAACTGTTGTGTCTGCTGTGCATGGATTCAGTCAGATGCCAGCAGTTGCCTCCATGCGCGTACGAAAGATGCGTGTCCGAGCAACAGAGCGACACGCTGGACGACCTGAAGGAATCCGCTGCTCCACCATAACCGGAATCGAGCGTTAAATCCTCCAGCGTCCTCGCCGCTGTCTTACCCTTGCCTGCCATGGCTGCACCTCATAATGTTAGGCTTATGCCTGATATTTTAAAGAAAAACCAAAGCGCGTTCCCGTGGCGCGCCCTCTCCTCGGAGCAGACTATAAGAATGTATTGCCACCTAATTTCACGAGCAAACACCAATCTGCAAGCGCGCGCAGTGACAATTCGTTTAATGTTTTTGGTAAGTCACTAGAAAAAAAATATATATATATATATCTCCACAGCGCGCCTCTGCTTCCAACTTTGCGTGCGTAATTCGAGCGGTCGGTAGCTCAGAACGCCTTCACCAACCACTGCATCGTTCACAAACCACTCATTTAGGGAGGAGCTATGCAAATAGACACTCATAGGGGAGGGATTGTATATATAAATCACTCCTATGGAAGGAGGGAATATGCAGAAAGATAATTACTCATCATCAAATCAACAGGCTCAAAAACTACATGGGTGCTTAAATTAGCAGCGTCTTCAACAAAACTATTATATAAATGTATTACAGCTAAATAAGGCGTCACATATATAAGAAAATACCAGATTTTATCGAAAAATATATTTATCTGCATATTTGTACATATATAAATATTTATTAATATGATCACACAAGGGGCGGTACCCATAATCGCTTCTAAACACTCTTCTTTCTTACCATCTCGACACCCTTCTCTTTAGCCAGAGGATGTTTACGCGATGATTCTGTTAATTTGCAGATCAAAGCAATCTCTTGCACAGCTTCTGTACCTTTCATCTGTCTCAACCCATTTAAAATTTAAACTCTGGCAATCATTCCAGAATTGTCAAAAAGTTCTGGAACGAAACAAGCACGGTAGGTTGGCCTATTCGAGAATGGGTTTAAACACGTCTTAGTGATAACAATGCAAGTGTTCTGGCGTGACAAAAAAAACCTAATTGTTTTGAAGTGAGAAGCCTTGCAATCTGTCTCCTTATCAAGTTCATTATTAATACGCAGAAAGAGAACGCCTTGAAGTTTGGTGCATTGGTGGAGAATTGTTGCGTATCTGGCGCCCTCTATAGGTGATAGTGGAAATATCCTTTATTCTGTACTTGACTGGTTAATCTCACTACTTGTTCTAATATCACATTATTGCTCTATTCTCACAAAAAAAATACAAGATTGAGGACATCAAACATGTAAAAAACAGGAAATAACATCACTACTTATGAGAAAATTACTGAATCACTAAATATCATTCAAAACACGGTATACACAGTAAAGATGGTGTGACATTCAGCAAGGCTTGTGAATATGGTTATATATCATATGGCAGGAATATTGTATAACTATAACTGACATCATGACCAGTATTACACCTTATGAATAAAAATATAGCTTGTAACAAAAAATTGAAAGACTGCACAACATTTTTGTCATCAAAAAACTTAATAGTATTTTCACTTGATTGCATCCAGTGTAACTGTCAAAAAACTTGTCTGATCCTTGTCAATTCCTCCTTATAAATATGGACAGTAAAATGAACATTTCTTAAAAGACATAAACTAAGTCTATTAGTGCTGCAGTGTTTATGTTATTAAAGGCACTTTTTAACTGACAACATTGAATCTTTGTATGTGCTTTTATTTAAGTTAATCAATACTACATATTTTAATTACCTTAGATATGCACTGCATATGAATGAATCAGTGTGCAGCAGCGGCAGGCTGGGATACTGAGGTTGTTTGAGATTTCTCCTTCACATGTTCTTCCATGATTGCGTGTTGCCTGGAAACACACACAAAAAAAACACAACATGGTTCATATGTATAACTCGCATAAGAATTCCATCTTCTGGATACACAGAAACCATTATGTTAAATCAGGAAAGAACAAGTATGAATAAGAAATGTGTAATTAAGTCTAGATATCCAGGTTAATTCCTCATCTGGAAGGTTTAGTTTGGTTATACAAATACCCAGGATAATGTTATATGCTTGGCGATAAATTGCACAAGTAACTTCACACATTCAGACATTTTTCAAGATACCATTTCACTGGAATGGCAAAATTCATACATAAATAATGCTGCATAGAAAGAAAAACGATGGTGAACCACATTGAGATGTAAAAATGCTTACAGCCATTTAAATAAAATGGAAGCATTATGTTGGTGGTCATTTAAATAGATTAAATATATGACATTCAGGAATTTGGACTTAGTAGTTAAAAAAGAAAATGATTTTCCAATTCAATTATCCAGTGAGGCAAATAGAATTATTGAACTCGTTCTTGTTCAAATGAGCTAAAAATGACATGCTTTTATCATAGTGTAACACATATTTAATAACATGTTGAATTACAGGCAAAGTGCACACAGACATGTAACATTAAATTATTCATAATGGGGTGCTCTGATTTTTATGCTTCTCAGACCTATGCTCTTCTATAAAGGACATCAAAGCTCATTCACTGATGCAGGTCCGAACTGTAAGGGTTGGGTCAGGTATTTTCTTTACTAATGATCAACCCTCAACAACAAATCATGCTTTCTAAATAGCAGTGTTTATAATGCTTAAGATTACATGGTCCTTGCAAAATCTGTAAGATATTAAGCATTTTTTAAAACATGAGTGATCATAAATGGTTGCATTAAATGCTCCACAAGACAAAATAACTGAAATTACACAAATTATCCTGTTCAAAGGTGCACACATCATTGGTTCACAATATAATGTGTTAAATGTGCAGAGTATGCTGGGAAAGCAAAGACCTTTCAGTGCCTGAATGGGTTTTTTTTGTTATTTGTTTTCAAAGAAAGTTGGCAGTAAACAAACCAGGGACTATTACAGAGCATAACTCGATAAGTGCAGTTATAGAACAAAATGTACAATTATTCAAAGAGGCCATCTTACCCCACTACTGGGGTAAAAAGCTCCCCCGGCTAAACTTTTACAGCATGTTTGACTTTTGATATCATTCAGTATTTACATATTTAATTTAATATATAAACGATTTAGATGAATAATCTAATAACCAATGACAGACAAAGCAGAACCCCAGTAAAAAAGATTAATCTGAAAGGTAAAATTACATATTTAAATTACCCATATTTTAGTAGAAGATATGTCATAATAGCAACACTATGAATGCAAATTGAATGATTTCACTCGACTATCTTAGGTTTTAATGAAAGCAAAGATGTCTGAAATGTACATCTATATTATCCTATATTATTGGCAATATTATACCCATATATGTATGTAAATATCAGTTTTCAAACAGCATAGTCAATAACGAACTAAACAGTGAACAAAATGCAATGTTGTTTAAAAATGAAAAACATCATGCAGAGACCCAAGTACAAAAACTGTATGCATGCAAAGGACTGATGCAAACAAATCGCAGAAAAAACATTTCTGCCAACACTTGTAAAGACAGAGAATGTGATTTTAACTATTTTAAATGCACGACTCAACAGCGCCACCCTGTTCAGCAAAGAACAGCGCACGACACGAGCTTGATCATGTCGCTTCTCATGTGCCTATCCGGGTACTGAAGCTCCAGCCAATCAGCTTCAAGGATTGCACTCAAAGTCCTTAACTGTCCTTATGGAGTGGAAATGTATAAATCAAGGCTTGAAGTGTTTATATATGCAAACTCCGAGCAGAGTTTGCACATAAATTATTTGTAATAATTATATGCATTTATTAATAGTTTTGATATAAACAATAACACTTTGACATTACTATTCCATGAATATGAACATAACGATAAAGAGTAATCTTCATTCACATTATGCGATGAAGTATACAGTGTATTGGTTCATCACACCCAGAGATCACCAAAGAAACGTGACCGAGGACCAGCTACGTCATATTAGGGCTTGACAAACCAGAACGCGCTACTTCATGTGCGCAATCATTAAGGTGGAGCAAGTCGACAGACTGAATTGCATGGACGAAAGTGTGTGGAACCTTCTCCGTGGGAAAATATTTACAAGTTTACGTAACTTTGAAGGAAACCAAATCAAGACACGAATGATACCTAATACGAGGTGTCATTTCGTGCGGGATACTGCTTTATTTTACTGCCTGTAACGCGGTTACGAGGGGCTCGAGCCCATATTGATATTTACATAATCGCGCTGATTCGGGCTCAGACGTCGGACTCCGTTGACTTCAGCTGGAAGACTACGCGCATTGAGATTGTACAAAGCTGAATTTGCTCTACATGCGAGATATAAAACATGTACAGTATTGGTGATTATTTTGGATAATTCAGAAAAACAAGTTATACAACAGGGAAGCGTACTTTGAGTTGCGTGCTGGTCCTAAAACCAGTCGTGTATTCGGCTGTTGCGCGGTTATCCAGCTAGTGTCCAAATGCTTCAACTGTGGTCGCGTTCCGAATCACTAGACATAATGATGGAAAGTGTTTTGCTAGAACAAGGCTAATTATTTCCCTCCCGGAGATATCCAGAATAATTCGAACCCTAATTTATAGTGACTTAATATTACAATATTTCTCGTTTTTTTTACGTATTCGAAAGCAGTTTCTTCTTTTGAGTGCCGTAGAGCAAAGTGAAGGAGGTCTGTAACGTATCACCCCAGCATACTATAAACGGTTAAAGAGACTTGAGTGGAGTAATGGTGGCAAATACGGTCCACTGGTTCAGGAAGGGCTTACGGCTCCACGATAATCCATCACTCAGAGACTCCATCCAGGGAGCGCACAATGTCCGCTGTGTGTACATCCTTGACCCCTGGTTCGCCGGATCATCGAACGTCGGGATCAGCAGGTGGAGGTAATGGACCAAATATGCCAAATAATAAAATATATGTGCATGGAATGCATTAAAGATCTTATTTGAAGAGTAGAGTGCTGTAAAGGATGGCACACACACACACACACACTTTCTAATAAAATTACAATTACATTATTGGTCTAATCTTTTCCATAGTTATTCTATTCTACTATAAATTTTCAATTTTGTCTATTCTACATCTATTCTTTCATAATCTAATTTTTTATCATATCTTTGATCTGTATCCATTGAATTTTAATAATTTATAATCTATTACCAGTATAAAAAAGTATAGTAATAACAACATGCATGATTTATGGACAATTTTAACAAAGACATTTTTACAAATTTTGATAATTTATCAGTTATCAATAAGTGGTTTTACAGACTGGTTAGAGATAAAAATGAGTGACTGATTGCAGTCAGTATGTATTACCGTTTGTCTCAGTATCTGAATTACTAAAGGGAAACTAGTAAGCTATGTTTTGTAACTTTTTGAGTCTACTGACAGGTTGAGCAAGAGTCATCAAGTAATATCAAATAAAATAATTTTTCTTTTAAAGATGAAAGATTTTCACTATATATTTGTATAATTTGGATTTATGAAAAGCCAAGCAAATGCATTAGTTCTGTTTTGACGCAAGCAATATTACATAATACAGATCCTTGCATCACTTAACCACACCCATGCTTGCTTACTACACTCCTCAAACTCTTTAATGTATAGTTTATCCATAAACAAAAGTTATGTTATTATTTACTCACCCATATGTCGTTCCAAATGGTTTGACTTAACAACGTTGAACACAAAAGGAGTTTTGAAGAATATTAATGCTGCTCTCTTCCTTACAATGAAAGTGGATGAGAACTTGGGACTGTAAACTGCAAAAAAGACAAACAAATATCACTGTATTCATTTAAGTCTTCAGAAGTCACACGATAGCTTTAATGATGAAATTCACTCATTTATTGAGCAGCTTTAGACATTTAATAAATGTCTCCTTATGTGATCCAAGTTTAAAAGACATCAGTTTAGGAAAAAATGAGGATAAGTAAATGATGAGTTTCAGAGCTTGTGTTTTCAAAGTTTTTTAACCATGTGCAATATATCTAAACAAAATGGCATGTGGTGTGTCCATGCGTATCAGTTTCTATATGTGTGTTCAAACGTGGCGAGGTCAACTGCTGGGCAGCACAGGTGATCTGATTGTTTGCTCTGATGATAATCTGCTCACTTGTATCTCCATTGAGTTGGGATCAGAAATGGGTCCGTGTTATAGAGTGATCGTAATGACTACTACAATATACTAACGTAGTGACCTACTTTATTCACCATGGAATCATTTTTTGATACCATGGTTACATGAACTGGGGAAAATAGATGGTGAAATTTACATTATATAAAATAATAAACGAATAAAAATATAACTCAGATGTAATTGTATGGCTGCTTGGTTATTGCAAGTGTATTTGCTCCCATATTGGCTCTGTAAAGTGTGATTATATATTTTTAATCGTTATTAAAATATTGAGGGGAAAAATATACATATACACTTATATATGTGTACACACACATATATATATATATATATATATATATATATATATATATATATATATATATATATATCAATGTCATATTATTAAAATAATCTGCACCTATAGAACTGACTGCTAACGTGCACCACAAACTTCAATTTCACATTTGAACTTGATGCACTATATAATCTCTGCAATCATTACAACAATCCTGCAGCTAGTCATATAACATGACACTGTGGTCAATCATAGGGCAGCGAGTCAGTGACAAAGAGAGGGAGGCTGCGGCTTAGAGGACAACGTTTCTTGTGAGGATGGTACAACAGTACGGAAATTAAAGGACAGATGTTTTGGAGCAGCATTAATCATTTGTAAACATTGATATAGTGAGGTCCAAAACTGAGAGATGTCAGGATTATGTTTAGTTGTTTTCTTCTGTTTAAATTCTAGTTTTTATCTGTCTCTGTTTTTCAACTAAAAACTTTGTATGCTTTCTGGCCATTCATTTACACGACAATGGCATTTTGGGGGGCTGAAACATTTTTAAATGGGTTTCAAAGTATACGTTTTTGAAAACAATAACGTTATCATCTCAGTGTAAACACACAAATGTGTGAAAGTAACAATGTTACAGTTTTTACTATATTTTTGATTAAATAAATGCAGCCATGGTGAGCACAAGAGACCATGACCAACACAAGACCATGACCAACTGGACATTGAACATGGCTCAGGTCCTACTATATTATATTAATTCATCTTGCTTTTTTTTCTTGTTTATCAAGTTTATCAAAGATCATGATGAATCATTCTCAAACAGACCATAATCCATGTGACATTAAATAAATGGTTGTTTGATTACTCTGTAGAGCACCAGGTCACTTCTTTAGCATCTTTTGGTTAGTTTATAGTCCAGGCAGAAACATCACCATCATGTCTTTGAATAGCTTTTGTACTAAAATGATACAAAACTGTCATGCCAAGACACATTAAACTAGTGTCTGCTGCCTCTGATCTGCACTAAGACCCAGACAGGAATCCTTGAAATGCAAATTACTTAACATTCTTTTGTCTGACTGTGTGATAACCACATTGTTTTAGAGAGATTTAATTTGAGATCGAGTAGTTTGGCCAGGATTACTCAAGGTATCCTGGGGGTTGAGAAGAGGTTAGCTTTGGAGGCTGGAGCTTTCCTCTTACTCAGTATTTAAGGTTGAGATCTTTAATGTGAGAACCTGCAGACAACACGATTTGGGTTTCTAGGTCAACAACACAGTACATCAAGGCCAAGTGCTCTTCAAATTGCTATTGTTTGCAATTTTAAAAGATCCATTGGGTTTCCTGCACTACTTTTTCAACAGCACTACACCAAAAAATGTTCCGTACAATTCGCGATCAACTTGCTCACATGGCGTGGTATATGCCTGAAATATTAAAGTCTTCATATCAACCATGGACTGAATCATTCAGAGACAACTCACTATTTCACTAAATAAACATATTCAATTATTCCATATATTACAGTTTCCATAGTTAAATTCTTATCCAGTGCTTAAAAAGTGAATTAATAAATCTCTGGTGCAGTTTGCAAATGCAACATTAACAATTTGGCAGGTAACTCACCTACATTGTTGATGGGATGAGAGATAAAAGATACCTTAAATAGTGCAACATTGTAGTCTTACACTGAAGGAGGGAACTAAAAAAAATTCTTATGTGAGACTCATGTGGCCTATTTTTGACTTGGACCAGTAAGCAACCACCCAAAACATTATTAACCACATAGTAACACATTAAACACCACTCGGAACACATTAGCAACCTTGTATCAGTGCATCAGCAACCATCCACAGCTGATAGCAAATTTTACACAGGACTGCACTGCTCATAGTAGAGCATGGTGCTAGCAATGCCAAGGATGCATCATTTTAATGGTAGTTAAAAGTCTTGTTTAAAAGGCACCTGGTTCAGGGTCATTAAAGTGCACGATTAATTGATGCACAATGCAAGCTATATAAGGGCAGCAGCTGACTCAGGCGTTATGTATGTATAAGTTTGGATTAATTAATCAGTTTTCATATTATCAATTATCATATGCATCATAAAAAACAAAAGGATACTTATCAATTATAAAAAACAATCAGATTTTAATGTCATAAATTAAAAAAATGGGTGAGGTTTGCAATATGCTTTAGCTTAAGCAAGTAATTATCTATAATTCTAGCAATTATTCTGTCAGTGGATAGTCATTTTTTACAATATCCTTGTTCAATGCCTTGCCTTCTTTGAAATGTTTTACAGTTGCACAGTGCAATAGCACTGCAACAGTTATTGTGAGTAGACCTGTCTTATTATTAGACTTATATTATGTGCAATGCATGATATTATTTGTCAGTATGTGGCTATAAATACATGTCATGTCTCTTGTTGCTCAGGTTTTTACTGCAGTGTTTGGAAGACTTGGATGCCAGCCTCCGCAAACTAAACTCACGACTCTTCGTTATCCGTGGCCAACCCACCGATGTCTTCCCCAGGCTGTTTAAGGTCCAGCTTTCAATTTGCAATTTCAATTGACTGAGTTGTTAGACTTCTAAAGTAATAATCTTGCACCAGGAAAACATTTCTGGATTGGATGGAATAGATTTGAGGCAAAATATATATTTTATCCTTTAAATGCAACACCTTCCATACGTTTTGTGACTTGGCTTTCTATCACCGTTGTGTGTCGATGGATGAATCTTTTGCGCCCCCCCCTAATGGTGTTATCGTAACGTGTCCAGGAGTGGAACATTACTCGTCTGTCCTACGAGTACGACTCAGAGCCATTTGGAAAGGAGCGAGATGCAGCCATCAAGAAGCTGGCCAATGAGGCAGGCGTGGAGGTGATTGTGCGCATCTCTCACACGCTGTATGATCTGGACAAGTACGTACTTTCTTTTATTTTGTTTCTTTATTAGGGACCATGTACAATTTCAAACATAAATGTTACCATTTGATGCATTGTACCAGAGTTAGCCATAGGCTAATTTACATCTGCAGTCCCCTGGCAGGGTACAATAAAAGCAAACCCCTACCCCTACACACATACACAAAACACATTTTATCAGCACCACATCAGTGTCAGTGGGTACAGATTTGAGTGGTCTTCAGAAAGGATTTCAGTTGTGATTTAAAATGCAATTGCAGCTCTTTGTGTTATCTGTTATTGCATTCCACTGTGTAGTGGCTTCAAAAGAAAAAGCAGATTGTCTAAAAGTTGAATGGCAAAAGGGTATGTCACCGTCAAAAATAGAAGCTATTCTGGTAGATTTTACAGAAATTGCAGGGCAATTACAAACAAAAACCAGTAAACGTGCAGGGGCTTCTAAATTCATTCAACTTTGTCAGAACTTTTGCTCCATATTTACTTTGTTTGTAGTAATTGTCCCTTTGCTAAGCTCCACCAACCGCCAAAAACTTGCACTTTGAAACACATTTTCAAAAGTTTGAGATTTCAGGCCCCCAAAACACTGTTTTCGTGTAAATGAAATTAAATTTCTTAATGATATTCTCGAGATTTAACCAGTATATCCTATCTGGCTATCTTGTGTCAGCATTATAAGTGTCGTTGCTACATTTTATCATATTTTTAGAAGTTTGTAACTACTCAAACGCACAGAACTACCATAGATTGACAGAAAAAAAATCAAAAGCTTGTCTGATATGGCGCATGGCAACAGTTGTTAAGGTAATTTTTAAGGCAGGGCTTAGAAAAGAGTCAACTAATGACTTTTTTGTTTTTTTACTCACTGGTGGGTTGTTGTCTCTCAGGATCATTGAGCTGAATGGAGGCCAGTCTCCGCTCACGTACAAGCGCTACCAGACCCTCATCAGCAGGATGGAGTCTGTGGAGATCCCAGCAGAGACCATCACAGCAGAAGTCATGGGGGCGTGCACCACTCCTGTCTCTGATGACCACGATGAGAAGTTTGGGGTTCCTTCTTTGGAAGAGCTTGGTCAGTCTGCTGTCTCTCTCAAAAAATATGCAGCATACTAATCTACTGTATGTATGTAATACATCCTTAAACACACAAGGAATCAGACATACCAGTTCAAACTGTCTTTATGTTTAATCTAAAGGCTTTGATGTAGAAAGTGTAATTGTTAATGCTTTTCCTGAAACAGGCTTTGACACAGAGGGCCTGTCCTCAGCCGTGTGGCCTGGAGGAGAAACAGAGGCCCTCACTCGTCTAGAGAGGCACCTGGAGAGGAAGGTTAGAGGCACTCCATAATCACACATGCACAACTGTAGGATTGATACTATTGGCATCTAAAAACACAGATCATTGATGCACAATCCTACTTTAATATATATACTTTATTACTTTAAATAAAAGCAATTAAGTCATAAAGTGATATTTTTCCGTTAAATGTTTTCTTTATTAAAAAATTAATTTGCAATAATATCTGAAAAATACAGTTTAATATAACTATACAAAAATTATATAAATTTACACAAACATACATACATATATACACACATACATACACAACCACCCACTTGAGTTGTAAATAATTGGACCTATTTTAACTGATGCTTTCAAGATTATCATTATCAAGATAACATTCTTGCAGATTCTACAGAAGAAGAAAAAACCTCCCCATTTGCATTGCATGAAGTTTGTCAGCAAGTTTAAAAAAAGAAAAAGAAATGAATACTTTTATTTAGTAAGGATGTATTAAATTAAGACAAAAAGTGACAATAAAGACATTTAAATTGTAACAAAAGATTTATATTTTTTTTCTTCAAAGAATCCTGAAAACAAATTAAGCCGTTTCTTGAGCACCAAATGAGCATATAAGAATGATTTCTGAAGGATCATGTGACACTGTAGACTGGAGGAATGATGCTGAAAATTCAGCTTTGTCATCATGGACATTTTTATTTTTATTTTAAAATATACTAAAATTTTAAGTTTTATAAATGAAGCCTTGGTGAGCATAGGAGACTTATTTCAAAAACATTTAAAAATCTTACTGACCCCAAACTTTTGAGTGGTAGTGTATGTTTGCCATTTAAATAACCTGTTTAACAACATCACAGAAAACTAAATGTTATGTTTGTAAGACAAACTAGCCCCTGGCCATCCTTGTTGAGTCCAGTCAATAAACGATTATTTCATAGCAAATACCTTTTTTCTAGGCTTGGGTGGCCAACTTTGAGCGTCCAAGAATGAATGCCAATTCACTGCTGGCCAGTCCCACTGGCTTAAGTCCATATTTAAGATTCGGCTGCCTCTCCTGTCGCCTCTTCTACTTCAAACTCACAGACCTCTACAGAAAGGTCAGTATGTCATCATATGTATCTTATGTACTTCAAATGATGTTTCTAATGTTAAACAGAATAATCACTTATGTTAATTACACTTTTTCCCTACAGGTCAAAAAGAACAGCTCACCTCCTCTGTCCCTTTATGGCCAATTACTGTGGCGTGAATTCTTTTACACGGCCGCCACCAACAACCCACGATTCGACAAGATGGAAGGCAACCCCATTTGTGTGCAGATCCCGTGGGACAAAAACCCAGAGGCTTTAGCCAAGTGGGCTGAGGGCAGGACGGGTTTCCCCTGGATCGATGCCATCATGACCCAGCTGAGGCAAGAGGGCTGGATCCACCATCTGGCCCGACATGCAGTCGCCTGTTTCCTCACCCGTGGAGACCTGTGGATCAGCTGGGAGGAGGGCATGAAAGTAAAAAGCGCTCATTATTGTGATTATTTTAGGTATTTTACTAATATGACAGCACTCACATGCATCTGTCTTCACAGGTCTTTGAGGAGCTGCTGCTGGATGCAGACTGGAGTGTGAATGCAGGAAGCTGGATGTGGCTGTCCTGCAGTTCCTTCTTCCAGCAGTTCTTCCACTGCTACTGTCCCGTGAGCTTCGGCCGTCGCCCCGACCCCAACGGAGACTACATACGGTGAGTTAGAACTCCACAGTGTAAACAAAGTACAATTTAAAAAACGGTCTAGCCTCTGAACAAAATATATTTTATTTTCAGCCTAATTTCATTTTGTAAAAATTATATATGTCCGGCCTATGCAAATTGACTTCTTCACCCTTTATTCAAATATATATATATTTTTTTTTATTTAAAGATTTTGTTAGCATATTGTGTAGTTGTGCTTGGAGTCAATATTTTTTATTTGTGATAACACAATAAAACTTGCCAAATTACATTGATATAATTTTTGGCAAGGGTGTCATACAAAGAAATTATGATTATGATACGAAGATTATGATACGAAGAATTATGCAAGAACAAAACATTTCTAGTCGGACAATGAAACAACCTGGTTTTGGACCTTATTAATAATTTATTGGTATGGTGTAGTACTCCTTTTGCAGCAAATACAGCATCAATTCATCTTGAGAATGACATTCAAGTCCTTCACAGTGGCCAAAGGGATTTTGAGCCATTCCTCTTCCAGAACAGTGGCCAAGTCACTATGTGATGCTGCTGGAGGAAAACGTTTTCTGACTTGCTCCTCCAAAATACACCAAAGTGGCTCAAACTATTTAAATCCGGTGAATGTGTAGGCCATAGGACTTCACTTTCATTTTCATCAAACCATTGGTGCATTATTCTGCTGATACACAGCACCCCCTTTAGGGTACAATGTTTGAACTTTTAGGTGCACATGGTCCTCCAGAATAGGTCGGTAGTCTTTGGAAGTGATGCGCCCATCAAGCACAGTAGGAAATTCCATTATATTGCAGCCCAGACCATCACTGATTCACCCCTTGCTTCATTCTGGCCGTGCAACAATCCAGGGATTACGCCTCTTTGGGACTTCTCCACACTGTAACTGAGTAAGGTGGACTCATCAGAGAACAATACATGTTTCACATTGTCCACAGCCCAAGATTTGCACTGTTGGCAGTTGGCTTTGGCACGAGTGACTAAAGGTTTGGCTATAGCAGCCCAACCATGAATATTGCCTCTGTGGAGTTCCGTCCCGACGAACAGTTTTGGTGCAAACAGGAGAGTGGAGGTGTATTTAATTCGGCAGTGAGTTGGGCAGCTGTAGTTTCATGTTTTTTTTTTTTTGGATAAAATCCAGGTTAGTTCCTGGACATCCCTTTCAGACAGCTTCCTCATTGTTTCCTCAATGTAATAGATTACATTATATATGTATATAATATACTCCCCTTTTCTCTTGAAGGCGATATTTGCCAGTGTTGAGGGGTTTCCCAGCCAAGTATATCTACGACCCCTGGAATGCTCCTGAAAGCGTCCAGAAAGCAGCCAAATGTATAATTGGTGTACACTACCCCAAACCCATGGTGCATCACGCAGAGGCAAGCCGCCTCAACATAGAGCGTATGAAACAGATCTACCAGCAATTGTCCTGCTACCATGGCCTGGGTAAGACAGAAACTAAGGGAAATGAAAATGCCACACTAACCCATACCCCGCTCTCGCAATATTGCCCTATAGGTTTCTGCCTCATTTATTTGTGTAACTTGTAACAAATAGTTTAATCCACACTAAAAATGTGTTAAATCCTTCTGAACTCATAAGCTTCTGGATATTGGAGGCTGATTTAGGTTATTCATTTTTTGAAAGGATTTGCGTAAATTGAATGTGATTTAATGCCTTAATTAATAGAATAATAACAGAATCTGAAACAAGTTTATTATTTGTCTCCTACTGATGCCTCATTCCCCTACAGGACTGCTGGCAACAGTGCCGTCCAACACTAATGGAAATGGTGAGAATTCCACGACCTTAATGGGATTCCAAACAGGAGATGTGAACAAGGAAATCACTGCACCTTTAGGTTTGCACATTCTAACTTCATTATTTTTTATGCAAGCTATGCTGATATTAGACACATCTTAAGTAAAACTTAAATCATAACTTAAAGTCGTCATGAAGCGGAGGTTGCGATAGTCTTTTCTTCCCTATTGTGACGTATAGTGAATGGCTTCTCAAACAAAAAAAGAAATGAAGGGCGGGACTTGAATTTGGCCATCAATAATTGATTGTATGGTTGTGGTTTCCTACTGCTGCAATCTCGTGTAAGTGGAGTAAGAAAGAAGTAAGAAGAGAAGAGATGTCGCTGCAAAAACATTTTTTTTAATATATATAACTTCCCTCAGTGCAAAAACAGCATTGTGTAGAAACCACTACTATATCTGATTGATTTTTTTTTTATTCATCTCAGGTGAATGGCACGGCAGGATGGTTTACTCACAAGGAGACCACCAAACAACCAGCATCATGCCACTGCAAGGTACAACCACTATACCAACGACTTCAATATCTATATCTGCAACTATCAACAATGTCAATAAATCTCAGCAGCATTGTTATTTTTCCAAATGCGCGTCATGTCATTATAGTATTTGTGTTGCAGGTTTTGCAGGCAACATTAGTAGCACAATGGGTTACAGGCAAGACTTAAGTCCTGCTGTACAGCCAGGTAAAGACCTCCACATTTAACCAGAGGCCAGTCTAATGTCATGCAGATGTTACAGTTAGCATTATAATCTTTAAATCTCATTCTCAGGACGAGGGCTGCACAGCACCATCCTGACATCTGGAAAACGACACAGTGAGGAGTCTGGTCCTACCACGGGCTCAAAAGTCCAACGTCAGAGCAGCTCTTAAACATCAGGTCTGTCAATTGTTGTCTATTATGTACTAAAACATTAATTATGAAAATGTTATATATATATACACACACATTTATAAATTTAGGATTTTGAGTGTATGTATATATATATATATACAACATAATTTAAATATATATGTATACATTGAAATAATTATATATGCATTTAGATATATTTTGATTTTACACACATAAAATCATGAAATATGAACCAAAATATGAAATTAATCACGATACTTTATTTTTTTAAATGATTAAAGAGGACACATTTTTTTCAAGCACTGCTGTTTTTCTTACTGTCGTGTTCTTATGCTTTATGAAGCCTCATATGTGTCGTTTTTGTGTTGTTTTCTTTAGAAATGGTCCATGCACAGCGGTCAACACGACTTCGCAGAGGCCTGATTTCTTTTTTTACACCTTTTTCGAGTTGTTGTGTTTTGCATTTTTATGGAAGAAACCAAAATCCCATTGACGGGACCAATTCAAGGGAGTGCATGATTCTCTCTCTAAGCACATCAACACATAGCACTTCAAAACTGACTGTAGATTATCACAGGGACTTCACCCAAGCGGTCATCAACATCCTGACAACATTCGAATTATGTTGTGGCTCTGTAATCTGCACAGCTGCAATGTTCTGTCAACGTTGCGTTCATATTTGGACTCTCTGGGACAAAATTTTTGTGTATATAAGGATTTGATGAATACAAAATGTACATATTTAATATTGTATGTGCTTTCTCTATTTCATGTAGTCATAGACCCATTGATATATTTTTGATATAAAGAATTATTGTGGTTCAATTTTACTCTGTTCTTTATGAAAACGCATGTGTAGACAGTCCATGCAGTACATTATTTAGCTTCTCATCGGGCTATTTGCTTGCACTATGTTTTTTTGAACTCTCCTTTTGCTTGTCTCAACGACAGCCGTTTGTGATCTTCTTTTCAGTTACTATTTTCAAACTGACATCTGTCTCCACCTTTTTAGTCCCTGTTTACTCTCTATTTGAGTGTCTCTCCATTGCTGTAAACTATTCGAAAATATAACTCACCACAGTGTTTCTCATCCTCTCACTTTGTGCTTGTTTAATAAAGTTTAAATGTACGTTGTCTCGCCCATTTACTTACAGGATGCTGTTCTGTCACTCATTTTTCAGGTGACTAATACTCATTACCTTGCACAACATAGCTGATGACCTGTTACATAAACAAATAAATTCGTTTTTACTACCATTAACTATGAACTTGCTCACTAAGGTCAACCACAAATTGTCCAAAACATAGATCATTGGCCCAAATACTTGTTTAATCTTAAATTTAAGCAAAATATTTATTGATTCGCAACTTAAAACCTAACCAACTATGGTTTGTTCATGCTATCTTTCTTTCAGACAAATGATATTCGTGTAATTTTTAGGATGGAGTGAGTGTCCAATAACTTTTTGAGACCATTTTAAACGCCTTGAGAGATTATAATCACGCATATAGTGCTTAAAAACTTTAGCTACAATATTGATTGCTTACCTTAAACACAAGGGCGAAACGCGCGAAAGATTACTTTTAGAAACCTCGTCATTTTCACGGTATCACAGGACCAACACAAATAAATAAGAGTGTAAATAAACGTAATAAATATTTGTTTATGCTAAAAAGGCGCATTAGCAGTGATTCAAAATACGCAATAGCTTGGCCGCGCCTCCACGTTTGCGTAAGACGTGACGTATACAATATTCATAAGCAACCTCAGTCCAAAGGGTTAGTTCACCCAAAAATGAAAATTCTGTCAGTAATTACTCACCCTCGTGTTGTTCCAACCCCGTTCATCTTCGGAACACAAATTAAGATATTTTTGATTAAATCTGAGAGCTGAATCACTCCCCCATAAGGGATCGAAACTTGCCGGCCCAGAAAGTTAGAAAAAACAATGTTTAAAATAGTCCAAGTGACTACAGTGGCTCAACCATAAGTTTATCAAGCAACGAGAATACTTTATGTGTGCAAAGAATTAACAAAATAAATAAAGACTTTATTCAACTATTCATTTTCTTCTCTGTGGGCCGCTGAGTAAGTTTACTTTCACACCTGAAAGTCCGCACCAAGGTCCGAACCAAATTTCACGTTTTTATAACGTTACATTTTATACTTTCAGAAAGTTTTGGTTTGGTTTCACACTGCAATTATGCGCACTAAATAACTTTACGTGACATACTTGCGTCCTGTCGTCATCATCTATGTGGGGTGAATCTTGACATTGATTGGTTTGTAAATGGACGTGTGTCTGACGTCAGCGAGTAGTCAATTCGGCGGGTAACTTTGACAACATGAATGAACATACGCATATCGTTGCAACTATATTGTTATTTTTATGGCGTAATTACCTGCAGCACCAACTATACACAAGGCTTGTTCAAATTCGCCAAATAAACGTCCTCGGCGCCGGCAGGAAAGACATACTTCAATTGAAAACTCATCTCCTCCTCTCCCCATGTGCTAAGTTACCACCACAGCTCATGAGGGTGAGTAATTACTGACAGAATTTTCATTTTTGGAACTAACACTTTAACGCAAATTTATTTTCTTTATTAAACTGTTTTATACAGTCTATGGCATTAACACATGCATTCACCATACAGCTGATCGGTTGAGACTCTTCCACTTCTATCTAGTTATGAAATCAATGTTGCGTAAGGGACAACAAACAGGACATGTCACTGCTTAATATATAAACATAACTGTCTTAAAGAAGAATCACCTGAAAGTGTCAGATGAAATGAAACTCCATCATTGAAAGAAAGAAGAGGCAGAAATATGTTTGCCACAGGTGCAGGCCCGGTTCTACAGGGGTGCTTGAGGGTTCTAAGCACCCTCAAACAAAAGTGAAAGCACCCTCAGATGAAATTATTAATAGCACACATGTAGTAAACAAGATTTCGCCGACAATAGAATCACAGACGGATTTCGCACACATACAAAATAAATCCATTAACACGATTTTTCAAATCAGAATTTATTTAATTATGCTTTCATGTTTAGTGAATGTATTTGGTTGTGTCCTTTTGCGATCGTTATACGCATAGGTGAAGCTGTCTCTTAAATTGCCCACTTTGCTTGCGTGTTTAGTCAGGAAATTAGTTCGCTGACTTTCTGAGACGGGGCTTTAGGTAGCCTAAAAATATGAATTGTCCATTTTTTATCATGGACATAAGATATTGGCTCAAGAAAGCTCAAACCTCTACTAGTGACAGCAGCGAACCCCGCCCTACAACCTCACTCTCACCTCTTGACACCCCTGCAAACACCGGCTACAAACCTAGTGTCGCGGCCGATGGTGGCGCCGCCGAGTGACCTTAATCTTTAAATCAGCTGTTTCGTTCAAAAGGACTGATTCATTGTCGTCCGAAACTAAATGTTTAAAATGTAAGATACTTATATTAATTTCATTATTCAACTGCAGAATAAAATCAATTTCAATACTTCATACATTTGCAATAGGCCAACTGCTGATATTTGTGAAAAACAGCACTCTTTGTGTAACATTTCTTAACTACATCATATGATATAAATGTAAAGAACAAAAACTCGTCCAGGGCATTCCCTTCTATTTAGAATTTTGACCATTCTAACTGCAGTAAATCACTCTAAATGCATCCCCGGTCTCCCTACTATTTTCAGACTGATGACGATTGGGAGCCATTTCCTATGTTTATGTAAGCAGTAAGCACCCTCAGTGATTTGGTTCTAGAACCGGGCCTGCACAGGTGTGACACAAATGCTGTATGTCCACATGGAAGCGCTGTTTCTCTTTCATGTGATCTGCTTGCATACAATGCACATTCAACCTTAAAATATATTAACATTGGTAGCATACTCAACAGCATACTCAATTTGTACTCAGATTGCATTCTGGAGCTTTGAAAATTCATTAGTAAAAAAGTGTGGGAACCTTGAATAAAATACAATTTATTGCATTGCATTAATGCATTTCATGGTTAGAATGCAATCAGAGTACAAATTGAGGATGCTGTTGTAGGCTGGTAAACTTTAAACATGATGGGAAGCTATCTATATATTTTATACTTAAGTACACATTAATTTCCATGTAGTAAGTTACACTATGTATTATTTTATGTAACGTTAGGCTAGCAATGAAAAGCTTAATTTATTTACATCAATACCTATGTCAATAATCAATCGTCAATAATTGGATATAGCTTAAGATTGCAACTTGATGAAACTACTACAGTTCTAACAAAACGCATAGGCAAAAAAATTCTCCTTCGAGCCGGATTCGAACCAGCGACCTAAGGATGACAATGTAAAACCTCTACAGTCCTCCGCTCTACCAACTGAGCTATCGAAGGGATAGATTACTAAGTATGTTTTTACAATACAGCCAGATACAGTTTTAAAAAGAACAAATAATCAGCAGATAAGATACTATATTTCCCTTTCGAGGTGCATTTGCTGTAGGCTGTAACGTTGTCATTGCTTTCTGCTTTCAATTCTGAAAATGCAAAAATTAAAGCTAGGTTACCAAAAGACAAAACAAATTAAGTAATGACGATGATTATATAGCGATAGTGTACAGAAATAGCGAGGAATTGTTTTTAATGCATACAATTTTAATATATATATATATATATATATATATATATATATATATATGATGTACTGCATAGAGCTAGATACTGCTGTTGTGCGAATCGGCTATTTGGGGATCTTGTCAATCGTCGCAAACACATGGGCCCCTATGCAGCTGTCCCTCGCTGTGTCTGACCAATGAGGAATTTGATTTAAAAAAGACCTCCACCTGTCACTCACAATTGCACAAATAACACACTGGCAGACTGAATGTTGACAGAATCACTCCTCAATACAAGGGTACAGTGAGCTCGTGAAGACTATTTATATTTAAACAAGGGAGGAAGATGGAGATAATTGCCCTTTATTCTTGAGGTATCACTCATCCTGTCTATTATTGAGGAAATTAGAAAAGGACATTAGAGGGGCACAATTAGGCTACTTTATATAAGTGCACAATGCTGTAAGTAACAGTAAAACCAACATTAATAAGAGGTGGGATGGACGAATTAGAACAATGGAGAACCATAAATTCCTTCACAATCCTAAAACAAACCATCTCAATGAGTGGCTTAGAGATTCTTTTTCTCTTATTTACACATTACACATCAAATAGAAAACTGGTATGACAGTGTTTATTTTCCCAAAGGACTGTTGGCGGTTCCATAGGTTTCCAACGGCATGCAGAGCCAGCTGAAATGTTAATGCACAAATAGTTGTACAGAAGCCACAGATCACTTGTCTGCCTTTGTCTGTTATCTCTCTGTCTATCATTATCCAGTTCACATTGTCTCAGGGGTGGGGTACAAAATTCCCTGTATTATTTCGTTATTTTCAAACAGAAAATGAGAGTTCCATGAACCTAAAAAGGACTAAATCATTGTTTGTACTTGTAGGATTACAAATTTATTTAAATGTTTAATTTAGGTTCCAATACAACAATATTTTAACTGATAAAGTGCACACACTGTTTTCCATTTTGAGGCAATCAAGGTTTCGGACATTAACCTCTTGTCACATCTCAAAGGTCAGCTGGGCCTTTTGTTGATCTGATCAGGCTGATTGGATAAGCATCTCAAGGCTCTGAGTTACACTGTTACCTGATAAAATCAGGTAACCAGCTGAATCATGTACTTTCATTATTTTGTTCAAGAGTCGAGGGGACTCTATGCAATTAATCCCACCCCCTTGAAATGTATATAAACTGCAACGGAAAGTTCCCTTAGTTAGACTTGGATGAAATACACTACAGCGATGCAACCGCGACTTCTGAATAAAGAATCCTGTTGAAAGATATCCCAACGTCTCCTGGTCTGCGCTTCTGACTTTTCCTACACTTGAGAAGAAAAAGTTCAGAACATACTCAAAGCAAGAGATGAAAGGAAACAACTGATGTTAGACAATAAAATGAATGCCTAAATATTGGTGCCCAGTTAATCTATTCCAACATGGTGTGAAACAAGATCCCTTGCAATGCACAAGTGTGCGTGTGCATCTGTTTTAAGTCTGAAATAGGCTCCTCTTCACACCACAAAGGACAAAGGTTTTAGGGTGGGAGAGTCAGAGGTTAGAGGTTAGGGTCTGGGTATTGGACAAGACAAGGTCCTGTAAAGTAGAAAATAGATCCTACGTGCATCTGTTCAAAAAGCTTATCCAAGAGCTATTTAGCAAACGTCACATGGGGAGGGAGGACCCTATAAAACCGCAACGCATCCATGGAGAACATCTCAGTCCCTTTAGGATCTTTACCACCAGCCATACATTCTTCCTCAGTTATCCCCTCTTCCCAAAACACCCAAAAGAAGCACCATGTGCGACACCATGGAGTTTGTGGAGGAGTTTGAGGAGGAACAGGAGGAGGTAGAGGAAGAGGAGGCTGAAGAAGAGAATGAGGAGGAAGAAAAAACCGATGAGAAAGAACAAGAGGAAGAAGATGAACAAGAGGCAGAAGAGGACTTCAAACCCAAGCCCAAAATGTATATTCCCAACATTATGGCACCAAAGCTGCCTGATGGAGAGAAGCTGGACTTTGATGACCTCCACCGGAAACGCACGGAGAAGGACTTCAATGAATTGCAGAGTCTCATTGAGCTGCACTTCTCCACCAGGCAGAAGGAGGAGGATGATCTCATAGCTTTGAAGAGCCGTATTGAGCGGCGTCGGGCCGATCGGGCCGAACAGCAGCGCGTCAGATCCGAGCGCGATCGTGAGAAACAGGCACGCTTTGCAGAGGAAAGGGCACGGCGTGAGGAAGAGGCCGCCAAATTGCGAGCTGAGGATGAAGCCAGGAAAAAGAAGATCCTTTCCAACAAGGGCTATGGTGGCTACCTGCAGAAGGTAGATCAGAAGAAGGGAAAGAAGTTGACGGAACGTGAGAAGAAGACCAAATGTCTGCTGGAGCGTCGCAAACCCCTCAACATTGATCACCTCAACCAGGAAAAGCTGGGAGAGAAAGCCCTTGACCTCTGGAAGTGGCTCAGTCAACTCCACGCTGAGAAGTTCGACCTGGCAGAGAAGCTGAAGAGACAGAAGTACGACATCAAAGTTCTGCGTAACCGCGTTAGTGACCATCAAAGGGGAGCCAAGGTGACCAAGACCACGAGGAAGTCAAGGAAATAAATTAATCTGATTGACATGCAATGACCCACAGAACAGAGGAATCAGTTTCAAGTCTCATATTGAACTTTACAGGATATCATTTATATTTTTATTTCTTTCGATTAATAATTGTTTATTTAGCATTGTATCATACAAGTAATGGGTTTTACTGGGTTTAATGTTTTGTTTCATATAATCATGTTTCATGTAATTGATCTTATGCTGTGAACTTTTTAAAAGTTTAATCTTTTTTTTTTTGTTTCACAAGATTTCACAACAGTAGACATGCAATCTTATTTTTGAATGTATGGTTTTGTTTTGCATTTCTGAACTTTTGCTCATTAACAAATGTAATTTGTCAACACATTAAAAGTGTTGACAAATTTCTCAAAATAAAGCAGTAATTTCACTTTGGAAAATATGGATCATCTCATTGGCATCACTAAGATCCCTCTTCTACAATCACTAATTGACAATATCCAAAAGCTCTTGCAGAAATTACAAATAAGAAATCATTTAAAATTTTGTATTAAGTGCTGGAATACAACATATTAATAAACAAATACATCAAGATTTTATATATATGGAAAATGTCTTTATTTTAACAACCAAAAGGCACATATTTATGACTGTACCAGCAGTAAAGGTTTGGTACATACTTCAAAGTATCTATTTCTACCAAATAAGCATTTTTTTTAGCAGAATAATTTTTATGCTATGCAGTTCCAAGGACAGATAAGAAACAAAAGTGTAAACGACATGATTCTTCTATAAAGGCCTTGAGTTCACGTTCCGCTCTGTCTAGTGCACAGTTGAACTTGCTCGCCATTCAAAGATCATCCCATTGATAGTTTAAGATAAATAAAATATACATAAGTTTGATTTCTAATATGCAACTTTCTTGCTCAATTAAAAAAAAAAAAGATTTCTAAAAGCTTATAGCAGTTAGATTTGGTCAATGATTATCTATGATTATAGCTCAGCTGTTTATAGGCTAAACACACATTTCTAAGCAATTTATGGTTAACACAACTATAAGAGTCTGAGTGCAATTATGACAAGTTAAATTGTTTGCACACAACTGTCATTATGCAGAATTCTAGTAGTGATACAAAAAAAAAACTATGACATAAACAGTTCAAATTAAGGATTTAAGGACCACAAACTGAAATTTGGATTATAAAGCCCCCTTTTTCCTAGTTGACCTTTTGTTAGTCTTTCCTAGAATTGCTTTTTTCCATACCAGATACTGTATGACCTTTCAGTGAGACCTAGAGATCCCGGTTGTTGCTGCTGATCATTTTGGGGTATGATGTCCCAATGGAGTTCCCAAATCTGTACACCACAATCTCCAGCAGGTACTCATCCACTTTAACCTTAACGTTGGCCACACGCTCATCAGACAGAAGGAAGACGATGGTAAACAGAGCCACCTCAAACTCTGGGCTGACGCCTATGAAACAGCTGCCCACTGGCTTGACTAGACCATTCCAGCTGAACTGCAGGTTTAAGACGTGATCGTCCTCATCTGGCTGAGAGATTGAACCACAGTGCAAATTTAAATGTTGAAAGTAATGGGCACAAAGTTATATTAACATGATTATACTAAAGTCTCCTTGTCAAATCATTATTAAATGATGAAATACCGTGTCCTTGTTATTTCTGGCCTTGTATCCTTTGTAGTCCACATGATTGTGTTTCTCCTGATGGTAAAACTGGACCCAGTTATGGAGGCCCATGATCTCTTTACCATGCTTAGTTTCACCAACAAACACATGCTCAAATCCACAGGAATCTTCACTGCATAAGAGATGAGAGGGAGATGGGCAGCTTGTATAAATCATGGGCATACAAATTACACAAGTTATTAGCAAATAAGCCTCAAACAATAAGTCATTAGTATGTCAGTTACTCATCTAACAAACCTAATGCAGGTCATATGTCTGAAACACACAGATGTATACTTGCCTAATCAAATTAGGTTTTTAACTCACCCTCCACTTTTGTCTCTGCGATAGAGCTTGAACCAAATATCATAGAGTTGCATCTTAAACTGAGTCAGATCCGCCTGGGATCGACCTTTGCGTACTAAATACCTGTGGGCACACTGCAAAGACAAAACCTCAGAACTGGACTATATTATAATATTTTCTTTCACTTGTAGGGTAAAGTTTGCATGTTAATGGTTGCATGCATTTGTACGATGATGTCTTTGCACTTTGTGTAATAGTCTCCTCCTTGAACCAACATCTCTGTACTACATTTGCACAGTTGTCTCACATGGTCATATTTACTCTCCACTTTCCATCCACTACATTAAACCATTATTAGTTTCTCTTAAGTGTTTTTTTTATCAATAGTTTTTGCAAGGCTAGGCAGTGCACTACAAACCAATAAATATTTAATTATTTTAATATCAATTAAATTACGTTCACTCTGGTCAGGATGAAATGATCACTTTCAATCAGATAACAGTGAATAGTACACATACTACACATTCTTTAAGTTGCTACATTTCAACATGTTCAGCTTTTTTTACATGATGTAAAATAGATACTAAATAGCAAGGCAAAACAAGACCATTGAGTAATGCGATAAGGTACCTTCATTATCTCGGTCTTCAGAATGGCATCCAGGAAAAGATTGTTCTCCTTAAGCTCCTCTTTTGTCACCTGCTCAGCCACTCCTGTAGACATCTCATAATTGTCCAGCAGATTTATGAAGTCTGAGAAGCCACAAAGTAGATTAAACAGCTGTCTAAACTGCCATGCATTGCATTATATCTGTGAATTTATTGAATATTTATGTATTTTTGTATAAGTATGCAATTAGAAACAAATTAGTATAGAGGGATTTCTTACAGCGATAGGTATCAATGCTTTTGAGCTTGTTTTCATTGACATAAGAGAAGAGAGGAGCTCTAGCACTGTCCCTGGCACTGTTAATGCCCTCAGATACAAAACCAGCCTTCCCCTGTGTGAAAACAATTCCACTATAAATGACTGATTGATTCACCTTAAATCATGCAAAAGAAGTCATAGTGTTTTAAAGTCACCATGCAGCTATCATGTACACGGAATCTAACATTCCTTATGTCTTTACTTAAATGCATATACATATACGTATATATACAGGTCCTTCTAAAAAAATTAGCATATTGTGATAAAGTTCATTATTTTCCATAATGATAAAAATTAAACTTTCGTATGTTTTAGATTCATTGCACACCAACTGAAATATTTCAGGTCTTTTATTGTTTTAATACTGATGATTTTGGCATACAGCTCATGAAAACCCAAAATTCCTGTCTCAAAAAATTAGCATATCATGAAAAGGTTCTCTAAACGAGCTATTAACCTTATCATCTGAATCAACTAATTAACTCTAAACACCTGCAAAAGATTCCTGAGGCTTTTAAAAACTCCCAGCCTGTTTCATTACTCAAAATCGCAATCATGGGTAAGACTGCTGACCTGACTGCTGTCCAGAAGGCCATCATTGACACCCTCAAGCAAGAGGGTAAGACACAGAAAGAAATTTCTGAACAAATAGGCTGTTCCCAGAGTGCTGTATCAAGGCACCTCAGTGGGAAGTCTGTGGGAAGGAAAAAGTGTGGCAAAAAACGCTGCACAACGAGAAGAGGTGACCGGACCCTGAGGAAGATTGTGGAGAAGGACCGATTCCAGACCTTGGGGGACCTGCGGAAGCAGTGGACTGAGTCTGGAGTAGAAACATCCAGAGCCACCGTGCACAGGCGTGTGCAGGAAATGGGCTACAGGTGCCACATTCCCCAGGTCAAGCCACTTTTGAACCAAAAACAGCGGCAGAAGCGCCTGACCTGGGCTACAGAAAAGCAGCACTGGACTGTTGCTCAGTGGTTGAATGTCATTCGGAAATCAAGGTGCCAGAGGCTGGAGGAAGACTGGGGAGAAGGAAATGCCAAACCGCCTGAAGTCCAGTGTCAAGTACCCACAGTCAGTGATGGTCTGGGGTGCCATGTCAGCTGCTGGTGTTGGTTCACTGTGTTTTATCAAGGGCAGGGTCAATGCAGCTAGCTATCAGGAGATTTTGGAGCACTTCATGCTTCCACCTGCTGAAAAGCTTTATGGAGATGACGATTTCATTTTTCAGCACGACCTGGCACCTGCTCACAGTGCCAAAACCACTGGTAAATGGTTTACTGACCATGGTATTACTGTGCTCAATTGGCCTGCCAACTCTCCTGACCTGAACCCCATAGAGAATCTGTGGGATATTGTGAAGACAAAGTTGAGAGACGCAAGACCCAACACTCTGGATGAGCTTAAGGCCGCTATCGAGGCAACCTGCGCCTCCATAACACCTCAGCAGTGCCACAGGCTGATTGCCTCCATGCCACGCCGCACTGAAGCAGTCATTTCTGCAAAAGGATTCCCGACCAAGTATTGAGTGCATAACTGAACATAATTATTTGAAGGTTGACTTTTTTTATTGTATTAAAAACACTTCTTTTATTGGTCGGATGAAATATGCTAATTTTTTAGACAGGAATTTTGGGTTTTCATGAGCTGTATGCCAAAATCATCAGTATTAAAACAATAAAAGACCTGAAATATTTCAGTTGGTGTGCAATGAATCTAAAACATACAAAAGTTTAATTTTTATCATTACATTATGGAAAATAATGAACTTTATCACAATATGCTAATTTTTTGAGAAGGACCTATATAATTCTCATAAACCTGCCTCCTCCCCCAATCACCTACTTGTAGGTTGATTTTATAGTCTTTTCCAGGTTTCATGCGGTTCACATCCAGCTTCCACAGTTCATTCAGCACATCTGAGAGCTCCTGATTGGTGCCTTGACTGCTGTAAAAAAAGAATGACATTGAAAGTCTAGAATGAGTCAAGTCTGGCTGTATCGCCTAGCTGTAGTGGCTACCGTGGCCATTTTTGGGGGTTAGAGATAAAGAACTAAAATTTTAGTTCTTCTATCTCTACCTACCAACATGAATCGATGACTGTCCAAAGGTTATCAAATATGATGACATGGAGAAATCTTTTAAAAAGTATATATTACAACATCACATTATTAGAAATGTAATCTTTGTATCTGTGTTGGTTTCATACATTTAAAATGATAATATTAATAATAAAAAAACACAATCAAATCAACACTCTTTAAAGTGTCTATTTTTAACCAGTGATTTTCTCAACGTAATAAAAATATGCCGTCATCATTATTTTTTCAAGCATCTCGGCATTTTAATTAGAACTTTTTTCCTCTCCTTTTGTATAGAAAGTTAGACATTTACTCCACCTAGATTTTTCTTTAAAGTCCTACAAAAAAAAAAAACGAAATAACTTTTCATTCAGAAATAGAAATGAAAAAATGCACAGTAGGCTATTCATGTTATGTCCGAAGAAAATACCCGACCTCAAGCACGGTTTCTCTCGACAGTCGACACCTGAATTTCTAATCACAATCAATTTGACACGAGTACAATGGAGAAGCGAGTTCATCCATGCCTTATTATTTAAAAAAAAGTGTTCAGTGCAGCATTAGGGTCATGCACAAACAACAAATCTCAGGAGGAAGACAGTGACTGGATCTAAAACGTTCAGATGACACACAGCTCAATGTGAGTCACCCAGACATGAAAACACTTTTTTTAAATAATGTCAAAAAATGTGATAAAAAAAACATGATGCTTCGTACAGGAAACCCAGCAAACACAGAACGTTCCCAAAACGTAAAATTGTTAGCTGGGAATCCAGCTGATCGTTGGGCACATTAGTTTGGTGTATTTTAATAATCACCGGATGTTATGCCTGTTTGCGCGTGAAAAATAGGCTACACAAAAACAGCATATACCAAAACAAAAAGATCACATAAAGTTTAGTTAAGTATAATCAGTCATTATGATTTTAAAACCACAAAACCCCTAAGTAATATACCATCAACACACAACTTGATAGAAATTATATTATTATAATGATATAATTAAGAACAAAACGGAAAGACCGTTAACATCTGTTATGCCATTTATTTCCTTACCCTCTGGCCATATTCGCAGGTTCAGACACTTTCAAGAAACGTTAGTTACGCAAGCTACGACAAGCTGGTTTTGATGGGTGTGTTAGTTTACGCTATGTCAGATTGATAGATTGACGAACCTGACCAATGAGAGTGGCGAACTGTAACGCCTCTACAGTGCGGGAAAATGTATTTAACCAATAGTAGAGTGGAAGAGAGGAAACGAAACTGACTGAGATCCAGGAAGGGAGTGTCCGAGTAACAGCTAGCAGTCTGGCTATAAACTTTTTTTTAACAGTCTATGCTCGTATAAACCTTCTCTGATCCAAAAATTTTATAAAAAATCTCAGCCTGAATTTTTCTACATTTTGTAATATTTATTTGCAGTCACAAGAAGTGCATATTTTATAATATTTCTATATTTATCCATACACTATCCATAAAAGTGCATTATAGGCTATTATAATGTGCTGGTAGCGCTACCCCAAATTCATGTTCCCTTTCATTAAATAAAAATGAAAATGTTTACTGCATCAGTTCTCAGCAGTAGCATCCAGTTATGGTGTTCTTTTACAACACCCAAAATTAGGCTGTATTAGGCTCTGGGGATAATTCTGAAACATGATAAGGTAGAAATAAACCACAGCACTCACAAAAGTGTATAAATGTTGTTGTTTTATTACAAGCATAGTCCATAGTTGGGTTCATCACTGTTTTCTTACGTTTAATACAACGCCAACATACACATGTTAAAAATGTGTGACTACTATGTATATTAACATGGTTAAATCATGTTAACTGGATCCCATTGTCGTAGATAACACAAAGAGGTAAAAACTCTCCATTTCATAGCGTATAGCTTCCTCGTGGATGGAGCCCTGGAGTTTAGTATGGTCTCTACAATCTCAGAGGCCAGACCCACAGGTTGAATGTTTCTGGGCGGGGATGGAGGATTGCTCCCCCCGCCTGAGATAGAAGGTCCCTCCTGACCGGCAGCTCCAGGGGAGAGCCTTCGAGAAGGGATATTAGGTTAGAGAACCACACTTGGCTTGGCCAGTACGGAGCTACTAACAGAACACTCACTCCATCCTGGCGGACCTTCTCCAGAACTCCTAGGAGCAGAGCGATCGGGGGAAATGCATACAGACGTAGCTTTGACCACATCTGCAACATTGCGTCCAGACCCAGGGGGGCTGGATGCGTGAGAGAAAACCAAAGTGGACAGTGCGTCGTATCCTGAGACGCGAACAGATCCACCTGTGCCTAGCCATAAACTCTCCATATGTGCTCCACCACCTCGGTGTGGAGCCTCCATTCCCCGGGCCTCAGCCTCAATATAAACTGCTCTCAGGGAGAGTAACTTTCCTAGGGACCACAAGAGAATCTGGTGCGCCAGTTTGTATAGTGGACGTGAACGCAGACCCCCTTGATGATTTATATATGAGACTATAGAGAGTTGTCTGTGCGAACAAGCACGTGGTGGCTCCTTAGGTCTGGAAGGAAATGTCTCAACACATTGAAGACCGCCATCATCTCCAGGCAGTTTATGTACCACGAAAGATGATGACTCCTCCAAAGACCTTGAACTGAGTGGCCTTCCATTACCCCTCCCCAGCCCGTGAGAGAAGCATCTGTCAAGAGCGAAACTCGATGGCAAAGAGCTCCCAACACTGGACCCTGGGATACACTGGGAAAGGTTTCCTCCATATAACCAAGACACGGAGACAACGCCATGTTATCTTGATCATACGGAGTGGGTTCCCTCTCGGAGAAAACCCCTTGGTCTTGAGCCACCACTGTAACCACTGTAAGGGCCTCATATACAGCAGGCCGAATGGTATAATGTTGGACGTGGCTGCCATCATACCCAACAATCTTTGAATTTGGAGATTGGTGGCCCGACGCAGTTCTCGAACACGTCAGGCCCCGCCCCCTTGCCAGTCTCAGGGTCCCTCAGCAGGTCAGCCTCAAACCATCTACAGGTCCGTGGCAGTCACTGGGGAGTCAAGGAAGGTGGTCCTGTCCGCGTTCTTGATTTCCGTTTCAATTAATGCTGCTGATACACTTATTGACCACAAGCCGATGATCACCTGTTTGTCACTTGCCTTTCTTGCATTTAACAACAATAGGGACTTTTAGTTGAGTATAAAAGTGTTAAAATATGCTTGACGTTTTGGAATATAGTCAGTGACCTAATTTGATACTACTTTGAATCCGCTTGGCTTAATACGGCTCGTTTGGTCGAAACTGAAGTGCAGTTTTTCATTCGCTCCTCTAGGCGGCGTCAACGAGTTTCAAGTTCAGTCTGACAGCTTCCCATCCTTGACAACATGACGCTTGTTAAGAAAACCAAAAAACCAAAAAACCAAAAAAAAAAAAACATGACGCTTGTTGCAGTGGCCACAAGACGTGCAGACCGTTTAAACTACAACCTACATGACAGTATTCTAATGAACACATTTCGCAAAGATGTCACGCGAGCGACTTAAGTTACCTGTAATGTAAGTAAACTACAGATAAAGTGCCTTTCTCTTGCATTATCTTAATAAGACTTTAAGTCATTATAAAAGTCTTAATAAGTCTGTGCTCTTAAGTCATTATTTACGTTTTTAAGTAGTTATGTGTTTGTTGCTTTCTTCTGATATTTCATAGCAGGCCCCATGTCAGTTTATTTAGATTCATATTTTGATCATTGAATGTTGCATTTATTGGGACTATAAAATGAACGAATATGAACTAAAACCCAGTAAACGTTCATTTGGACAGTTATGAAGGCTATGAAGGTTCGCAGCTTTGTTTACATTTTTTCTCTTGTTGAACTCACTGTCAGACTTTTAGAATAACGAATGAATCAGTTGTTTTGCATTGCCTTTATAATCTTTGAATGACTCGCCCTCTGATATTCATATTAAGAAGTAAGAATCGTGTTTTTTTATGTTGTTGCAGTCTAACCTTAGGTAATAATCTATTACCTATAATCTATAGCTAACCATGACCCGTTAACACTTAGATTTGTCATCTTATTTTTCTTCATTAATTGTTTATAGTGACTTAAATCTAATCATAACTTTAAAAGTTCCAAACAATGTACAGATTGCATTGAACAAAAATAAAACATATTTTCTGTCTTTTTTGGTCAGCAATCACAACTGCAGTGTTTGTTTCTATGCAATGTCTCTGTAGTTCTGTGGCCTGTAAGACAGTAACTTAATTAAAAGAACAGTAGATTGAACCAAAATATTATTATTGATTCAGCATATGTATAATATATTTTACAAAACTTTAGGACTTCAATTTATGTAGTCAATTACAGTTAGCCTAACTATTATATAGAATAACTTTTAGATTCTGATGTTTTAGTTATTCAGTATGTAGTAATGTAAATAACCTTAAACGTTCCAAACAATGTGAAAACTGCATTGAACAAAAAAACATCTGTTCATTCTTTTTTGGTCAGCACTCACAACTGAAGGAGGGTGTTTGTTGCAATGTCCCTGTAGTTCTGTGGCCTGTAAAACTTAATTAAAAGAACAGTAGATTGAACCAACATATGATTATTGATTCAGCATTCATACTATGTATTATATATTTTACACTGTACAGCTTTAGGACTTTAATTTACGTAACTGATTAGATTTAACTATTGTCTAGACATTAAATTGTGATGTTTTAGTTATTCAGTATGTAGTAATGTTTGTGTTTATGTGTCCTCTACAGAATACGGGATGTGTTTGGAGCGTCCAGTCATCAGAAGCAGAGCTGTGGGACGTGTGGACAGACATTCACTGTAATGATGGACTTCTGCTGATGGACAGGTAATGTATACTGTGTGTGTTTGACTGTGTAAACATGTAGGTTCCCATCATTTTCTTTTTGGAGGGTCACCCCTTTAAAAGGCAAATGATGGGAACCTAAATAGGTGGGGAAGGGATGGCAGGCCCAAATTTTTAGTCTGCTAATTTTTTTTTTTTTTTCATTGTATCAAGAAGCATAACCGCTGCTGGGCATCGTGCCGGGGTTCGGGGGGGACCCGACTCATCCCCGTCCCTTCACACATACAGCATTCACTCGTATCGCGGAGATCTGGCTGGGATTGAACCAGCAACCTCTGAACCCGTGAGGCAGCGCTCTTACCTGTGAGCCACAGATCTCTTGCTGAGACATGCGCTGGAACTTGTACTTCACTTTTCACCTGGATGGGCCCTGTGATTGACAAGAAATCATGCTGAGGCGGAGATTGAACCCATGCCTCCAGTGCAACCTGTCAGCCGAGAACATGTGTTTAGCCACTTGCACCACTGTGGCTTTCACGCTTGTTATTGGTGTCTAGGGCCTTTACTTTGACATAACTATCGATAACAATTTGATTTAAATTGTGGGGACAGCAAACTGTGATGGGATTTGAACCTTAATTTCAGCGCATCCTTACCATCACAGAACGTGCGTTTAGTCACTTGCACCACTATGGCTTTCACACTGAAAGCTGGTGTTTTGGCCACTTTGTTTGATATAATCACAACAATTTAACTTAAGCAAGAGTGGGACTTTTACTCAAATCTCCTTGATTAAAGCCCAACACTTTATCAACTGTGCCACAGAGTCTGTTGAGTTGAAGAGTGTTTTGGATGGGTTTTTATGAACAGTTTTTTTTATTTGAAGGAAAAAGTCAGCAGTTTGGGATTTGAAGACTCATGTTTGAAGGCAAATGATTATCCTTTGCACCACAGAAGTTGTGATGAGGCATGGCTTGTGTGAATTTTTATTAAGAAAGGTAAACGATTTCTTAGACGTTTTCATTTTTTTGCATATTTTTTTTCAAAGCTGTCAATTTTTTGCAGGTTTATAAATAAATATTCTAGCATTATTTTGTGTTTATTTGTATGAAATTATTTCTTTGTTTCGACTGTATTTGAGCAACTTTTTAATGTTTTTTATTTATAGGACAGCAGAGCAGAGATGGTAAAGGGAGTGTGATCAAGACATGTCGGGACTCTAACACAGGTGAGTCTGCAGCTCTTAAATGTAACACTGCTTCATGGAGCTTTGAAACTTTACCAATCGTTTGTTTGAATCAGTCGTTCAGAGCACGTCAAACTGGCATTTGATTGCGGCAAAACAATGCTTTGCCACTTCATACTGTTTAGAAACAATTGTTTCACCTCTAGGTGGCGATAACCTGGTAAACCCATGAACCAGCAGCTAATATAAAGTTTTAACTGATCTCAGGTCACTTTTATAGTTTAGGTTCAGTTTTAGTGACAAACAGAAAAAAGGAGTGTGGAAGTTAATTGTATTTTACTGGCCTGATTAGCCAAGTCTTCTTAAAAACACACAAAGCAAGCCTTACAAATTAATAAAACACTTTACACTTCATATTTAATGGGATTTAATGATTTGTACATTTATTTAATAACAATGGAAACATCTGCAATCGGTTTGTAAAAGGTGTCATTACAAGATTGCACTGCATTCGTATAACATTTATCTGACCAGCAGGTGTCGTCAACTTAATTATTTAAAACAAAGAATTATACCCACTTTCCCACTCACTACCTTTTTTGTGTTCTCAAAAAGACAGAAAAAGACATTCTCCTACGAGTTAGAAGAGGTCATGGACAATCACCCGACACATTCTAAACTGTGAGCGGTAAGAACGTCTTGTTTTTCCACATGCTGTTTAGGCAAATAAACCTCAGTTTAGGTGACTTAAGTTCATTCAGACATCATCAGAAGGTGACATGCTAAATATAGGGCCTGTCCCAATACCAACACTTGAGTCTGATGGATTTTACTGTATTTGGCCCAAGTGTTCAAGTGTTCGTGAAGATCGTGTGCGTGGAATTTTTGATTATTCAATGAGCACACATACATCACAGTGGTGTAAACTTAAAGGTGCTCTAAGCGATGTCGGGTGACGTCACTTCTTGTTGACGTATAAAGTATTGTCAAACAAAACGGAGGCTAGCTCGACCCTTCCTCCTCCTCATCCACGCACTAACCCCCCAAACCCACCCCCAAATCCTTCTTGTCTGTTATTGGCTGGAACAGTTTGTTACGTTTCGTGGTGCGTGTTAGCCCAGTTTGTTTTTGTTGCCGTTTGTGGAGCCTGGGGTGTCTGCAGAGACCGCGTCTTTTTACAGTGTGTTCAGGGGACAGGCAGCCAGCGGATAGTGAGGTGTTTACTGTATGTGACAAAAAATGTTTTGGCCTAAAAAACACGTGACATCGCTTAGAGCAACTTTAAGTAAAGTTTCTACAAAGCTTTAATAACATTTGCAAAACTTATAGCACTTTTTAAAATAAACTTTTAGATGTCTGCTCAGTAGTCCCTCTAGGGACGCAGATGGTTTTATTAGTCTGTTTCTGACTCGTGCTTTTGTCTTGAATCAAATAAATTCATTGTCCATACCTTCAGAATAAATTTGGATAAGCTAAATCCATTTATTGTCCATTTGGCATAGCAAACAACAAATAAAACAAAAAATAAAAACTCCACACTTTACTTTGACTTGCTACTAACAAACCAAAATATCTGATTCAAAACAAACTGTTGGGCATGAGCACCGTCTTGCACAATCCAACGGTCAAAAAGTTTGTTGACCTTCCATAAGCGCACCTGTAACTCATCATCACCCTATTTTAATATACTCAAAATACTCATACGCCCTTTAGTGTCACAAACAAAAAATACAATTCAAAATAATGGCTCCAACAGTCCCTATGTAACAGACAACACATTTAGTAATTGTGATGCTTCTAGTATTAAAAAGCAGTTGCAGGCGTTTAAAAAAACACCAATAAAATGTGCACTTTAAGTTTAACTACCAAAGCAAATTTTATGTAATATCTAATTAATTTAATGTGCATGGTAAAACTTTACCTAACTGTCTGTCAAGTGGCCAAGACTGCAAGTGTGGGTATTGGGACAGGCCAATAATCAGAGGTAGGTTGTGAGTACAAGCAATGCTTCATCTGCGAGGATATGGTGAAGAACCACCTTCCTCCACCCAGAGATGACACACTCATCCTCCTCCCATGATTCAGTTCTCATGCAAACCTGTATTTCTTGATCTGCTCCAGCACTGCACGTTTTTGTCTCGCTTATTTAATACATGTGATCTGATTTAAATCATCAACACCTTTTCAGAGCTGCATGAACTAAAACTGCTAGTAAATAAGAGAGACAAACAAAATGCGCAGCACTGTGGTTCCCAGGACTGGAGATGAGCACTACAAACAGTCATCGCTGTAGATACATTCCAACAGAAGTCATCTAATAAGAAAAAAATCAAGAGGTTATTTACCAGATGTTGCATTGATGTGAAAGTGCATGATCCCATAAATGCTGTAGTCTGTCAGTAAAACAAATTTTAGGACAAATCATTTATCATGCATGACCTGTTTGCATATTGTCTTCATGGCCAAACATTTCTGCAATAATTTGCATTGACCGATAAAAGTATATTCTTAATGGAAATTCAAATTTCAGGTTGTTTAACTGTGTTTAAATGCGGTCTAAAATCAGCTCTGTAATCAGCTAAATGAATCATGTTTTGAACAAATCAGTTGAATGAATGATTCTTGAGTCACTCACTTGTTAAGTTACTGAATGAATGTCACTTTATCGCTAACTACAGGTGTCTCGATGTAACCTGCAGAAAGAGTCAATGTAAAATCCCCATCAATAATCTGACAGTCTGTCTGGAACTCAGACACAAGAGTCCCAACGCTGTTGGACTGAATATCAACTTCGGAACTAACTGATTTATTACTATCATTTATCTGCTGTGTGGAAATGTATGTTCGTGGATTTCTACCCTTAGGGGGACAATTTAGGTGCATTACCAATTAAATTAATTCTCTACTACACGTACACGACGTGAAAGCGACATAGAGCTTTTACCATGTGCAGGTGTTTAAAACCCATGTCCTCCTACATCTGCTGTTTTCATATATTATTGCACACACACTTATTGTCCAAAAGGGGGAGCAACTGAAACACTATTCTGATCTGATCTCATGCCTTTGCCTGTTTAATCACTAAAAAGCCAGTTTTTATTTTTATAAAATAAAAACATTTAGACAGTCATTTTGATTCACATTTTTTAAATAGTAATGATTTGTCTTATTCTGTCCTATGTTTCAAATACCCAATCATGCTTTATTATAAATACTAAACCTACTTGAACTGACAACAACACGAGGGCATTGGTTAACTGTGAACAAACATGAGGCATATCATTATAAATAACTACAGACAGACAAACAGCTACTTTAAACATACAAAAAAACCGTATAAAAATAAGAAAATCTAAAATATTTTACGTGTTTACACTATGAGCACGTGCCTTTGAGTTCAACACATTTCATCTTTTTACCCCATCAGTTGAGAGCTGATCTGGTTCATTTTCTAAAACGGCTAGATTCATGTTGCTCTGCTGGTCGTGACCGTGACAAAATCAGTGATTTTTCGGAAAATATATGAAATGTATATTTCAGCGGCCTCACCTACAACTGGCCGCCACCTCGATCATGTCGTTTCAAACTCAAGTGCAGTTTTTCATCCGCTCCTCTAGGCGGCGTCAACGAGTTTCAGGTTCAGTCTGACAGCTTCTGATGCTTGACAACATGACGCTTGTTACACTCAGAGCCGCTCTGGTTACAGTGGCCACAACGCGTGCAGACCGTTTAAACTACAAACTGCAGATGACAGTAGTTTAATGTCACTCAACGACACATATTTCAGCCCATAAACAAACAAATCCGACACATGTTGCGATAAAGTTTAGGAAGCAAAGATGCCACGCGAGCGACTCAACTGTCATGTAAGTAAACTACAGATAAAGTGCTTCGATCTTGCATTATCTTAATAAGACTTTAAGTCATAATTCTGTGCTCTTAAGTCATTATTTACGTTTTTAAGTAGTTGTGTTGTTGCTTTCTTCTGATAGTTCATAGCAGGCCTCATGTCAGTTTATTTAGATTCATATTGTGATGATTGAATGTTGCATTTATTGGGACTATAAAATGAACGAACATGAATTCGCAGTAAACGTTCATTTTGTTGTGGTCTTTAACGTTAAGTCTTGTTATTTGACACTTATGAAGGTTTATCACAGACTTTGATTACATTCTGCTTGTTGAACTCACTGTCAGACTTTTAGAATAACGAATGAATCAGTTGTTTTGCATTGCCTTTATAATCTTTGAATGACTCGCCCTCTGATATTCATATTATGAAGTAAGAATCGTGTTTTTTCTGTTGTTGCAGTCTAACCTTGGTAATAATCTATAACCTACAATCTATTAAATAACTACCTATGAACCGTTAACACTTAGATTTGTCATCTTATTTTTCTTCATTAATTGTTTATAGTGAATTAAACCTAATCATAACCTTAAAAGTTCCAAACAATGTGAAAACTGCATTGAACAAAAAAACATCTGTTCGTTCTTTTTTGGTCAGCACTCACAACTGAAGGAGGGTGTTTGTTGCAATGTCCCTGTAGTTCTGTGGCCTGTAAAACTTAATTAAAAGAACAGTAGATTGAACCAACATATGATTATTGATTCAGCATTCATACTATGTATTATATATTTTACACTGTACAGCTTTAGGACTTTAATTTACGTAACTGATTAGATTTAACTATTGTCTAGACATTAAATTGTGATGTTTTAGTTATTCAGTATGTAGTAATGTTTGTGTTTATGTGTCCTCTACAGAATACGGGATGTGTTTGGAGCGTCCAGTCATCAGAAGCAGAGCTGTGGGACGTGTGGACAGACATTCACTGTAATGATGGACTTCTGCTGATGGACAGGTAATGTATACTGTGTGTGTTTGACTGTGTAAACATGTAGGTTCCCATCATTTTCTTTTTGGAGGGTCACCCCTTTAAAAGGCAAATGATGGGAACCTAAATAGGTGGGGAAGGGATGGCAGGCCCAAATTTTTAGTCTGCTAAAAAAAATTTTTCATTGTATCAAGAAGCATAACCGCTGCTGGGCATCGTGCCGGGGTTCGGGGGGGGACCCGACTCATCCCCGTCCCTTCACACATACAGCATTCACTCGTATCGCGGAGATCTGGCTGGGATTGAACCAGCAACCTCTGAACCCGTGAGGCAGCGCTCTTACCTGTGAGCCACAGATCTCTTGCTGAGACATGCGCTGGAACTTATACTTCACTTTTCACCTGGATGAGCCCTGTGATTTGACAAGAAATCATGCTGAGGCGGAGATTGAACCCATGCCTCCAGTGCAACCTGTCAGCCGAGAACATGTGTTTAGCCACTTGCACCACTATGGCTTTCACACTCAGCATTGGTGTCTGCGGCCATCATATAACAATTGATATAACAGCTTAATTTAAATTGTAGGTACAACATGCTGAGGTGGGATTTGATCCCTGATTTCAGCACACCCTTACCAGCACAGAACGTGTGTTTAGCCACTTGCACCACTATGGCTTTCACACTGAAAGCTGGTGTTTTGGCCCCTTTGTTTGATATAATCATAACACTTTAACAATAGCAAGAGTGGGACTTGAACTCAAATCTCCTTGATTAAAGCCCAACGCTTTATCAACTGTGCCACTGAGTCTGTTGAGTTGAAGGGTGTCATGGATGGGTTTTTATGAACAGTTTTGTTTTATTTGAAGGATGAAGTCAGGAGTTTGGGATTTGAACCCATACTTTATGTTTATGGCAAATTATTATATTTTGAGCCACATAAGTTGTGATGAGGCAGGCATGGTTTGTTTTTGGGTCATGTGTGAATTTTTTTTTTGTCAAGAAAGATAAATAATTACTCCGTCTGTGTGATTTAAACAGGTCTCTGTTGTAGTTTTGTTCTTCAAAGACTTATGTTTAAACAACGCATCATCGAGGCTGGCATGGAAAACTGGCTTTGTCTCACTCCACTGAGCTTGAAGGGGTTATTTTTGTTATATGGAAACATTAGGAAATGTGGCATTTGAATTCAGACTTTAATGTCGGAAAAGCAAAAAGTTAGCCTCTGAACCACAAAGCTGTTTTGTTATTTGTTAATGTAATACTAATAAACTAGTTTTCAAGCTTGGTCAGTTTTGAGAATTTAAATGAATTAATAATTCCTATCACAATAACCAATTTATAATCCACAGCTGGAGGGTTCTACCAACTTCATCAATGTTCATCTAAACTTAAGCCTCATATCAGGACGAGAGAGACACCATGTGCTCTGTATTTGTTATGACAAGTGGAAGATTGTTCCAAAATTATGGTATCGCACAAAGTGAATAGTTTTATTCTAATCAATTTAAAAAATCATAGTCATACTGTCAACTAAAATAAGTGTCTAATTAATTCATATGAATGACCATTAACACAACTTTGAGATGTATGATTTTTTATTTTGTTTTTTTTTTATAGTATGACAGAGAAAAGGTCATGAAAATCATTACTGTGTACATCATGTAAAAGAAATTGTGATTTATGCAACATCACAATGCAACTCTTAAAAATGCCAAATTTTAAATAAAATAGCAACTTTATTTTCTTATGAACATTTTGGTTTGAAATACATCTGTTTTTTTTGTGTGACGTGAAAAAAAACCTTGCATTGGGAAGATAATGCTTTGCTAAATGTGTATTTCACAAGCTCTACAGGCAGGTCGCAGGTCAAACTCATGCAAGTGGGCGGAGCCACTGAGTCTGCAGATGTGACAGGTCTACATTTCCCAGGATTCAATAGGATTCAATAACATGGAACTCTTTAGGATAATAACTGCTTCAAAACTAGTATCCAACCTTCCAATTCTATTGAGTACTAATATAAATGGGCCACAGATTTATTAATATTCAGTAAAAATGTGCTCCTGGGTTACAAAATGTAGTTTGTTGTTCAATAAATGTCCAGATTAATGCAGCTCGAGCACACAATGTGGTTTGGGCAGCAGGACTGCAAGGGTGCCCGCTTGGGTTGGTTTGAGTAAGAAGGGGAGGTTGAAGGCAGGGCCAAAGGTCTGTTGACAGCACTTCGGCTGCCGATCTTCTCAACACTTGCTGTGCACCCTGTACCCCGTGCGTGCATGCTCTGACATCGCTGTGCATTAGCCAGTGAGCGCTCTGAGGTTTACATGGGGGGAAAAAAACATGCATTATGTATATAACTAACTCTTATTTGTAATACTTCAAGCTTTTAACATACAACACAAATCACTTTTCAGAAATCTAAAACCGTATACTAATGGATTAATGAATGCAGTAACATTTTATTTATACTGATACCTTGTGTTCATTTTGACTTTTTTTTTATTCCTGACAGAGATGAAACTGGACATCCCACGCTCATCTGAAAGAGATGGAGATATGCAGGATCCAGTCACAAATCCTGAAAAGTTGAGAACTCATATCATGTTTTACTTAAATAAATAAATAGAGCAGTGCTGCACTATATTCAGTTTTTGAGAAAAAAAAAAACAATCCAAACTTTTAGATATGAAATATAGTGATTTGCTATGGTTCATCATACATTCACCATGATCAGATTCTAAATAATATATAAATCTGGAAAATGAACAAGAAAATGATCAATATATTGCCCTTATATATTCACATTTCCTTGAAAATGAATTTAGACTTGTATTTACTTACCCATGGATGTTGCAGCAAGCATTTAGTTTTCAATAGCTTTCAAAATACAGAAAAAAGCCTTTTTTCATCTTTAGATAAAAAAAAGACAAATTTTGTGTGTTACTTAAGCGATGAGATCGTCTGTTTGGTAACCTATAACCTACATAAAGTGACAAAGCATCTCCTCTTCAAGACTGAAACAAAGCATCTGGAGGGGCCAAGTAAGAAAAGAGTGGGCAGAACTAGCGAGAGAAACGCAACTCCTCCTCATAAACTTTCCAAAAGCGCTTTTACAGAAAATATTTCTTAAAAGTCAGACAACAATTTGTAAGCCAAAAAAAGCTAGTATATGGGTGAATACAGTGTCAAGATCGGTGTTAAATGTGACAGCTTGTAAAAACATTTAATTTCAAATTAAATGAAAATAAACACGAAAGCATTACAGTTTTCATGCACTTCTTTAATATATCAGTTTTCATATTCACAACAAATACATTAAGCTCTTTTTCCTTTTATATAATACAGTCTTAAATATTTTTACACAGAAATATTTTCTCAGAATTTCATCTATCAAAATGTCTTTTCTTAACCGTTGTCATTTCTTAAGTTGAAACATTTGAAGTCATTTCATTGTTTTGTTTTTTATCTCCATGCCTTCTAGCAAACGGACAGTACTTCCTTTGTACAGCTATTTACAGATTAAAAGAGTCTCCCAAACATTTGTATGGTAGTTTTCACTTGAATGAACTTGCACTGGGGTGGGGGTTTAAAGTGCAGGCAAGGCAACAGAAAGGAATGTAATATGGACGTTTTTGGTGAAGGCTTTAAAAAGCAAATAAAATGGGTTTTTGGGTAGTGAAAGACTAATGGTTTTAGAGGATACCTCACCAAATTGTAATCAAGTACGTCCCCAAGTATTCCAGAATAAAGAAGGATCAGTCCTTCACAAGTCAGACTTCTTCAGCAACATTCCCATAGAAAATAAATACAGCACTTTTAAAATACACCTCTACTATCTCCATACACAACCCATGATAAGTTTGCCAGCTTAATCTGAGAACAAGTCCATTCAAACGTCTTGTCAGAAACTATACATGTGAAAACAGTGACCACTGTCACAACCAATAGGATTCATGGAGCTCCTCTCTCCTTAATGGCAAGTTTAAGTGGCAGAACCAATTCACAGAGCATCATCCTTATAAAAATAAAAAGAGACTCAAAATAAATAAATCAATCCATCTCAACAGAAGCAAGAAGATGGAGCGCGTGTCCTCGCTTTTGTAACAGAGCACGAGTGGTGAACCAAGCGCAGAGCCTCAGTTATATGTGCAACATCAAGCATTTTGTGGAGCCAAAAGCAAAAATGCGTCATTTCGTACAAGAAAAAAAGGAGGTGGAGCCACTTTTTTTCAATACGAAGAGGCCGAAATAATGAAAAGCATTCCTACGAGGGCAATTCCACCGTCCACAGTGTCTACACAGTGCTAGTGTCACTACAGCCCAAAGCTATGCTAGAGGGTTGACTCAGAAGTCTTTGGGCCAACGTGAAACAAAGAGCCGCCGCTTTGTCGCACTTTGCGAGCAGGAACCGAGGAAGCCAGTTTGAATCATAGGGTGAATCGATTTGGTCGAAGATCCAGATAACCGTTCTCTGTCAATGGCGAAGGTGGACACAGATGGCGTTTGAAGGTTGGTTTAAGCTTTGGTGTTTAGTGTCCTATGGCCCTGCCTGCTTTTGAAATCAATTTTCATTCATTTTGCAATCCGGTAACCACGCTTTAACCTCTTCATATGACAAAATATAGGTCTTTAAAAAGGCAAAATTGCTTATCCGCATCAGTCATTTATACAAAGTGCACAGACACACTGCTTAATGTCCATTTCAGCAAATCACAGAATGGGTGAGAGAAAATAAATGTGTGTGTGTGTGTGTGTGTGTATATACATATATATATATATATATATATATATATATATATATATATAAATAAATAAATGCACACACCCACACCTCTCTCAGAGTTTGAAACAACACCGAACAAAAAAGTGATCAAATTAAAGCAATATAAATTAATGTAACTTTCCAGGCCTGCCTGTCTATAACACAAGAAAAACTATATGAAAACAACTTAAAATAAAAAGATGACCCGTGAACAAACATTTTGGAATGAATCCAGTGGTGCAAGGTCCAAAGACTTGTGGATGAATGTAATCTCAAAAAAAGGAATGGCTTCTAATAACAGTTAAGCAGAAAATTTGTAGTGAAAAGTACAGAAATTACATCTGAAATATGCCCACATCTGAAACAAGGCTTCGTGTTTGCTTTATACAGTGGGTTTTTTTCTACAAGAAACTTCAAATATGACCTTTGACTTATTCAGAAACATGACGTCAGCAACTATAATGTGGCGAAACAAAATAAAAACTAAATAAATCACATTCTCTAGAAGCACAGAAACAGCTTTGATTTTGCCCACCTCAGAAATGTCTGATGGAATTTGTGCCAATCCAAAAGAGTTTAAAAACATTTTCTTTGCGGGGGGTCATTCACGGGGATGTAACATGTAAAATAAAAGATACTAGAGTTTGCCTTGACAAAAAATTAAAAGCAAAGAACCTACAGAATATTTTAGAATATATTTATAAAAAAAGGTCTTTCCAATGGTTGCTTCATTTACCTCAGCTCACAAACTGCCTGTAACGTTAAAAAAAAAAAAAAAAAAAAAAAATACTGGGTCTGTTTATCTACAACGTATGACCCTGTCGATTTTTTTTATTACTATTAGCAACTCCAGCCACAGGCAACGTTACGTAACGAACTCGTTGCAAGAGAAAGAAACGTTTCTAAATATCATTCAAGTTATCTCCTGATTTCCAGCACCTCTCCACAACGGCAACTTGACGTCCTTGCTCTTATGTCAATTTTTCCATCATTCCATGCCACTAGTCCAAATATGGACCCTGTTTTCTGATGGGCCAATGCTGTGTGTTCTTCCCCTCCAGGGGCGGAGTGAAGGCGGGGCTTATCCTCCAATATAATTCATCCCAACCCCATTCATCCTTCTTGGGGAAAAGATTTTCATCCCCCTTCACAATCTATGCCTTTTTTTCCAGTGACCAGGCATTGGTGTCTCACGTCAGTCGTTTTTTGTTGTACGCTGCATTATCGAGTTGTCGTTTATCATTATCGTTTAATGACATTTTTGTAAATTCAGCAATGACACCCTGCAGAGATCTTTTTATTTTAAAGCAATTCCATTGAGGCTGTAGCTCTTCGGGTAAAGAGGAAGAAAAACAGCACATTCTTTGAAAACTAGTCCTTTTCTGTGTTATGGATGAACCCACCGTAGGAACACAAGACGTCGTAAAAACTGACAAGGGATGGAAATGTAGGATTTGCAGCACTATTTAAACGCTGAGAATTCACCTGAAAGGAGACACAAAAGGACAGATTTGTATCAGTTTTCATACTAATTAATGCAATACAAGTCAAAAAGTACAACAATGTTTGTCTATTTGTACTTGCCATAGCCACCAGCCTGAATGGGTGTCTTGGGGGAAGCGCAGGCGTACAGGCTGAAGTCCTCTGTCTGGAAGCCAGCGCGGTTGAGGGACGGTTCAGAAGCGCTGCGGTGGATCTTGGGCAGAGAGCGTGCCAATAACTCAATGGAGGCCAGGATCTGCCATAAATAGATGATATATACATATAAGATAAAATAACAAAAAAAAAACTGATGTTTTTTGTGACCCTGCTGACCCAGAGTAACCATTTCTTGTCCAATGGTCAACCCTTAGTTTCACAATTTCTATAGTATTGCATCCTTCTCATGGCCATTTAATTATGACTATCTGAATAAGGCATTTTCCACTTCCAGCCCTCGTTAACAATTATAAAATCACTTATCAAGGATTATATACACAATTAATAGTAGTAATTAAGATTGATGTGGTTTGGAATTGGTAAAATGTACTTGGGAAAAAAAAAATCTGAACACACACACACACACACACACTTAAGAAAATTCTAAATATATTAATTTCAAAGCTGCAAATATATCCTGTTACATTCTGTTAATGACACTCTGATGCCACCTTGTGGCAACATACTTCGACATGCCCTTGACAAATGGCAGGCAAATTGGAGAAAGCAGAAGACAGATTTCACAACATTACCTGAGGGAAAAGAGGTCTCTCCTCTCGCTTTTTCTTTAAACAATCTGCCATAAGTCTCTTCATGGCCTTTGGGCAATTACTGCGCACTTTGCTCAGGTCAGGGGAAAGGTAACCTCGGCCAACCATAAAGATAATCTGGATAGGAGAGATTGGCTCATTACATTTTCCAGTATTTAGATATTTGCAGTAATCCTTCAGAGTAAAGACTTGATTTATGTCAATGACATCCTACTACTAGTACATTACACATACAGCACATTAACATTAGGAATTGATATGGCATAAGTACTACTAATGATTATGTAATTAATCAAATTTAGACAAAAAAATGTTGGGGAAAAGTAAATAAAAGTGCACTGATAAGAGAGGTTCACCTGGTCTCTGTTGTTGATGTTGGAATAAGGCAGGGCCCCTGACATGAGCTCATAGAGCACAATGCCGAACGCGTAGACATCCGACTGGAAACTGTATGGGTTTTTATCCTGCAGTCTGATCACCTCTGGAGCCTGAAGAAGACCAATGAGTCAGTCCAGATGCAAATGTCGGCGCAAAAGAAATACTCATAGCTAGTACAAGTGCCTTGACTCACCATCCACAAGATAGAGCCAGAAAGCTGCTCAAACTGGTGTGAGCCACTCCAACGGGACTTCACCGTAGCCAGACCGAAATCACCAATCTTTACCGTTAGATCCTCATGCAAAAAGATATCTAGGGAGGTGGTGTTAAGGCTAATATGGAAGCGTATGTACGCGCACATAGGCTTGGACATCACCGTTAAGTTGATATACCTATCAAAAGCGACCTGTATTTTTGTACAAGACATTTTACAGCAAATCAGTCGTTAATTACAAAGGATACTGTTACTCTTCAGATCTCTATGGATGATGGACTTGGCGTGCAGATAGCTGTGGATAAAAAATATTTAAAAGTGTTAAATTCCTGCATTATAATATAACAATTTAGTATCATGATGGCATTAGGTTTCACACTTTCTTTTGAAGCCAGAAGACTAAATGGATTCTTGACTCCTAAACATTACACTGCTATAGTGATAATCTGTGATTTCTCTCTAATCGATCCAGTGACTCACTCCATGCCCTGGGCTGTCTGGCGGGCAATGTCAATCAGCTTGATCATCTCAAACTTGGTCTCGATGATGTGCAGGTGATGGTAGAGACTCGAGCCTTCACACCACTGTGTAACTATAGCCAGCTGAGGTTTGGTGGTGTAGCCCATGAAGAGCAGGATATTCACATGGCGGGTTTTCCTTTGGGAGATGAAGAATTTTTCAATAAGCTTTGGTAGAACAATGTTTTGGCAGCTCTAGGGGTACTTTGGTACCAAGTCGATATTTAAATTTTACCGGAAGTACCAGTAGTACCAAGTATTGGGTCAATAGATGGCTCCTTTCAAACGTTCCTGTGCGTATTTGTGTGTTTTTGCCATGATACCGAAATTGGTACAGAGAACCGTGAAATTTTACTGGTATTGGTACCGACAACTGAAATTTTGGTATTGGACAATCCTAAGCAGCACATAGGCTGAACTCAAAAACACGAGACTAACATTTAATGACCAAATATATAAGGTTTACAAATAATGACTGATTTTTTTTTTGTCATTGTACAAAAACTAATCTCCAACCTAAACCTACATAAAACACATTTACGATTATGAAATGCACAATTTTTTTGAATATTTTTTTTTGTTTCAAGTTTCATCACTTAATGAATGATAGGAAACTCTTAATTCAATAAAATCAATGGTCAGTGAAACGAAGTGCTTAACCCTCATGTTGATAGGCAATCTTAGGTCAAATTAAATATTATATGAGATTTTATTTTATTATTTTATATTTAATTGAATTGTTAATTCTTGTCAAAAATTTGTTGTTAAAATTGTCAATTTTAATTCAACTATTTTATTCAATTAAAATAAATAGATTTTTTTGCAACCTTGTAACCAATAATTGGGATAGTTTAAAAACCCTTTTGATTATTTTCTTCCAATAAACATTAAATATGTAAATAAAAATTTATAAAATAATAAAAAAAATAATGCAATGGTATTCGTAATTAAAACAAAGAAAAAATATATTAGTTGACCACTACCTGAAAGCTACATTTTGGACAGATACAGTCCCTGTTTTGAAATAATGAGCATTTTTAGTCCATATCTTACCTGAGGACACCCACTTCATTTTTAAAGGCCTGTAGCTGCTGTGGAGTGGGCGCTGTGACATTCAACATCTTTACCGCGACATCACCTGTGAGGAAGACGAAGACACACATTTAGCCTTTTCTGTGCATTCCTTATTAATCTGAAGTCCAAATGCTGTTAACATTCTCACAGGACCCACCGTGCCACTTCCCCTTGTAGACTGTTCCAAAGGAGCCAGATCCTATCCGCTGTCCCAGGGTGATCTGACCTTCTGGGATCTCCCAATCATCGCTCGAGTCCCGTCGACCTAGAGTTTTCTACAGAGCAAAATATTAGACCAAATAGATTAAAATGACCTTAGAGCTGGACTAAATGTGCCAAGAGAGGTAAAAAGAAACAAATCTTTACCATTTTATTGCGGTCCTCAGATGAAGACGATGGCTTCCGCTCCCTCGGTTGGCACGGCGATTTCGACACCTTCACATTGGGCAGGGAACCAGGCAGAGAGGCAGGAGGTGTGGCCGACAGGCCTGTTGTGGAGCCTGGCATTGCAAGAGGTCGAGAAACATCAAAGTTACTTCAACAGGAAATATGGGAGCCAAAGAAGAGAGAAACTGAATAAGACAGGAAGAAGACAGAAGGAAAGGAATACAATCTTGTGTGGTCACATGAGGGAGAGAAAGAGAGGAAACAGCCCATGCAGTGTGAAACGGGGCTGCGAGCGATGTATGCCTTAAATATAAGTTTAATAGCAAATCCTGAGCCACATCCGGTCTCTTTACGAAAGGCCAAAATCTAAAAGTATCCCCAAAAATATCTCACACAGATATGTCCGCTGAAGTATTGTAAGTAGGGATGCACTGATATTAACATTTTGGCAAATACGTGTGTTGTTATTGTTAGCTAAATGTAGTAAAAAAATAAATTTAAAAAAGTTAATTTAAATAAAATATAAATGTTAGATGAAAAGCTTTTCTTTTTTTTCACTGGCCAATACAAATAAGCTGATAATTGTTTTTAAGTTATGGTCAATAACTAATAAATGGCTCATATTAAAATGCAATACTATTTTATCTAAATAAAAGTGAATAAATTAATATATATATATATATATATATATATATATATATATAAAATAAAAATAAAAATTATAATGTATAGTATGAAATGCACATTTTGAAATTTGCTAAAAATAACATTGAACAGTGTAATTAAATTATTTTTTGTTTTAAAGATAACTAAAAGTGAGCTTTAGATAATGGCGATCTAAAGGTGATCTAAATTTAGAAATGTGCATGCACACTAAAATATACAAAACTGACCGAAAGAGAGGGACCTGTACATCTGAAATGTCTATATTTGATAAATGTACAATTTGTGCCTTACTCTGTGAGTTTGTAGTGTGTTGAGTTAAGGAAAGGTGAGTGGAGTTCCAAGCTCAGTTAAAGCGTGTGTGTCAGAGAAAGTGAGAATTCAAACAAGGAGGAATGAAATACATCAACAAAACACACAAGTGGAAGACAGACAGACAAGCAAAGGACGAGACAAGGTGTGGGACACAGCCACGCACAAAGGCCTATCTACCTCTGAACACTGGCTCAGGCTCAAAATCAAAGACAATTTCATTGGGGTGGGAGGACAGAAGGGGGCTTGAGGTCCGTGTTCGGTTCTTCCTCAAGCAGCGGGCTGGGTGTTGCGAGGGGGCTGCAGGGGGGAGAGAGACAGACACGGGATCACTGGCCCCTGAAGCTCAGGTGCCCTTCCTGTCACTCACTACCCAAAATCCTGTGTCTATTCTCAGAGCTCATTTAGAGATGATCAAGCGAATTACAGAGCCAGTTTTTATGTATTCCTGTATACGTCCATAAAAGGGTTGTACACTCAAAAATTATAATTATGTTATAATTTAATCGCCTTGTGTCATTCCAAACGTGTTTGATTTTCTTTTATGCTTTTAATTTACATTTGGTTTATGGAAAAGAGCAGCTTGAACATTCTTCTAAACATCTTTTATGTTCCACAGAAAAAAGAAAGTCGCACGGGTTTGGAACAACATGAAGGTGAGTAAATGATGACCGGATGTTTACTTAAATGTTCTGGGACATGTTTTGAAACAGAAAGGACAGGGGGCAGGTTTTGAGAGCACTGATTAGAAATTAGTACTTTACAGCAGGCCGCTATTGATAAAGAAAAGGGCAGAAGCAATTCACAAAGCGGGCAGGGGAGAGAAAGGCCTGTTTGTCAGTATTACTAGCAGGCAGGGTGAAATGGAACAGCTGTCCCAAACTTCTAAGGCCAATGACACAAAGATAGCACAAAGACATGGGATGACAGAAAGCCATTTGAATTCAGTGCATCTTAAAGTGTATGTTTTCTGTTTCATACAGCCCTTACCTCCATCTGACCTCGGTAAGCCTTGATCACGGATCAAATCCTGTACAGCAATAACACCGATTAGCAGGGACTAGGGGAGTCTGGGGCAATTGTAACTTTTGACACAACTGTACCTTGTAAATTTGTTGGTGGTATAAGACACATTTACATGAACAGAGAAGTATATAAACAAGATTATAATAAACTAACATTATGGAGGTGATGCAGTGCTTGAGGGCAACTGTAACACTTAATATAGATTCATTTATTAATAAATAATATGAATTTAAAGAAATAATATAAGGCATCTAAAATAAAAGCACACATGAAATATTATCAATGATAGTTTTAGTTTTTTTTTTCAGGAAGTGGGACCTACATTATAATTATTTAAAATACATATTAGACATGGTCTAAAATATATTTATCAGCTGTTCAAATGTCTAGTTCTCACATCAATGTTGACCGGCTCGATGGTGTTGATATGGACATTAGGGGCCGAGGAAGAGCGATCCCTCTGGCCAAACTGGTTGCGGTGGTCCTCCTCTCCAGGTCTGAAGGACTGTGGGATAGGGATGGATTTGGACGGAGACACAGTAGGATGGCAAAGAGACCTGGAGAAAAAAAAAGACAGGAGAGCATAATGAAAATGTGCTTAGTGCATGATTAAAGTCACTGTTGAAGTCACTAATGCACTACACTACAGTATATACTTGAGGCGACCCTTACAATTTCTAAACTAAAAGACACACAGCAGTAACTACGCTGATCTGAAAACTTAAATTTCAAATAAATGCTCTTTTTTAAACTTTATATTCGTCAGAAATCCTGAAGAAAAAATTTTGTCTCAGTTTTCATAAAATATTAAGATTTCGGAAACATGTGACACTCTAGGCTGGGGTAATGGCTGCTGAAAATTCAACTTTTTCCATCACAGGAATAAATTACATTTTAATGGATAGAAAACAGAAAAAAAGTTTTTTAAATTGTAATAATATTTAACAATATATATATATATATATATATATATATAATCAGAATAAATGCTGCCTAAATCCACCCTCTTACATGCAGTGTAAGAGGCGTATTTCAAAAACATATGTAAAAATCTCTCACACGTTCGCACATATAGTATAAGTGGACTAAATTCTTACCCAGTGGACTCAGATGGAGGGACCGAGGGGCACATCTCTGAAACGGGTGTCGTGCCCTCTGATGACATCTCCTCCTGGGTAATGGGGTGGTGCACTAGAAATTTTGATGCCAGCAGTAAACTGAACAAAAATATAAATAATAATAAGAACAGTACAAATATATTATGCATAATTAATTACCCACAGCACAAAACCATATAAGACTATTCCAAATACAGTGAATATTAATATAGGAGAAATAAACTTTAAATTTAATTCAATTTAAATATTATGCTTTATTTCACTGTGTATTATGTGTGGAGCAAATTTCAGCCTTTAATGGATAAAGCAGAAGTGAAAGTATTTCCCATGAGCACTCACTCCAGCTGATCGTAGTTGACACACATGAGCGGGACCTCTGTGCTGCAGCGCTGGTGGAACTTGTAGCCGCACGTCTGGCAGCGGAAGCCCTGAAACAGCAGCTTCCGGCAAAAGTCACAGAAGGCCAGCGTGAAGAAGGTCTTTCGCACCTGTTTAATCACCGAAATAACCCTCTGAGTTATTCCGAAGCTTCTGGATGTTTCCAAAGCACAATATATTACAGTCAAGGTGGATGAGAAAGAGGTCAATGTGTCTTTAAAAGACTCTTTAAGAAGAGTAAAATCAAGAATAGAAAATGACCATTTTGGATGCGTGAGATTCTCCAGTTTTGTTGTTGCCAGAGTATCCGAAGCATGTGCTGCCTCTTCCGGAAATGCTCATTTGTATTTAAAGGTACACACACAAAAATGGTGTGTTTTTGCTCACACCCAAATAGACGCAAATTGGACATGCTATAGTAAATGATCTGGGAGGTATTTTATAGAAACTTATAGAGATATTACATCTTGTAAAAAAGGGCATAATAGGTCCCCTTTAAGACACAGCTTGTGGTCAGTTTCATCATACTCACAAAATTATGGGTCGTCAGTGGCACATTCTCTAAAACCTCAACATGGAGCTCCTCCCCCGTCAACCAGGAAATGTCTGTGTCCCAGCCAATAGGCTTCTTCTCCCTAAAGTGGGCAGGACAGACATTAAATGTAAGGTACAGCTGGCAGTTTGACATAACCTTGGTTTTTGCACTAGTGATGTTTAGAACAGTTATTACCCATCCTGAACCCTGTAGACCGCACAGCATTCTGGGATCAGGCCTCGCATCATCAGAGCCTTCTTTAAAGAGTCTCTCAGAGTCATCCCACAACGAGCTGGAACCTGAAACGCACACATAAAACACGTACTCAAGTAACTTTATGCAGTGAGACTGTAGCTACATCTGGGCACGTTTGATTTCTTGGCTCCTACTCATACAGCCGCTTATCTTTGCTAAACCAAAAGAGACAAGCTGAGCAGATCATCAAAATAAAGGGAGTCACCTATATTCGCTAATTTCCCATGGACTCCCGCCGCTCTACAATCTGGTTAACTAACCCAATTTTTTAGATCCCTAACCTGATATTCTGTCATAAAGCCAGTATTATATTAGTTACACACTACTATAGCATTTATACAGTTTTACGGTCTATTTTTATGGTACTTTTTCTCCTTCCTCCTTTTTTAGTTTTGCATGGAAGAGAGAAGTCTGGACATTCTGCAAAATATCTCCTTTTTTATTCAATGGGGGGGGGGGACAAGTTTTAGACAACAAGAGGAAATAATGATTTTTTTTTCCTAGGAATGTGAATCAATTAAAAGTTTTAATAAAATTAATTACATCATGCATCTTAATATTGCCTATTGTATTATATGTAATCAAATGACAACATTTTTACAAATAAAAGCAAAACAGTACCAAGTATTCAGGAACAAACGATCTCCAGCAACTCACCACTGTCCTCTGTTTGTTGGGCAGGAAAACCCTTACGATGGGTTTCTGGGGCGAGCGAGGATTCCCTCGTGATGCGTCAGTGGGGGTCTGCAGGACAGCCAAGGTGTTTGGGGCGATGGGGGCACTCTGGGCACCCGGTCCCTTCACATCCAGAAGGGTGAGTGTCGGCGAGGAGCAGAACTCTGTTCCGTTTCCAATAGCCTCCAAAAGCTGCTGTTCCCGCTGCTGTAATGCATCCAGCTTACTAGTGTACTCCTCATAGGCCTGTAGCGTGGAGGAAGTATACCATTAAGACTTTATGAACGTTTCACATAAATGCTTATGTTTTGAACCTGTTGGAGGATAAAGATCTGAGGTTAGGCATTTGCTGTTATTGCATACATAAGAGGGAAAATGTTACCGCTTCAATAAAATACTTCCAACAATTCTTTCCCTCCTTTGAATTCATTCAATAGATTTAATCTAAACAGTTATGGAGTGACAATGTTTTATGTAGGCAACAACTATCGTTTCATAGAAACAGAGTTTTCCACTAGCATGTTGCTAAGCTAATGACAATAATAGGAAAAATTAGGAATCGTATATGGAAATATTAGGATTTATATTTAACACATGAATTATTTCAAATAATTTCTCCCACTTAGTCCACACACTTGTATAGATTTCTGCACTAGGCTTGTTGTAGTGATTTGTGAGGGTGGGATGGATACTTTGGATACTGCCTTAGAATTTGACCAAACAAGACATATTAAAGATGCTAAACTTTTAGAACGGCCGTTGTGTTCGGAGTGTGCCTATGAAGCCTTAAAATGCTGCCTATATAGGCTGCTCACTAGAGTTTGGAACAAAGGCCAAAAGTTTATTGTAACTGTAGATGGTATCAATTCTAGTCACTTCATCTATAACATCACCATTAACTTTCTTGGTATAGTAAAACACCTTTCACATCATACCCATGACAGCAACTCACCTCCAGGTATATAGATGGCGGATTGTGTTCTCCTCCAAACTTATCTAAAAGGGCTTCTAGGTGCTCCTGGGTTAATTTAATCATCTGTTTGATGTTCCATATCTGCAAAGAAAATGAGAGTTAGCGAACCAAAATTCCCCAGCTTCCTTTTTATGAGAAGGACCTCATGACTGTGCTAAATCTAATAAACACAGAATCACTTGCTTGTCTCCGCTAAGCTGTAAAAACTGACACTGGACGGCTGTCTCAGGCCCTGCCCACAGTAAATGTGCAATATTAATTAAGTCTGAGGTGTGAAGCAAATGCAATACTGACAGTGAGCTCTAGCAAAGAAACAGCTTCAAAATGCATCAACCAAAGTGTGTATTATATTTTGTTAAATACTTTTTCCAGTCCCAAGCGCTAAATAATAATAATTATTATTATTAACAATAGCTATATTAGCATCCACGCCAACGCACAATATCAGTTTATGATAAGCGTATGCTGCAGTTTTTGTCAGCTGCTTTAAATGCCCCAGATCTTTAAAGCAAGGATTGATTCTGATTGGCTGTCAATGTTTTTATCATTCATCAGCCAGAAAAAAAAAATGCAAGCGATTGCAACAATATTGTTTCTATGTGCTGTTATCATTATAGCTGTGGTGAGGACTGCTATTCTTTTACAGTTAGAAGAAAAAACTAGACCTGCATCTTTATCTTTATCATCCTTGGTTGGTGTGAACAGGCCTTTACTACATTTGTTTGAGCATCACAAACAACCTGACAAAACAATACTGGCTCAGCCAATGGTGTACATTTGGGGGTGGGGCTATCCTTGTATCCAACCAATGGAACCAGGGGAGATCTTCAGGAAACCTGTTTTTTTTTCTTTTATGCAATTTTAATTTGTATCCCTTAAACACATTAAAAAAATACCTTTAACAGTCGAATCTGATACTGTAAATGTACGATTTATGCGAAATCTTCTGACATTCACAATCCTAATATCAATGATTTAAACATCTGAGACATCTGTCAGGAGATGAGTAAACTACAATTTTTAGTTATTGAAGATTTTATACATTTAATTATAGCACAATTTTAAAACAATTGGTGTGCCTAAGGTCATGGTTAGCTATGTTTTCAACATCCACATTTTCATGCGAATTTTGGGATATTGCAGAAAAAGAAAAACGCTGGATGGAAACACCAAGACGTGCATAAATTCTAAAAATGTACACACAAAATGTATGCACTCAACTGAGGCGGATACATTTTTTATCTAATGTTAAGACATGCACTTAAACTATGATTATAGCCTATTTTGCAATGGGTTGCAAGCATTTTCTAAAGGAAACATCCAAGCAAAGTACTTGTTCTAAAAAGCCAATAAACATTTTACAATTTTGCCAAGCAATACAAGCAGCATCATAAAATACTCCAAGTTTGTTGGAAAATGTCCCAGCCAAGTGAACACAATCTGACAGTGCTACAAAGCTTTACAAGTAAACTTTATTATGATCACCATTTTGAGAAGCAATTTTCCAGCAGACTGTCAAGAAACTTGGAATGCCTCAACGCCCCCATGAAATAGCACATTTAAGTGCATCTAACTTTAGTTCTGATTAAAAATCCTGCATTCCGAGAACCAAGCTGCCACTTGATTCCTAATCAACGGTGCAGATAAACTGGCTCTACTAGTCAAATTAGTGCAAGAAATAGCTAAAAGGCACCTGTGACAAGGGACTTTTTCAGTAGTCTTGCCAGTATCAACTCCTGGCAGTCAAAGATTGCTGACAGTTTAAACAGACCTTTGTTACAAGCCTTTCTTTTAAAGCAAACCCCGTGTGGTAATATACATTCCAACATGATGCAACATAACCGAGACAGTTTAAAATAGCTCAATACATGAAATACTTGCAGGCATCCACAGTGAAAGTTCACCCAAAAATTTTGAATCTATCAATATTAAAACATCCTCATTTAATTTCAAACATGTATTAATTTCTTTCTTCTGTAGAACACAGAAGCAGAATTTTTGAAGACTGCACTCAGGTTCCCCCCCCCCATAAAATTTCATAGAAAGGAACCAGACCTTTCAAATTGACAAACACCATATTATATTCCAAGGCTTCTAAAGCCATACAATAGCCCTGTATAAAGAACAGACTGAAAATGAAATTGTTATTCATTGAAATTATGTATTTGAATGATTCATTAATGAATGATTGATCCGGTTCTCAAGTTCAATTTGTTCCAGTTGTGACAGTTAAGCCCACTGGAGGTGAAGATTTTAAAATACACATTTTTGGGTGAATTATTCCTTCAACATTCAAGTCAGTAATGTAAAAACTAGCTGACAACAAATACTGTATTTAGCCAAACATTCAAGATTTTAGCTCAATGTATAAATTGAAGAAACTGCCACCGCATAACCCATCTAGTAAGTAATGTTTATCGGGAAGATGTATAGTATACCCTTCGTGGTTATGGCCCTGACCATCAATAAACTGTTAACTAGGTTTATGGACTTTTCAATCAGATGAAATCATGCTCCACTCTTTAACTTAAGAGCGAATTTAGTGCTAAAAAGTAAGAGTAAAAAAAAAAAAAACAACTAAAGTAAATATAGTTACTATTACCAAAAAAAAGCAAGACAAGTCCTGTGTATAATCGGACATTATAACCCTGTTACAGCAGCCAGCAGTAAAATTAATCTAATTACCACTAAGCACTCATATAATGATGACTTACACAAGCTGCTCTTTAATCCAACTAGTCTTCCAGCAAAATAGGGAAGCTGTTTCCTGAATAAACAAATTTGTGACCTGTTCCATGACGGTGTAAACTTTTTTTTTTTACTTTCCGAATGAAACAGAATGAATGGATGCCCTGCTTGAAAATCCATCTTAAGTCAGTAGCAGGGAATTGACACACATTAGATGGTTTCTAGATAGCTAGAGAAAACAGAAAGCAGCTGAAATGTTGCTAAAAAAAAAACAGCTACCACTTAGTCTAACTGTTTTTGGAACATTGCAGTTGGTTTCTAGCTTGTAGACAGCCAATCAATCCACTACCAGCTGGTAATACCAGCGTAACGTGGTTTCTGGAACATTGTACCTGGTCAACTAGCTAATAACCAGCATTTTCCTACACACAGCTACTAACTTAAACTGGATGTTCCAGCAAGGAGCAGAATGTACCCAGTAATACCCCAGTGTGTACATCTGACAGCAAAGGCCCCTTATAGCAGCACAGGTGATTTGTGCAGAAAGACAGTTGACAGCTTAGAAGAAGCAAGCATAATGCAATACATTTACACAGGGTCAAAAAATGAAACTGGAACGTTCGCAGGGCTCCATGCACGAGCACAATGACATCACTGCAGATTTAAATGTAAATGTAAATGTAAATGAATTCGAACGCAGAAGGTAACACAAAGGAGATAAAGCAATGCACGCGAGCAGTTAATTTATTCCCAGTTACATCTGTAGTTTCCCGTTAATACGATGCATCGCAAGGTGAGATACGAAGCATGCATGAATGCATGCATTGCAGCGGGGTCTGGTGGGGAAATAAAGCCAATGAAACACGAACAGGCCTTCTGATAAACATTGGCTCAGCAATGAGAGAATTATAAATGGCGTCATTCGGAAATGCACCTTGCGAAAATGCATTTAGCGCACGATATACGATTTGGTAGACTTATATATTGGTGCATCATCTCTCTCCCCTGCAATGCATTGCATCCCCCCACGATCCGTATTACAGCCGGTGTTTCCTGAACATCTCCATCCAGCCCAGCTCCGCTCTACAGCCGAGCTCTCCTTCAACCCTGACTCCCCCATTGTACCTCCTCGGGAATGTCCTGTTGACATTCGGGGATCGCCGCTCCTCCGGCACAGGCGGGTTCGAGCCCCGCGCCCAGCTCGTCCAGTCCCGGGTCCCGCTCCGGATCGCGGTTCATGCTGTCTCCGTTGAAGACGGGCGGTGGGGACTCGGCGCTGCTCAACGCCGCCATTTTAAACCACGAGAAACTGAGTGGAAAATAGAGGAAAGAAACAGAGAACGAGACAGGAGGGGGAGACAGATCACCAAATGTAAACCCGTGGAGGGGTAAATGGGGATACTGGACGCCGATGCACTAATGTTAAAGTGTAAATTCTAAAACGAACAAGTTACAATTTTGTTTCCGCCATGTCTTTCATTCTACTTGAATTATCCAATAGAATATTAGTTTATCTGGTAGACCATTTCAAGGCAGCCGTTTAATCTAGAAACTGATTTTAACCAAAAAGCTCTGCATATAAACTGCAATATGTATATTACCTATAAAGACTGAACAGAGTGCATCCAACATATCATTTGGTCAGATGTGTACAATACACTGTATCATGTCTGATACACGAATTTCTAAGACTTCTAAATTATGAACATCAAGCCTGTTGTTCAGTCTTCTACACTTTTTTTGTTTAGTAAAATATATTTTAGTATTATTTGTATGTTCTTATAAAGTAAACATAAGAATAACTTTAGCAATATTTGATGAACATTTACAGAAAAGAAACGTTTTTTTCATTATTCTTATCTTTTTAAAGAAAATACAAGTATAAAATATGATACAACAGGATATTGAGAAATGTGTATTTGTATCTCTCAATCATCATTGTATTGCATTACATTATGTTTTGTCTGCCACATTTAAAACTACAAAGCATTAATCATAAAACTAAGCATTTAAATAGAATCTTTACTAAGACATACTACTGGGAGATAGAGAGTAACAACTGATATTTAAAGTAGTTTGTAGTTTGCTATACTGTTGTTTAAATTTAATTGATGTACAACATTTTTTTATTTGATGAAATCAAAATTTTATATAAAGAGAACAAATAACAACAGCTGCATGAAATGGCATTTTTGTTCAGTTTGATCCTAAGAATAAAACTGAGGTTTTCTCCTTGATTGTAAGCTCCATATTCTCACTATTTCATGGTTTATAAAAGTCTGATGTGTCAAATGATACAAAACAAAGCCGTAATGCATATATTTAAACTTTTAGACAGTATAAAATAAACTGGTCCGTTTCAAAAATATGATTTTTTTCTGACTATAATTTTAATGTCTGGCTTTTCAGATTTAAACATGGGTACTTGGTAAAAAAAATTACATAATTAATAATCTAGCCAAAAACATTTTCTCATTGTTATTTGTGATACATCGTAGTATTTGAATAGCATTACTGTTTTGTTTTTGTTTATGCAGTATCGTCATCTTTTTGTGTACGACTACAGCTGTCCATTGTGTATATGCTATGTAAAGTGTCATTGAGCTTTATAAAGCCTATTTGAATGTAACTTATTACGTTTGACAGAATAAACCAAAAAAAAAGGAGGGGGTTCCGAATATAGACGGGTTCACAAAATGGCATGTCATCCACAATCAACGCAGTTGCTACATAAATGCAACATTTCTAACATGCTCCTGCAAAGTTTCCATTATGGGTCAATTACAATATATGGTGTATTGATTTGTGGGCACAAATGTAACACTTTAATATAAATTATTTTATGTATGTAATCCAGGAATGTGCTTTTCTTTCTTTATAACAGTCCACAATCTGAATTGTTGTCTTTTCATGCTACGCAATGGCATTTAAACCATGCATCATCTTAAAATAAAATAAAAAACCTTCATGCTTGTGCGCTAATAGTTTATTACCCCTTTCTGAATTTTCTAATTATTTTCTTTCAGTGTAGTCTTAGAAAGACAGTAATCTGAGGATGTTCCAATATGGAGAACTGGCAACACTCCGCAGAAAAGCATAATCAAAACCATGTACATTTTTATAAAATAAGGCTAAATGAAGATGCAAAATGTACAAAAAAATCATATTGAATTTCCATCACAGATGTCATGTATCTTTTTTTTTTTTTTTTTTACTACCACAATCTCTGCTAATATAATGTTGCCACTGTTATAAACAATGTCCCGTTGTCCATACAGGTATTTAGCTCAGTTTCTTCATCAGATTCTCAAGTGTCTGTTCATAAATAGCTGAAATGTGTTGGTCTACTTCTTCTTTGTGGCTCTCTTCCCTTCTCCCTTCTTAGGTTTTCCTTTCCCACGCAGTTTCCTCAAGCGTCTCATTTCCTCCTTGAAATCCTGGTGCTCATCCCTAAAACAATACCATAAAAATGTCATCAACAAAAACAGAAGAATTTGAAGATAAAATGTTCATATGTGTGCACTACAATATTATGCCAGAGCCTACCTGAAAAGCCCCAAATATCTGAGCTTCTGGGTCATTGAATAGTAAATCTTGTGCGGGGGGTACCAGTCATACACTTCTTTTCTCTGGGTCGGAGGGGGTTCTTTAAAAAACCCAACCACTTTCATAGACTTGGAATCTGTGTGACGGGAGACCTCTCCAAATATTCGGGCGCTCAGACGGGCCATGCGCAGAGCATAGCTAGAGAGACCAGCCATTTTCACCTAACAGAGTACACACAGATAAATGCATTAGTTAAATGACTTGTGCATGCATTAATGGAGAAGATAGATGGATAGATAGATGGATAGATGGATAGATAGATAGATAGATAGATAGATAGATAGATAGATAGATAGATAGATAGATAGATAGATAGATAGATAGATAGACAAATTACATTTAGTGCATTTTATTAATGAGGCTAGATAGATAGACGAATTACATTTAGTGCATTTTATTAATGAGGCTTCTAGAGTTTTTTGTAGACACCTGGCAGATAATTGATCAAAATATTGTTTGCTTACCCTTTATTAAAATCCCGAACGAAGCAGGTGAGGTCCAAAAATATAGACTTTATTGTAACGGCATGTGGACATTAGATACTTAACAATACAGACAATTCAATACCTAGTTTAAATACTCGTTTATGGTTAGTTGACAGTTCAACCTTCATACGCTCAAACACACATTGTGAAACATGAAAGATGAGCATGCGCGGAGCAGGTCAAGCATTTCCTGTTATCCTAGCGTCTCACAGGTCCTTAAAAACAGTATTATGTGACATGTCATTCAATATATCAAGTAACATTAATTTTAATTACTTCTAATTTCCCCGGGTTAAATATTATAAAAGCTAGTAAGAAGATATTTGTGTAATAATAAGAATCATTGGGGTTGCTACAGATTTCTTTCTTTATTTGTAAAAACTACGGCTTAAAGGACCTGGCCGTTGACGTTACTTCATTACAAAATAAATTAGATTTCGTGTATTCAGTCAGTGATTCATGACAGTCTATGTTCGTGACTTAATCTTAACACAGCTAAATATTACGTTTAATAGAGTCGAAATACATTTTTAGTGTTTTTTTTTTGTTTGTTTTTTTTCGTTCTGGCATCCTCTTTACTGTGGAACGTGTCTCGTAGGTCACAGGAAGTCGTACTCCTACGTAGCAGCTATTCATTCCGTGTGCGAATATTTGACGGGATAATAGTTCTGTCTTGGTAACGGCTTTACATATTTACATAGTTTATGATTATGTTCACATAGTTTATGATTATGTTATGTAATAATTTAATGATTTAAAATAATCTTTCATCGTATGTATTTAAATTTAACACTTAGGTAACTTGTAGTTTTTTTCATTATGCGTTAACAAGTTGTTAACAACAATGTCAAGTATTAAGCACGAGGTTATTGGACAATTAAATAAAATTATGATTTTATTTTAAATGTATCTAAAATCATTTAAAATCATTGCTGCGATATCTTTCTTCACTAGATGGCGTTATTTATACACTATAATACATTACAAAACAAGCACTGAAGCCGATATACATACCGTAAATAAATAATTAAATTGATGGACAGCTCTGGATTAGCATGACAATCACGTTTTTATTTTCCTTCCAATGGATGTATCTATTAACACAATTCTGGGGACAAAAAAGGAACAAGATAACACATCCTCAAATAGCACAAGACAAATTGCCTTGTGTATCGGCTGCATTTTTTAGATTACATTGTTCAGTTTTCAGTGTTAGCTGCAAATAAGTGCCATACAAACTTTGCCTCCCTTAAAATGTAATTAAAATTTAGCTGTCAAGCTGTCATTCATACTGTTCCAGAGACAATTACAGTCTGACAGAATTCAATAAAGAAAAGACATCTTTGAATATAAAATAATAGTCAATCCAATGCAAGTCAATATTAAGCAGTTTCAGACCCATTTAGCAAATTATGTCACATTCAATATCTGCCAATAGTATCTATAGCCTAGAACATGGCATAAAGATCCACTTAAATAGGTTTCCTCAATTCTGTTCACTTCTAGATTGGACAAATATCTGACATTGTTTTCACTGAAATTCTGACTTTTAAATGCAAAACATCTCAAATTTTGTTTCATATACGTACATTTGTTTGTCGCATTGTAATGCAAATAATATTCTCTGTTGTTCACTTTATTGCATGTTGTTTTAATAAGAAAACTTTACAAATAAGGTCCCATTAGTTAAAGGTAGGGTAGGCGATTTGTTCTAAAAAAAAATTTTTTTATGCTGGTTGAAAGTCTCTGCACATCTTGATAGCAATCAATCACTAAGTTAAGCGGTCTACATGTATTTATATTAGGGCTGTCAGTTAAACGCGTTATTGCAAACCCATTTTAACTGCGTCAATTTTTTTATCGCGAGATTAATGTTCTTTTTGGCCTAGCAAACTGTAGTTTTTTTTTCACATGCTTTTGCAACAGGATGCGGCATGCGCGGCGCTGCGCTATGAAACCCATTCATTTCAATCATGATTTCAATGGCTTGCGCCGCGCGATGACGTTTTGTTGCTTTGTCGACCAAAGCGCAAGTGCAGTGGCGCGCACGCCACGGTCAAAGTTCAAAATAGTTCAACTTTTGCCGCTGCGTTCTGTGACGATTACCCAGCGCTGCGCATTCCGCATTCCGCGTCCTGTCTGAAAGTAAAACTTCAACACCACACCGGATCTAGCTAGACCGAAAACAACAGGCCAAAGAGTAGTAGGCTCGGTTAACGTTACGTTTTGAGTGGATGACGAGCGCGAGACGCCGAAATGGATGCCAATAAGATTCTGAATGGAAAGTTTACTTTTAAAAAGTTGCCAAATGGTTCCATTGACGAGACCAAAGTGATTGTGTGTTTTGTCGTTGTGAGCTGGTCATCGCAGCACGTCCAATCTGAAATACCACTTGATGGCCAAACACACACACACACACACACACACACACACACACACACACACACACACACACACACACACACACACACACACACACACACACACACACACACACACACACACACACACAGCTGATGCGCATTCTCCGCCCCCTCGTCAATATCAGGACCTCGTCAGTATTTCTTTCACCCTTTTATTGATGGACAGTGTTACATTGTGTGAGAGATGATTTGGTCAAAGTGAGAATGTTAGTGTGAAATTGAACACAGTATATGCCAATGTTGTTTTCAATAAAAAACATTTGCACAAAGCAAGCCAATCCACTTTTCCATGTTGATAATAGCATTAAAATGAGAAAAAAATAATGGGACAAAAATAAATCAAGAGATATTTAGAATAGATAAAAATGTGCGATTAATCGCGAGTTAACTATGACATTAATGCGATAAATCGCGATTAAATATTTTAATCGTTTGACAGCACTAATTTTTATGTAGGCTATCGTCTGTGGAAGGTGTAGGACCATAAAATGTTCATCCAATCATTGCATTAGGTCCGAATGCAATGATATGATGTCCAACTTACCTGTATGTATTTTTATAACTCCGTGAGGCTGAGCCCTGGAAACAAACAGCAGCCACATTTTATAGTTCCTCCAGAACAAAAACAACGAGCTTATGCTGCATTCACGTCATACTATTGCAATTTGGAAGAGATGGAAACCTGTGTCGTTATACTCAGAGCGGTTCGTGACTCGAAATTATGCATTTCAATGGCAACACTATCAATGGCGAAATTAACTGCAGCAGTCAGGTGGTACAGGCAGTGTTGATTATTGTAATATTATGTGCTTGGAGACATGAACACCATCTCTCGTTAAGCTTTTGTTTTTTGAAAGAGGCGTGGCTTTGGAGACGCTCTGAAGAGGGTGGGATCTAATGCTTTTCTGTTTCTGTTTGTTTTATTTATGTCGCACTGTTAAAACACAACCCAGGTTGAACCAATTAAAGTGCTTTACATACAGATTCCAGTAAAGGATAAAAATAACGACATACCTCAACCAGTCAATACATCACATATAAAATATCACATCTACTCATAAGCTAATGACATCAGATGTGATTTACACAAATGCTTAAAAATCGATAGCGATTTTGCAGACCTGATTGACGGCAGCTCATTCCATTGTCTCGGCCCTGTAACCGCAAATGCCCGATCACCCTTATGAAGGCGTTTTGTTCTTGGTAGCTACTATCAGTAGTTCCTGATTCTATGAGCGTAGTTTTCTGCAGGGGGTATAAAGTTAAGAGATCCGCCAAATATGGTGGGGCCTGGTTACTGATTTATATAGCCTACAAACAGTAAAATTGTGTATCTTATTCTGTACTGCACTGGAAGCCAATTTAAAGACTCCAGTGCAGGTGTGATCGACTCATGTTTCTTTCTTTTCATTAAAAGCCTCCCCGCCGCATTTTGTACCGATTGCAGTTGGGACAGAGATGCGGCGTTGATGCCGCAATAGCCTACAGCGAATTACAAAAGTCGAGCCTTGAAAAAATAAAAGTCTGGATAACTCTCTCAAAGTCTTTATTTGATATGAATGGTTTAATATTAGCTAGTAGACGTAGACTTGTAAAAACAAGCCCGGACTACAGAATTTATTTGCTTAAATTATTACATTTAACAATGAGAAATATATTTGTTCAGTATTTATTATATTTTGTTAACATTAATTTAAAAAAAAATCTTATCAAATTGTTCATTGTTAGTTCAAGTCCATTTAGGAACAGATACAACATTTCATAGTAATAGGCCTAATTTATTAGTAAATGTTGAGATTAGCATTAACTAAAGAAATGATTTAGAACTTTTTCATTGCTAGTTCATGTTAATTAATGTAAGGAGAACAAAATGGAACCTACTGGGTTACCAGAAAACATTTAGCCTATTAAACAATAAATTGTATATCAAATGTGAACAGTGAACAACATCTAAAACATTTAGGACTATATTAAATAAGTGGCCAGTTGATTTTCCATTAAAACTGCATATTTTACTAAATTATAGATATATGTATTAATCTCGTTTAGGCTACAGCCTACACCTACACACAAGTATAAAGAACACGAGAGTCCCAACATTATCTGAAAGCTGTGGCAATCCAATAAAACAGAAAGCCTCTCTGACTGCGCTCACACAGATGCCACCACTCTCATTCATTATTCAGTAATATACCTGACTGCTGTTGGTTCTGAACAGTGTAGTGGTTTCAAATAACGAACCTTTATGGAAGGCTTTTGGTCTGGTGTCGTATCATTTTATAGCTCTGGTGATGCAGAATGACAAAATGAAAGATTCTGCAACCTTTGATTATTAATTCATGAAAGACACTAGTTTACTTCAGTAAGTGTAAATCTAAGAGAGAATGCCAGCAAGGCTACTCCAGTTACAGTTCGACACGGAACCAAGAGCAGTAGTGCGACTCCTTTAAGAAGCCGCTTTAATAAACAATGAAAATCTCATATTGACAGCATGACATCACCGCTGTTTTTCCCAGACAGAGGCAACATGCACGGAGGATGTTGGGACCATATTGTCCGAGGAGGAGGATGCACAATCCGCCAAATGTTCTGATATCGATAAACTCGTTTGAACGTGAAGCTTTTGAGATGCGGCGTCGTTGAACGGTTTGATATTTCCTGCGCAGAGCATTTATAAACGTGTGTCGCTGTTGAATATGATTATTTGGCAGTGAATATCAGCATTTAGCGAATCATACAGTCTCTGCAAACGCAAAATGGTCTGGAAATCCATTATTGGAGTGGAGTGAACCCGTTTTGTCAGTTTTAATTGGGGTGAGTGCGGAATTTAATTTACTCGATCAGTCTTATAAACGGGGCCTGTTCAATGGATGCAATAAGAGCAGATGTATTATTCTTAAACATTCCTTTACATAAATGATCTACTATTGTGATCAGCCTACTATAAATTCGATTTAAATAACGCTTAGTTAATTGAATTAATGTCGACTCATCTTAATAGGCTTTATCTTTAACAGCCAGCAATGTGATAAATGTTTTGTTCAATGCATCCTATACTCCAGAGAGAATGTATGAGAAAATAAACCTGACTGTCGCGCGAATGTGCATTTCTATTAAATAGATATGTACACCGGAAAGCAAAAATCTAGTCTGTCAGCGCCAACCTAAAAGGGATGGGAAGGGTTGGGAACCGAAAACCTGTTCTTATTCAGAACTGGTTTTTGCCTATTCAATACCTTAACAGAACAATTTTCATCCTTGTATTTTCTTTTAACAGTCCTTCAGCAATTACCGTCATTAAAATTAAAATAATTACGTCGTTATTGGCTTCTTCCGCCTATGCGAACGGAAATAAAATATTCTGACAATCAGTTTCGCAACTAATATTCGCTGAATTTACCGAATCTTCGCGCGAAGAGTATACAGTCCGTGAATCACTCTTAAGAGCTGGTGAACTAATGATTTTTTATAAGCTGGTTCTTTTTTTGTGAATTGAAAACATAGAGCGTGAACATTAGTCCTATTCCCGAACAAATGACTCGGTTCTTTTTAAATTATTCAACAGCACTTGGTCATCATTGGTCGACTTTTTAAAGGCATTTTTAGAGCAACTCAGGTCTCTAGCAACGCATATTGTAATTTGACCACTAGCACAGTTAACGAATCGACAATTAACTATGCAAAAGACTTACGAAAACAATTAGGCCTCTACGTTGTCTGTTAGGCTGTATTTGTGAATGACGACAAATAGTCTGATATAATGGAAGTATCATGGTTTTTAGATGGTTGCAACAGAAAGCGCGTAACTGTTGCTATGGTTACCGCGATCTATCTAGAGCCTGTTTGGCCGCAGATGAAATCCCGCGCTCTGACAAACTTATAATCTAACTTTTGTGGGTACTGAAACGTTTGCAAACACAATTGAAACGTATTTAGCCTATTTGAATTTCCACACACACCTTTTCTGACTTCCTTTGGGGGAGGGGGGGGGGGGGGGGGGGGGGGGGGGTCAAATCCAAACCCGAAATTAATGTCATTCTGGCTTTAATGCAGCTATAGCTAATAACAATGGTTAAAAAATCTTCCTCTGCTTTTTTTTGTTTTTTTGTTTTTTTGTTTAAGGCTTGGTTCGTGTAAACGAGGACCTGACGGAATCGTCTTGTCTGGTTTCATCACTGTTATTGGATGGGAAGGGCTACGGATGGACTTTAAATAAGGCTTATATTTTCTGTCGGGCTCGAGATCTTCAATAAAAACAGATTCCACTGCACCGACTGATATCAGTTCTCTCAGTCCGCGTGCCCGGCGGGATGCGGGTGCACGTCGAGGAGCTCTCCAAGCTGTTGTGGTGCTGACGCGGCTCTGAGCGAACGCGAGCATGGCTGCTGGGAAGTTGCTGCTCTACGCCGGTCTGTCTCTGTCCCTCTGCGCGCTCGGGATGCTGGCAGTGGCTATCTGCTCCGACCACTGGTACGAGACGGACGCCCGGAGGTACCGAGAGAGGTGCCGAAGTTTCTCCAGCCGCCGGAAGGACCCGGGCTTTATTTACATCCCCAACAACAGCCTCCCTCTGCGGGCGAGCCGCTCGCGCCTGGACCACTGGGAGGAGAAGCTGCTGCTGGCGCGGAACAGACGGCAGCTGTTCGCCATGAGCGCCGCCGATGAGTGCAGCAGGCAGTATAACTCCACCAACATGGGGCTGTGGAGCAAATGCCATCGGCTTGGATTTGATCAAGATATCGAGGACTTCATTCGAAAAGGTAGGACAGTGACGTTTTGTGTCTATCAATGTGAAAGGCAGACGTGATATCATATTCGTATTAGAGTGTTTGCAAGGCAGCAGTGTACCGATATTGCTCAAAATTCTGGTCAAGGTTTATTCTGAAACCTAACATCACAACTATTAATTCTGATTCGCTTAAAATGATATTTAAACTATGCTATCTATTTCTAATTTATAAACAGTGTATCTTTTAAGATAAACCAATTGGTTGTTTCACTGATATTTTTATATTCAATTTTCTACATAATTCAGCTATGGGGTCAACCTATAATTATCAAGCAATATTTTACATAACAGCCATTCATACTTTAATCCAACAACAATAATAATTGTTACATAGCCTATATTTTTTTAAATGAATTATTGGTTAACCCAGAGAACCTACATTATAATTGTTATAATTATAATTATATTGGTTTATAGTCATTATGTATATTCTACAAAATAAAATAAAAAAAATACTTATTTTCCTTTTTTGTTTAAAGAAATTTAAAAAATCAGTTTTGCGTATTATCGTTCACTTGATAAAAAACAATTGACAAAAATATCTGTATCTGTATTGGTCATAAAAAAAACTAATATCAGCTGATCTCTATTTTTTAAACAAATTTGAGACTAAAGTTTTAAACTTTGCCATTGATGTACACTGAGTGAATCACATATATTTGAATATTCAGCATTCGAAATGCAACAGCTGTGATGGTGTCATTGTAATATTTGCATTCTGAATTGTGGTTGGTCTTGAAATTCTCGCATTTATTTTGTCCATCCATAGCCAACCAATATAAAATGGCAGCCTAAAAGTTTGAAACTTTAGCACTACTCTTTGCTACCCAGCAAGCACATGTACTACTTTCAGACACAGCAAATCTATTGCATATCTCTTTGCAGTGCAATATTTGATAAAACACTGAAACATTTTCATCCATAAACTCTAGACATAGCCTACACATATTGATGTCAGACTTCTTAATTGGAGGCCCATACGCAATACTGCCCCATTCATATGCACAGACACAAATAATATGTAACAAACAGAGGTGGTGGAAAAAAAAATGGAGTTCACAACTCATGTATTAGCTGGAGTGAATAGTCCTTTGCATATGAAGGTGCGAAACCCTAAGGCTAGTCTCACGTTATGGGACTTATTATCTTCCACCAAACTAAGTTAATTTACTCCTCAATGAGGCTTATGTAATGAATATATTAATAGCTACACACACACACACACACACACACACACACACACACACACACACACACACACACACACACACACACACACACACACACACACACACACACACACACACACACACAGATGTCTATAAATATATCCTGAGCCTCAAACTATGTCAGCCCAAACATCGTAGGCTGTGCTTCAGTCAAGTTACACCAAAACAATAGGCCCAGAGTTGCTGAGAGTCGCACACTCTCCGGTTACACGCTAACCTCTGCCTGCAAATGTGCACATGTTCTGGGAAAGTAGCAGCACAAAATGCCCTTAAAAAAAAAAAAAACTTAATTCTGCTTATTTGAATCGTGTCACTTCCGCTGATACCTGTGCCTAATGTGTGTGTGTGTGTTTGTGTGTGTGTGCGTGATTATGTAACAGGGATTTTGTGGGGAAGAGGTGCCCCTGTAGTGTTGTGTGTTATGACTGTGTGCAGTACCAGGCGATTGTGTATTGCACCATCAGCAAAAGCTCTCTGGGGCACCTGCCAGCCACATACTGCCTGCTGATTTGGGGTGGGGGTTGCATTGATAGAATAATGCAGTGTTATTCTACACCATCTCTGCCATTCACCTTGGGCGATGGGTGATGATGCAAGTAGCAGTTTGCCTGTGTGTCTGGGATATAATGAAGAGTGAAGAACAATTTGTCATTAGCTGACTGTGTTTTTTTTAGTTGAAAACATTTATTGTTCAGATAAACAGCTGTTTCTTTATCTGTGCGTGCTTTGTTTGGTAAATATTTGTCAATAGCCATACGTCTTTATATATAAATATGTGAATGCTACTGTTACATTTCTTTTTTATGATTATTCATATCATTATCTGGGTTGCAAGCACATCGTTTTATGAATTGTGCTGACTGTGCTCATAATTGCCCATCTCTCAGTGGAAGCTTATTCTCTGTCTCTACCCAGGATCCTCTCTTGGGAGAGAGAAGGAGGAATATAGTGATGAATGAGAGAGCAAAGCAGTAGTGCACAGATAAGGGGTCAAAACTTGAAGTCATTCATTGGGAATGAAAAATGCTCCATTTAATCTTGCTATTGTATTTTTTTGAGGGAATTTCTATTAAAACGTCTTCACAGACTCCAGCTTATTTACTAAAGATAACTAAAAGTAAGCCATTCGAAGAATGATTCCAGTTAATTTTGTTAAAAAAATGTTGATTGAAAAACAATAACAAAGACGAGACAAAAAATTCACATCTAGGCTAGATGAAAATTTTACGATTTTAATGACACTGTTTCCAAAAATATGACAATATAAAATCTAAATCTAAATATATATATATATATATGTATATATATATATAACAAAATTATATTATAAAGTATTAGTCACACATTGTGAACCTTCTCATAACAATGCACTAAAACACAATGAAAAACTAATGCACATTTAAAAAAAAATGTTTTCATTGTTGTTTTTTGTTAAACGTTGATGGAGAAGGCTTGCACCTTGGAACCCATTTCGTTTGCGTTCTCGAGTCACCAGGCACTGTTGTTGTGCAAATGAACGGGCCGGAGTGCGCTAAGGGTTTTCTGTTAGAACTGTGTCGTGTAATAACTAATGATCTTTGCAACGGAAGTGAATCGATCAAAACTAACTTTAGCTGGACAATAACTTTTCTAGAGCTGCTGTAAAGCTAAAACTATCTCTGTTACTTTAATTTCCTATTATCACTGTAAAGCCGCTTTGAAACAGTCCATATTGTTAAAAGTGCTATATAAATGAAGGTGACTTGACTTGAGAAATTAATGTACGAAATATTTGAATATTTTGTTTAATTTTGCACTTTCTTGTCAACTAAAATGTAATTTTTGGCGACTGAAATTATTAGTTTTAGTCAGTATAAAACTGTAATTAAAAATGTGTTTATTGTAAAAAAAAAAAGTAATATACAAAATGTTTGAATATTTTGTTTAATTATTTAAATATATTTTTTTGTAAAAAATAAATAAATAAATAAAAACGGTTAAAAATAAAGACTATGGCATTCTATAGCATATAGTTGCTCGGGTTTTGCAGAACCCCGGGAGTGTGTGATTTGTGTAGAAATGACAGTTCACCTTTAAGAATTGATTAGCACCATGCTAGAATGTTACTTATATCACTGGTATTATTCTGGAAGATTTCACATTGTAGCAACATATTGCAGCACAGAGGAAATGGTTTATATTAGTAGTTTGTAGAAAGACAAACCTACGCAATGGAAAGGATGACAAGAAATAGGAAATGATGCGAAAGATGGCGGCATCTGGAGTTTGTGGAAAATTGAGAAAGTCTATCTGAGTGAGAGTGTGAGAGGAGGGTGAGATCATGCAGAAACAGCCAACCCATCTCATTGTCCACCATCTGTCCCTGCTTCCCAGAGGGACACCCATCAGGGATGATGAAGACATTTTAGACCTGGAACACAATCACAGCGACAGGAGAGTGAGATCCAACCTCCCACCGTTAATACAGGCAAACCTAATAGGGAGAGAAAGAGAGAGAATAGAGATGAGAAACACCACAACACGTATGCAGTTAGCAGCAGAAAATGGATTACGGACCGAGCCAGTGTAACCTTTAGATCTCAATTGAGACTTTATTTTGCACATTAAATCTCACCTTATTATAAGAAGGGCCCTCCAAATCCATTCTTGCTTAGCAGGCTAGAGCGAAGACAAGGATTGGATTGTACTTGAGTTCTCAAAGGATCTGGCTTCCTTGTTTTCAGTGTTTAAATTGGATGCCATGGGAGGAAGACGCCACACCTTCACAGTTCAAACAGTAAGCCGCACTGGGACTCGGGCGCTGACACTAATCAAATACACAGGTGTTGGGGTGGGATGCTGGGTACATCTCTTGGGAACAAGGAATAGACCGTGCAATGGAGTTTTTATTGCTTTGAATTTCCTCTTACAATAAATTTATTCCAAGGCATATTATATCACAGAAATTGGATGTGACTTTCAATAAAGTGTAGAGAAAGGGAAAAGCATTTAGTAATTTTCAAGGCCAGGAGGCATTCAAGATCTTAGGAGGAACTACGCTGAAATAAATGAGGTATCCAATAACCTCCGTTTTCATTTTCTGTTACGGCTTTCATTTCCAACAAATATCCGTACAGTGAAATGCGACTTGACCAGCAGATTATGATTTGGCCTCAAAGTGTGTAAAGCACCCTCATTAGTGCGGGGAGAATATTCTCACTTAGTTGGAATAATACGTACAATTGTGCATTTAAGATATGACAGACTTGAAAATAGTGCACTGCTTGATAACAGCTTGAGTTATATCACTTTTCCCCTCCTGTTTGAAATGATGCTAATGTGATCATTGGCTACTACGTCGGCAGATATCGACATTTTCATCACACCATGAAAGATCTCTGACCGGGGAGATGTCACATGGTTCTTCAACGATTTAACATGTGCTTTTGCTTTGGAGTTTTGCGTGGAGTGTGTGCACTAATCGAAAACAGTTTGGGGGGTTTCAGCTAAAGGACTAGCCTATATGCTTTAGAAATGCTCATTTCTCTATTCAAGGCTGTTTTTTAACATCCCAAAATGCAACATTCAGGGTCATGTAACATGAAATACACAACTAGATTGATTGATATATATTATAATGACACCAAACAAGTCAAAATTATTGACTTGTTTAAATTACAACAGAAAATATAATAACTAGAATCTAGTATAACTGAATGGATGTCAATGCATCGAGAAAGTAATTTAAGGGTACGTTTACACGACAATGATCTATGCTTTTAATAAGTTTCGCATACAGAAAGTTTCATGTTGTCAAACCGATACCCGTTCTGATCGTGAAAGTGACTAAAAACGCTGTATTATTCATGCCAGGCCAGTAGTTGGTGATGCCACTTTGTAAAGAAACACTACACGCCTGAACACAAAAAAAGTCCATAGACTGAGCACGTGATAGATACGCATTCGCATGACATCAGCGGTTTCACAAATTCATGCTTGTGTAGTTTATACAGAGACGATAACAGTATAGATTTCAAAAACGTTTCCCAAAATGCCATTGTTGTGTAAATGAATGGCCAAAACACATAAAAAGTTTTCTGTTTTTAGTTGAAAATGGTGTCATGTAAATGCCCTCTAAGTTTTCAGGCTTTTATTTAATACGTTTTTTAATAGGTTAATGTGCAAAAATAACTAAGTAAGCCATTTAGTTTAGTTTAAAATACAATCCTTTATTGATAAGTGAACTCCGCGCAAAAAGCTGTGTCTTTAGCTGTCCGTTGGAGGTTGTTTGTCAAAATCCATTAAAGACAACATGAAATCAAAATGTATCCTTTTTTACTTTCCTAATTCACATTCCTGGTCGTATTATGCACAATTTTCCAGTGTACATTATTCAACATAAAAACATGTTTGTCTTTCATCTAAACAGGACTTGCTCCGCCTCTGAAAGTATTTCCATTTCAGGTGGTCATAAAGCCCCTGTTTTTTGTTTTTATTTTTACCCTCTCCAAACATCTGGTATATAATGTCTATTGCCTACTTTTTACAATCCACTCATTTCCCAAAAAAACACCACCAACAACAACAAGTCAGGGGGCATATTTCACCTGACTTTAAAACGATTCCTCAATAAATCTGTTGTTTTAGAACCATGCCTGGAAATCATTCTGGAAATAAGCCACCAGAATACTTCTCCCTAATTAAAACGTATTATTATTTTCCTGTCACACTGCTGTAAGGCTGTTATAATTTGTCCCTGAATGCTAGAAAGCACAAGCCCTGCTTCTAATAATTCAGCTGACAGCCGTCTGTGTTTCAACGGGCCTGATAAATGTGGCCGTTTCATTTGGCACCACACCACAGAATTGATATCGGTGAATGCTGCGTGACCTCAAGTCATTGTGAGCCCTGTTGTTTGTCTTTCTGTTTTCCCTGCTGAAGCCTGGCACAGGTCTCCTTCTCACAATCAGCCCTGCGAGGTGAACAAAGTGGAGGTGTGGGGGTTGCCACGCAGGGAACTGGAGGAGGATGGTTGGAGGCAGCTGAGACGCTGAAGAAAAACCAGTAGTAATGCTGCACCTGAAAGACAGACAACAGATGTGAGAGAATTGCAGTGGAACTGTTGGTAAAAATTTCCAGTCAGATGAATGTGACTGCTTTGTGCAATTACAAGCAGAAGTGGAGGGATAAAGAATAGACGGCGAGGGCTGTTAGTCAAGAGGAAATGACACTCGCCCCTCCCCCCTCGTTCAATTCGTCTCACTCCTTCTTGCAGCCCAATTTATATTCTGGCACGCAGATTAGTCTCCTGAAAATGGAGTGCTGATGATTTCACCACCAAAGGATTGCACACTGCAATGAAGTGAAGGAAGGAATGAGGTAAAAGAATGACCAAAAAGATGTGTTTGACTCCGTCCTCGTTCACGTCCACCAGAGTATTTGGAGTTTCCTTTTACAGAAGTCATCAAGAGCGCCTCTATTTTTCAAAACGCTTTCTGCTGCTGTTTCACCCCCAAATCATCTCTGTGTTGTTTAGTTGCTATTTTGGATTTGCTGTCTGTGGGAAATGTTCTTTTGGTGCAAATCAATCATAGGGAATGTTTGTAAACCGAGCCATAAGACAAGTAATGCATTTGAAATGGTGAGACACACATTGATCCATTCAGTTGCTCATTAGTTTGTCATTGAATTTGGGAGAGTTTGATAAACACCGGATGATCTTCACTCAATATGAGAGGGTCAATGCCAAAGTGAAAAGCCTTGGTGCCGTTTAAAATCTGAAAAAGTCTAGGCCAATCTCATGCATTTAGATATATGTATAATATGATAATTAAAATTAAAATCAAATTATTGCTTATTTGGCTATTTAAAATGAAATTAAAATGAAAGATAGGTCATTTGAATATGATAAACAAAGTTGTGGTAACCTACATCTTTACTCACTTGTCAAGAGACCATTTCAGTTGTTGATATCATGTTTATCCTTCTATCAATTTGAACTAATTTTAAGCAAAAAAGTGTTGCTTTCAAGTATTTTCCAAAAATGTTTTTGCTTCAAGTGTTTCAAGTTATTACTCAAGTAACCAGTGAGTTGATAATAATATTAAAGACATAATAGACATCTGCAGGTATACTGTAGAAAAAGTTTAGCATCGACTTGGTATCGAAGTACTGTTCCTTTTAACATCTCTACCAAACAAAATGACAGCAAACACTATACGGTTACAATAAGAAGCCAGCGAAATGTTAATTGTGTATTTGTTTCTAACTTAATAGGCAGAGAAAACTATAATTCATCTTTAATCTCTATGTTCACTCAATCAATTTATCATCATCTTCATTTTCCAAAGTAATTTATTTAGCAGTAAAAAATGCCCTTAAATCATCATTTAAACAAGATGAATTTGTTTGCAAAGCAAAACTCTTTAAAATAATAGGATTATTAATAAGACTTGTTTGTTTTCAAATAATCTTGATTGTGTTTTGTAATACCCCGCTGGCAAAGTATTTTATGCACAAACTTTAGTAAATCTTGTTGAATTTATGCTAAAAACAATATACAACCATAAAACATCAACAAATGAATAAACTGCAAGCAAACCAACAAACACATTCTATAAATTTACATATTAATGTGCATTTTGATGCTTTTAGAAGGTTTTAATATCTTTTTATTCCCCAGTAAATGTATCTTGTTTTAAGGATGTGCAGATAAAAATACTGATTAAGAAAGTGTTTTTGCGCCGCTCAGTCTTTACTTCCTGTTATTGACGATGAGTCTAAATAGGGTCGATTGAGCTAAAGCTGGAATCCAGACCTGATCTCTGATGTATAAGCCCTCCCTCCTCCTGGTGGACGCCCTTCCTCTGTCTCATCCCCTCTTCCTCACATCCATCCGTTTGATCAATGGCTCATCAGAAGGGCTGGACTTCAGTTGGGTTCAGCTCACGGTGCAATGACACCAATCAGCAATCCATTCAGGCCCGAGAAAGACAAGACGCTTGTTAAAAGCTCTGTGGGAGAGAGCCGGCCGATTCTAATGAGAACCACGTCCAGCGCAGCTGCCGGGCTGAATGAGAGCTTTCAGGAAGCCGACAAAGCAAGAATTATGGCACACGGAGGAATCACACAGCTGCTTCTGCTTCTTGGGCCGAGCGTGTGAAGGGCGTGCGAGGTGTCTCAACTCGCCCCGTGGAGAGCGTTAACCGTGTTAAGGTGTTTTACGCTGTGAGTGACGGATGGAGGCAGTTTGTTTTTCTTTTTCTCACTGAGGCCGACAGATAAGGGACCAGCAGAAGGTTGAGTGACGTCATCTGTCAAGATGTGTGGAATAATTCTCTTGCTTCTGTTGTCGTGGCAACGTGAAGACACCTGACAAATGATATTCTGCTCTCTGATGCAAGCGTTTGCCCCCCCCCCCCCCTTTCTAATTGCTTTGGTATTTGCAGAATGGGCCTGGAGAGACAGAAAAATGTGTGTGTGTTTACGTTTCCCATGAAAGGCCAAACATCTACCTGAATAGATGAGTTCGATTGTTGCACTATCAGTGCATTACGTCAGAAATGGGGAGTCAAGCTACTGTCAAATATTTATTTTTAAAATGATTCACATCGCCTACTATGTTTGTACTGTGTGGGAGAAACGTATCAAGTGTCAAGAACATGTCTGGGTCATGTTTCACCTCAAAATTACAAGAAAGACAAATTATTTTTTGCTTAAAGAAAACAAAGTCTATTTTAGGCCCATTATGATTTTTTTGTGCAGTATATACTATACAGTATATATATATATATATATATATATATATATATATATACACACACATACATATAGTATACAGTATATACACACAAAGACATAAATTTGTTGCATTTAATGCTTATTTAAATAAAAAAAACATTGTATTATAGTACTTTCTGATGTAATGCAATAATTTCTAAATCTATTTTATTAAATGCAATGCAATGTCATGTTACAATAAAGATAATCATCAAGAACAAGAACATGAAACACACACAAAATAAAACATGAAATACAAAAAAATAGACATTACCTTAATGTTTGTGGAGGGAATGTGTGTAAGTGTCAACTTTTTAAAACATTTAGTGGGCTTCATTTTCTTTATGCAAAATATATTTCCCCCCCATGATAAAATGTGATCAGGACATGTTTTTGTGAGTTTCACCCATGCATGTGAATATACACATTAACGTTAAAAAATTCACAACACAAAAATCTGTGTGCATATCATATGTATCGACAAAGGGTATGAAACTCTGAGAAGATTTTACTTAGATAAAGCATAACATGCTGCTTAAATAATCGATAGTTGACTAGTTGTCCAACAACCACAATGACCCATCCCTACTGTGAGATGGAACAATCTACATTAGTTATTCATAAAACACCCTCCATCCACGACTGGTTCATTATAGTTATTGTACCACTGCACGCTCAAAAGGTGTTAAAATGAAGTGAGGTGGGATATCGCCCCAGACAAATTAATATTTAGTGTTGACAAAACAGAGCTCAAACCTTTTTCACCCGTGTCACTGTTTAAACGTTCCTTTATACTTCATTTACTTTCATTTTGACTTTGTAAGCCCATTTTCACACTCTTTCAGCCGCTGCCGCATATGGTGCTGTAGTAAGGCACTTGATAAATGCATCCATACAACTTTGAGTTTTCTAATTATCAGCTCTCACTTTGAAGTCAACAGGAATTGACCCTATTTACTTTCTTAACCCATGTTCCTGGTCTAATAGTGCAGTATTCATCATTTCACGTCATTCAAAAGAAAAGAAAATTGTTTGCCTTTGTAATCTTTAATCAAAATCTAATAACTTGCTGCTCTGCCTCTTAAACAACTTTCCATTTCAGCTGAAGTCACTTTGGCTAATGTTAACCAATATCTATATAGACATTGTTTTATGCTGCTTTTGTGGGTAATGCAGCTTTTTCAAATCTTACTTATAGTTATAGCAATCATTTCATACTGGTTATTGTTAACTCAATAAAGTGAATGGAAGTAATAAGCATTATTTGGATTTGGTGAACATGACCTTTCCCAATCCCAATCTCAATTCCCAATTGATAGAGAGTAAGAAATTTCTGGGACCAAATTTCTCAACAACTGACTGCAAACTTGCATTCAGGACTTGCTCAGTGTATGGAATGGCCACTTTTCACAATCCAATTAATTATTTTTTACTTGGAAATATATCACGTTACAGAAGTAAAATGACGGATGCAGTTTCAGGTCGAAACAATGTTAGCCATTTGCTATCATAAGAATTCAGTTGTTTCCTACACTATAGATGACATCCCACATTCCATATTACGCATGGAATATGCAATAGACCTTTTAGGTCCATATCAAAGCATAAAAGAATCAACAGAGGGCAAGCTCGCCAACAAACCCATTTTTACCGTTCACTTGGGTACATTTAAGCTTCTCTCCTCACTGTCTGAAAGGCCCATGTAATCAACACCAGGAAGCTGGATAAGTAAAGCCAGCTTTCTTCTGTTCCTTTTTGATGCATTAGGGATAGCAGCATTAGCATTTCAAGCTTCCTTACAGAAGAATGTGGCCAAAAACACGGCACGAACCCCCTTTAAATGTGAGCAAGCGCCTGAGAGCTACCTATTAAGGATCAGAGGGGCTTTGATCTTCTTTGCAAAGCTATAGTGTGCAGAGAATCTGGTCTCAAACCCTCTTTGCTACTTAAAACGTAAATAAGCCGTAAAATTCAGGTTGTTGTCAGCCTCTGATATCCGTCCTCCAAGGCCAAAAGGGACCGTGTCATGTATTCGACTTTATCAACATTGCTAACGGACTGCTTGAAAGCGGAAATGGGTGAGAAATTATATTGATTGGTACTACTGCAGTTGTGGTGTAATCTAACACTAGTATCTAAACGAAGCAGCCAGATTCTTCTCCAGTGCTGTCTGAATTCAAGACGTATGCATTTAAAGAGCAGGGAATTTTTTTCCATTGATGGCCATTCAAAAGTAGCTATGAAGATGAAGATGTAAAAATATTACGCTATAATTGCCGATAGTGACCAATTTTTAGGAGGATTCTTACATAATAATTTCTTGGTCCTGTAAAAATGTCTATGTGTCCAGACAGAGAAATGAGGGTAGCGACAAATATGTGATGAAAGCGTGATTTTATTTCCCAAACCAATTCAGCGGAAATCCCACCCTGTAGCCGATTTCATTTGGTTTAGGTTACAGTGACGGGTAGGTTTAGGGATCAGTGTTTGGTGTAGGCAATCAGTACAGAGATTGACATGACCAATGAAAACTTTAGAATCAGCTGCAGGGCGGGATTTCCGCTGAAGTGGTTTGGGGAAAAAAATCCTGCGTGAAACTTCTGGAACATGGAGACAGTCAGCGGGGAGTTGATGTCTCGGCACACCTTTATAAGACAGAAAGCCTCAGGCTATGATCAGACCACTCAGATGAGCAGACGACTTACGGATGTGAAACTCTGAACATCCACCTTTTTTCACATTCCCAAAGGTCTGCTGTCCAGAGGGCAAACTGACAACCAGAGAACAAGAAAACAGCAGAGGATTGATATTGGCATGACAAATAATGCCACAACGCATGCTGCAAAGGGACAGATGTATGTGCAGAGTTTGAGGACCGTAGAAAGTGTGGACTGAATAAAAATCAAGAGCACAGCATCATGTTTCCATTTTTACCTGGGAAACGGAGGAGGAAAACGAGAGTATTCGGAGAAGGGAGATGGAATTTTCTTTCTTGCCTCAGGGAACTCCCATTAACTCGCTGGGCTTTAGGCAGACGGTCATGCTGCTGTTGCTAGGTGCTCACTTCTCCTCAGCTTGTGAGAGCAAACCTCCTGCTCCATCTGTCCACTATACACTAAAATCCTCAAATGGAGTGATTTGGATTTCATTTTCTGTGGTGCTTGGTCATACTTGGGGTTACTGATTTTTCAAAACCTCTCATTTTAATTAGTAGAGTATCTTCTCTATCTTCTTCTGGACTTGGAAGTGGGATCTTTGGACAAGCAGCAGCTAGAACTTCCTAGTAACCACCTAGTAACAAAGAACCGTCTAGAACACTACAGAAAGCACTTAGCAACATCCTAAAACAGCTTAGAACACATAGAAGTGCATAGAAACACCCTGACAACCAGCTATAACATTCAGATTGAGGTTGAGAGTTTGCACAGGCAAGCACCACCCCAAAAATATAATATATAAAATATAGAATCATTAAATCATCTAAAATAAAAGTAGAGTTTAGAAACAAATTATACTTTACCTATGAGCAGCACATTGTTTGAATAGCTTAATAGCATCTTTACACAAGCGAAAAAAACATATAAAATGTATTGTTTACCTCATTGTCTTTTGCCAGTTAACTGGAATGCAAAGTGATGCATTTCCATAGAGTGACAAAAATATTGCTCAAATGTTTGTGTTTGCACACATACATATAGCACACATACGCCTTCCTGTTGCCTCATTATGAGTGAAAATGCTGCCCTCGCTCCCTTTCTCATTTGCTCTGCAGGTCCCCAGCTGATACATAATTGAATATACGGTAACGAAGTTCGTGAGAAGGGCAACCAGTGACATCAACACACCCAAAACTAAAGTCTCAGGGGGCCAGCAGTCTCCTCATCACTGCTTATTTAAAGACTGTCAGTCAACCTGCAGTGAACACCTTAGGGATATTACTGCTGTTTGCAGATATAAGCACATCACATAAACCAAATGATCTCTTTTACCTTTTAACAACAAATACCAGACATGCAATTCCCAATAGCTTATGAAAGCATGGTTTAATGGGGGAATGGTTTAATTACTAAAGCTATTACAAGTGCCAATGACATAATTATTTGTTTTTTGTGCACTTCTGATGTTTCTGCTCTGCTCTCTTGATGGAAATAAATGTTGTGATGTTATTTCCATTAAAAGGTGCATCAATGTTTGGTCAAGATCTTGTGCTGACAATGCAAGAGTAAAGCACTCTGTGAAGTCTCCTCCAGCACATCCCAAAGACTTTCAATGAATTTAAGGTCTGGACTCAGAGGTACCAGTTCATGTGTGAAAATTATTCTTCATGCTCCGTCCCAACCATTCTTTCGCAATTTAAGCCTGATTAATCTTAACATTTTCATCCTGGAATATGGCCTTGATGTGTCTTCCTACATGTCTGTTTAAGAAACGAAAAGCTACACACAATTAGAAGACCTGATGCCAAACATATAACATGCTAGAAACATAATAATCACTGCAATAATGATCCAATGACAGATTCTCAAGCATTTGCCAATTTAAATTCAAGCAACACATTTTTTGACCAGGCACTGTATATTGTGAGAGCAACATCAAAAATAGATGATTGTAATTAGTTGTAATGTTAGTCTGAATGTACCTCATTGGATAAGCTTTAGTAATTAAACCATTCCCCCATTGCCATCTACAAAATCTCAGAACTACACCGAAAAACCAGCAGCTATACTCTGTCATTACACTGCCAGCAGGATCAGCTGTGAGTGTCGGATATAGAAACTGATTTTTGTGTCGTTTTTTTTTGCCCTCTGCTGTGACAGCTGTAAATCTACCTGTGAAATCAGGGAGAAAAAAAGGAGAGAGTCATGCGAGAGAATTCAAGAGAGGGTGGAGAAGTTTTGCTGGCTGCCACAGTGGCGGTTGTCTCCACTGGTGTGTTGAGGGAAGAAGCTGATAGCTGTCTGGCTGCTTGTATCGCTCATAGACTGGCAGCAGCAGGGTGCCCTCTGGGTAATTGCCTTTCCCCTGTGCTCTCTATAATGCCTCTGCTGCTCCCCATGCATGTACATGAGTGCAAAAACGTACTTACATAAACACCGACACACAACCACTTGAAACGGCAGCAATATATTCCGAATTTTAATATAATACCGAGCGGTTCAAGGACACGTAACAAAAACAAACAAGGGAAGATTGTGATAGGCACAATGCTAATGAGGTTCACAGCAAGAATAACAGCTTACAAAATGCTCTCGGAAACTTGAAAAATCTGAGAATTTAATGCAGAGAAAGCGTAGGCAGAAACTCAGAAAAACCAAAGCACAGATGAAACCGGAAAGCAGCCCAACAAATGTTTTCAATGGGATGAATTTGGATCAAAAACAATCTGCAAAAATTCACTGGCTCGGTCTGGTCTAAGGTGGAGCCCAACGGAAACGACAGACTGCCAGTGCCCGGCTAATTTGGTCTGATTGTGTTTTGCTTTCATAAAGTGCATTTTGCAAAGGCACTCAAAACACAAACACATTAGGAAATCTCTCGCGTATTATGAGCAAACTCTCCCTCTGAGTGCCAAGCCCATAATTATCAACAATCAAAGATTACAATTGCCTATCTAATCTGAATATTATTTATGGAAGGCCATTAAGAGTTTTGCGGCATACATTTTGCATGTAATAGGCAATTGTTGATAGCAATTTTATTCTGTTTTGTTCAATCAATCAGCGATTGGGCTTTAAACCAGAGAAGGTCCCTCACTCCGCTAATGATACATTATAAACCTGATTAATGCTATTAAAGTCACATTGGATCAGACTAAAGAATCAGGGGACATAATTAGTAGGAGGACGGACTTGAGAGTTGATCAAAATTTTAATGATGCTCCCTGATGGACACAGTCCATTGATTTTCCCCCCTCAACATTTTACGTTTGTCAGAAGGAGCTGTACGTGATATGAATGGCCACCTGATGCACACAAATCTGGCCCCCGGCACCTGGGAAGTGACTTTCAAAGTGTCCTAATTTAACAGTTGAACTAGTCAAGATTCCCTTAATTAGCTACACTAAGTTAGTAAGCTATTTAGGGAGGATATATTTAAAGAGAGAGAGAGAGAGAGAGAGAGAGAGAGAGAGAGAGAGAGAGAGAGAGAGAGAGAGAGAGAGAGAGAGAGAGAGAGAGAGAGAGAGAGAAAGAGAGAGAGAGAGAATTAAAGCAAAATAAAGTTAGTCATCTGATTTAATATATTACTCACAAGAGTGTGATACAAACTCTATTATTAATAAAATCTAAAAAGACTAATAAAAAAAACGTCTCGGTTACGTATGGTAACCCTCGTTCCCTGAGTAGGGAACGGAGACGTCTCGTCGGAGGAGTTTCCAACGAATTGGGATCACGCTAGGGAGACCAATTGCCTTCGAGTGAACTAAAACGAGCCAATAAGTATTGGCATGCAAGATTTGCATTCCGCGGCCCGCCTACCAGTGCGGGTATAAAGGCGGAAGCAAGCGCATACACAAACGTTTTTCGCTGAGGAGCCGAACGGTGTCCAGTCCTCCGCGAAGGTGCAGCAAGCATGGCGACGGGACGAGACGTCTCCGTTCCCTACTCAGGGAACGAGGGTTACCATACGTAACCGAGACGTTCCCTTTCGTTCGGGAACTCCTACGTCTCGTCGGAGGAGTTTCCAACGAATTGGGATCCCTAACAAAACGCCATGGTGCTGACCCCTTCCAGCGCCCAGCTTAGCTCCCGGCATAGCAGTTTCTTACTTATATGAGGGGAGCTAGCTAGGAAGAATCACACTGCTGTTCCGCAAGACCCGCTCAGTGGATTGGATAACACTGGGAAAGCGTGCCCACCCGAAGGAGGGAACGCTGCGGAAAGCCCGCCTGCCCGAAGGGAGGCACTGGAATACACGTATGAACTAACCCGTAGGGTAGTAAAACATACGGCAGTCCTTGAGGTAGTCCCAGCCCGGGGGGTGGGAGCGTACTCAGCAAGGACGACAGAACGGGTCTGTCGAGGGGAAGACACGGAGCTAACCCGGAGGGTAGCTGGAACGTGGAAGAAATGGGTCGCCGAAGGGACCACTGTTAAGGCCACCCAGTCTAATAACAACTCCTACGAGAGGTAATAGACCTGGCGCCGGGCGATCCGCCTCGCCTGGTGCCGGAGGGGTGATGGAGGAACTCACGAGGTTAGCCGTTTGTTGGGGAACCAACGGAGCAAAAAGACGCACGTATCTGGCCCATGGGGCGGGAATGGCGTAGCAAGCCGACACAACCTAATTCCTCGCGCTACTGGCCGTAGCGAGTACACGGGAGGAAACAGGTTCAACACGGAGGCTATAAAACCTAGCGAACGTGTTAGGTGTCGCCCAGCCCGCAGCTCTACAGATGTCTGTTAGCGAGGCGCCTTGAGCCAAAGCCCAGGAAGAGGCAACACTCCTAGTAGAGTGTGCCGTCAACCTGGGTGGGCAAGGCACGTCCTGGGATTCATAAGCCCGGACAATAGCATCCACTAACCAGTGGGCTAACCTCTGCTTGGAGACAGCCTTCCCCTTCTGCTGGCCTCCGTAACAAACAAAGAGCTGATCTGAGGTCCTGAAGCTTTGCGTTCTGTCCACATAAACCCGCAAGGAGCGGACGGGACAGAGAAAAGCTAGGGCTGGGTCTGCCTCCTCCAAGGGCAGCGCTTGCAGGTTCACTACCTGGTCCACGAAGGGAGTGGTAGGAACCTTGGGCACACATCCGAGCCGGGGTCTCAGGGTATCGTGAGAAAGGCCCGGACCGAACTCTAGGCACGATTCGTCGACCGAAAAAGCCTGCAGATCCCCTACCCTCTTAAAAGAAGCCAAAGCCAACAGGAGAGCTGTCTTCATAGACAAGATATTCAATTCCACTGAAGGCAAGGGCTCAAAAGGGGGACTCTGGAGTGCTCTGAGCACCAGAGATAAGTCCCAAGAGGGTATGGGGTGCAAATTACGAGGAGGATTTAGTCTCCTAGCACCCTTAAGGAATCTGATGACCAGGTCGTGCTTCCCCAACGACTTACCTTCAACTGTGTCGTGATAAGCTGCTATTGCGGCAACATACACCTTGAGGGTGGAGGGAGACAGCCTTCGCTCCAACCCATCTTGCAGAAAGGAAAGCACGACTCTGATCGGGCAAGTTCGGGGGTCTTCCCGGCGGGAAGAACACCAAACGACGAACAGGTTCCACTTCAACGCATAGAGGCGCCTCGTAGAGGGGGCTCTAGCGGAAGTGATGGTGTCTACCACAGCCTGCGGTAAGCCACCTAGAACCTCCGCGTCCCGTCCAGGGACCAAACATGGAGTCTCCAGAGGTCTGGACGCGGGTGCCACAGGGTGCCCCGTCTCTGAGAAAGGAGGTCCTTCCTCAGAGGAATCGGCCAAGGAGGGGCTGTCGCGAGGAGCATGAGTTCCGCGAACCAAGTCCGGTTGGGCCAATACGGCGCAACGAGCAGGACCTGCTCCTCGTCCTCCCTGACCTTGCACAAAGTCTGTGCAAGAAGGCTCACTGGGGGAAACGCATACTTGCGAAGGCCCCGGGGCCAACTGTGTGCCAGTGCATCTGAGCCGAGAGATCCCTCGGTCAGAGAGTAAAACCACTGGCAATGGGTCGTGTCCGGAGAGGCAAACAGATCTATCTGAGCGGCTCCGAAGACTCCCCAAATCAGTTGGACCACCTGGGGATGGAGTCGCCATTCTCCCGGAAGAGGCGGCAGCCGTGAGAGCTCGTCGGCCACACGGTTGAGCACACCCGGGACGTGAATGGCCCGAAGCGACCTCAGATGCTTCTGACTCCATAGGAGGAGATGGCGGGCGAGTCGCGACATACGACGGGAGCGTAGACCACCCTGATGGTTGATGTACGCAACGGTCGCAGTGCTGTCCGTACGGACCAGTACATGTCTGTGCAGAAGCAGCCCTCTGAAGCGGCACAGAGCTAGACGTACTGCTTGCAACTCTAGGCAGTTGATGTGCCAATGCAGTTGAGGCCCCGTCCACAGACCTGAAACTGCATGCCCGTTGTCCGTGGCCCCCCAGCCGCTGGCAGAGGCATCTGTGAACACAACAGCATGCCTGGACACCTGGACTAGGGGAACTCCGGCCCGTAGAAACGCAGGGTCCGACCAGGGACTGAAAGTTTGGCGACAGTGCGGGGTAATGTTGACCCGGAACGTGCCGCTCTGCCACGCCCATCTCGGGACTCGATCGTGAAGCCAGCGCTGAAGCGGTCTCATATGAAGCAAGCCGAGCGGCGTCACTGCGGCTGCGGCTGCCATATGCCCCAGGAGCCTCTGAAACTGTTTCAGTGGAACCGCTGACCTGCCTTGGAAGGACTTGAGGCAGTTGAGCACTGACCGGACGCGCTCCTCTGTGAGGCGCGCAGTCTGACCGACCGAGTCCAACTCCATACCGAGATAAGAGATCCTCTGCGTGGGGCAGAGTTTGCTCTTGTCCCAGTTGACCTGAAGACCCAAACGGCTGAGGTGATGGAGCACCAGGTCCCTGTGTTCGCACAACAGATCTCGCGAGTGAGCTATTATAAGCCAGTCGTCGAGATAGTTGAGGATGCGAACGCCATGTTCTCTCATGGGAACAATGGCCGCCTCCACGACTTTCGTGAAGACACGGGGCGACAGGGCCAGGCCGAAGGGTAGGACTTTGTACTGAAATGCTCGACTCTCGAAAGCAAACCGAAGAAAGGGTCTGTGTCGAGGAAGAATCGAGACATGAAAGTACGCGTCCTTCAGGTCGATCGCTGCAAACCAATACTGGGGACGGATGCATTCGAAGATGCGCTTCTGCGTGATCATTTTGAACGGGAGCTTGTGCAGGGCCCGATTCAAAACTCGCAGGTCCAGGATCGGCCGTAACCCACCGCCTTTCTTGGGTACAATGAAGTAGGGGCTGTAGAACCCAGACTTCATCTCGGCTGGAGGGACCGGCTCGATCGCGTCCTTCGCCAGCAGGACGTCGATCTCTTTCCTCAGGACAGGGGCATCGACGCTCCGAACATGAGTAAAGCGGATACCCCTGAACTTGGGAGGCCGGCGGGCAAACTGAATTGCATAGCCGAGCCGAATGGTGCGGATGAGCCAGCGGGACGGCCTCGGAAGCGCTAACCAGGCTTCGAGAGACCGTACCAGCGAGCCCACCCGAGCCACCGGCGCACCCGCGGAGGGGCAGCGAAGTGGAAGGCAGGGACCTGACTCCGGAGGCATTGCTGCGGCCGAGAGAGAGGTCTGGGTGTGCAGGGCAACACCTACCTGCTTCCACCGAGGGGCAGACGGCAGGGAAGGCCCGGAGGCGTTCGACTGCGGGCTGTCCCGAGGCGAAGGACGGAGGGGAAACGAGGAGCGAGGCATGGAAGCGTCGGGTCCAGGTTTCCGCACCTCCTTGCCCAGCGGGAGACGAGAGCGACGAGGCCGTGGCGGCGACACTGTCGTCTGAGCGCTGGGGCGAGGGGAATGAGAGCGGCGAGGCAACGTGGCGTCGCGCACTGCCATTCTGACCCTCTTGGACGGAGGAGACTGATAGTGGCGAGGCAAAGGAGCGTCGTCCTGGACTACCAGTCTCGACCGAGAGTGACCCAGAGGAAGTAGAAATTGCTCTTTTATTGAAATTTTGGGTACCGCTAACCGGCTGGTCAGCGGCGGAACAGAAACAAAAGAAAGATTCTCCACCTGGCCCTCCTCCAGGGGAAGGAGGTGTGCAGAGGCACCCTCCTGAAGAGCAACCAAAACGTCCTCTGGGTCGCCCGTCTCAGGGTCGCTTCCCTCTCCTCTTGCTGGGGGGTTTAGACGAGCCCCGAGCGGGCTGGGCAGCTCTCTTGCGGCCGGCACCCTGCTGCCTTGGGGGCTGCTGCTTGGGCGGGGCAGGGGTGGAGGCGGCGGCAGGAGGGCGCCCTCGGCGACGAGCAGGCGGAGGTGGAGCCGCAGGAGAGGGGGCAGCAGCAGCCCTTCTCCGGGGCATGATATGTTTGATGACCTCCGACTGCTTCTGGGCAGCGGAGAACTGTTGGGCATAGTCCTCCACCGCGTCGCCGAAGAGGCCACCCTGGGATATGGGAGAGTTCAGGAACCTACACTTGCCGACTCTCTCATATCAGCCAGGGTAAGCCACAGGTGTCGCTCCTGCACCACAAGCGTGGACATCGCCCGACCCAGGGAGCGTGCGGTGACTTTCGTCGCCCGGAGGGCGAGGTCCGTCGCCGCACGCAGTTCTTTAAGAACCCCTGGGTCGGTACCACTCTCCTGCATGTGAGAGAGCGCCTTGGCCTGATGGACCTGAAGGAGCGCCATCGCATGCAGGGCAGAAGCAGCTTCTCCACACGCACTATAAGCCTTCCCAGTCAGACTGGAGGAGAACTTACAGGCGCGAGAGGGTAGCGTAGGAGCACCCCGCCAGGTGGAGGTGGCCTGAGGGCACAGTTGCATAGCAACGGACCGTTCCACTGGGGGTATGCCCTCGTATCCCTTCACTGCCCCGCCATCGAGAGTGGTGAGGGAGGAGGAGGGAGTCGATCTATGTCTGGCCGTTAACGGGGCCGTCCAAGATCTCGTCAGCTCCTCATGCACCTCCGGAAAGAAAGGTACCGGGGCGGGGCGCTGAGAACCAGCACGGGCCGCCCCGAGAAACCAATCGTCGAGCCGCGAAGGTTCGGGACACGGTGGAGGGTTCCACACGAGCCCGACACTTGCGGCCGCCCGGGAAAGCATAGCAGTCATTTCCGGGTCCGGCTCGGACAACGCCACCACACCAGAAGGGGGCAACGCAGCCGAGTCGTCATCCCCAGAAGATGACTGCTCTCCCTCCGATGCAGCGATCGACATCTGGTCCTCCGGCGGAGCCCCGAAGGAAACGGCCGGGACCACACGAGATGGCCCAGCGCGCTCCACCAAAGGCTCCAATGGCAGCGGTGTGGAGGAGTGAGGGGCCCGTGGGGGTCTTTCACCCGGCGGATCGTTCCTCACTGTAACCCTCAGACCACCAATGGGATTAGCCGAAGTAGCCGCCTTCTGAAATGAACCAGAAGACGAACTAGATCGGGGAATCTCCAAAGGGACTCCCCCTCGTTTGAGGGATCGTAGTCTCGATCTTAGCACCGCGATGGTCATGTTCCCACAGTGAGAACATGACTCATCCACGAACGCAGCCTCAGCGTGCGCGAGGCCCAAGCACGAGAGGCAGCGATCTTGACCATCAACCGGAGGCAGTGTCTGACCGCATCCAGAAACGCACGGGTGAAACGTCATCCTGAAAAGGACGCGATCTTCACCCGTGTTGCTCTTTCAGAGAAACGCTCTCTTAAATGTGCTGAAGCACACAGGGATCAACGCGACAACACAGCGGGGAAACTGCAAGCCCGCTGTGTGCACTCAACCGAATACCAGCTGTTAAAACAGCTCTTTTGAAAAGATAGCTTGCGTGTAACAACAGCCGGCACCCGGGAGGTAGCGAGGATCGCTGAAGCGCTGTCACACCAGCACAGAGAGGACTCAGAGCAGCTCGTGAGCGTAGAAAACACTATTCTTCAGCTCGAACACTCAGAGGACACAACTGGTCGGCTCCGAAGCGAAAAGCGTTTGTGTATGCGCTTGCTTCCGCCTTTATACCCGCACTGGTAGGCGGGCCGCGGAATGCAAATCTTGCATGCCAATACTTATTGGCTCGTTTTAGTTCACTCGAAGGCAATTGGTCTCCCTAGCGTGATCCCAATTCGTTGGAAACTCCTCCGACGAGACGTAGGAGTTCCCGAACGAAAGGGAACGTATATATATATATATATATATATATATATATATATATATATATATATATATATATATATATATATATATATATATATTTATACAGTAGTCAACATTTGAAGAGGATCGAAACATTTCATCAAAGTTGTCCTAAGACAATAATGGGTATCGTTCAAAATTCATGTATAACTTTTAAAAGGTTTTGATCCACTCCAAATGTTGACTGTGTATACAGGTATATACACACACACACCTGTATAATTATTACAAATCATAGCAGAAAATAGCATCAAAATATAAATACAACAACAACAATTATTATTATTATTATAAATTATTATTATTATTATATAACTTATTTACAATCATATAGTGTTGAAGAGCAGCATTTAGATAATCTTTTATATTTAAAATTGCTCACAGATGAATCAGTGGATGAATCAGTGAATAATTTTGTGAACAAACCAATTAGCTAAAATGTTCACTTAGCTGTAACTTGTTGCCTACTTTGTTGGAAAAGTACCTTGTGACTTTTGGTGTGACATGATCAGCAAACAACCTTGTTTAATTGTCAGACAACGTATTCAGAGAGCTGAAGCCTTCTGGATATCTCATAAACAGCATTTTCATGTGAACGGGTCAAGCAGCCTGTACATTGTTTGATTTCCTTTTTCCAACCTTGATCTCTGGTGTTAATGACCTACACTAGAAGCAAAACAGACTTGATAGATTTTAGGTTATTTGAGCCTGACATAGTTTCCAACAGCAACTGAAACAGAATCCACATTCGACATCCTGTCGGCAGCCAACGGCAACACTCCATTCATTAGGAGCTGCATACTTTCCCGATCTTGCTGAAAAAGTTGAGTGTTTAATGCTTCTTTCCACCTCTTGAGTTTCCCTAGGAATGAGATTCATTCATTTGAGCCCAGTATGAAGTGATCGAGAGTCTCAGTAAGCCGGTCGCAGCTTTTTCTCCATCTCCACATCGGGTCTGTAATTGAATTCCTGCTCTAAACAGCGGGTACAGGGGTGTGTTAATGTGGTGTGTGCTGTGAGCTGAAGTACACTGGAGTGTGTAAGATGTGTTATGGAAGAGTACAGAACTGACAACGCATGACGGATACAGAGGAGCAGAGAATATGGTCTCCTTTTTCAGTGGGAGACAAATTCATAGATCTGGTACAGAATGATTGCGGATAATTAACTTCACAGAAGGACGGCTTGTTTTGGGGGGTTTTTTTTGATGGAAAAGCACGAAAAGTAGGAAAGCCTTGTTCCTCCATCTTATTCTCCACATTTTTGAGACCATCCCTCTGGGTTTCATGAGCACTGTATCTTAGTTTCCAAATGTCGTCATCTAATGACAGCTCAGTCATTCTTTGGGCCATTAGAGGTTTCTGTCTTCCTCTAGTCTAGAGTTTTCAACCGGGGGTCTGTGGGAAAGATTTATAAAACTATATTATGAATTTTCAGTGTCACATTATTTAAAGAGGCCATATTATGCCCTTTTATAAAGACTTGAATTTGTTTTGGGGCCTACAAGAATAGGTTTCCATGCTTGAATGTTCAAAAAACACATTCTTTTTCATATATTTGACATTATCGCTTCATCTCTCTTCCCAGTCGTTCTGTTACTCTCTGTTTAGTTCCTGTCTCTAGAGCTATCATCGTTCTAAACACCGCTTTTAACCCCGGGTAATGGAATGTTTCACACTTGTAATTTAGAAGCAGGTTAGCACCGCTTTTGCAGTGTTAACCCCGTATTGCGGTGCCAAACTTGTACAGTGTGAAATGTTGCAGTGTTGGAATGTTAAAGCTAGACGCTTAGCAATAGACAACTAATCGTGCACTCATATTTGCATGCTTTGTACAGTCACGGAAACACTGCGTATTGAATATAAACAATAAATTGTGTTTGAGAGGAAAAATTTCAAATGCTGACAGAAAATGCGACAATTTGAATGAAGAGGAGACCGTTTCATTTAGAGTACCTTTATAGTTTGTGCTTTTTAAACTCACCCTGCCAACAATTTCACTGGCCTCACCGCAAAATATAAATGTTTATTTTCAACACATTCTTATGGATGGTTTCAACAAATCATGTTTGCATTTTCAACAAAAACCTCATCCATATTAGCCAGCTAGATAACACTTCGTCTTGATGGCAGAATTTCCAACAATGATGTAGAATATATCACAGAAGACTAAACATTTAAGTTTGCAAGGCAAAAAAGTTAATGCAAAAACTCTACAATTTAAATGTAATGCAAACTTGGAAACACACCTTTATACAATATCCTGAAACATTTGCTACCTAGTGAGAGCACAAATTTCTAGTCACACTGCCAAATATATGTTCATTTGACAAGCAGGCAGCTTTTGCCTTCAGTCAGATGGTAATCCGTGAAGTAGTTACAGTGTACAAATGGACTGACAGCACCGTAGTAATTGCCCATCTGTGAGGTGACATACAGGAAGGAAGCAGTCATATACCAGATTGTAGATAAAGAAGGCACACACCATGGTGCCAGCCTACAAAGTCACTGTATTTATGGATCCTTTTTTCTTTCTGCTATTCCTACATATTGCTGCATGTGTTACAACTGTGGCTGTCAATAGATTAAAATAACTAATCTCTGTTAATCACATAACTTTCTTGGCATTAACCCGATTCATCTCAATTCATGTATTTGCTGAAATTTGCAAAAGTGCAAGCTGATGTGTCCCTTCAACATTATTACAGTCGTATTAGCTCACCACATGACAATCTTGCCCAAATAAAATGGGAATTATGAATTTAATGCTTGCTGACGAAATGTTATGTGCATTTTCAAATGCTGAGTTAAAATTATTTGTCATTAAAATTATAATGAGTCCAATGATGCACAAAATCATCCATGGTTTAAAATCTCCAAAAAAGGAGATTTTATATAAAATGATTTTGTATGTGGGACATTCGGAAAATGAATTAAAAATAAAATTAAGATGAAATAGTATCCCAAGATATTCCCATTTCATTTACCACAGACATAATATTAACTACAGCAGCTATAGTAATGAAATCATCCAAGTAAATAGTGAGAAAATAAGCCAAAAATTTGGATATATATAAAAAAATTGTTCCTGTAACTATTCCCATTTGATTTGATATCCAGTCTGTAAAGCTTACAGTTTATTCTCTTCAATAAAGCTTCTTGCATTTCATCATGTTTAAAGATGCTAATAACCAAGATTAAATTAGTACTTCTCGTCTAATGAGAAAATTGTAGTGAAACGCTCCAGCAGCATCTGCCATACCTGTTTAGAGACTGGTGCGAGGCTATTCCTCTCAGGCAGTCAGCAGGGACGCCGAGACTGAAATAACTTGATTAATGTATGGCACTGCTGTCCGCCAAAGCCCCCCGGCTATGACGTATTTAAAACAAACAGCATTTCTTCTTGTTTCTCCCTTTCAGCTTCCAAACCTTTGCTTTGTGGTGAGAATGACTGGCATTGGATTTTACTCATCTTGTTTGCCCATGCATCGATTGATGATTTTCACTGTTATTGAGTTGTTTTATGTTCAGGGCCAGCTTAGCTTGTTATAAACCCAAATTAGTTCAGCCAGAAAACTGATATCAAAGGTCTTATCACGTCGCACAACATTCAGCTCAGCGCGCCTCAAGCTTTAATTGCTATCGGACACCATTTTTGCTGCTGCCGCACACTCAGAAATAAGTCAAAAGATAATCTGTGGGGCGTTTTGCTCTACCGCCATTTTAAAGCTGTTATTTTACATTACAGCGACTAACACGCACACTCTGATGGAGATGGATGTGCCGAGGATCTATTCGTCCTTTTCAGGGGGAAAAGTTCCCAGAAAGGCTTCATTTCAAATGGCTGCACCGTAAGAAGGACTTGGCAGCTTTTAATTAACAACGAGGTTTGCTCTGGGAAAGTGGAAGATAACGTACCACTCAAAGTCGGCGTGAAGCACGCAGAGAAAGACGGATGGAGAGAGTAACGTTCTGTTCACATTAATTAAACGCCTGGCCGACCCAGCTTCACTAAAATAGTGAGAAAGGAGCAGATCAAAAAGGCGGGAACACAGGCTTTCAAGATCTAGGATATGGGGCAAAAAGACTCAGGGCGGGTTTACGCATACTTATTGACTCTCAAACAGGTTTTTGCTTTGCATAATTCAGCCTGTATGTGTTACACGGTACAGTATAGGTGTCTGCAACCTTAAACACCCATGGGGTTTTTATTAGCATTGAACGATAAGATGTAGAGATTAATATTAAATGTATTTATTTTTGAAATGCTCAATTCCCCTGCATTTGCATGCCAAACTACTTTGTGTAGTCCTTGCTCATCGTCACACACCCAGCAGCAAACTTATGGGCTTTTTAGAGACTAAATGCTCCAATTAAACCACACAGCACTGATGACTCCACTGGACAAACTGTTGGACTAGTGCCATCTTTGTAAAACCAAGCATGTTTTACTTTTTTTCCATTATACAGAAAGTTTTATTTTTGCTGTGGACAAGTGAATTTTTAGCATGCAATGACAGCTATACAACATAAAATGTGTTCCCTGACTTTTTAATGTGCATAAGCGTATTTACAAAGGGATCAAAAAAGTGGAAAAATATTTAAATCTTTTTGGTAACGCTTTACAATAAGGTTTCATTAGTTAACATTAGTTAACCACTTTAGTTAACATGAACTAAGAAATAACAATACTTCTACAGCATTTATAAATCTTAGTTAATGATAATTTCAACATTTACTAATACATTATTAAAATCAAATGTTGTATTTAACATTATTAATGCACTGTGAACAAACAATGAACAGCTGGATTTTTATTAACTAACATTAACAAATGATACCTTATTGTAGTGTTACCTTTTTTTTTTTTTTACAAATAATATGAAATATTAAAATGCTAAAAAGTATATATTTTATTAACTCTTTTTCCGCCAGCATTTGTATAAATATTTGAATATGCAAAATATCAAAAGAAAGAACAGCCCATCTGCTTTTAAACAATAATAATAATAAAAAAAACTTTTTATCTAGCTTCATGCATTCCTTTATATCAACACTTGAATGTGAAGTTTCATAAAAAAGCAACATTTTGAGTAAAAAGCAGAGAAAACCAGTCAAAGACTGGATGGGATTCAGAACGATGATCAAAACATAGATTAGGTAGATAGTCCATCAACACCCCTAAAGCTTGCACAGTCCTATACCTCATCCTGGGTCAACATTTCATTCTGTAACATTAGGCAGTTTTGATTTGCTGTTTAATGTTGATGATTACGTTATTTTACATATGCATATGCTTACATATGATATGGCTTGTTTCTGCTTCTTCTTCGCCTGTGTTTTGATCAGGAGATTCAGTACTCTTTCAGAAGATGCCTAATAGCACCCCCTACCCTATAACAGTGAAAACACGGAAAGCCAGAAAGTTACGTCAATGGCGGGGAAAGAGTTAAATACTATTTTAATTTTCATGTATATTTAAGAATACACATTCCTTGAAAAAGTAATCAGATCCTGAAAAATTAGAGACAGATCCTGCAGGAGTCGTGCTTGCCCGTCGAGTCTTGCAGTAACGTGACTCCCAGCAGAGGAATTGATCGAGTGGCCTCCCCGGGTCTCTTGCCCTGGAAATTTGCAAGCCAGTCAATCAATTAAAGATCTCAGTGGGTCGACGGGCCTCAATTGGAAAATGTGTTTATGCGTGCTTTGCTTAGCACATTAGGCTTAAAGCTCTTTTCAACACGGCTGAAAAAGATTGATAAGAGAGATAGCCTCATTTCCCTCTGGCTTCTAAATTGGCCTTGTAAGGTACCTAGCAGATGTAGACAGCGGTCACATGCTTTTTTGGAAATTTGAGATTTAAGCTCAGTTTTTAAATTTATTGAGTTTCCTCCGTTAAGAGCATTTTTTTTAGGCATTTTTTTACTAAACAGTTCTAAAATTTTATTGTCATTTGGACAAAATCATTTTTCATAAAAATTATGCAAAATACAGTTTTATGGGTGGTAAAAATTTATTTATAGGTGGTACATTTTCTTAATTCACCCACCATTTAGCAGTTGTGGCAAAAAGTTAATTTGGGACCCTGCTAACTCTCTCTTAATGGCATGATGGCATTTTTTGCAATTAGATTGGCACGCCAGCATGACACACTGTGCACAAGCAGTCCATGTTGTTAGGCATGTATTAGTACTGAGGGAAGAATGCCAAAAAACTGTCTGTGGGACTAAGAGGCAAAGATGCCGTGCTCAGAGAACACATGTTGACAAGACTTGACCAAATGCTGCTCCTTATTTCCTCTCATTCAATTAACGTGTGGGTCATATGACCAACTGAACTTGCATGTTGGCCAATACATTTTTATTTGCATTAGTGAAAACAACTTGATAACATAGGTATTTTAGACCCTATGAAGACCCCCTTAAAAATCTGTGATCTAGAAAAGTGTACAGTATATTTAAAAAACAAAATAGTAGCCAATAGCAGCAATTAACTGTACAGTATTCCAATAGTAAGAAGAACAAAAAATGTTTCACAGGGACTTGAATCAGTATATAAACTCACAGCCACTTTATTTCACCTTGCTAGTTTACCTTCAGAAAAGAACTGCCTTAATTCTTCGTGGCATAAATAGATTCAACAAGGTGCAATTTGGTCCATATTGATATGACATCATCACGCAGATGCTGCAGATTTGTCGGCTACATATTCATGATGCAAATCTCCCGTTCCAGCATATCCCAAAGGTGCTCTATTGGACTGAGATCTGGTGAATGTGGAGGCCATCTGAGTGAACTCGTTGTCATTTTTCAAAACAAGTTTGAGATGATTTGAGCTTTGTGACATGCGCGTTATCCTGCTGGAAGAAGCCATCAGAAGATGGGAACACTGTGGTCATAAAGGGATGGACATGGTCAGAAACAATACTCAGGCAGGCTCTGGGGTTTAAATGATGCTCAATTGGTACCAAGAGGCCCAAAGTGTGCCAAGAAAATATCCCCCACACCATTACACCACCAGCAGCAACCGTTGATACAAGGCAGGATGGATCCATGTTTTTTAATGGTGTTTACGCCAAATTCTGACCCCACCATCTGAATGTTGCAGCAGAAATTGAGACTCATCAGACCAGGCAACATTTTTCCAATCATCCATTATCTGTGAGGTGGGCCCGTGCAAATTGTAGCCTTAGTTCTCTGTTCTTAGCTGACAGAAGTGGCACCAGTGTGTGTTCTGCTGCTGTAGCCCATTTGCTTTGATATGCATTCAGAGATGCTCCTCTGCATACTTCGGTTGTAACAAGTGGTTATTTGAATTACTGCTTTCTATCAGCCCGAACAGATTTTCAGTTTGAACTTCAGCAGATCATCTTGACCATGTCTACATGCCTAAATACATTGAGTTGCTGTCATGTGATTAGCTAATTAGATATTTGTGCAAATGAGCAGTAGATCAGGTGTACCTAATAAAGTGGCCGGTGAGTGTATATATTTTTAATTAGTACTAATTTATGCTATGAACAAGCATTTATCTCTCCTGCATATTTTGCATGCAGAGAGTACAGGTAATACCACAAAAAGTTTAAGCAAAGCAGTAAAAAGTTATGTTTCCTGACTTTATAATGCGTCTTGTGTATTTACACAAGAGAACAGGGAAAACAACTGAAAAAAATGTATTAAGTTAAATATTAAAAATAATAATTTAAATATAATGTAATTTAGTTGTATTATATTATATATTATACAAAGTAATTGTATTTTTTATCATTTAATTTATTTAAAAAAATGTTTTTATTAGGCTACATGCGCTCATTTAAATAAAACTTTAAGGCAGCATGCACAATACAAGTTGACTTAAAACATCATTATGTAGCATTTTGTTGCACTATGCTATTGAAAAAGTAGCTTGAACTTAAAAATCTATGCCATTGGGAAAACACTATTGTCATGCTACTGAAAAATGCAGTTAACCTTCACTTCGGTACCATCACTATTCCTAGTTAGTCACTCCACAAAAACTAGAGGAAGGAGACAGTAAAAGTGACTGCCTGGAGCAGAGAGTGGGCTTTCCGCATATTCAAAATGGTGACATTCTTAGATGACTAGTGAAATGGATGTGTAGGGTGAGCAACTGAGATGTATTTTTCTCTTTACAGCATCCATAGTAAGCAGATGGAACGGTAAAGCACCGAATCCTGAGGCCTTTGAGTTTCCCTGACCCAGATTTTCATCTCACTGCCTGATTTAGGTGTGCTGCACTAATGTTTGAGTCATAACGTGTCAGCTCTCTTATATGTCAACCTTTTGTGTAGGTTTTACACTTCAATGATCCCGGTAGTGTTTATTTTTCCCCAAAATTGGCTTAGCTTTACAATGCCACAGATCAAGTGTGGCTTCTAGACACATCACTTTAGCATTGGTGTAACTTCAAGACTGACATGGTCAAAGTGAAATGCTCTGGCAGGATTGCAAATCTATCGTGAATACATCCTCCCCCACCTGCCCATCTGCTCTTCATGCACCTACAGCTCTCTTCCTGCTTCATATGACATCTGTGTGTGCCTAGTGAATGGAATATATTTGTTTATCCTCTACGGGGCTTCATAACCCTCTTGGATCGGAGCCCGCGCTAAAACTCCCAAAAGACCAAGCTAATGTCTGCATTCTCTCTCTCGATCGCTCTCAAAGCACTGAACGGTAAATTGTACAGATTTATGAACACAATTGAAAAGATGTGGGTGTTTGGAAAAGCAGGAACGAAAGTTATAGGAATTTAATCGCCTCAGGTTGATGAAGTTCTCTTGAACTACACCTCACCAAAGGTCTAAAGTGCAATCCCTTGCCTATTCCCATAGACTTCATTCAGACAAATCCCACGACTATCTGGAGTTGGGACTCGAAATAGCAAAGGTTGCCTCTTCCTAAGGGCCAGGTTTGACATTTCCATCCCCAAAAACCAGGAAATCTCTCACTTCAGTCTGCTCAATGCATTTCGAAGTGTGGCTAGTCCTGCAATCCTGGAGTCTATTATGACCAGCTGAGATGAAAGGTTTTGCCTGGAATTAGATTTGACTTCCTGTGAGCCTGCTTTATCTACACGCCGCCAAATACGGGACTGTCCTCGATCTATCAATTTGTGGACAATCAAATGTGCACTCCTGGCAGGGATTTTCAAATTTTAAGCTGAAATTCAAGAGTACTGTCTTATGGAAAAAAAAGACAGGCAGAACATTACCAATAGTCTCAGGCTCAGTCCCACCTTAGACCGTCCCATGCACATGAAAATAGAAAGCTGGGTAATGGAAATGGAAAAAGTTTTAATCTGGCAAGCTCAAATCTTACTGACTGACTTTATACAACAAAGTCGTGCTTGGAAGGTACTGGGTTGATGAAGCGAGTGCTTTTGAGGCTCAAATAATGACTGGATGAGCAATGTTGTCAGGTTACTGGCATCAATCCCTTAAAAGATATCTATAGTTTAATTTGAGTCACTTATTAGTAAGTTAAGTTAGATCTATAATATATAAAATTCTGCTCTGCAATGTGGACCAATGTGGCTTTTTGTCAAAGGCTACATATTACCATGAAGCACAGATCAACTTCATCTTCCTAACAACACCACACTCAAACTACCTTGGATGCAAAAACACTGATGTCAAGTATCCATGAAATTGAGTTAGTCATGGAAAAAATACCAAAAAAAATACACTCCAACTATGAACACCACAAACATTCAGTTCATTCAAACAGACAGTAAGGTAGTCCCAAAAGAACAACTGTCTGATCATTTAATAAGTAGATAGCAACAAAAATAAAACTCTTCCCCCTGACCTCTTGATTCTTAACACAAAGCTCAGCAATCCTGGCATTATCATTAGATCCCATGTAAAGTGCTTTATCAATAGACTACTTAACATATAGATTCTAGGACCAGTATATAAGATCATGCCCTTGTCTGCTTGGCAGAAATCCAGGCTGCTGTCTCATGAAAACTTTCACCGCCACTTAATTTAAGCCAATGGCAATCTTGAACTACAGTGTACATTCCTCATTTATTATTTACAGGCAATATGCAGCTGTTCTATTTGCTGTTCTGTAAGAAAAACACAATCTTCTGTCCAAACAATCCAGTTTTGGACCTTTTAATTATACTCTTTCAACAATTATAAAGGGTTTCCAGTCAATAGCTTTCTTCATTTCTTCAACTATTCAAGAATTTCCCCAGCATTTATAAGCTCCACAGATTTATCTTCTCATAACGTGTAAACAGGATACAAAATGAACACTCACCAAGCACCTCCTGACAGTTAAAATCAGCTTTGGCGAGTAAATACCGGTACAATCTGGCCAGTTGGCTGGTATTGGGAATTTCTATATGGTTAAAATCTTAAAGGTGCACCCAGTAATTACTTCATACGGACACCTAGAGGTGTAGATGCGGCAACTAGAGGTGTAGACCCCCCCCCCCCCCCCACACAGATTTATTTCAGTGTATTTAACTCTAAAAATGAGATGTAGAGAAGAGAAGTGACACCTTTTCAAATTCAACCTCTTGACAAAGGCTCCTCTAACTAAATGCATCTCACGGGAGACTCAAGTTAGGATTGCGACTGCTTTTATCCATTTGCTGTGTGTCAGCAAAAAATATTTAATGGCAGTGTGAGGTTTTCTCCTACAGGAGTGAAGGACAGTGTGTTGGCTGCTATTTTCAGGCCTTTAATTAAGCAGCTCTGTGCCAGTGTCCAGATACTATCAGTCAGTAACGTCTGCCCATACTTCCATCTCCTGCACACAACAGATAATTAATAAGCTAATGCTTTTTTATAATCGTCTCATTCTTAATCACATGCAAACTGACCAAGACAAACACAGCGACTGGCGTTCACAACACCATCTGACAGCTTGTCAAAGACAGAAAATGGACTTTAAAAGAGTGCCAATTAACTCGATAAACAAGGTTATAGCCTAGTTATAAAATGAATACCATTACAAAGAAGAATGCTGCTCTGGCATATTATGCATGACTGATTAGGGCTATTGCACGCCCACAGACTTTTGAAGAGCGGTTAGATTGGCTATTTATTTATTTTTCCACTGGATCAGAGTGAGTTCCTCCACCCTCTGTGAGTTTGAGCCGAACAGCCGCACACAAGCCCAGATTCATCCATCTTAATTCTCTAACACAGTGGTCTTGAGGGCTTCTGCCATACTGATTCTGGCGAATTACAAGAGACAAGCCACTCCTGAGGGAAGCCTTCATGGCCCTTCAAAGACAGCATGATGCTGCGTAGTGTAAAACTCTCAACATAATCCATAGCAAACCAGGCTCATTGTTCCCTATCATTACCACCTGAAGGCATGCCACCCTGTTTTCCGATGGATCTTCGATTGCAAAAGCTGAATATCAAGTGGTGTATAGGAGGAGGTAGGCTACTCAATATGGAAATGGTCTTAACATTAACACTGTTCCAGTACAACCACTAGTCTATTCAATTGAGTCATTCTAATGAACCGATTCTTTTTGATGATTCGTTCTAATCAATTTACTTCTCTGTAGAACTTTGGAAATAAAACAGTGGGCCACACAAAAATGTACCATTGCAAAAGTTGCAACTATAGTTATAAAACAATAGTTATTGATACTACACAATTAAACATCACAATAATATTCTCACAATGTTTTAAGACAAACATTCTTTCATTATGATGGTATTTTGGTAGATATATAAACATTAATTAATGAATAAATGAATGTCTTTAAAACCAAAACTTACTGACTCCAACCTTTTAAACAGTTGTGGGTCTATGAAAATGTAATTTACTATAAAAATTAAACACAAAAGGATGAAAAGATATGTGGTTTTTACACTGTTTGAAGAACATGAATTCATTAATCATGATTGTATTTTAACAGAAGCATGCCTAATAAAATGTTTTTTACTCCAAAAATCCTAAACATAAAATGCAGTAATTCTTGCAGCAATTCTCATGGCACTTCTGAGTGATGGATCAAAGGAATCATTGAAACAAACAGAACCGAATTAACTAAATCACCTAAAAAAAACGTCCCCGTTATAACAAAAAAAAGGGTAAACTTATTACAAGGTTGTCTGATTGGGCTAGTCTAAACTAATGTCTAATCTTACTGATTAGTCTAAACACTGCAAACAATGCATAGAAAAGGCTCAGAAGCCTTTAGTCTGCAGTGTGGGTCGGCTATCACTATAACTTTCGAGGTTCACACTTTATTTTAAGCCAGTTTCACCTGTCTGAAAGATATTTACATGTGTTACTTTATTAGTCTCGAGTCAATCGCTCATGGATGACATAACAGCTTTATCTACCAGCCATAAAACAGTCACAATCAACTATATTCAAGCTTTAGTGTATTTTTAAAGGACATTCTCCAGCATCCACTGTTACCTGTAAACAAGATTGTCCTCAATGACATCTGCGCACTGGCAAAATTAACTGCACATTACATTCATCATCATGCCATACTCAGCCACTGCATGAAGCATCTCTGAATTAATTTCACTTCACTTGTAAAGCAGAGACAATCTATCTGTGACGTTCCCTGCAGCAACGGACTGCTCTACCTGCACAAACCTTCCGCGGATGTGCTGTGTTGTAATTATGGAGACAATGAAACATATCAGCTGGGTCAGAAAACTTGACCGTTATAATACCCCTCCCCCTTACAACCAACCAATGCACTTAACTGGTGTATCTCGCTGTTAATCCAGTCTGGTTTGGGTTCGGGGAGGGATGGACTGCAATCTGGGTCACGGAATAATGAGGCCAGGGCGCATATACTGCACCACAGTGTCCATCTGGCAGCTCCAACGTGCCGGTCTCTGCCAGCGATAAACACACAAAGAGACATGTTACCCTGCTCTGGAATAAAGTGTGAAGAACATATTTGCTTTTGGAATTTAGTATGGAAGCATACATTTTTTTTTAAAGGCAGTTTTGTTTTCGTGCAATTTTTGTGCACTGCTCTATGTGTATGAGTATGGGAACCAGTCAATAAAAAAAAGACAATTATTAAAAAAAATAAAATAAAAAAAACACCGTGACCATGACAGATGATGTTTTATTAAGTCATGATACTTAAAACCATGGAATTCAAAAGATTGTCCTTTCTTTTTCACATAACTGTACATATCTTAAAACTGAATTTTAGGCGTAAACCAGGATAGATCTGTTATTTAAACAATGGCATAATACATTTTATTTATTTATTATTTTAAATAAAATGAAAAAATATTTTAGGGTTAAGGTGCACTGAAAGTGCCATTTAGATTGCACAGAAACAGACTCAGTTTCAATAAAAACACAAAACAAAGGGAAATTTACTCAGATGTACACAGTCATTAGCTCTGTGCTTCAATGCTCCTAACTGAAAAAATAATAAATCCACACATGCATTATGTCAGCCATTACACTGGGGGCAAAGAGAGAGAGAGAGAGAGAGAGAGAAAACAGATTGTATGATGACAGGGATCTTTGAAGTCAATATGCATGTGGGTGACGGCACACAGTGGAGTGAAACAATCTTGACTCATAGACAGAGTTATGCCAAAAGCCTCTCTCAGTCTTTATCAACAGCCTTTATCTTGATCATAAGGACAGAGACCACCATGAGGCACATTTATAATTACATTGAGGAGTGTCGGGTCAAACACTATGAGTCAGCTAGATGATAATGCCGCTCTGGGATTGTTAGTGTCAAGCGTGGCTTACTCCAGCTTTGATAAAGCACTCGTATCATGCCTTATGTTGATCTTTTGCTATCTCACAAAGGTCTGCTAGTGCACAATGTCTTAGGATTTCCAACACTCATTCTCTGCTTTTTCTAAGACACCATGCAATTAGGGGAAATAAAACCTAACTGCTAAAGGTGAAAATAGTTCAAATGCTAGAAAAAAAATATTTACATAATTGACTACCATTCTCAAGACTGGTTGGAAATTAGATTAATCACAATTATTTTTTAAAGAATATCTATATATCTTTCCTACACGGTTTCTCGTCAACTTTATCTTACTCACTGCAGTTCAATATTCTCTGTAAAACTCAATATTTAATGGGAAAGCACTGTACAATTTATTTTGAAAATAAATGTAATTGGTCTAAGGTGGCATTCTTTATACTTTTGTATAGTGACCACGAGAATTAATGATGCCCCTGTTTTTCTTGTTTGGTAAGAAGCGTGGTCATTATCAGTAAACTATAAACAAAACATAACTAACTAACTTAACTAACTAACCAACTAACTAAAAAAAAAATTAAATTAAATTCTTGAATATATCAAATAAAACGTCTCGGTTACTAATGTAACCCTCGTTCCCTGAAGGAGGGAACGGGAGACGTGACGTCGACGTGGCGACGTAATGGGATCACTTCAGGGAGCCCTATCAACTTCGAGTATCTACAGAACAAGCCAATGAACGTTGGCGTGCGTGAAAGCGTCACGCGCCCCCGCCCCGCAGCGCGGGTATAAACAGGAAGCGGGCGCACGCACTCATTGTTTTTCGCTGAGGAGCCGAGATTGAGACGGCCGTACAGCGATGGTCAGCAACCGTGGCGACGGGACGTCACGTCTCCCGTTCCCTCCTTCAGGGAACGAGGGTTACATTAGTAACCGAGACGTTCCCTTTCAGTCGCTCACGTTCGACGTGACGTCGACGTGGCGACGTAATGGGATCCCATGGAAAACGCCACGGTAGCTGCCACATCCAGCGCCCTACGGAAGACTCTCAGACCCCCAAATGGCTGGGGCGGAAGACCTGCATAGAGGGAGTTCACTGCTGTTCCGTTAAACCCCACACAGTGGAACTCTTGGATAACACTGGGAAAGCATGCCTTTCCAGGGGAGAGGGACGCTGCGGAGCCACATCCTGCCAGAAGGGAGGTAACATGTGGAGAATACACATATGGACTGGCCAGAGGGGCAGTGCAACATATGGAATGTCACTGGGGTGGCTCCAGCCTGAGAAGGGGGAGGCAGCACCAGACAGTGACGGCAGGGCGGAGTCTGCCAAGGGAAGACACGGGCTCACCGCAGGGAGCTGATCGCGGAAGAATACGCATATGGGATCGCCGCAGGGATCACCACATATGGAACCCAGCCTAGCACAAGTTAAACAAGCATACGAGCACTAGGCCTGGCGTCGGACGCTCCGCAACGTCTGACTGCCGAAGGGGTACGGAGGAACTCTACAGGGTTCGCCTGAGTGGGGAACTCGACTGGAGCAGAAAAGCGCACGTATCCGCTCCATGTGGAGGGGAGTGGCGTAGCAAGCCGACAAAAGAGCGGGAACTTCGGTGTTACCGGCTGGTTGAAGCGAGCACACAGGAAGAAACCGGCTCAACACGTAGGCTATAAAACCTAGCGAACGTGTTAGGTGTCGCCCAGCCCGCAGCTCTACAGATGTCTGTCAGCGAGGCGCCGTGTGCCAGCGCCCAAGAAGAAGCGACACCCCTAGTAGAGTGGGCTCTCAACCCGGGCGGGCAAGGCACGCCTTGGGCTTCGTAAGCCAAGGCGATGGCATCCACTATCCAGTGGGCCATCCTCTGCTTGGAGACAGCCTTCCCTTTCTGCTGACCTCCGTAACAGACGAAGAGCTGATCTGAGGTCCTGAGGCTTTGAGTTCTGTCCACGTACAGGCGCAGAGCGCGGACGGGACAGAGAAAAGCCAGGGCTGGGTCTGCCTCCTCCGAAGGCAGCGCTTGCAGGTTCACCACCTGGTCCCGAAAGGGAGTGGTGGGAACCTTGGGCACGTATCCGGGCCGGGGTCTCAGGATCACGTGAGAGTTAGCCGGGCCGAATTCCAGGCACGGTTCGTCGACCGAAAATGCATGCAGGTCCCCTACCCTCTTGATGGAGGCCAATGCAACCAGGAGTACTGTTTTACAGGACAGAATTTTTAACTCTGCTGACTGCAAAGGCTCAAAGGGTGGTCTCTGAAGTGCCGAAAGGACCAGAGACAAATCCCAAGAAGGTAAAGAGAGCTGACGATCAGGTCGTGCTTTCCCAGTGACTTACCTTCAACTGCATCGTGATGTGAGGCGATAGCGGCAACATACACTTTAAGGGTGGAGGGAGACAGCCTTCGCTCCAACCCATCTTGCAGGAAGGAAAGCACGGCTCTGACCGAGCAAGATCGGGGGTTCTCCTCATGAGAAGAACACCAATCAACGAACAGGTTCCACTTCAACGCATAGAGGCGCCTCGTAGAGGGGGCTCTAGCGGAAGTGATGGTGTCAACTACCGCCTGGGGTAGGTCACCTAGAACCTCCGCGTCCCGTCCAGGGACCAGACATGGAGTTTCCAGAGGTCTGGACGCGGGTGCCACAAGGTGCCCCGTCTCTGAGAGAGCAGGTCCTCTCTCAGAGGAATGGGCCAGGGAGGGGCTGTCGCGAGGAGCACCAGTTCCGGGAACCAGGTCCGGTTGGCCCAATACGGCGCCACTAACAAGACCTGCTCCTCGTCCTCCCTGACTTTGCACAAGGTCTGTGCAAGAAGGCTCACTGGGGGAAATGCATACTTGCGTAGACCTGGGGGCCAGCTGTGTGCCAGAGCATCCGTGCCGAGGGTCCCCTCAGTCAGGGAAAAGAACAACTGGCAGTGAGACGTGTCCGGGGCGGCAAACAGATCTACCTGTGCGGTCCCGGAGCGCCTGAAAATCAGCTGGACCACCTGGGGATGGAGTCGCCATTCTCCTGGTAGCACCTGCTGCCGTGAGAGCTCGTCGGCTGCACGGTTGAGCAGGCCCGGAATATAAATGGCACGAAGCGACCTCAGATCCTTCTGACTCCAAAGGAGGAGATGGCGGGCGAGTTGTGACATGCGGCGGGAGCGTAGACCACCCTGACGGTTGATGTACGCAACGGTCGCAGTGCTGTCCGTACGGATCAGTACATGCTTGCCTAGTAGCGGCGTTTTGAAGCGGCCCAGCGCAAGATGAACTGCTAACAACTCGAGGCAGTTGATGTGCCAATGCAGTTGAGGCCCCGTCCACAGACCTGAAGCTGCATGCCCGTTGTACGTGGCCCCCCACCCGGTGGCAGAGGCATCCGTGGTGACCACAGAATGCCTGGACACTTGTTCTAGGGGAACACCCGCCCGCAGGAACGAAGGGTACGACCACAAGGTGAGAGTTTGGCGACAGTGCGGGGTCACTTGGACCCGGCACGAGCCGCTCTGCCACGCCCATCTCGGGACTCGACCGTGGAGCCAGTGTTGAAGCGGCCTCATATGAAGCAATCCGAGCGGCGTTACTGCGGCTGCAGATGCCATATGCCCCAGGAGCCTCTGAAAAAGTTTCAGTGGTGCCGCTGTTCTGCGTCTGAGAGTACTCACGCAGTTCAACACTGACTGGACGCGGGCCTCGGTGAGGCGCGCTGTCATGTTGATCGAGTCCAGCTCCATACCGAGAAAAGAGATCCTCTGCCCGGGGGTGAGTTTGCTCTTTTCCCAGTTGACCCGAAGCCCTAGGTGGCTGAGGTGACTGAGCACCATGTCCCTGTGTTCGCACAACTGCTCTCTCGACTGGGCAAGAATAAGCCAGTCGTCGAGGTAGTTGAGAATGCGAACACCACGCTCGCACATGGGAGCAATGGCCGCCTCCGCGACTTTCGTGAAGACACGGGGCGACAGGGCCAGCCCGAAGGGTAAGACTTTGTACTGATATGCCCGCCCCTCGAACGCAAAGCGAAGAAACGGTCTGTGTCGAGGGAGAATCGAGACATGAAAGTACGCGTCCTTCAGGTCGATCGCTGTGAACCAATCTTGGGGACGGATGAATTTGAAAATGCGTTTCTGCGTAAGCATCTTGAACGGCAGCCTGTGAAGGGACCGGTTCAGGACACGCAGGTCCAAGATTGTCCGTAACCCACCGCCTTTCTTCATACCCCTTAGCCGCCCCACCGTCGAGGGTGGTGAGGAGGGAGGAGCCACTAGGACGGCTTCTGGCACTATACGGCGCCGTCCACGTCCTAGTAAGCTCCTCATGCACTTCCGGAAAGAAAGGTACCGGGGCGGCGCGCTGAGAACCAGCACGGCCCGCCCCGAGAAACCAATCGTCCAACCGGGAAGGCTCGGGACGTGGTGGAGGGTTCCACACAAGCCCGACCTTCTCGGCGGCCCGGGAAAGCATAGCCGTCCATTCTGGATCGGACTCGGGCAACGCTACACGCCCCGAAGGGGGCAACGCAGCCGAATCCTCATCTCCAGAGGAACGAAGCTCCCCCTCCGATGCTGCGATCGACATCTGATCGTCAGGTGGAGCCCCAAAGGAGACGAGTGGTCGTCCAAGAGAAGGACCAGCACGCTCATTTGAAGGCTCCAACGGCGGTAGCGCTTGTGAGGCGTGAGGGGCCCACGGAGATTGCCTCGGCGGGGTAGCCCTCACGCTAATCCTCAGATCACCCTGGTCATGCACAGAAGTAGGTCTATTCTGAGGTCCGGGATAGACACTAGATCGGGGCATAGGCGAGGGGACTGCACCTCCCTTGAGGTAAGCGAGTCTCGATCTTAGCGCTATCATAGTCATATTCCCGCAATGGGAACATGAGCTATTCACAAAAGCTGCCTCAGCATGCTGAATGCCCAAACACGAGATGCAGCTATTGTGGCCGTCGCCTGGCGCCAGGGTATGACCGCATCCAGAAACGCACAAGCGGAATGACATCCTGAAAAGGACGCAGGGTCACGCTTGTGTTGCTCTTTTAGTAAAAATAACAAACAGGAAAAAAATTAAAAAAAATAAATAAAAAGCTCTTTTAGTGCTGAAGCACCCAGGGATGGCCGCAGTGTAATCGGGGTACACTCTCAATGTAGGAACGCCCACGAGACCGACACAGTCACACACACACACAAACCAAGCTGTGAAAACAGCTGTTGTGAAATGCTCGCGGCCACTTCCTGTTTATACCCGCGCTGCGGGGCGGGGGCGCGTGACGCTTTCACGCACGCCAACGTTCATTGGCTTGTTCTGTAGATACTCGAAGTTGATAGGGCTCCCTGAAGTGATCCCATTACGTCGCCACGTCGACGTCACGTCGAACGTGAGCGACTGAAAGGGAACTGTCACTTTTGAGTTTGTTCATGTTTAGAGATTGCTTTTGATATCCTTTTTCTGTTTCTAGGTTGGTTTTCTTGTTCTGCTAATTAGTTTTGTCATCCTCTGTTTCCCTGGCTGTTAGTCTCCTAGGTTACACATGGTTTCGTTAAGTGGTCACAGGTGTTTCACGTTTCTTTGATTGGTTTGTTCTATTTAATCCCTGTGTTTCTTTCAGTTCATTGTCAGTTCTACTTTGCGTTATGTTTCTAGTTCCCTGACTTCTTTGTTTTAATACGTTCAACTGCTACATTTAGATCCTTTTCTCCTCGATATTGCAACCCAACTGTGACAAAAACAATATAAAATAGTCTTGAATATATGTAAATAAACTATTTGGTACATTTTAGCCTTCTAATGATTCAGAGGTATTCAATATATAAACAAATGTTTCTCTACAGTAGAGTGCTGAGAAAAGACTGTCAACTTAATCCAAAGTTTCCTGAAAATATTTGATTTCTTTTAGGGGCTGTTTACGCGACACCAATTTCAGCTAAAAAGTTAAAACTTAAAACTCAAACGGTCTCCATGTAAACAACAAAAACTCTGAAGACTATGACATCATGCACATACGTATTACGTGGTCAGTCTATAGTTTTCATTGCCATATAATGGCCTTGCAGCACAGCGTTTTAGTAGTTTTGGCGGTTTCACTTCATTTGGATGGTCCCTTTAACACATTCTGTTGACTATAAGTAACGTTGCACCTACATGTCTACTAACTGTCATTAGAGTGTTAGTAGAATATTAGTAGACTGGTAGGGTTAGGGAATGAATAAGTTGACATGTAGTTGCATAGTTACTTATAGTCAGTAGACTGTCTGTTGGAGGAGCATCACAATAAAGAGTTATCAGATATTAAGCAGACAGTACACTAATACTCTAATGAGAGTTAGTTGACATGTAGTTGCAAAGTTACTTATAGTCACCAGAATGTTTAAAAGGGACCATCAAAATAAAGTGTTACCGTTTTGGCGGATACGTGTGAATGGGGACCGTTTTTGACAATGGTGTCGTCTAAAGGCGGAAAACTCAAAGGAAAAACTTCTCAGTTTTAAGCATATCGTTGTCATGTAAACTTATTTAGTACATTATTTATTTAGTCGATTTTGCACACTGACGGCACAAAAGCCAATGAATTAATATTTAGCAAAGTGTTGTTCTCATACTATAAATGGACTTAAATACATAGCTAGGGTATATAAATATATTTATAGGGTCCTATAAACGCATCACTTTCGGCAATCCTTGGCATAATAAAGTTGTTTAGTGTATCACCAAAAAAAGGAAGATTGCATTGACTATAATTACATACATACTCTAAATTGATCTGTTATTCTTCTGAGAAACAGCAGTGTATTTGACTCGAACACTAAGGCAACATGAACAGCGTAATGATGAGTAATGCTTGCCACCGAACAAAGGGAATTGCAGCACATGGTGGCAGCATGGCTACAGGTCTGTAGCAGAGGGGGGAGTTTATGATTAATGGAAATAAATATGAAAAGCATCACATCAGCCCCAGCGCCTGATCACTCTCGCCTCCACAACTGTGTTATAGCGGATACAGCCCTCGGTTCAGTTCAGTGTGCGCACTACACTCCTGGAGTCAGCGGCACTGGCGCCGAATATCTCCTGACAGAGAGGTCAAGATTCAAGATTAATCCACTGCTACAATTTGACATGCATTTTTTTGTTGTTGACTCTAATAAAGCGGTCTTGAAGTAATTCTTGCAATGCCCTACATATTAAATATTTATAGGGATGTACAATTACTTGAAGTATGTCAGATGTTTATATACATTTATCACACAGGTGTCTGGAATACTTGATTCTGATTGGTCAAACGTGGCTTTCTGTGGCTAAATATTTTTGTATTCCAAAATAAAATACTTGATTAGCTTGATGTACTAAAATGCCTAAAACTGAAAATGAATAAAAACTATGTACACACTTTATTTAAAAAAAAATACTTTAAAATTAAAATGTAAAATGTACAAATATATATTTTTAGATATAATATAATATAATATAATTTAATATGATATAATATAATATAATAGTAGCTCAATGATACTAAAATAACACTGATCATTTCTTCCCCATTTATTAATTTTTTTGAGTAGCCGGTCATTAATGCTAAAATAAAATAAAATAATATTGAATAGGCCTATATGTACATAAACAATTTTATTAATTTTATTGACTCCAAAGCTCATATTTACAAGGATCCAGAGTTATTAAATATATAAACAGTTGTGCTAATTGTGACACACAGTTGTTTTATATAATTATAAAATTATAAAATGAATGTGTTATACTTTTAAAGGGGCAAGTTAATGCCCTTTGCAATATTAAAGCTGCAACACTGATGACTTTGCATGAACCTCAGTGATATTATGGTACACCACACAGCATTGATCCAGTTCACATGTAATAAGGACACTGGACACATATATCATTGATCCCAGGCCAAGTCAAATTTTAGCCTATTTGTAATCTGTTACCTTATTGACATGCAGTCCTTCCTCAAGTATAACAGTTCTATCTTACTGAGTTGTCAATATTGTGTATCTGAGGTTTTTCTTAGAAAGTTTTTGTTAATTTGGAGGCATGTGTTGGCCTGGGGGAGTGAAAAAGTGAAGTGAAGTGAAGAAGGGCTCATGAATTATTGACAAAGACATTGGAAAAATGGCAAAGTGACATTCCAAAGGATCCAGAGGAAATTTAAAGATGAGGTTCAAGGGTGATTAATTTTGTAACAGTGCCTTCGCACTTCGGTTGGCAATGTGCGAAACGTGTCGCAAATGGATTATTCAAAATCCATTTATTTATTTATTTTAGAAATTCAGCTGAGCAGACACATTAGTTGTGGATAATGGCATTGATTAATCCTGGAGTAAACAGCTGAAAATGCCCTTGCGGGGTAAAAAATAAAAAAAATAAAAATAACACCCTTCAGGGAAAAAAAGGAAAATTTAAAATGTCCTTTTTCTCTCTATGATAGTTAAAGCAAAGTGAGACAGGCTGGAGATTCATAAATAAGTAAGAGACTCTTTCCAGTCTCCCAAATGCCTGTCTGCAGACTTTAGATTAGCACAATGAGCAGAAAAGCAGACAACACAGGAGAGTTTGCCAAATAAATAGGAGCCTACTTGCTGAGTCTCTCTTTGTACTGTATATAAAATTTGGAAAAACGTTGCCTTGTCTGATGAGCCTTGATTTCTGCTGTGACATTCAGATAGTAGGGCGTAAACAATGAAAGTATGGATCCATCCTGCCTTTTATCAACAGTTGAAGCTACTTGTATGGAGATGTTTTCTTGGCACACATTGGGTCCCTTAGTACCAATTGAGCATCATTTAAGTGCTACAGCCTCCACAGTCACCAGATCTCAGTCCAATAGAGCACCTTAGGGATGTGGTGGAACGGGAGATTCGGATCATGGATGTGCAGCCGACAAATCTGCAGCAACTGCGTGATGAAATCATATCAATATGGACCAAAATCTCTGAGGAATGTTTCCAGTACCTTGTTGAATCGAATCCACAAAGAATTAAGGGAGTTCTGAAGGCAAAAGGGGATCCCTGTTGGAAAAAAAAAAAAAAAAAAAAAAATATATATATATATATATATATAGATTATTTAATCATGTATTATGTAATTCAGTTTTTTTAATTGATTGACAGTCCTAATATACAAAGAGGAAGAGAGACAGCAAATACTCTTTGATGCCCAAGGAAGAAATAATGAAATTAGTCAAGCTGGCAAAGAACTAAAAAACATAAATAAAAACTAAAATTGATCAATAACTGTCCTGGTGCTAACAGCACAAGGCGTCAAGGGAAGCCACGTGACCTTTCATTGACTGGCTTGTAGCAGGACTTTAGAGAATGCTGGGAGTGTAACTTGGAGTGTAATTTAACATTAACATAGATTGTTCTGCAAATAGTTTTTTTTTTTTTACTTGACAAAGCAAACACTCTATTAGGCTTCCATTTATACAAGGTGTAAAAAGGAATGGAAGTTCACAAGTCAACATCCCCAATTAAACTAAGCAATTCTGTATTTGAGTCACACATACAAGTCAAAGTAAGTACTGTGCTCCCAGTGACACTGCCATTCTGCTATGCCCATAGATTTCTTTGGAGTGTTTAAAATCTATTCAACTCTCCCTGGGTTTGGCCATCAAAAAATCTATATCTAGGAACACATGCTGTCTGGTCAGCCTGGAAGAAAGATGGTTTTGGATTACACTCGGTCGCTGACCCGATCAGCTTTTGCCCCACAGGGATGCAGAAGAACAATCGGTCTTACAAGCCTGTATAACAGGAGATGTTTGTGGAGTTGCTCATTAAACCAGTGTAATCCATGTTTAAACATGAAATTTGTCATTTTCTATCCCACACAATATACAAAGACACCTATAAGTAAGCCATTGTAGATTTTCCCCACAAGGTGTAAATACTGTGGCAGTACACATTGTAAAAACATATAACAAATATGTTTTTAGGAAAAATAATAGTAAAAAAGCAAATGCATCTAGCTGTTACACCCCTAAATAAATATATAAATATATAATGTGGTTATGTGTTGGCTCGCCACTTTATGACCAATGAAACTAGTAGTTCCACTGCAAGCGTATCCCTTCTCAACTTCTGACACTAATGATTTGTCAATCAATGTGACACTAGAACTTCCCTCAGTAACACAACACAGATTTTAGCTGGTCTAGTGGTTCCTGGAGGAATGAGATAATGGAAGACAGAGTATAGCATTGGGACTATAATTCTCTTTTCTGGATGTTACAGGCTGCCATTTTCTATCTGCAGAGTTTCATAATCAACAGGAAATGATATCCTGGACAATAGTGCAAGCTGGAATGATTGCTGGCGTGTACCGTTAGGACACAGAAATATGTATCATTTTCTTTGTCATCCCTTTTCCACTGCTGATCAGTGCATGTGCGTGAGCTCTGAAGACACATGAGCACATCATCTTCCTGTCTAAAGGGGAGGATGTGTGCAAGCCTCATTCTAAAGGCCATATCATTCACAAAACACGCTTCAGAGTTCTCCCAAATGAAATAATTTCAGACACGACGCCGCATAACTCATTCCTCAAAGCTTGAGAAATATGCTGTCGACCAAAAAGCCTCAAAATACTGAAGAAAACAGAAGGAATTCAGATGTGACAAGCTACAGGAAACCACTGTTTGATTAGAAACAAAGAGAAATAAAAGTCACACAACTTTTGAAAAAGCCTCCTGGAATGCTAAAAAATGGGATCTGTAATCTAAGTCAAGGAGAAAAGGGAAAAAATGCAAAGGAAGATTTGTATTATGGTCGTGCTAAATACATTGAAATGAAATGGGATGTGTATCTGGAAAATGAAGACTTTATCTCCATCGAAAACAATAAATGATCTACTGTTGTTCTCCTTGTCAATGCAATAAGCTGACTGATGTTATCTTGTCATATTTGTCAGCAGTGTTGGGGGTAATGCATTACAAGTAATGTGCATTATGTAATCAGATTACTTTTTGTTGTAACAAGTAATGTTACTTTACCCACTTTAATCTGAAATTTTGCTAATTTTAATTTGCATACCTATTTAAAAAAAAAAGGTATGCACATTACTTTTCACTTCAATTAACTTGCTCAAACATTTTTAAAATACTGAATTAAAATTCTCTCTCTTCACCATAACAGTCACTTAGACATGTACACTCATGCATGCGTGGGAACAGACAAAAAGTTCAAAAGTAACAAAACATTTTTAATTAAAAAGACTTTTGTATGGCATTAGTGGTCAGGATACAATATTATTCTAAATGTTTTTTTTAAAAGAAAATGAAGGTTCATGTATTGAAGACTATTCACTAACCATTTCACCATAAACTGAATAATTTCTGTTTGAAGAATAAAGTTTGTCTGTTCATCCATGAGCAAAACTCATTTTACCAGTACTTAAACTCATTTTTTCTACTTCTCTACTTGCAGGGTCCATTGCCAGATGCTCCTATATCAAGTACCACTACTCCTCAGCCACAATACCCAAGAATCTCTCTTACAACATCACCAAGACCATACGTCAGGATGAATGGCACTCTCTACGTGAGTACATTTGAAGATGCATTTAAGAAATGCCACTATTGTGACTTGAGGAGACTATAAATTAAAGAACTAAAGAACTAATATCTCAAAAAGCCATATTTCCTTTCCAATTTACAAAATTACATTCATAGTACAAAGAAGTGTATAATTTAACCATTACTGCTGAGACAAGCACTTTGTAATCAGTAAAAACAGTAATCATCCCTGACCTAGTGATGTCCTTTGCTCAGACTTGCTAATGTCAAGTCAAAGCAAGAAATGGAAGGTGTAATGCAATACATTGTAATTTCATTCATTTATTTCGGGCAAGCTCTCGGTAGACCTAAAGATATAGATGAGGTGATTTGTTGTTGCTTTGTGGAAGGAGAAAGTAGGGTACATATCTCAAAGTTAGATGTACCCTGTCGACCCACTTTTGCTCTGTTTCCACCCTACCCAAAATGGAAATTATGAAGATGCTTTGACATAGAAGTGGTGGGAAAATGCTTTAATACAGAGAGTGGGCCATTAGGACACAATCTGACCCACAGGAAGCTCAGCAAACCTGTAAAGCCCATCATTCATAAAGTTTTACACATGCCACACCTTGAGTGGTTGATTTATTAAATATATTTACTATTCATAAATCTATTTTGCTGGTAAATAAAATAAAACAAATATTGTCAAACAAATATTACACAATGTAAATATGTATAAGCAGTACATATAAAAAGAATGATTAAATATATATTCAATTAAAATAAAAAAATATTTTTACACATCACTTTTACTTATCACTGTTTGTATATAAAAGTATGTGTATATAAAATAAAGTAAATATTATCAAATTAATATTACACATCAATAAGTTCACTTAACATTACTTTTATTTATTAAGGGGTGTATTTGAAATAATAACATAAAATTTCCACTTGAGAGCCAGATCAAAATGTCCACTTGTCACATCAGATTTTTGAGTTTAAGAAGATATTTTAACACCAAAAGTAATTTTATTCAGAGTCCTTATGGAATCACAAGGTGTGTTTAATGCAAAGGCCAGAAGTTATAATTAATTAAATGCATATTTTATTGTAAGCATTTATTATTTGGTTTTGCATTCATCTTGCCTGATGTAGCTGTAGGAACACATATTCATTAAATGTGTTTCCATTTTGTGCTCAACATCTGGTTTTCATGAATCTATTATTCTGTAAGTTTACTTTTTGTTCAACAAGAAATAGTTTGAGGAAGCCTACAGTACATCAAGCTCTTCTGCTCTTTTCCTTGTTGGCTTATAGCCACATTTGTGACACAAAATGTACACTGAGGGAGTGTGTAAATCTACATAAAAGGTACTTCTCCTTGGAGAGGATTGGCTTGTTTGAAACCTCTCTTATGAGATGGGATTGTGGTTTGAAGCTGCCGTGTATGACGGCCAGAAGAAAGAGTGGGGATTCACCATGTCCTCAAACTGTCATGTGGTCTCACTCCACTGCACTGCCTCTGTCATGTGACTGCAGAGACACTTTTCCTTTAACCCCAAAACCCACCAGTATCTACACCTCCATCTCTCTCGCTTTCCTCATTTTCCAAAGCTCTAACATGGAGGGTTAAGAGATCAGAGATGCATAAATGACACTTCTGGAAAGACACAGAGCTATCATGCAGTCAAGTGCAACAGATGAAAGATCTCTGTGGCGCCAAACGTTTCTCACGGTTTCCATTTTGTGCTCAATATCTGGTTCACATGAATCTATTATTCTGTAATTTTACTTTTTGATATCAGAAATGTACTCCAGACCTGCAGGACTCATTTTAAACCTTGCAAACAGAGTTTGTGTTAAAATCTGGGCCAATACAATATAAAATGCAAGGCATAAAATAATATGACCGTGAACGATAAATGGCTGATATTAAAATTCTATAATTCAATGAATTGTTTTAATTATGAATTAATGAATATTGGATACTGTGCCGTTCAAAAGGCTGCATTAGTTTGCTCAAACAGTCAAACAGCAATATTGTGAAATATTCTTGCAATTTAAAAATAACTGTTTTCTATGTTCATATATTTTGTAAATGTAATTGATGGCAAAGCTGATTTTCAGCATCATTACTCCAGTCCTCAGTGTCTCATGATCCTTCAGAAATAATTCTAAAATGCTGATTTTGTGCTCAAGAAACATTTATTATTATTTTAAATGTTGAAAACAGTTGTGCTGATTAATATTTTTGTGGAATATTTGTGGCATTTTTTTTAAATAGAAACCATCAGCAAATGTCTTTACTATCAATGTCAATGATACTATTTAATGCATCCTTGCTGAATAAAACCATAACCCCTCCAAAAAATAAATTAAAATACTGACCCTAAAGATTGGCTTTAAGATTATATTTAACAATGTTATCAAATTATTATTGTTTTTATAGATTAACTTTAAGTGAGCGTTTAATGACTGCAAAGGTATTCTAAATGTTTAAAATAGAGGAAAGAAGTATGCAATACATCTAAAATCAACAGACATCAAAAAAAAAAAAAAAAAACTCTGGGCATATCTAGTTAAAATATTTCTCATACACACTTCAGCTTAGGCTGGAAAATGTTCACACGGTATTTAGAGTCTCCCAGGGTGCGTTCAACGAGTCTGTCATTTGCTTCTCAAGCATTCTGACCTATACTGTAAAGAAAGATGTGGAACAGTCAATCTCTTGGTTAAGGTCAGGCTGAGATGGTTAATGTTCTTATTACAGCTTACACAGCTGCTCCAACAAATCAAACAGTAGGATGAAGTCTTTTCCTCTGGTGAGGGAACCCTAAATGTAAAAAAACTAAAAGAATTAAGCGGCCTTTATGGCTTTGACTCCATTGAGTGCCATATTGATTTTGGGGGCCAAGAGAGGTCAGGAGATCAAGAACTCTTCATTAGTGGACATTGAGAAGTAAATTACTCTAGTACTCTCTGGAAAATGTGTCGTCTGAACCAACACTGCCAAAAAAAAAAATAAATAAATAAGGGCCCAAAAAGATCACTAGATGTGTGAGCCGGCCACTGGTGAAGGTATTAGGATCAAAGCTTGTGTTTTGTTGTGATGCCTAGAATAAACAGAACAGGTAACCCAAATTTGCTCAAATTCGAGTTGTTTTTGCTCGTGTTGCGCTCAGATGAGAAGCCAGACCTGACATTTCATAAAGCGTGTGAAATTGAACAAAGGGAAGTTAAAACATTTCCTGCGCTCTCATAATGCTCATCTGTCCGTGAGTGACATCTGCAAAACTTCAGAAGGCTGTGGGATATACACAGCACTCATTTGTACCTGTCAGTCAACCCGCCAGGAAACCGACTATACCAGCAAGAAAGTCACAAAAGAAGACACTTCTTCTATTATGCAGAATATGAAAGCGAAAGATGAGACTCCACAGAAGCTAAAATCTCTTGTTTTTACTGATGGACGGTATTTTCAGCTCAACAAGGCAAATGCTTTTGGACGTAGCGTCTTTGGACGAAAACGGTAACTTCAGCAGCTTAGGGATTTTGTAAGATAAAAAAGGAAGCAGCAAAAATGAGCAGCAGGAAGCTGTCAATGAACATGACAGGAAATAATCTGCCGTGATGCGTAAAGGTGCCCAAAGATTTTATGGAAAGTGACCATACTAAATTAACAAATAAATAAACTGCTCTTATTATTATATACTTAAAAGCTACTTTACATCCTTTGAAGCCGTTTCTTGCACTAAACATTAGTTAAATAGCTTAATGATTGTTGTCTTGGGACCCTGCTAAAAACAGGACCTGTAATGACATACTAATATCCTAAGCGGTAATTTAGTCTTTACCCCAGAGTGGGATCCGCAGAGGAAATGAATTGTACTTAATTGTCACTGCTGTAATCAGACACTATTAAGGTGGGATTGAGTAGTTTGTATCATATCTGTACTTACATTTAAACTACTTAAAAATTACCCTCCTATGTATTTATTGCACTTAGAGGACTTTGAATGTGACCTCACCACAGTATTCATTAAACACTGACTGCAGCTAAACAACAGCCGAAATGCATTATTTTCCTGATATCTGCTTTGAAACAACCTGTATTGTCTAAAGCGCTATAAATAAAGGTCACTTGACTTGACACTCTCTGTATACACTGATTTAATCTCCCCTAGATAAGACATTTCCATGTGTCTAGGCATTAATAAATGGAAATTGAAAATAGCGTCATCAAGCAAACCATGATGGGCCTGACATTAACAAGGACGCCATTACAGCGCACACCAGAGGAATGGAGGAGGCTGTCGAGAAATCTCTCAACTGATTTGGCATTTTGACATCCATGATCATTATGTTTTCTTTCAAAGCCGAGAGACCTTTTCCTCCATTGTAGGTGAGCCGTCAATAGCCATTCTGACAGTTAGAGAATCTGATCTTCTGTTGACCTCTTTCATTCAAGTCAAGGAGCAGCAAAGATGCACAACATATGTAATGACATGTTGACAGAGCAGTGAGCGAAGACAAAAAAATGAAATGGTATTTGCGACATATTTCACTTTTGTAATGTGATTTAAGCCAGATATTCAATGGAATGCGGGGCAGGACTTCATTTTGTCCAACAAGAATTGATTGGATGGTGGAAAGTGGTCTCTATATGACAGGAGGGCTTGATTTTCTTTTCTTTTCTTATAAGACCAGGAACATTTACACAAAAACAAATTGGGTAAATTTTGATTTCAGGTTGACTTTAAAAAAAAAAAGTTATGAGATTATTTAATTCTGGTACATGACAGTAAAATGTTAAAGGTTGTAGAATGAGAAAGATGATTAGATGAGGAACATCAGTTTTCTGAAATACTACTTCCACCGGAATCAAAATAACGGTTAAATCCTTGGCTAATGAGAATAAGAAGTCCATTAATGTTGCAAAAGTAACCTTGCAAAGTTTGAGGGATTTCAAACATGCAAACGTGAGAAAGCAATAAATAAATGTGGCAGTATCAGCCGCCGAACATCCTGCCGTATTCACATTATTCAAATCCTTATTTACAACCGTAATCCTCTCTGTTCCAGATAACCTTGTCTGCATAAACATGTAGTAAAAACCTTGGTCATTTTGGATTTGTTTATAGAAACCTAAACAATGCAGTTTATTTTTATCACTAGCAAGACAAAACTGTCTCTTAAAAATGAACATTTCAGCAGAGAAATCCTCAAGCCTGTTTGTTGCATGCATTTGATAATCCCTTTGCTATTAATTACAAACTGCGACTTCTTTGTCCTGGCAGTTTCAGCGATTGCACCATTTTGACAATTATCCACACTCACGCACCACATCATCAACAGACAATTGAACGCAGACTGCGCCGCCTCGATACCCCCCTGAATGATTGATGGGTAATACAATCAAAATCAACAGACTAAAAATGAGCAGGAAAAGATGGAATAAAACGAGCAAAGCTTAGAGCTTTAGGTCGATGGACTTTACACATATGCTCACAGGGCATTTCAGATTAGCCAGAGATCCCTGTGGGTTTAGTTGTGACCGCTGCGTCCAGAAGGGCTGTAATCTGTCAGACGGACGCCTAGGTTAGTCTGTGGATGGCCGAGTGGAAGTTGCCCAGTGGCCACGAATCAGAAGCTTACTTTGATCTCTGAGCATGGATGGAAAGAAAACTGCCATATTATTACAAATGCTGTTTACACTCGCAGTACCAAAAAAATGGAGCTGAATCAAACCAATAACTCGGTTTAAAACCAAAGAATAATCTCCACGCTAAAAAATAGGCAATATTTTTGCTCTGCCTAAATATGCAATTCAATTAAATATACAAAAAAAGGAATTTCTAACGTTGGTTAACCATTAAAAAAAATTACACTTCATCATTAAAATCTCTATGGACTATTCAATAAGCTTGCATAACCTCTACAATGGTGGCATGTTACAGACACAACAAGCTGTTGTCTATATTTCAGTGAAATATGTTGGCCAGATTATAGTGTTTTCAAATAAATTGAGCTCTTTTTTCCTCCGTCAGTCGAACAGAGGCCACTGACTCATTCTCGGGTCTCTCTAAACTGTAGTGTTTATTTGCAGATTAAATTAGGCCATGAATTCAATGTGATGAGATAAAACAGGGTGACACTGCAGGCTGCATCTGTTTCTCTTCTGTGGAGTAGAAGTAGGAGCCATCTAGGTCAAGCTTTTGAACCCATGGTGTCTTTTTGGCCATATGCCTTTTTTGCTTTTCATCATGCTTTTAAATTCAAATGCAAACAAAAGCTGTATCCTTGAGATTATCATTCCTTCATTAATACATCCCCAATGTCAGGGTTACAGTTTATCCTACATTGATTTTTAACAATAACATTTAAATCTTGATAGACCTACCATGAAAATCTACAATAATCCTGAAAAGGGATCAACCAATCAAAAGGGGCCGCTTACCAAGCAGCACTGAATAATGTAATTGAATCAGTTTACTATACTCTCAAACAAGTCATTTATTTAAAGATTTTGCAAAAATATATAAATGTCAAATATATTGTGCTAAATTGTTTAAAAGATTCTAAGTTCGTAGTCTTATGTTGTACCGTTTTGATTCGACATTGTCATTCGCAATGGGATGTGTGCAATTAATAGCTTATAAAAGCATTTGTCCTTCTCAGATTTTCAAATACATTTTGGCTTCAAATAAAGTGATAAATTGTGATTCATCTCACAGCTGGTTGGTTTGATAATGTCTTAGAACTCTTTTTTTTAAATCCTAGTGTAGAGAAAAAATAAATGGGAAATATACTTCTGGATGTAACGTTTAAGTCCACTGAGAGGCAAGTTGAACGACCCTAAATGCAGTTAATTTAAAGTAGAACAAAATACAAATGAAATAGAACTAAACTTGAGCATAAGGAGTCTTTATAAAACACACCAACAGCTGGTGCAAAGAACAATGCATGACAAACAAACATGGCTAACTTGAGGGCTAAATGCAAAACTACGGGGAACATGCGACCAAAACAACAAATGACAAGATGGAACTAATGAACGTGAACAAATGGAACAACAAGACTGTGAACAAGATATCAGGACAATGAACCAATCAGAACATGACACATGAAGCAAGGGAACCGCTGAAAACAAAACAGAGATCACATGACATAAACGCATGAACCTATAAACATGAACTTCAAAATAAAAGACAAAACATAATAAATGTGAACTAAGAACATGTTGGTGGTCACTGTTGCACTTTATTGCCTCTGTGATGATGTCCTTTACTAATCCTGGAACTGTCCCTGAATCCCTCTTGTTCCACAGGGAGAACTTCCTGTCCTCTAGGTTAGCACACACAAGAGAACAGAGGACTATAGCCAATTAAAAAAAAGGGAGGGATGGGTGAGGACATAATATCTGAGCATGAATACGCCTGTGTGCCCGTAGTGAACAGCCTCTGGCTTTGTTGCTGTAGGTGATGTCATCCACAGAGACTCTCCTGGATTAGTTGAATTGCTGGACTGGAGCTGCGGCTCTCAGTTCATTAAGCGCTTCACTGGGAGAAGTTTAATGACAAACGCTCTAATGGTCCTTCCACAACTGACGTGGTGGAAAGTAAAAAAATGTATCGAGCACTTCAGAGACCTAATAGAATATTTTCTCCCCTGGAGTGACCTAAAAATAGGTGTGCACAACATATACACCGCATTCATGGCTTGATTAAAATCCATCCTTTATAGTGGTGGATTTTCCAAAATCTTAAGAGTATGGTTGCACTTTGAATTAGAATACATTAAAATTATTTTTAAAAATTATTTCTATGGTAATGTTGTGAAAACTTGTCCAGGCCAATTTTACAACAAAATCAAAAGAAACATCTTCATAAAGATAAAACTGTTTAGTACAATTAAAATTATGTTCCTACCTATTCTCATTACTGTGATGCAAAAAATAAATACATTATTTTAATTAAGTGTAATGCAAAAAACAAGAACAAAACACTCAGTACCATAATGCATCTTACTTTTAGTAATTTTTCTCAATTACTGTACTATAGTAACTTCTGAAAGTTTATTTGTCATAAAAAATAATGGGGTAATTTTTCAAAATAAAATTTCGGGGTGAAATATTCTGCTCATTTTTGTAACCATTTGTACTCAAAGGACCAAATGCATGCAAGTCAACAAACAAAGTGGAGGACTAAAAGAGAACTGCTTGTTAAACAGAAAGTACAATGATTGAAAAACACGTTTCATCAAATCAGCGTGCTTGGCGTTGCGTTTTGAGCATAATCATGTCGTTAATACACCCGATACATCTCTATATTTGTCTGTATGGATAATCTTTTTATCTTTTTACTATGCATGAGTGTTTCCTCTCTGCCTCAAAAATAGCTTCATTCTCTTCAGCTTTGCCTCGGAGGGGCTGAGCAAGAAACAACTATTCCTCCAAGCATGTAGTAACGATGATGACTAACTAGCCTGAGAATCCAATCTGTAAAGATCCCGTTTGCAAACAGTTCCTTGGAAAGCCAAGCTGGACTTTGCATTTCAACATTATATTTACATGTCGACCCTCTTTGCCAGGCGATCTCACAAAGGCTTACAGCGTTGCATTAAAGTAAAAGCTGCCCTCCCCGGAGCAACGCTGTCTGTCACAATGAACATATTAGTAAGCATGAGTAAGTAACTATGGGCTGCCCAGTCACCTAAATTAATCACTCAGGACTGAGCACGCAATAGAAGGGTCCAAATGTCTAAGACCACTAGTGATTTTGTTTTTTGCTTATATGGAATACAAATTTGAGTAAATAGCTGATAAAGAATGAAGAAATGTGAATTTTATAATTTCTTAGTGTTTGGTAAATCCAAATTTTGCTTTAATCACTACATTGCAAATGAAATAATTATATTTATAGTATATTTAAAATTCAAGTATAGTCAAACAAATAAAATATTAAATAAATGGTCATCAAATTATTGCGTAATAACTTGCAGTATGTATGGAACAAGAAAGGAAATAAATCAATTATAATTTTTGAGTAGAGTATATTTAAAACAAGAGTGTGTTTAAATAAATAAATTGCATGTATGCATCAAAAGGTAATTTAAAATAAAATTAAGAAATAACTATATAGTATATTTAAAATAGCAGTGTAAATAAATAAATGGTCATCAAATTATTTCATAATAAATTACTCTGTGTATTTTTTTAAATAAAATAAAGAAATGATTATATTTACACATATATTATATTTAAAAAGAGTTTAAATAAATAAATGGTCATTAAATTACTTACATTCATACTTTATTTGTGATGTGCTGTATTTACATAGCTCATAATTTTCTTGTTTCTCTAAAACGAGTGCAATAGTCCCATATCCTCAATTGAATGTCTGCTGGGTTTGAAGTATAAACAGCATATTTAATGCAAACAAATCCAGACTTCTAGCATCATGTTGTTTGTCACCTTGGAGCCTGGCATTGATCAAGTGTAGGTCTGACACATGGAAGGTTGTGTTAAGGCAGGATAAATAAAGATCCATTACAAGTGACATTTTTATAATTGATACATACATGTAACATACATAATTGAGCCCTCTGCCCTCCTTAGAGGACCAGACTGCTAAAAACATGTAAAAATCCATCAAGCGCACCCCTGTTTGTTTTAACATGCCTTCTTTCAACTGTAATATACAGTTTAATCAGATTTTTCCAGAGCTGCAACGGTCCCATTCCGCACAGATTTGAATGTTCCTGGGATAGGCAGGATGAGAAACCGGATGTGCACGAATATATGTGTGTGCAGAACGCCTGAAACTGTCTGAGTAAGAGAAGGAAGTTGGAGGTGTGCCATGTGTTGGCTCAGCAACCCCAAACTGCTTGTTCTCTTAAAGCACCGAAGAGAGAGAGAAGATATACAAACATTACTGTACTCGCCAAACACAGGACACAGATGTCTGCAGGCCAATGAATGCAAAAGGCCTTTTAATAGACATCAATAATCACGTTTAAAGCTTTATTTTAAAACTGTATCTTCTTGCGTGGATTATGTTGCTAATAGACATAATATATGATATAAGTTAGATTAAACAGTTTTAGTAATCATCAACTTTATAATAACTTACATTCGGGCACAAGATTTTGGTTTGTTGGCCGAAACTGTATTTTTACACTCAAAACAATTAACAAAAATAAATAAATAAGGAAAATTTGCTCAAACATTAGTTATAATAAATATTATACTGCCACTAGAACTAAGATGTAAGCCATGGAGAAAGACAATATTCTTATGTTTTTTTTAGTTTTGGTTTCATGAAAAATTATCGTAATGAAAAATCAGAGTATTAATTATTAATCAGTTAGCAACATTTGAAAATAACTTTTCACACTATAGAACAATTAACAAGGATTTTTTTCAGTTACTTTTATTCTAAAATAGTTTCTAATCCACCTTCCTGAAAAAAAATGGTGTAACAGAAACTATTTGAATGTACATTTATACACTAAAAAAACTCACACTGTCTTTGAAACAATTTTCACTCAGAAATTGCAAGTAAATTTAACAAATAATTATTTCCCAACTGTTTACATTTACTTTAAACATACCTGACTTTGTTTATGCGAATACTCGCCAAGACCGGCATTTTGACATTATTTTGTGTGTATTTGACTGTTTAAGGTCAATAAGCGAAAAAAGAACTCCATTTACTGAGAGTTATTTATGTGCAATAAGCGCAATCCCTCGCCGAAATTCAAGCCCTGTAACACCAACAATATTCATCCAGAGCAAATTAAACGAGTGTAAGGGGAGGCAGGTTTGTGTCAACTCACTGTCGGAGAGATGAGAGAGCGAGAAAGCGCAGCAGGTATCGTGTATATATTCTGCGTTTCAGATATTTCAGTATCGATACGTATATTTTTATTTATTTACAATTGAAAAATGTATATATTATATATAAAATTCAACCCACCAAAGAGGCTAATAGGAGTAACTGCGTTACAAGCCAATTCTGAAATTCACCTGGCTGGTGTTAATGTCAAGCCCTGCTGGCAGGTGATAAAATAAGTTAAAAAGCCATATCAGAACCAAAATATCATAGATAGAGCTCTTGACTTGGGTTGGTAAGCAATAACTCAGAACACTCCAGAAATCACATTGCAGCATCCTAGCAACCATCAAAAAACATAACAACATCCTGGAAACCATCTACAACATTGCATCATGGCAGTGACTTTTGCATGAGCAATCACCTGTTTTAACATCTAGTTCTTGTTTGCAATTTCAATTGAATGGTTTAAAAGTAAATCTCAAAATGGTCCACTTTTTATTTGAAGTTCAAACAAACGGAAAAAAAACGCACATGAATTACCATAAGTAGGATTAATAAAAATGCCTATGAGCGCCGTAGCTCATTGATGCTGTGCAAATGTATGTAAAAGCATTCCTGTGCATTATCTCTAATGGCATACCAAGAGTTCATACACTCTCACAACTAACAGGAACGTGTCCTTTCTATAAATGAGAGTGCACAAGAGAAGTATAGTGTACTATAAAGGGGTTTTAATTGATAAATATCTGAATTTGGCCACAATTCAGTTCTGCACTGAAACGCTGTGGGTAAACCATTACAGAAATAGGTGCTAATGATGCGTTTCAGCTCTGCGACTAAGGCTGATTATAGCATATAGGAATGTATAGTAAATTGAGCATAGATGAGGGCCATTACACTGTCATAGTAATTATGAGAATCATCCCCAACTCTCAAAATGTGACTGTTTCACTCGTTGAACTTCATGGCTTTCATTCATGAGATTAATATGGCAGAACACAATGTACAGTGCTGTGAAGGAGACCTTTGGAGAAATTTGACACTGGAAATGAGATATTTGATGCCAATTGTTGTGATCCTGCTGTGGCCATCTCCTCTTATTGATCATCTTCATCAATAAATGTGTCACTTGACAGCGAGTCCTTCTAAATGACCGGAACTTCTTTCTGCCTGCAGTGGCTGTAAAAAAAAAAACAATCTTTAAGATTCAAACTCAACCGTTTAGAGGAAGCAAGCTTGACTCTGTGACTATGCCACTGTGACATATTTCTAAACTATAGAAAAGTTTGGTTGGATAGCTCATGTTTTCTGACTCACTGAGCCGTCATGCACGTTTAAAGTTAAACCCTGGCTCTTAACTTTCCCCCGTCATTTCATGTCATCTCTATACGCCTATCCATATTTTAAGCACACTTTTAAGGGCCTATATTAAGATTCTAATCTATTTTGCCAAAAGTTACAAATAAAACACTAAACTTAAAATTCACAATTTTAAATACAGGATAAGTGAATTTAGGCACCACAACATTACAATGTACAGTATGCAAAATTGACATTTATTTTGAGATTAAAGACTAAAGATTACATTTAACATTGGTAAACTAGTATTTTTATAATAAATATTTGTATAAAAAAATAACTCTTATTAGGCGATAGATGACTGCAATGAAACATGTAAAAATAGTGGAAATGTGCATGCACAAATAAATATCCAAACATTCTTCTGCGTATTTCCACAGACTTTCATATATATCGGCTAATAAAATATTTAAAACTTAAAACTCTCCAACTGGAAAATGACAAAATTGCATTATGAGTCACAGGGAACTTGTGTATTTTTCATAAATATGATCCTTGGCTTCAAGGATTCACTGACTGAGTTGACTAAAGTCCCTGCAATTCTCTATAAAGCTTTGTTTCTTTCCCGAAAGTGAACAGAAATTCCCTTCACTGCCTCATTATGACCCAACTCTCAATACTGACACTCACATGGTGCTTTCTCCAGCAATACTTGTGGCTCCATCTTCCCCCATAAAGTGCAGCAGTAATCTGGTTAGTCACACTGCACAGTCTCTCTGTCCACTGCCTGGCAAATCCTAAAGTAATTTAGACTTAAAAGAAGAGGAGGTGGTTTATGCTGCTGTGATTGGCTGCCACATAGAATTTCACACCACTGTTTTGTAATACTCCACTGCTGTTTACTGTCATTAGATCAAATCCCGTCACTAGCTTGCGCCTGCCGGAGACTCGCAACAGTGTTGAAAGGTTTAAACAGGGTGCAAAACAGCCACTTCAACACCCTACTTAATCTGACATTAATGCTCATTCAAATTTAACAACCTTTAGCCTAGGAGCAATGGCTGTCGTAATCACGATGCAATGAATATATAGATGAAATGCTGTGTTCAAAGTGAATACTCAAAGAATTGGTTTACAAAGATTCCAAACTGAACTGCATTTTCCACATTTCTACTGTTACTTCATTCATTTGAGAAATATTTGCTGTGACAACTGAGGCAGGACGGAGATTTTTCTCTCATTGAAATTCAAGCTATCCTGGAGTGACTTGAAAAAAAAGAAAGAAAAGATATTCACACAAAATTGACTCTATATCACTCACAAACTCCCTGGAAGGCTGTTAAACACAGACAAGTGGTGCAACTTAGAGAACCGGAACAAATTAGATTTAAATTAAGAATTGTTGTTCTATTACCGGTACTATTGCTGTTAATGAATGATTCAATAGAATCAATTTGAAAATTGACTATTCAATAAAATCAATTCAGAAATTGTGTCCTGGGGGGTGTTTTTAAAACTGAACTGAACTGAACTGAACCTAAATGAAATAATGAGATGAAACAGATTTTAAAATAAAAAGGCAGGTGAAGTAGAAAGCAGCTTGAACAAGCCTGTTCAGCTCAACACCAGGCAGGTTACAGATTTCTACCACCTTTTCTAGCTCCTCACTTGTCAAAGGCAGGGCCGGCCCTGGCCAATTTGCAGCCCTAGGCAAGATTTTACTTGCCCATTTCACCCTGTCATTGTGTTCATGATTATTTATCCTATATATATATATATATATATATATATATATATATATATATATATATACACACACATTACAGCCTAAACACAAATAGCAAGAGCATTACATCTAGCATTCAAGTCAAGTCCCATTTATTTTATAGCGCTTTTTACAATATAGATTATTTCAAGGCAGATTTACAGCTTTACAGTTTTGTTGTGTTTATAATTTGTTCAGTATATATAGCCGCTCTGGATAAAACAGTGATGTCATTGTCCAAATGTCATTCATGCACAAACTATTCATTGAGCGCTAGCAAAAGTGTTTGTTTTGCAGTTGATGGCAGCAATCTTCCACTAAACTATGGCACGTTTCATGTTTTCACCATGAATGAAACTGTGAAATGTCTTCTTTAATGTTAATTTTACATAAAACGTTGCTACTTTTAATAAACCTGTAGCCTATATAAATATCATTAATAATTTTGGCAAATACATTTAAAAAATGCCATATATCCCCCTCAAAACTGCACAGCTGTAGAGTAAAACATTAATTAATAAAAGTGATAGTGAATGCGTCTAAAAGAAAAAAGGAACGAAAAAGGAACCACTAGGAGCTGCCAGGCCCGTTTCTACGGGGTGCTTGAGTGTGTTAAGTGCCCTCAAACGAAAGCAATGCTGTCTACATTGGATGCAGCGAGGGTCGACGCTACACAACAAATTACCAACAGTAAACTGATCGCGCGCGCTGTTTCTGAAGCACTCCAAGCACTCGCTGGGCGGGGAAGATTGATGCGCCGGACCGGAGTCGGGGGACTTAGTTAAGTTTTTGTGCTTTATTTTGTAGTATTTTGAATTCATGTTTTTAAAATAGTATTAGTAAAAAAAAAAATCAAAAAAAAAAATCACTCGTTCACTCATTTTGGCGCCCCTATTGAGTGGCGCCCCTAGCATTTGCCTATTCCACCTATCCGGCCCTGGTCAAAGGTCATCGTGTGAGAACACGTTTTGGTCCCTGCCACTAAATGCTTATACAGGAACTCACAGCAGCCACTGGGGTAAGATGGCAGCGGGCTGGCTCTGTAAGGAGCTGAACAGAGAGAGGATTTTACCATGACAGTTATCCCAAAATCTTTTTTTTTAATTCACACTCCTCCCCACATCATCTGTCTATTGAACAGCATTGAAACAGAAATGGGTCACTGAGTGAAATGGGTCACTAAGCTTTTGTCAGACAAACCTTGATGTGAGCTTGTGTCTGCAAATCTGCTTGCAAACTTTTTAGTCAAGATGAAACATTTAGTAGACAAATATTACGATGTAATTTCACTGAGAAATATGTACCTAAATCCCAAGAGACTGTACTTCCAGAGCTGGAACTGAGCGTCTGAGTTAAAAATTAAGTTCTTTGGTGTTTCAAAACACCAAATGCAGCACAGCCACAACAATATATTCAGGCAAACCAAAACTAAATTAAAGGCTGATTCACAAAGGTGGTTATTTAAAAAAAAAAAAAATTGTTGATCTGTGTAAACATGCGAGACTGATGCCTTTGTTGATGTTTTTTCATCGTCTTGCACCAGTGTTGTTTTTGAAATGACAAAAAAAAAAATTCTGTTTGAACAGCCCCTAACAGACAAAACGTGCAAACAAAAACACAAACAAAACACTATGTGTCTGCTTTTAAGCGCTAAACGTGGTGTGCATGTGTTGTGTATTTAGGGTTTGTCCTCTGTGCCTATTTGTACAAGCACACTTGGACCACATGAGTCATCAAAAGCCCTTCCCTGCTCTGCTCTGCTATTATATATGAATGCATTGTTTGTCCATATAGCTGTCAGAAAACGATCTTTGGATTAGGGATTATGACTGCTTGATTTAGGCCACAGAGACTCGAGATTACCAATGCGAAACACGGATGCTTTGTGTATATAGTAGATACAGACTTGTTTGGTTTTAATCAGATTACATTTGGTAGATGATGGGGATTTCTGAGGCTAGGAGACAAGAATAAAGACATGTCTGCACCTCACAATAAATATACAACAGGTTTTTCCCTCCTGGTAATCTGTATGGTAAAGCCACAGTCTTTATTAGACTTCAGCTTGGTGAATACTACAAACGGAAGCACAGACGGCAAACCCTGAAGACTTTTGACCTACATGTCCAATCTCAGATGAATTCAACAGGGAACACATTTGAGCAGTAAAAAAAAAATCCTTTCCTTCCCCCAATAAAAACAATGGAAAATCTAATCACAGATATTATTGTATGTCCTGATCATTGGATTAAGGGTCAGCTGGTTAGCATGGCCCAGTTAACTTCTGCTGGTAGATGCAGTACCTTCATCTAAAGACAAAAATGCATGTGAGCAAAATGGAAGTAAACCATTGTCAAACTTCTGGGGGGTTGCACACAAGCCAAAAAAACTGTCATTGAGATCAATGAAAAAGCCAACAGATGACTTTCTCTAGATATTATAGATGACCTTGATACAGACAGATTGTTTCAAACATAGAGTCACTGGGACCAATTTCCTATTTAAAACAGCAAGACACCAAACAAAGTCATTTCGGCTGGACGCGGCTGTCTGGCCTCCACTGGCATCTCGTTGAGAAGTCTTACAGCTTCATCATCTCTCTCTCGCTTGTTCCCTCTGAGATGGAAATATCCTAACTCCATACCCGAGCTTGTAGCTGGTGTTTGGAGGAACGAGCGTCAGTGGTTGGCGTCTTATCAGCTCAGTGCACGCAGTCGAGGGACAGTCTGGAACGCCCAAGGTCACCGCTGCCTCACATCTCAAAAAGAACAGAAGCAGCAGAAAACAGTGTTTTGGATGCTTCCCTTCTTTTATTGATAGCACCACCACTGCTAAGGGAATGCGTTTTAAGTTTCCGCTTAAAATTCAACCCAACATCCCTTGGTATAGCTTATGAACACAAAGGTGTTGCAGGCAAGATGAGGGCTGAATGTGTTAGTTTATGCGTATCCTATTGGCAACTACACATATCTTAACTCCATAGGAGATCCCACAAACCAACTGGTGTACCAGATACTTCAAAGTGGATAAATAAATAAAAAATGAGTAAAATAATCAATAAAATAAATCAATAAAAGAGAAATGTGTTGAAGTGATGACTAAAGCAACCAAAATAACAACGCTGTCCGTCTCAGAAATTCTGTTCAAATACTTCCTGATACAAATACTTGTGCATGATGTCACTGCTTGTGGGCGTGGTCTCAAGTCTGGGCCCGCCCACAATCTTATGAGGAATGCAAGCTACAGGGTTGAGGGACGTTTTGCCACATAGCGCTTGTCGTGGGACGCTGGTGGGTTTTCACACCTGCACAGCCAGACAAATCGTTTGCACCAGTGTCAGTGTCTCTCACCGCTGTTATCACATATGGCAAGCTGAGTGACACTGCTCTCTTCCCATAGTTCCTTTCTCAGCTTCAGCCGGCAACATAATAGCAACCCACAGATCCTCAACACTGCTTATTGCTTGCGTGGTTTAGCCAATCAGGTGACTCAGTGACATGTGACATAAGGCCCAGGCAAATGTGGTTAGATATAAAAAATATAAGAGGTACAGATGGGTATTTAAAGCGAATTAAACAAGCAAATTTAAAGGAATATTTTGGATAAAATACAAACTAAGTGTCTGTGGCTTGTTGCAATTTACCTTAAAAATGATTTTCAACTCATCCCAAAATTAGGACTGGGTATCACCAACTACTTCATTATATTATACAATAAACATGGTGAAACAATAAATGTCATAATGCAATGCAGCATCAAAAGTAGATTATACCTGGAACTGCTGCATTATTTTTCTTTCTCACGCGCTTATTTCACTTTTGTCCAGTAATTTTGTTATTGTTAACTACAACTAAAACTATTACAATTATTTTCATTCATTTAAATGAAATTGAAATAAAATTAAATCTAAATATTACATGAAAAACTAATGCTGCTAAAGTTAATGTACTAGAGTTGCCAAAACAGAAATAAAAAAATTAAGCTAAATAGAAGTAAATAGAAGTAAATAAACTAATAAAAAGTACAAAGCACAACTTAAATTAAAATGGAAGATATAAAATAAAAGCCAAATCAAGATGAATATACTATAATAGTTTAACACTAAAATAACACTCTTGTCCAGTATCAAGTGTACACCTTTTAGATGATCTGCTTCTTTACTTAAGTGTAAGAAATTATATAACTGAACAAACACATATAAATATCGATACAAGTATATGAAGTATCGATGCAATACTGTGAGAAATAGTATCACAATATATTAATGTGCAATCGCATCGGCACATCCCTAGTAAAAACAAAGTGATTGTTCACTTTCTCCTGTGTTGTGTACAACCTAAATAACAAAAATGTATTTTGTCAACAACAACATATTCCTTCCAGACCTTAATAAGATCCTTAAATAAAACCTCTTTCCAAAACTCCCCACATTAAATTTGCATTTAATCATGTTTATTAGCACTTGTGATTTATCATCAGATATGTGGGAGGTAGAAACTGTACAGCACCACAACACGATGTTAATAGTTATCTTTTAACGACAATCAAAACCACTAATTCAAATGTAGTCTGCTGATGAAAGATGAATTCCTTGAATTGGTTCCATTAATCTATTTTATAAAACTTAAGATGTAAGTCAGCTAATAAAATGGCATCAAAAACCTCAATGGACACCCGGGTCTTTTGAAGTCTGACTAAAGTTGAATGGTTGCCTGCAAGTCAAGTGGTCATCAGAGATGATTCAGAGTAAGAGTTAAGGTGAGAGGGGTGACAAGAGGTTCATGTAAGTGGCCGTCCGTTGATCAAGCGGCCAACTTGTAATTATGTGAGGAGAATTTGCATGAATTTCATTTTATTGATTTTAGTGCAAAGCTAAACAATATCCTAAAAGGGACCAATATAGTAAGAAGCAACTAATAAAATAATAAAATGGTGAATAAAATTAAATAAATAAAAAAATACAATTAAGGCACAGTAGTAAATATAAAATCTATAAAAAAACAATTCTTCAAAAAACAATTCACAAAAAAAAAAAAAAAAAACAGACATATCTAGAGAGTGTGACTAAATAGTGACTTCTTATTTTGGGTGGACTAATCTTTTAAGTCTCCTTATGAAAGAGACATTTATGTGCAACAACAACAAAAAAAAAATCCTCTGGGAACGCAGACTCAGTTGACTTTCAGTTTCCTTTTTAAACGATCACACAAGAAAAGGAAACAAGCCACCTGACAGCTGTGAATGTATGAAACCGCACGGCTCTCGACCAAATTTCCTTGATTGGTCAACAGACACACTGTGCTCGCAGAAACCAAGGCGCTTTGGCCGTCCTGCTTTAAAGCTGTGCTGTGATGTGTATGGAGCCAGACTGCACTATGGGGGATGCCAACTGAGAGAGGAGGTGACAGTTTAGCACACAGACAGGAGAGAGACAAAGCCATTTAAACACACCGCAGGGCAGATTGTCCTTTGGGCTTTTAGCTCATATATGGAGTGAGAGTGTGTGTTCATATGTAGTTTGCCTGAATGTCAGATAAAGCTTATCTAGTACCAAAGCATTGCGTTGTTTGTAGCTATCATTTGTTTTTTTTGCATGAGATTGCTGAGCTTTCTGCATTGACAGCTTGACACATTGTGTTAAAAGTCACACTGTGCATCTGAAAGACATGCACAGACATCTTAACCTAACAATTACTGTAAAACGATTAGTAAACAGATGCACAGGCGGTCGCTTCAAATTTGCAGATTTGAATGGCGCAGAGCCTCAGTGTGCACAAGACAAGATCTGATCTCCAAACAAGCACGATACACAGCATGATACACAGTACAGAAAATGGCTCCAACAGGATTTAAATCTAAGCATTGCTTAACCTCATTCATGTCTGAACAAGCAAGGAAACACCACAGATGGTGAATACAGAATCTATCATGACGTTAAACCTCACGGATCGGGATCAGACTAGATGACCTGAAAAAGCTTGATGTACTGAATATTTCTCTTATCTGCCCTCTTTTAATATGTGCAACCTTCTTTTGTACGCATTATATTTCCACATCACTTCGGAAATGTTTAGTCACATTTTAGATTAGGGTCCATATCTCACTCACTATTTACTACGACTTTTGGTCTCAATAAACTCCAAATTACTGCTTTTTAATAGTTAGTAAGGTAGTTGTTAAGTTTAGGTATTGGATAGGTTTAAGGGATGTAGAATATGGACATGCAGAATAAAGCATAATATGTGTTTTATAAGTATTAATAAACAGCCAACAGGATTTGATATATTTGATCCATTTTTAGGCCTAAGAGTAGATATTAGCAATCTCTCTGTCGGCAAAATGTTCTCCCTCCCATCATTTCTTTCGGCTTAGCCTGATGCTCAGTATGCAAATCCACTGCTGTGTGCGAGCGATCAAGTGTCGGTCCAGTTGACAGCAGCATGCAAATGTGCCGTCCCATAATCCCAATATAAAACAGAACATGCAGCTCCCTCACCCGTCATCATGGGATACAAACGGGAATGAGTGGCAGTGAAGAGGAGGAGAGGTGACTGACCAGGATATATTTGCCTTTAAGCCCCTATACCGGCAAACACGGTTTGTGGTTGCAAGCGCGTCGCAGCACGTAGCCTTGCTCACGCGAGTGCGACAGAGCTTTCATATCTGCATAAACATTGTCAAACGGCTGTCACATCAAATAGCTCTGTTTTTGCCTGTTCTGTCCCCTGTTGTTGATTTTGTGATGACTGTGTGGAAAAGGCACACGAGGGACGGATGATTGACAGCTGGCAGAGGCTTCTCGGTTTCACTCAGCATTTTCCATAGCTGTGCCATTCTGCTGTCAGACTCACCCATGACCAGGTTTGGATGATTAAGCAATATACCGAGCAAGAGTGCTGTTGTTCTGAATATTAGCATGACTGTGATTCTGCTATAGGTAATTCATAGTAATGCTGATACTTAGAACACTAAATTGAAAGAGTTGTTAACATAATTTGGAAAAACTGAACCTAAACTAAAATACATACACATATTGAAGTGCCCCTATTATGATATTTTAAAGGTTCCTAATTTTGTTTCCTACAATAGGTTCAAGGTCATAACACTTCAATTTTCTCAAAATATACATTGCACATCTCCTCATTTCCCAAAGAGTCTGAAAATGGTTCGTTTGAAGATTCAGTCTCTCTAAACCCCTCCTTACAGAGAGCCTACTCTGCTCTGATTGGTCAGGTTGCCAAGTCTGTTGTGATTGGTCGACCGGTTACAGTGCATGTCGGAAACGAAAGCCCATAACCATACCTGAATTTCAGCTCTAAAGGCTTCATAAGCGCTTTACACACAGTGATACGAACCGTAAAAAAATGTTAACACCGATATTTAACGCCACATTTCCCAGCTCCTCCTGCATAGATCTGCTACGGGTAATTCATGTTTGCTAATGTACAGCAGCAGTATGTCTTACACCAGGCTTTGTTTTTTTCATCAAAAATCATGCCATGTGACAGGAGTAAAAAGTTGATGCTCCAGATGTTGCTTTTAAACCAGTTGTGCACGATTTAAGAAGCGGCATACATAATCAGATCGAAATTCAAGCCATGTTGAAAGGAGTGAGTGCATAAAAAATCCCAGAATGCCTTTTCTTGAGTTGCATTGGAAATTAAATCAAAAGGTCTGCCGCAAAAGTGCTGAGTTACATGCCTCTCCTCGTGTTCAATGCCTGTCAGCACTCGTGATGCTTCGTCACCAGAGCCTTCATGCGACGTCACGCAAATCGACACTTTATTGATGTAATGCACAGGACTGCGGCACAGCCTGAACGATAGGCTGTCATCGAGCTCCCGCCATCATCTCCATAAAACCGTTCAACCTCGACACTTCATTAAAAAACACTTTTATTTTTTCATCTCTGCTCTCCCTTTCAGTTCTCTTTTCTATGCGAATGATGATTGGCGGGAGTTATTCACAAGGCCAGTTTCAATAGATGACTCTAATCATACAAGCATGTCCTTTTTATCTGCGCTATAATGCATTTCCTGTATTATTACTTTCTTTTTAAGCAACATAAAGTCCTGAGGTCAGAGAGGACGTTATGTCCAGACAGAAATTGTACGCTTACTTATTCCAGCGGTGATCGTATATGCTAGCTTTCTGATGGCGAGATATGGATTTATATAGATCATTTTACTGCGCTTCCAGAACGGCATGTTTGTGGTTGTTCAGTTTAACCTTCTGGTCTGTAAGATTTGACCCCTGATTTATCAAAGTACACAGCCAGCATGCATAAATTCAGATGCTGCTTTCTTCTCTGAAACAAGCAGATCTTATTTGCTGATTCCATCTTTATCTCTGAGCCGAACTGGAGAAGATTATAAGGCATACAGAGCATAAACTTAACTAACCTTATTTCCTGGCCTGAATATTGATTCAAAGCAATGCCTTTCACCATATATATATATATATATATATATATTTCGTTTGCCAGATGTGTTTAAAGTGATTTACAACGTATGCATTTCTGTGTAAATTGTTTATATATGTATGTATATATATATATATATATATATATATATATATATATATATATATATATAAATAGAAGTATAATGTGCTGTATTAAATTGAATGCAACAATTTACACAGGAATTCTTTTACAATTAACGATTTTGCACAAAAATCCTGGCAGGTACTTCAACCTTACCAAGATACTTCAAGGAAGGTTAGTGCACTTCTACTACCAAGCAGCTGATATCTACTTTGTCAAAATTACATTTCAATAGCCTTTTTCAAAACAGAAATGAAGTCGGATAACAACGATCGCATAAATTCTATACAACATTTTCAGACTGGTGCATCTAAACAGTGATTGGCTCCTTTAATTGTAAGACAGGACTATGGATGGCATATTCCGGGTAACAGTTTCTCCCATTTATATAAGTGGCACTGGAAACACTGAGCTAAAGCAGAAGGAAGCATTAGCGTATCATTAAATGTAGAACTTGCCCTCAGCTGAAATTGATAATCTGTCATCATGGTGCACTGTTAATGGTTCTGTTGCATTTCAACTTCAGGAAATACACACATTATTCAAAACATATGCTTAGCATTAAATATGATGCCTGCTACCTGAAAACTTGCTCACAGCAGAGCTAATTGACATCCTCATTATATTTAGGGATTGGGTAACGTAAGGGTGTGGTTGGGCCTTTAAGAACCTATTGGAAATCTGTTTCTTAATTGTACATTTGCCTTCAGTGTAAACAAATTGAACAGGATATCTTATTTGCCGTATCCTTTGGTTTGCTTACTGACCAAAATATGCAGGCACGATCATTGTCCTCAAGGACATGATGACTTCCCTGATGGCCAGTCGATAGCGTCACGTCAGCGCAGTGCTTGACTGAAGTGCCAGCTGTCCGTCACTCAACAATTCCCACAGTGGGTCACTAAGTGAGCTCTTATTGACATTGCCATGTCTAGCTGTAACCTCCCTCAGCCTATATCGCCTCAGTCCATCCCCTATCACTGACACTATCGCTTTACACGGCCGGATTGGCAGATCCCACAGGACTGACAGCAACTCTGACCACCGGGGAGCAGAAAGACAAAGACAAGGAGGATAACTGACAGTGAGCTGAATGACATAGGGAGTATAAATGTACACAGAAAACTAAACTAGACACAGGTGGGACTAATCAGTAACCAAGTTAACAAACAGGGACGATTCAGTAACTAAGGAGACAGAAACTAACCTGAAAGGAAACACAGGCACATGAACAAAAACATAATGGCTGCATCCAAAATCACATACTCTCTTGAGTAGGTACTTATTTTGAATAAGCATTACTTCGCGACTGCTAAAAAAGTATGCTCTATGTAGTATGTGACCTACCAGCTGCAGTATCGTCGCTTCACTGCCATTCACAAATCCTCTCCCGTGGCCTCATGGGATAGTTTTTTTGGGTAGAAAAGTAAAGTGTAAAGTGCCGAGTAAAGTGTCCATCGTATGCACACTTCAAAATCTCACTGCAATGTAATTTGGACATACTTCTTTTGTCACACACAGTTTTTCGCCTACTATATAGTTGGGAAGTATGCCATTTCAGATGCAGCCAATGAAACTCACATTGAGCAAAACCCTGGCAAAAATTATAAATTAAAACATACATGACCAAAACAAAAATACTGTGTAGTATGCACTTTTAGGAGAAAATTCTGAATTAAATTAAAATCTGAATAAACAAATGTGACTCTGGAGTCTGAACTCTGGTCACATGGGTCAATTTTTTAAAATTGAGATTTATACACCATATGAAAGCTGAATTAATAAGCTTTCCATTGATGTATGGTTTGTTAGGATATTTGGCCAAGATACAACTTTTGAAAATCTGGAATCTGAGGGTGCAAAAAAAAAATCTAAACATTGAGAAAATCGCCTTTAAAGTTGTCCATTTATGTTCGTGATTGTGCTGCATTCACTCACAAAAATAAATGTTTTATATACTTTACTGTAGGAAATTTACAAAATATCTTCATGGAACATGATCTTTACTTAATATCCTAATGAGTTTTGCCATAAAAAGAAAAATCGATAATTTTGACCCATACAATTTATTGTTGGCTATTGCCACAAATATACCCGTGCGACTTGTGACTGGTTTTGTGGCCCAGGGTCACAAATAACAAAAAATACTGTGTAACACTGCCTACTGTAATGAAAATAGTATTGAAAATATGATAAACGTTTCAAACAGCAATACACAATATTATCACATAACCTCATTATATTGTGTTTTTAATTCAGTTAATCCAGCTTTCTCAAATTAAATGGTTATTTTGAATTTTCAATCAAATTTTGTGAAAAAAATAATCTTGGCAGTCCGATTAATGAATAAATCAAACCTAAAAACCGAGGCTGATGTGATTACTTCATAAAACAGGAAGTGATATGTCAAATCATGCGCATTGCATTGTGGGATTCTGTATCCCAGCACAAAATGTGTAAATTGTATATTTTAAATTTGCATACCCCTCACAGTGCACATACTGCAGAAATATTATATAGCATGCGATTCCCAACATAGCTCAAGACTTGTAAGTTGTGCCAACTACATGCACTGTTACATCCACTTTACCTTGTAAACAGTAGCATACAGGTCCTCTTGAGTATACAGCAAATAAGTATGACGTTCTTCCAGCTTCTCCTATCCCATCTTCTGTAATCTAATTTTAGTTCACAATTGTTTTCTCCCCAGTGGCGGTCGACAAGGGGTATAATGAAATTAAGCTCTATTACCTTCAGGGGCCATTCCACACAGAGAGGGGAAAAAAGAGACACACAGTAACAAAAAAAAAATGTAATCCCTTCCCAAAGCCAGGAGAGAAAAATGACCACAGGCTGCACTAAAACATACAGACTCATTTCAATGAAGAACATGACATGCTTTTATAGACTGAGTCAGTTTGACATATTAGATCAGAAAAATAGAACCACTTTTGAGGATAACAAAAGTTTATTTCCAATAAATACTGGAGGGGACCAACAGTCCAGAAAGATTAAACGGAAAAACAAAGCCACAAAGATTGTGGCTGATGGCAAAACTTGACAAGTATTTTTGTGTTATTGTAAAACTGAACATAAGCAACATAGTGTCCTGGTGTCATTCTGTGCAGCTATTGCCAAAATTGTAGTTTTGGCTACTTCTAATGAGCTACTGAAGAAGAAATGAAAATCAAGAAAACTGTGCCTTGGCATTGCGGTTAGAGCGCAGAGCATTAAGCCACGGTGCTCATGTGACAATCGGAGGTTCGATTCTGCTATGTCTTGTCTCAACCTGTTTCCTCCTCTGTTTGCCCTTTAAATTCCGGTTCCAACTAAAACATGTTGAAGAAATAGAACAAAATTTCTCCAAAACACACTTTCAGATATGACTTCAATAAGGAATGCTATTAAAATGAGGGTGCGACAAACGATTCAGGCTAATAACCAGCAAATCCGTATTTTCACTGTTACTTGATTCTCTAAATTAATATACCACTATCCACTCTGACTCACGTCTCACTATTCACGTTCTTTAAAAAAATGGCTACTGTCAAACTAGTGCAAATAAAGCTGATGCGCATTATTCCTCAAGCAATATCCCTGCTATCATTTAATTCGTTCCTTAGCAGTCAAATTTGCATGTGCTCTCTGCAACACATCTCATTCCAGACAAAAGCGTTCCTCTAACAATGATGCAACTCTCCGAAGCACCCTTTCCAAAAGGTCAGAGATGAAAAGAGGCTTGTGTTTCCCGCTCTGATTCTTATGTCTGTAAACAATGTCGTCGTATGACTTGAGACACGTCTGGCATCATCTGGATGGGATGCCGACAAGGGCTCTGGCGGGCTGGGTTGGCTAAGACGGCACAGGGATTTAGCCAAGAAAGATTGTGTTCATTTTCATCACATTGATGGTTGGCATGCAAATCAGTTTCTCCTGAGCAGGTGCGACCATTAGTTTCCTGTCAGAAGGGAGCACATGGCCATTTTCTACTCGACCTCATGTTCATAAAGTGGACCTTCATTTACCATCATTCAGTTAGCATATGTTTGTAAGACCCCAGGTGTGTACATACTGGACTACAAGGCTTCGAGAGCAGCGTAAACCCAACTCGATTATGTCACAATTTGTTTTCCAATTCGATTACAGTGTCATCCACCATGAACAGTCCAGCATCAATCACATTTCCCATTAGCTTTCGATGGTACGCCCATTATGTGGTTAGATCATGCTGTTAGTCTATATTTACTTCTGTTAGAGAGATTATAAATTCGAAGTCAAGAAAGCCATGTGATTTATCACAGGATGTTAACAGACAGCACAGGGGTCTGATCTGGATGTCGGAACGGATGTGGAATTATGCATGAGGTCTGTGGATAATTCAGGGAATTGTCTACAAATTTTAACAAGAATCTCTGCTGCTAACATAACTCAAATTGGTAAGGAAAAAAAAAAGCAGGGGGGGGAAAGAAAGACACGTAATTTTCAAGGTGATCCCAAGTGGAATATTTGGGTTGAAAATGAGTTTGGATAATAGGCTTAAAGTCGACATTAAATAATATATGACCACATTTACTTGCTTTATACAGCCTTTTGTGCACAATTCATCAATCCACAGTATTACAAAAAGTAGGAAAAAAAAGATGTAGTTTTAATTATCATTCATCAAAATTGTATAACTCTGAAACAACTTGATTCATTGTGATATGAAACTTTCCACAATCCTAATTTGCCAATGGATCCAACCTTTTATTGTTTAATATTCGTTATTCAAATTTGTTTATCTCAAAAGTACATCACATTATAGAAATAAATGTTGCAAAAGCCATTTGGTTCTGACTATACTGGTATTCAGTTGATTTGGTATGACTTAAGGGGGGGAGAAATTGCATCATTTACTCACCCACATGCCTTTCCAAACCAAAATGACTTTCTTTCTGTGGGACACAAAAGATGATATTTTGGAAAATGTCTGTTGTTGTGTGGTCTATGCAATGAATGAAATCAATGGGTTCCAATGACTGGATCCCAATTTGAAATATCTTCCATTGTGTAATATCTTCCACAGAAAAAAGCCAGACAGGTTTGGAAGGTGAGCAAACGGTCCCTTTATGTATATACTATTATTCACCACTAAAACAGTGGGTAAAATTTTCAAACCCTGACAACATTTCATTTTGAGGAAGCATAATCTCATCAGGTCCAGCCCTAAGGGAGCAGTTCATCATTTTAGGTATTCATGGTATATTCCAGAGTGGAAAAACTGCATTCGAAAGACCTGACATTTCAGGTTGTGAATTCAGAGAAATCAAGCTTCAGTACAGTCCATTCTCCCTATGCATTTCCCTCACTTTGATTAAAAAGTATCTAATTGGCAAAGATCCTGTGTAATACACCCTTCCCCTCAGAGATTTTGAAAGGACACATTTGCTTGCAGTACAGCATTTACAGGCTGCTCTCTCATTCAGCCCTCGGGAGTGAGTGGAACAAAGATCTGACAGAACCTGACACATCTGGAAGCCCAGCAGGTCAAGAAACACAGAGATACAAAAACGACAAGAATATAAAACAAAAGAAGAGGGCCAACTACAGAGACTTCTCCTGGCCTGTCTCCAGTAGAGCTGCCTGTCTAGCATTCTCACTCCCGTTGCCCCCCGTTCTAGTTAACATACATTTTGAACGATGCTGACAGTCTGGTTTAGCATCAGTCTGCAGATTGCATAAGAACCTTTAAGAAACTAGGAAATCCAATACTTTGCTCTTTGGGGCATAAAATGTTTCTCTCAACATGAGAAATCAAAGCTGTCATTCAGATAGCAAACAGCATTTATAATGTGAATCCAACCAAGAAAGGCTCCTGAATTTATGTAAACCAGTTTCTCTCTTGCATTTCTCCAGAGAGATGAAGTCATTGATGACCGCAAAGCTATTCTGCCTGATATGGATATAACTTGTGTATAATCTATAGAAGTTTACATGACCACAGTATACCTGAGCACCTATTGTTTCAGAACGCATGCTGTTGCCTACGCGCTGACTGATACTATTCTCCATTTCTACAATATAAGAGCCTATATTATGATGTAACAAATATTGTGTGGGCTGTTCCCAAGGCGATGTTTGTAGCCTGACTCAATGTTTAAATAACACTTTTGTGAGCTTTTTTTAAACCACAATGTGTTTGATAGTACATGACTTGGCTACTATATCTCTCATTTTCAGTAAGAAAGGGATTCATTTATAACTTAACCTTGCTTATTTCATCTCAACTGTTTCAATGTTGTGAAGGCTCTGCTCTATTATATTGTGGCAGTAACTTACAGTAAACCATATCTAAGGGTCATAATTTAGCTTTCCCAAAGGACTGCAAGTAAAACAGTTTCCAGACACCTTATAAGTGAGAGAAATACAACGAACATGAAAGTTGAGATGGCACAAGTCTGTAAAACACTTCATGAAGCATTTTACGAGACACGAACGGTACTACTAGTCATATCGTGAGATATAAAGTCAAACTAAAATATAAACCACAATTGTGAGACAAGTTGCAAATACAAGATTAGTCACATAGTAAGATAGTCGCAATTATGAAAAACAAATTTGCAATTGCAAGAAATATTTGCGGTGTGAGATATAAAAAAATAAAATAAAATAAAATCACATTGTGAAATAAAAATCCTTAGGAGAAAAACTTGCAGTTGTAAGAAATAGACACATTGTGTCAAATAAAGTTGAAAATGCGACAAATAGTCAGTTACAAGGAACAAAGTTGCAATTATATAAGAAATAATGTCAAAATGTGATAAATGGTTGAAAATATGAAATATAGAGTCGCAGTTACGAGAAACAATGTTGCAATTGTAAGAAAGTCACATTGTGTTAAATGAAGCTGAAAATACAACAATACTGTGAGAGATAATGTGAAAAACTGCAACAAATAGTCATAGTTATGAGAAATAAAGTTGCAATTGTAAGAAATAAAATCACATTGTGAGATATAAAGTTGCAGCAAACAAAAGAGTTGCAATTGCAACCCCAGTGGAAACACTCATGAAATCTGTCACTTTCAGTTATAACAAACAAGCATCTGCTGAAGTTCCTGTCATAGAGATGTGGGAATAATGAAAAGGCTGTTTAATAAATATCTGACATTTTAAATTTGATATTATAACTTGGATGAAAAATGTAACGCCTCATCTCTATTAGAAAGTATTAAAAGCTCTCTTACAGCATGCTTATCTAGAGTTGCATCTGCCCTGAGGTGAACTCTGTGACCCTTTCACAGTTGGCTGGCATAAACCACCGTGCCCGGCGTTTTGGGTCTGCCACCTCTCCTGTACTGTGAGAATTCAACTGTGAGATTAAAAAAGAGCAAACCAACACAAATGCTGTGACCTACCCTCTAGCTAACACAGAGTCAACCCTGTCACACTCAGTGTGTGGCCGCACACTCACACTCACAGTGGCAAGTGCAGTGCATTGTTGCATGATTTATAGAATTTGTGAACTATATTTGCAGTCATATTAATTTTGTTTATTTTATTTAAAGTTCTGCTACAACAAACTACCTGTCAAAAGCGGATGAGTTGGAGCATATTATCAAAGGAAATGTGCCCAAAATACACATAAAACCTCTTTTAATGGTGTTTAAAAGCATCACATGATTCATGCTGGTTGAAAAAGAAGTTGTGAATAGATAAGAATATAACATAATAATATAGATTATAATACAGGGCTTACAGAATCCTTCAAGCACTCATTAAAATGCGCCATTTTGCCATCCGTGTTCACGCTGTGCCCTCATCAGCTGTGAGTCATGTGTTTGACTTGCCTTTCTCGCCGCCCACAGATCTGCGGAGGATGACGGCAGGATTTATGGGAATGGCGGTGGCCATCATCCTCTTCGGCTGGATCATCGGGATGCTGGGATGCTGTTGGGACCGTGGCCTCATGCAGTATGTGGCAGGCCTGCTCTTCCTCATGGGCGGTAAGTCAACTTCAAAAACAAACAGACAATATCAGTTGTTTAAAGTATGTTCACGGCTGAGTCAGAGTACAATTTTGAGACGATGTAAAAAGTTAAAAAAAAAATATTTAGAAATGGCAGCCAGTTTAAGTTATATAGCATAATCTATATGATTATATTTCTTATGTGGGGATCTCTGGCAAGAAATGTATTAATTATTAAATGATGCAATGCATCAAGAAATTCAAAATTTGGTCGAGATACAACTTAATCTCTCAGATTATTTTAGTAACATTTATAATAACTAATGTATAACAAAAATATAATATAATATAAATTAATCAAATTTGAATAAAATGCTTTTAACCTTGTACACACTCTTTGTATCTCCTGCTTCTAGGATAAGTGAATTTTTACAGCAAAAAAAGTGATAAATTTGGTATTATTATCACTATTATGATTATTAAAACCCTGTTCCTGCAGACACACATTTTTGGATGTTTCACTCATAGACATAATAAATACATAGACGCCCTATTGGCTGCTTTGGAGCGTTGCTGCGATACGTCAACGTGTCCGCCATTTTGCGGAGGGCAAGACTGCGCTGTGAACAAATGCAAGTAAACGGGTGAGCTGCGGGATATTATTTCCTGGATAAAAACAATAATAACGTTTACCAGCCGATTTCAGTGCTTTGCACGTGGTGTACGTTACTATTACTAATTATATAATTACCAAATACAACCAGAAAAAAATGTTCAGTCTTGTTTGTGAAAGGTAATTCCCCGAGACCTGTTTTCAATTGTGTGGCGACTTGTACAGCCCCAAGCAGCGCACGAAACAGGCATTTTTCTCAATTCCCATAATGAGAGGTATGGGCAAGTTGCCCTCCTTGATATGGCGGCGCCGTTGACGTACGCTCCCGCAGCCAATAGGGTGTCTATGTATTTATTATGTCTATGGTTTCACTTATCTGACCCATTCATTTTAGGTCTTGGAGTCTCTACTAATGAGGTCATGAGTTTAATCAGGTGTGTTTGATTAGGAAGCGTTAAAAAGAAAAAGAAAAAGTGTTCTGTTGATGTGCCTCCGGAGTGTGAGGCTCTGGGAAATGTTCTACTGGGAAAACCTGGGTCTGGCCATTCATTTTTACATAAATTTGACATGTGCCACCAACCTTAAAATTGTTACAGACCAAGTACACCCCTTCGTGACAACAGTGTTCTCTGGTGAATGTGGCCTCTTTCAGCAGAATAATGCACCCTTGCCACACTGCACACACTGTTCAGGAATGGTTTGAGAAACATGAACTGTTCAAGGTGTTGCCCTGGCCTCCAAATTCCCCAGATCACAATCCAATTGAGCATCTGTGGGATGTGCTGGACAAACAAGTTCGATCCATGGTGGCTCTACCTCGCAACCTTCAGGACTTGAAGGACCTGCTGCAAATGTCTTGGTGCCAGATAGCACAAGACACCTTCAGATATATATCCACTGTCAGCCATATAGCTCGATACTGAGTTTAATAATGGCAGTATTTTCCATTTGGAGTTGCTTTACAGCTAAATTTGAATTGTCTTGTTTGATGCAGTTCGCATCTCTGCCTTGTTTTCCTGTTTATATCCGTGCAACTGCTTTGAAACAATCTGTAATGTTCAGTATAAAGCTCTATATAGCCTAAATAAAGGTGACTTAACATGACATACTGCAAAGTGCAGTAGTCAATAATTCCTACGCAAGTCACCCCAAGACTGCATTAATTAATGACTGACAGCCAGGAAACCAGCATTAAAGCGATTATGTAATATCATTTATCTCCTGATCTCTTATCTCACTTTATGGCAAATATTGAGTCTCTGGTTTTTTGAACGCACCCACAGGCTCATCACCTCACTACACAGATGCTCACACCAGTCAGCAAAGCCTGTGGCCTGGTTACTGAGCGTTCTGATATTGTGTTATTCACAGGAAGCGGCTGACTTGTTTTGCGTCACTCTCTCCGCTCCCAGAAGAGTGGCGGAGCACCATAGAGAGCAAAGCGGAGACGCAATTAAGATGTGCGCTGGATTAATGTGATGCCCTGTGTCTGAATAATGAGATGGCAATTAAAAACCCAATTAAGATGCTACATTATAAAGGTAGAGGGAGCACTGAGGGTCAGATTATAGCAGGATGAATCACCTCTGAATGTTTGCTCAGTCACATGGTGCAGGAAAATGAGTGTGTTAGAGCTCTTTATCGACTGGCATTTTACGACAGCGTTATCTTGTACTTGTACATGCTTGACATGTTTGTGATGCATGTAACAAGCAAGGCTTGAGAAAAAAAGTTATGCTAAGTTTGCTATTGGATGATTAAATGTCACTGCAATGTTATGTAATAACATATGACATAATACTAATTTTGTTCCAAAACCTACTTAGTAAATATTAAGTATTACTGGCAATCTATGCAACATTTTAAGGTGCATTTCCAATGAAATTAAGATTACAAATAGTGGGCAGCATAAGGATTATGACGTGAATGAAACTAAAAATGTTAAAATAAAATTAATATTTGGAATCAATAACTTGCCTAATTCAATTACAAATACAGTATATGATGTTTTTTTTAAAGAAGTCTCTTACGCTCACCAAGGCTATATTTATTTGATAAAAACAACAGAAAAAAACAGTAATATTTTGAAATATTATGACAGTTAATATTTGTTCTATTTGAATACATTTTAAAACGTAATTTATTCCTGTAACACAAAGCTGAATTTTCAGCATCATTACTCCAGTCTTCAGTGTCACATGATCCTTCGGAAATCATTCTAATATGCTCATTTGGTGCTCAAGAAACATTTCTTATTTTATTATCAATGTTGAAAACAGTTGTGCTGCTTAATATTTTTGTTGAAATGAAAAAACAATGTTTTTAAATAATGCTTTATAATTTATGCTATTGTAGCATTATAAATGTCTTTACTGTCACTTTTGATCAATTTAATGCATCCTTGCTGAATTAAAGTAGTAATTTCTTTTAAAATAAACAACGTTTGAAACTATTTGAATAATTTGTGATGTTTTTGTTCTTCAGTCTTCTAAATTTCATTCATATTTATTTGTGCATGTATGCGCACTCTAAAATATATAAAATTATGACACAAATTACATAAGCAGCAAAGCGTGTCTATAAACATGATATAGAATGATGCAGTTCTGAACAATGTTTGTCTGTCTAGCATTGTTTTGGAATGATATTATATATAAAGCTAGTCTCTGTGGTTTTCAGAGGACTTCAGTCCTGCGTTTAAGAGGTCACTCAGGTCTGTTTTAAGCCTCTGTCTTGGGGATCAAACAACCTTTTGACTCAAGATGTGCCATCTCTAAACCAATCTGTCTCGTTAAACTTGACATCTTAAGTGTTTGTTCTCTATTTGGGACCATCACTTACAAGCTTGCACGGTCTTAAAATACTTCGCTGGAGAGTTTCTAGACTGAATGACGCCAAAACACCAGGATTTTCTGATGTATGGTCCTGAGTGTTTTGACTCAGACTCTGTGGAGCTTCTTGGTCAGTTTGAACGAGTAATAACGGTCGGATTAGCTCTCAGTTCCTACAAGCGAGTCAACTAAAACGCATTCATAAAGTTCCCTAAAAATCGACCAATATCTGTGGCTTTTATTTTATGTAAACCTCTACAGAAAGATTTGCAGATGTCGATATAACTGGAACTCTAAATTCTCTCAAAATCAGGAAATGTATTAAACTCAAGCTGGGATGTTGCTTTAGAAAGTCCACAGCAAGGCAACTCATTAGGTTTTTGGAACAAAGCTGCTGAAATAGTCTGATGATTGTCTATCTCTTTTTTTTCAGGCACATTTTGCATCATTTCCTTGTGTACCTGTGTAGCAGGCATCAACTTCGAGCTGTCCCGTTACCCTCGTTACATATACGGCCTGCCAGACGACATCAGTCACGGTTACGGTTGGTCAATGTTCTGCGCCTGGGGTGGTTTGGGCCTGTCCCTCATCGCTGGCTTCTTCTGCACACTGGCACCCTCCATACAGCCGATCCCTCGCTCCACGTGCCCCAAATCTCGCCAAGAAAACGGCACCGTGTGTTAAGAGACGGCCTCTGAAAATCCCCTAGCCCTACGTGTGCAGCTGGACAATTGGGGGACAAAAACGCATCAAAAAGACCATAACTGAAGATTAAAATCATAAATTCATTTAGAATCATTTCTAATCTCACCAAATGGGCCACAAATGCCATTTTTTAACCATGTGTGTGAATTTACAACTGATCGTTTAAAAGAAATTAAAAATACCACGAATAATTGTAAAGATAATATATCGGTGGGCCTTTCCGTCATCAAGATCCTGCACAGAAAAAGTTTATTCTGTCAATGTTGTGACTTTAGTGAGCACAAGAAAACGGTGACGAATGAAGTAAAAAAAAAAAAAAAAGACGACAATATTGCTTGACGGATGGATATTGACATGTAGACTGATGCCTAAAAACTGCCAAACCTGAAGACTATGGTATTTGTATCTGGGCGGCATATGTGCAAGTATGGAGGTCCAGTGCCAATGTTTCAAGCCCAGGAACTCAAAACAGAAGCATCAGGACCATGAGGCTCTTTCACATGATAGGACAATGAATTTGATGCGATTTGGATCTGTTGTGGTTAATCGGCTGATTGTCTCGGGGCCTGGAGACTATCACAATGCCTCTTGGGATGTGGCTGAAGGATCTCTGGACGTTTTCAGGAATTGGAGATGCCTGCTCGGGACGTTATATTGCTCCTGCTGTACAGCAAATTGTAAAGAGAAAAATAATACCTATAATACTCCAGAAAAGAAAAAAAATCTCAATGGGAGGGACATTGGAGCATTTTCCATGTTTCATTTCTTATTCATATCCAAATGGTATCAGCGGACATTTCTAACATGCTTTCAATTTTATTATGTGCTTCTTTCTCAGTTTTTTTTTAGTAATTACAGTCATCATCAGTGTGAATGAGTATGTAGGAAGCGTGTGCAAATTATGTGTTACTGATATGTGTGGGTGAGAGTGTTTTGTAGTCTCCATACAACCACCCAATCCCAACCCAACTCACAAACAGAAAAAAAAAAAAAAAAACCGCATAAAATCAAAAACCTGCCTTGGGGGAAATCAGGTAGGCTCTTTTGTTTGAACCAAGAATTACTGGAAAGGAAAGATGCTGAACACTTAGTCCCCGTAGACACGACTGACGTAGTACACGCAGACAGAAACACGACTCAACATCACACTGTTACTGCCTTAAGCTTGTCTGCAAGGAGGAATGTAGGCCATTTGATGAGAACGCATGCTGACTTCTCTTCTGAAAGCATCTACGTGCTGACAAAAGAAATCCTCATTTGAATCCAACTTCCTGCTCTGTTTCACCGTGCGTCTCTTTCCTCAAAGGGGACTCCCAAAACAGGATGGGGTATGTAAGTGCTTCCTGATTACATGAGACAGCAGCGGTCCACAAAAGAGGTACATCTGAAGAATCCTGACCTCCAAATGGAGGATGAGCGGCAAGCACAAGCTTCATGCAATCTCTAAGCCAATATGCGTTTGGTTCCCTTAAGTTTTTTTTGCATTATTTCTCCTCTCATGCATTCGTTCTTGCCATCAGAAACACTTTAATATCCCTATCATATGCAACAAACACACGAACAACCACTTGAGAGGGCCGAGGGTCAGTGGTGAATCGGCACACTCATTGAAACATGCCAAAAACCTACGCTAGGACATTTAGCTTTGCCGCAAGACCATGTTTACAGATTTCTAGAAGGGAGATTTGCCAAAACCATCTATCTGCCAGGTCTTGTTCATAGACTTTCTCAGCTCCTTCCGTTAGCATGATGGTCAGAATTCAGAATTAAACATCCAAACAACTTCCAAACTGCGCTTGTCAAACCATTTCATGAGGTCTTTCAACAGAAACACGACTGAAACTTCTCCGACGAGAACTATGAGTTCAGCAGTCTTCATTGAGAGCGCTCACAGGTTTCTGACATATGTATGGGTGCTCTGGGTGATTTGTGTGGCAGTGTTCAAGTAAAAAGACATTGTTGCATGCTGACAATTCAATTGGCCATGAAATTACATAACTCCAGAAGACTCCACACTTTCCAGAAGCAGAGCCCAAAGACAAATCGACGAAACAAACTCCACAGTGCTTGATTACAATATGCATGCAACAGAAAACATGCATAAATACACAATAACAATCTGTTTTCAGAGGCATCTCGCAATAAGACCATCTGGCCTTATATAAGATAGTGTTCCTTGACACACTTAGGAGGAAAATATTTATTTCAGTCCACGGATTACGCTCCTAGGCGAAGACATAAATGGGGTCAGCCGCTGGTTGTACTCAAAATTTCTCTCAAATAAACCAAAACGCCATGCTTGCACGGTCCTACTTGAGAAATAATATTTATAACATTTAGTATAAAGACACCAAAGGGCAGATGCTCGCATCAGATGCCAAGAATAAAGACTTTCAATTACTGCTTAATTGGCAGAAAGCAGGTAGTGAACTGCATTACATAAACTTCTTATGGATCATTGTGATGCTTATAGTGAAATATTTCAGTCAGTCTTAGAAAAACTCAGGCAATGAATAAAAACTAAGTCGCTTAGTGGGCATTTTAAGAACGCTTCTCAATTAAATATCATAAAGCGTTGGGCATGCAGATGATGAATGGGCTCAGGATCACAGATTCCCTTATTCATGAACACACTCCACACATATTCACACAAATGTGTTTACGTCACAGCCAACACTTGTCAGCCTTTATTCTTTCGTTTTTTTTGTTGAGTGGTGTGGGATGGGAAATAGTAGTGGGAATATTTTTGTCTTCAAAATGTAAAAATATAAATGAAAAAAGTAGTAGAATCGGTGAAGCTGCAACTTTTCTAATGGGACACTGAAGACTAAAGGTTCTTTTTCATCAGTAATGTGTCTGTTGAGTACCTGAAAAAAAAATACAACTGTAAAAAAAAAGTTAAGAAAAAAAAAAGAGAGAAAATAAATCCTGGAAAATGTTAAAATGTGGAATGTAATATCATTACAAAATAAAATCTCATTGTTGTGTTCAGATCTGTATTGTATATTTACCTGTGTATTGTACTGACCAGTATATTTCCAGGCAATTAAAAAGTAATATTGCAAAAATAAATACAATTTAAAAAGAGTAACACTTTACAATAAATGTTCAATTAGTTAACATTAAAAAAAAAAAAAGTTAGTTCATAATTACTACAGCATTTAAAAATGAAAAACTCTGATAACAGAGAGCCGAGGAGAAGGCAGAAACTAACCAGCCTTCATATAGCACTGTTGGCTAAGAACGTGCAAAACAAAAACATTTAAAGAGATGAAAAGCCTGTGTTTGAGGATTGATGAATACTTCATGAATGCATTTAGAGCGAGAGCACTGCTATGAATAAGCACCTCTGATTAGGACGGGCCAGTGTGTTCTCCATCAGGCCTCTTGAGACAATGAGTATCGACAGAAACACAAGCATTTGAACTAGAGAGCATTTAGATCACTGCTCAGAGACGCCCAGAACAATGCTTCTCAACTGCTGGAGAGAGACCCAAAATGGGTCACAGGCCTACTCTGAAGGGGGAAAAACCATGCAAAATGCTAACTATACAATGCAACATAAAAATGAACAGGCATGTGTAATGTGAAACCACGTCTGGCATGTTTTATTGTTGACGTCGATTTTATTATGAAACTCAGTGTTGTCATTTGTACACTAAAATACCATATCTGATGTCAAAAGGGACCCAATGTAAAGTATGGGTTCTGAAAAGGACTCAGACAGGGTTTCTGCAGGTTTATGAAGGTAAATCTGAGACCAACCAAATACAATGTAATGGATTGAAGGGGAAGACTATATGTCACTGCTCTCTAAATGTAAATGTCTAGGGAGAAACACAATTACACAGTTGTAATAGCAACACTTCTTCCAACAGATTTGGAAATTATTTTACAAAAAAAGTAGCATGAATTGCTCCACTCCCAAACACTAGAATAGGGAAATAACTTATTTTCTGTGAAAATGGTCAAAAAGTGAGTTTATGGTTAAAACATGCACAAATATCTGCCAATGGACTCAGAAAAATCTACGTAATTCACAGGAAATAACTCTTATAATCTTAATTTTCATAACTCATTGACAGATGTTTGTTCTTGTTTAAGCATAACCTCGTTCCATTTTGTTCGGTTTCTCCAGACTTAATTTTTACATCAAGTAAATGCATCTTGATTTAAAGAGGTTTAGATATTTGTAATGGAAAGCAGAACAAAAGTACTGGGAAAGATTAATTTGAAACATTTAATGCCATAACTTTAAATTTAAGACTTTCTGCTCTGATTTAAGAGCTTTTTAAGACCCGCAGAAACCCGTTGAAAAAAATATTAGGTTATGATTCAGAGCAGCGTCATTTCAGTATTTATATACAATTATATTTATTAATATTTTTAATTAGCTTGTATTTCATTTCCAGTTTTCATTAGGGTCCAAGCAGACAGGTGTGTACACACCTATTATAATCGCTGGCATTCTTCTTCTTCTGCTCTTTAAATCTATGGCAGCCCATAGAACCGCTTGTGGGAAAGTTATGAAATTTGGCACACGGATAGAGGACAGTCTGAACTCTCACCAAGTTGTACTCACGTTTAAGCTAATGCAGGAAAAAAAAATCTTTTTTTCTGAGCCCTGGCTCAAGCCGATTCTATTACACCCTATGACGTAATTTTCCAATCTTAAAAATTAGTGCCACCTAGTGGTTAGGAGAAATGAAAAATTAGGCAACGCTTCCTTTTACAGTCCAGTTACCCATGTACATACTCAGTACTTATTTTAGGAATTACAATTACTGGGTAATAACTAGGTACTAACTCTGAACCTACCCCTAACCCATGTACTTACCTTATATTAGCCAGTACTTTCTAGGCAAGTACACTGTAAGTACTAAAAGGAAGCATTACCAAAAATTATTATTATTCTTTAATTAACCAGGTAAGTCACTTAAGGATACGTTCTTACTTTCGACAACAGCCTGGCTTTTAACTTCTGAATGGTTTAAAAAAAAAAAAAAAAAAAAAACACAGGTCTCTAGATTCAGTGCAGTATTCCGAGTCAAATGTTAACCAAATTTCCCATATTGGCCATTTTGAATTTTGTCATAAAATGCTGTTTTACAAACATATTGGCGTATCGTTGCGGAACTCAGTAGGTCTTCACAACCATCCCCTGAAGGTATTCGAATGAACGAACGTGTGTGTGTGTGTGTGTGTGTGTGTATGTATGTATGTATGCATGTAGAGAGAGAGAGAGAGAGAGAGAGAGAGAGAGAGAGAGAGAGAGAGAGAGAGAGAGAGAGAGAGAGAGAGAGATTTAAACTAAAATGATTAGAGAACCACTGGCCTAGACTAGAGTGCTTTCAGGTCCTGCCTCACTGCAGTAATTACACCATTAAATAACGCTGTTATACATATGCAAATCATCTTAAGGTGATAGAACGGAAATGAGCCACTCAATCATTCACTCTATTACATATAGATATTGACTCAACCATGCTACGTATGAATACATTACGTATTTGGATCATTATAACTGAGGCCCCGGAGAAAACACATGCCCAGTTGCTGCAGTTTCAGTATTGCATATTTTTGGCAACTTCCACTGCCAATTAGATCAGCACTGCGGTAATTTAGGCACGAGAGCATGACAGAGTGTCTCTGCTGAGCGTTTGAAAGCAGAGCACTCGGTAAGCTCGCTTCAAACGCCTAATGCACTCTTGACATTATCTAGGAGCTTCTGCCTCTTTACTGAGATAAAGTTAATTGGGCCGCTCCGAACGTATTTGAAGGCTTGCGCACTGGAGGTTGGTATTGATACCCACTAAAGTGAAAAAAAATAATAATAAAATGAAGCGACGTGCCACAAACCCTCTTCTGGACCTGATTCCTCAAAGGAGCAGTCACAGACAAGCACTGATGCAAGTGAGGAGGATTTGTCCGGGCACTTCCGGGGCAGAGCTCATCGCCTCCTTTCATCACGTCTAAGAGAGCTCGGTGGAAAGAAAGCTAAAGGTTGTCAGAATAATAAAGAGAGAAAGATCACGTCGACTCTTTTATTTAAGATTTAGTTTTTATTTTCCTCCAGACCTGTAGAGAGGTACAATTTCCTCCAGCTCTTAATTTTTCTTACATTTTAGCACTGTGTGTGTAAAACCCAAAGTTAAACTTTACTGGTTTCGTCATTGTCGTCGAGATTTAATTGATCCATTCCTCTTGAATACTGTGGAATACCAAACGGTCGGCAAGAACCTACACAACTGACACAGGATTAAGACCATTAAAAGAAAACTGAGAAGGTAATGGGTAATGGGGGGGGGGGGGGGGGGGGGGGGGTGTAGGTGAGTGGGAGTGACAAACAGAGTTAACGGTCCCTGACGAGACCCCTGTGTATTGCCAGAACCTCAGATGCCCAATAGAGCCACTATCCCAGCTTTCCCTTTTATCGCTTTTTGTGAAAAAAAAAAAAAAAGAAGTGCAAAGTAACTGCTACAGTCACAACCTGCATAATCACATCACCATTATCAACCTCATGAATTTCTCTATGCCGGAAAGCCCTTGAACCCTGATTATTTTCTCCACACACCCACCAATCGCAAGTTTTCCACTCTGTCGTTCAGAGGGAAGTTTCACGCCACGCATTCACACTTAAAAACGTCCTTTCACTCGGACTCTAGAGCTATTTTCCAAAAACTCTGTACACCTCGTACACCTTCAAGTTTCTTCAGGGAGCATAGTCGGAGCGTAAACACTGATTAGGCCACGTACATCGAGGCAGCTATGAGAAACACCACACGGTGGCGTCCCGTGTGCTACACGAGCCCCGCGCTTGAAAGGGGTCGGTGTTACCCAGCTCTCCATTCCTCTTCATTTCGCAACGTGCCGCCCTCTGATACAGAGGTTAACGATCTGTTGCGATCTAAAGCGGAAGACCCCTGACCAACCAGGCAATCTGGCGGATGGGTCAAAGGCAGAGGCCTGCATCCATCTACAGCTAAATGCCGCGTTGAGAGCGGGCACCACGTTTATGACCCCTAAAATGCATCTCCCTTTTAACAAGGGCGCAGAAAGGTAGAACAAAGTTAAAGGCCAAAGATCCTTGGTAAAAGTGCTTTTTGCTTGGCCTTCATTATGCCTTTGATCCATCAGAATAATGGAAGTCAAGTACCCTTTTGATCAAACATAAATTGAAGCCCTGTTTTGATTTTGGATCTACTTGATTGCTTAGCGGCATGGCTTTAAGGACTCTCACAGGAAGTATCTCTGTTGTGCAGATGGATGAACAGGTGCTGTTCTTTTTGGTTTAGCTTTGAAGGCAGACTCTTATTTCTAAATCAGGAAACTTTGTGTGATTCTTTCCATTTGGTTCCAATGGAATTTCTAGAAAACACATCATTGATGATGCCTTTTTTTAAATTTAAAGTGTAGAGTTCCAAAAACTATGTACTGACGTTAATGTTACGTATTTCTAAGGAGTTTGTTTACCTGTTGAAAATCTATGTGTTATGCTTTGATGCGACAACTGGCTTGTTTATGTGACCGTTTGAATTGGGAAAGCTGGAACAGAGCACAAGGGCAACAAGGAAAAAGAATGAACGAACCAAAGGGAAACACAAATCAAGGAAAAGGGACAAAAATGAGAAAAAGATGAAGAGGGAAACCGATACATAATCTTGTTATTTTGTTAATAGCTTTGTACGGATTCATCTGCCGTGTTTGTCGGCGGTTCTTCGGATAAGGGGAATAAGATTTCACAGTTCCTAATGGCGGTCCATGCCGGCACTCTGTAGCAGATCTGTGGAGGCCTGGGCTGAGGCTCTGAAGGCGTTCTGGAATCCTGGGGGAGGAGAGTGGAACTGGGTGGCGGGGTTGGCCGTGGCTGGATAAGGGGTCCAGCCAGCTCTGTGGGGGAACTGGGCTCCGAAGGGGCCACTGTGTGGGGGCTGAGGGGGCACTGTGGAGCCGGAAGGGACATCCATCTCTGTGAGCGCCTGCAAGGATTTGAGCCAGTGGGGGGGATTGTCATCCTGCAGAGAGTCCAGACTGTTGCCTGAGGATGCTGGGATACCTGAAAGGGACAAAGTGATGGGGAAAAAAAAAAAGGTCAACATATTTAAGATGTATGTGTCAGGTTCTTAAAAGTTCATTTTTGTAGTAAAGTTGGCTCCACATGGTTTTGCAAAAAGTAAAAAGTAACAACATTACTTTGAATACATGTTGAACATAAATGTTGAATATAAATGTTAAATTCATTATATTATTATTCATTATATATTCACCATTATATTATTCCTAAATTCCTTATTCCTAAATAATCCTAAATAAAATAAATAATATAAGGATACCCTGACATTCTTTTTTATTAATGCCACAAAAAATAAAAAAATAAATTGATATATGAATAAAGAGATTCGAAAAATAAAATGAGCATCATTCCATTGAAACTGATACAAACAAAGTTAAGAAAGCATAAATCGTGAATATCCACTGACAGAAATAAATCACTTTAAACATAACCGCATACTGCAACAGTTCGCTTGCAGTCAACAAATCCATCGTTCTACAGTTGATGCCACGTAGGAATCCATTTATCATGTAGGCGACTTTATTGAGGACATTTTTAAACCATTCGCCATAATGGGATTAATTACATTAGGAAACAGGCCGTTTTGGGGTGCTTTCGCACCACTTAAAACATGCCAGCCTGCTGTGAGCTATTAATTCTAAACCCCCTGTGGATGATGGATGCTGCAGGCAGCCGCTGAGAGCACCCAGACAACATCCGTGACATCCATACAGATTGCAACTTCGACCTTAGGGAGCAACAGATACAACGTTGCTATTTCCCTTCAAGCTAAGTTTTGCCATTTGTCTCTCTTGGGTTGAAGTATTGATTAGAAATTTAGCTGCATAATTCAGTTTTTTTTCTATTAAATAGTATATGAAAATGTTGCTTGAACAATAAAGAACACTATAAATGTACATTGTTTATTTAACCACTTTGGATATTAATTGTTGGTGTTTTTCTGTGTGATATCTGATTCAGTGATAGATGCTTTAGACCGCCTGAAAGTGCAGGAGATCAAACTGATCTGAAATGCCCTCTTCTGTGGCCCTTAAAATGGCTTTACATTTTTAGTGAAAAGGTTACTTATAAATGTTTAAAATGCATTATTCATTTTAGCTCCCAAAAGCTCAATTTGAACGAGCCTAGTTTTTCCTGAGGTCGTCAGGTAAATTTGTTTCACAAATGTGTTTTGTGGTTTTAATACCGTCAGAATCTAACACATCTGTGTTATTCTCACACAAATTCAGTAAAGACTGAAAAACAAATTGGCAATATTATCACATTAATTTTAATTAGTAATATCAAATCATGAATAATAATGAAATATATTCCAATGTTAATAGTATGTTTGTGTACACAATAGATTATAGATAGATTTAACTACGTAGGCAAAATTAATGTGTAACTTTTCCTTTGTGAACAGAATGACAGGTGCAGAAGGGTAGGAAACAAACATTTTACAAGGCAAATACTTGTTGTGAAGGTATTGTAGACTGTACCTGTGATGATGGCGGGGTCCATCCAGCTGGCTGTGCCGTCCCAGCTAAGGCTGTGTGAGATGCCGCCTGGGTGGTTCACGCTAGAGGAGGAGGAGGATGATGAAGACGAAGATGAGGAGGAGTTGGGCAGTCCACCAAAGTTGATGTTGATGTTAGGTAAAAGCGCTCTGAGCCCGTCCTGCCACTCCTTCACATTTAGACTTTCTACTGAGGTGCCGTTTTCTGTTCGGAAGGGTGACGGTGGGGTATCCAAACACCCGGGCGCACAAATGCACCAGAAAAGAAGAGATTGGGGGACAACAGGAGAGATGAAGTGAAGATGGAGAAAGGGAAAGAAAACGCAACTATCAGTTTCAACTTGTTCAACACAAAAACAACAAGTGCTGCTAGTTGTGTTCATTCAGTGATTCATTTTAAAGCAACTTGTGAAAAACAAACAAACACTCAAAAACAGTCAAAAGGAGCGCAACAGTAAAATAGGACTATGTTTAGACTGACAAAATTAAAAAACGGCTCATGCTGTGAAAATGACGCAATCAAATCAAGTAAATAATTTGATTAATTATTTGCCATATAATGAATGCCGATCAATTAACAGCCCTAACAAAAACACAATTTAATTGAATTTTTGCATTTCATGAGATATAGAATAAAAAAACCAGCATTAATCAAAGCTGGACAGCGTAATAATAGCCGTTACTGTAATAGTGATTTATACTTGATTCAGCAAAAACAACAGGTGATCTTTAGCTCCCTTCTGAGTCTACTAGCCCTTACTAATAGAGGAACAATCATTATAAAGCTCTTTACAGTCCCGTTATTATTCAATTAGTTTCTCATTTATTTTTTTCTGTCACACTGGAGGAGAGACGTGCGGCTTCAATAACGCAGAGCTTCTTTCAGCTGGACCCAGGCCAAAATAAAGCTTTTCTTCTCTAATCAGGCCAGTATTCTCCTAAGCTTTGCTTCTGCCCACAGGGACAGAGAAACCAAGCAGCAAAGATGATGAAGGGGGGAATGGAGAGAAAGAGAGAGAAGCGAGAGGGACAAACAAGGAAGAATTGCAAAGACAGGGGAATGGAGTGAATGAGATAACAACCCTGGCAGGGAAAAAAGCCTTTAGCCTCTGAGCTTGACTTAAGACTCAGCAAACTTCTCTGGGCACCTTCCTTCTAAATACATACAAGTACAATATATAAAGATGCGAAAACTTGACCATAAAAATATCATCATGAGGTTCTGTCTAATATATATAAAATGCATTGTCTTTAATCTGAGTGTAACAGTGATACAACATGTGAAACTAGGCCCAGCTAAAAAGAAAATTGACTGTCTGGGACAACTGTCAATTATAGGTTGGGAATCAGAATCAAGCATTCCAGAAGGTTGGCAAGTTCTTTAAAACTGTCCTATTCAATCAATTTGTTAAAAAACACTGATTCAACAATTTGTGTGCATCACTCAAATTTCTCAATCTCTGCAAGGAATTACAAAATAGCAATAAAATGTTTTTGTAGAAATAAACGTAGTTAAATATTACAAATAAGCGGTTAATTTGTATCAGTGAATTCATAAAATTAAAAATAAAGAAATGAAATTTAAATATCTAAATTCATCTGTTTATTTAGTCAATTATTTTCAAATAATTTAACGGCATTATATTTTTGGCATTAAAAGCATTTTGAACAAACACGGTATTTGGCTATTTGAATTTTTAAACGGGACAATTGGTTAAAATAATTCGAGAAATAAATAAATAAATAAATAAATAAACCTTTTAGGAAAACTTGAAAGTAGATTCTGAGTCTCATTAATCCTGATACATAAAGTAGGATATATACTGAATATTGCTATCATATAATTTTTTTTATTTTATTTTTTTATGTTCCAGCCCTAACCCACACTGCAAGTGTTCTACCACCAGCAAGGAGAAGTCCACTGGGACAGCCTTCAGACAAAAGAGGTGAACCCGGCCAAGACACCAGCAGCACCGATTCTGTCAAACTGGTCATGCTTGTCATTTCATTACTTTGCAACGAGGGAATTTAAGGAGCAGACGGAGCTCCCCCTCTGAGTGTGGGCAGGGGTCAACCTATGGATGCTGCAAAGTCAGCTATGCATTTACTACTCCATTAGTCAGTTAAAACCCGACATAATGGGTCTCAAACGAGGGGTCAAGGTTTAGCTGGTTAGCATGGGCCAGTTAGGCCCTGCTGGTAGATGTAGTAACTACATCCTTTGAATGCAAAAAGGATGTTTCTCCATTTGCCTTTCGAGTTTATTCATAACAGCTAAATATGTCCTGCAAACAAAACAAATGACAAATTTCATTATATTACAGTAGGTGATTTCCCAGTGACCGATTACCAAATTAACAATGATCAAGCCTCAAACACAGAGGAAGTGACACACTCACTTGGGAAACGTTGAATTGGTTCTGTAGTCGATAAAGCCAAACCTAGTCAAGTCAAGTGTGAGAACGAGCCAATATGAGAATCTAGACACTCAATATCAACACTTGAAGGGGACTAGGCTTTAATGAAACACCTCTGAAGGAGGAGATAAGATGAACAAGGTGTTGAATAAGGTGAATGAGGTATTCTTTTTAAACCTCTCCACAGTTCTTCCTTCTGATTGGAAAATGCTGGTCTAGCCAAGTGTGTCAGGCATTAACACAATCACCCATGTTCCCATTTGCATACTCAGATAAACAAGTGTCATCATGTTTTATTTATGTGGTTGACAAAAGCTAAACTCAGAATCCTAGCAGCAAACTGAAGGAACCTCATTTCTTTTGAGGGGCTGTAAAGGTTGTAGAGTAGGTGTTTTTCAGTGAAGGTTTGCTTTGAGATTCACTTTTAAGTGATGAACAATATATCATAGGCTAGGGTATGTTACAAAAACATTAAAAACACACAAATCACTGTAACATTAACATTAATTATTTTGGCTGGGAATTCAATTAAAATTGTTTTATATACACTACTTAAGTTTACAAGTTATTTTAATTCCTTTATTCCAGAAGGTGCTTTAATCAAAAGTGAAATTTATGAATATTAAAGATTTCTATTTAAAATACATTTTTCTTTTAAACTTTCTCAAAGAACCCTTAAAAAAACGTATTAAGATTTCCACAAATCTTTAAAAAAAAAACATTTTTTATTACGGTTTCCACAAAAGTATTGTGAAACAGATTTCAATACTGATGATACTAAAAAAAGTTTCTTGAGCAGCAAATAGGTTTATTAGAATGATTTCTGATCATTTTAAATTGTAATAATAATAATAAAGACAATATTGCAGTTTTTATAATATTTTTGATCATATAATTTGCAGCCTAAATGCATGCGCGCACACACACACACTTAAAAGAGTTACAGGTCTTATTTGTTTTTAGTTATTTTTGAACACATTTTTAAGTAAATAAAAATAAAATATTCATCTTCGGAAATTCTATATACATTATAATTTCGACAACGCAAATTAAATACATAAATGAGAATTATAGTAGCATCAGCAAAAAAAACCCCTTTATAGTCAACCAATTCGCTTATTTTCCTCATTTATGATTTGCTTGCTTCAGTGGTGTTCAATTACATCTAAATCTACATTTTCCGTGTAGCAGGAATCTCTCCCTCACACTCTCAAACACACTTGTAATGAGACTGCATGTGTTAGCCCTCCAGCCTATTTTGGTATCTCGACTTTTCTTCGTAAATAATGCAATGTTCTCCTCCCAGGTCCTGGGCAACTGCATCCTCTGGAGGACACCATTTCAAACAGGGAAGACCATTTCTCTCACGGACACTCATGGATTGAAGAAACAAACAAAATACACTGCACAACGAGTCTGAAAGGAAGCCAGTAGTCATGCTAGCTATTCATTGTTTCTACGAAGAATGAAACTCTGAGGTCACATGCAATTTCCCATCCCTTCTTTTTGCACCAAATGAAATACAAGTTAATCTAATCTTAAAAAGTAGAGGCATGCTGAGAAATAAACAGCATGTTAACAAATGCTACACTTACACAGCACTGTCAGCAGATTAGATTGTTTCACATAAAAAGCCCTAAAGCAAGACTGCAAGGAAACGCTTTATTTAAATGAACCGAATTCCTGAAAGATCAATTCAGGATGGGGTTGGGGAGTCACTAACCGACGCTACTGACTTAAATGCTTTTTTCAGTTGCATGACAGTAGCTCAGCTACTTTAGTGTAGCTACACGACCTGATTTCAGTGAATCGCTTGCAGTATATTATGTTTGTAGTTAAATGCTGCTGTTCAGCAAGTTTTGAAATTAGAGAAATTAGTTGTCTGATCACTTTCATGCAGACAACTCAACTGAGATGTGTTATTTGTGTGCCTAATAAATACTGCTTTTTATACATCGCAAAAGCATCTTCAATCAGTCCCAACATTTACTTGTCCATGTTGTTATGGTATCAGACTATGACGTGTTTTATGATATTTGCTCCTAGCTGAAAGGTTCAGGTAAGGGCTGGAATGAAATGTCAAACTGTAGCCTCTTCCCCCTGTCGGAGTACCTTCTCCTCAGACAGATAATACAGTATTTGATATATTCTTGAGTTACGGGCTGTTCTCATATCAGAAAAACTCAAATTAATCTTTGTAAACATTAGTCTTGGTATAAGTTAGGCACATAGTTCATGTTAGGAGAATCATCTGTCTTTTCAAGTCAAAATGAATTAACCTGGCTACTAACCAGATTTAGACATTAAACCCATAAACCACAGAAACATACCTAAAATGCTAAAGGTAAGATAGGAAGTGGACAGGCACATCATGCACACTGCAAGCCCTGTCATGAAGATGTCCTCAGGGGATGAGTATGATTACATGCGCTACAATTTGCATCAGCACTAAATGTGATACCGATCTCACTGCTATAAATCGTGAGGTTTCATTCCATAAGAGAGCCATTGGCAATCACTAGAATCTTCTCTGATGATGTACATGGCTGAATGATAGGAAAATAGTACTACACTGCCCACCAGTGGCTGAGTTCGCAATGACAGAGATACCCATAATGTAAGCATAAGAGGGCAGTTTTCATGCATGCAATATGGAATATTTTAGAAGTTAATTCAAAATAAAACTATCACATTTTGTCCGATACTGATCATTTTATTTTCGAGGACTTGCCGACACCTGTATTTTCATTGCATTTTTAGCAAAGGAACCAAAATAATACAAATTAAATTGGTTAGCTTAGGAAATAGATATTTCCGCACCTAATTAATGCCAGTTTAAATGTATTGTAGGAGCTACTGTTACTTTCACTGTTCATATTGTATTATATAACATTTTAAATTTAATTTAATAGCACAGTGAATATTTACAGCTGCTTTAGCAGGGCTCAACCAGTCAAGAGCAGTGAGTGATTTTCTCTGTCTTTTGTTATTAGATTAACAATGAGCACAAAGACATGCAACTCATATACACGCAAACACAGATACCACCACTGGTTTACACTAACCTGTCATATGGATACCTCCAAGACCTGTACTGTGATGATGTTGCTGTTGTGGCGCTAAGTTCAAGTCCAAAAAGCTGCTATGCTGGGCAGCAGAAGGGGCCCCGGTGTGATTCAAGTGTTGGAGGTTATTGCGCATGTGCATGCCCATCCAACTGTGGCGAGAGGTCTGCGTCTGGCCGGGAAAGCTGAAGGAGTTGTAGACGGTGCGGTGTGGGAGCTGGGAGAAGCCCCGTGAGGGCAGGCTGGAGTTTGGGGCAAAGTGTGAGGATGTAGGAGGCTGAAGTACGCTTTTCATGGAGGGGGTGTTATGTAGCGGGCCGAGTAAAGGCCCGTGGGGAAAGACTGACCCTGACATTGTGGTGGTCAGGGGCAAGGAGGCTTTATCCTGCACTGAGAGCTCATTCTCTATGAGGTCAGCCAGTGCCTTACGGGTGACGTCAAAGGGGTCAAAGCCTAGGTCGTCATCCTGCTGCTTGGACGAAGAGCCGAAACCGAAGGCCGCTTGCCAGTCCGTAGAGGACGACACTGGTATGGTTTCTGTCAGAATGAAGACAAATAAGTATACATTTCACATTTTTCTATTTCATGTGAATGAGTAAGTCTAAATGGGTCCAGGTACCTGATGTGAAGAGGCTCTGTGGTTCTGGGGCAGTGGGCCAATCGGAGTTGCTGTGAAGGGAATTGGAAAAGCTGGGCAGGCCACTGGGGATGGGATTGGGGTGCCGAAAGTTGCTGTTGTCTGAAAAGAGCGATTGTGACTCGGCAGCAGCTCCATCAAAAGGTGACCGTACTGTCAGTCCTGCTACACAAATAGGCACCACTAGAGATGGCTTGGTCAGGCCAGGAGGGGGCGATGGGGAGTGGTTGCCAGAAATCTGAAGAGTTAAGGGGGGGGGGATCATGATGTTCAAACATTAGTAACTTCCCTAACAAAAGAAAAGTGATTCAGATAACATTATTTAGGTGTACAGCTTGCCATTCTCAAAGGTAAAGAATGAACATGCAATCACAAACTTACTTGTGATGTTTCTCCGTTACTTATGCTGAAGCAATCTGAAGATTTGTTACTTGGGCTGCAGGAAAATAATAAAAATATGAGAATCTATACTACCAGCATTACACCAATGAGAATATTTAGAAAGACGGAAACTTCTTATTAAAAATAAAATGTCCAAAAGCTTTAAAGGGTTAGTTCACCCAAAAACGTAAATTCTGTCATCATTAACATATATTTATTCACATATAAATTGATCAGCGAACATAAACAGAAGCTCAAAGTGGTAATTGCGTAGACTGTCAATGGAGGGACAGAAATCTCTCAGATTTCATAAAAATATTTTAATTTGGGTTCCCGAAGATGCAAGAAAGTCTTACAGGTTTGGAACAACATGGGGGAGGAGTAATTAATGACAGAATTTTCATTTTTGGGTGAACTAACCCTTTAAGATTTTTGAGAGAAAACATTCTTAATTGTCATGTAAATATACAAATTGACTACAGTTTTGTAATTTTACAAACAACTTGAATGCTTAATTTTTTCTTTTCATTCTGTAAATGTTTTTGTGGAATTCAGCATTTTTTTTTTTTACATTCTCTTTCTAGAGTAGGCTATTTAGTGATTGTTCTACCATCCAAAGATGTCTTGAACACTGTAACCTTGGCGCTCTTAAGTCTTTGAGAATAAGACGATGAAATGTTCAGCAAAGGAAAAGGCTGACAGAATAAGGCACAGGGCAGAAGTTCACAGGCTGCCTACCTGACAGGGTCACAATTTGATGTGAAGGGAGGCAGGCCAGCCATGGAGCCAAGGCCCAGCTCTGTGTCCAGACCGTCTGGAGTCATGTTTTCAGAGTCTGAGCTGCCATCTAGGGGTGGGGTCTCATGGTGTTCTGAAAGCCCATTGGGCGTCTTCCCTGTGATTTGTAACGAAGGCCACGCCTCTTTGTTGTTACTGTTGGAACTGGGGGTCATGATACAAATCCAAGATTAACAACAAAACTATGAGATGCTCCTTCTACTTCATGCAATATAAAAACTTGAGATATCCAGATTATAATGAATTAATTTTATTTTAATTATAATAATAATTCTAATATTTAAAGTTTGAACACATATACTAATTCTTTTTAGAATATTTTAGAATAAAAGAAATGAAAAATATGAAATAATTCCCACATGTCAATGTGTGTTATTTCTGAATAAATAAATATATAAATTAGTAACTTGTTTTATTGGAGCTGCTGGGAAAGGTACAGTTGAGTACAAACCTCTGTGATGTGCCTGATTTGCCCTTTGTCTTCTCCCCTGCAGAGTTTTGCAGGAAGTTGGGGTTTGATTTGTATAGGTCCAGTAAGAGCTTCTGTTCATATTCCTGATGTTTTCCAGCCTGCAATGTCAAATGTTAAGAGTTCAAATGCAAGTTTGTCGACGTCAGTAAACGGGTTGCAGGAGGCTGCAACGTTACCTGCATTTCTTCCTTTGTGAAACTAGCAGCTTCGTCTCCCAGCTCGTGAAGATACATGCAGTCTGGTTTGGGACACTGCATGCTTTTTAGAAAATAACTGCAGTATTTTGTTGTACCTAAAGAAGCCTGCATGAAAAAACAAAAAAAGGGGTAATGTAGCATTACAATTGCCTAAGAAAAGCCATTCAATGACCAAAAAATTGTTAGTCAGCTAGAGAGGAATTAGTCAACTCTAGAGAGGAAGATTTTGCTAAATGCACTATATTTTGTATATTATATTTTGCACTATATTGCAAATTCACTGTATTTTAAGTAGCATACAAATCAGTTAATTTTAACCTTTAATATTACAGTGATGTACCAACTTGGGTTCCATGTATAATTTACAGCATTAGTTGAGAGATTTTTTTCCTTGAGGAAATTTGCCACATACTGTACCTGATGGGACCCAGTTAATCGATATCAAATAGAATATCAAGCAAATTTGTTTCAACGCCCAGCCCTAACTGAAAGTCTATTGCTCTTCATAATATTGGATGCATTTATACATAATATTTTTGTCACAGAGTTTACCTTAAGTGTTCTGCCGTCTACTACAACATTGTTAACACATTGTATAGCTCTGAGGGCATCTTCTGATCGAATGTAAGTGACGTAGGCACTGGCGCTAGGACCCTGGGGACAAAAATCAAAACATATTAGATGATTAAATCAGACAAAACAGAGAAATTAGGATAAAACAAAATCAGCAATTATTTGCTGTAGTTAAAATTATGCAAAATATTTGAGCAGGCAAGAGAATGACCGAGAAGAAAGTGAAGCTCACCTGTGAACCAGCATAAGAAGTGCTGTTATTGATGACCACTTTATGGATCTTCCCAAACTTCCCGAAGTACTCCGGCCTTTTTAAAACCTGCAATCAGACATTAATTATATATTTAAAAAGCCCTGATTGCTGTTTGCAGATCATAACTAAACAAACTGCATTTGCTTGTGCTGTTGGAGTCACACAGAGAGAGAGCACACCTGATTATCTTGATTCATCGGAAGGATATGACTCAATCACCATTTATCACAAGAGAAGGCCATATGAAATCTAGGTTAGGAACTCAATATACACCATCAGCACTGTGGCAAATATCATTTAACAATTTAAAGCACATTTCTTACACCAACAAAGTTCATTTCTACTTATAAAACCTTACATAAGTAAACCGTTTTACACAACAAGGCTTTTGAGGACGAGATAAAAAAGGGATTTGCGTGAAAGACACTGTATTGAGAACCGATGATCTAAACACTATCAACAGGATGTCCACAATGTTCAGCCAAATCAACACTGAAAACAAAGTGTGGCACACAAGTAGGTCTCTAGCAGCGGGTGACTGACAGCTCATTGGCGGAGGGCTTCGCCTCGATGGCATGGTGCTTTTGAGATTCTGGTCACTCTTGAACTGTGAAAGCAGCCCGGATGTTTCTTTGCAGCCTTTGTTCGCGTAAAGCAGCTTCACTCGCTTTCTGTTGTTTGTTCTTTTTCACACCCTCAGTGTGAAATAAACAAAAGCACAAAGACTGATATGTTAAAGGGACGATTGGGTACAGAAAGAAAATGAAGAAAAAAAATCCTATAAATTAAAGACCTAACATAGATTTGATGGGTTTTTTAAGCTTTGTGCTCCTAATATCATTTGGACCGGAATTAGAAGGCATGTTATTACTCTCTCTCACGGAATAACTTGTTCTCTGCTGAGAGCTATTCAGGGTACATGACGTTAGCTGTGATGGCAAAGAGGGAGAAAAAGAGTGTCAGAGAGAAGAGAGCGAAGAGAGTGAAAGCTGTTTTTCGTGGGCTGGTAATGAAGGCTAAGTGCAGCTAGTGGGCAGCTAGTTTTCATTTTCCCATTTATTTGCATTTGACGATATGTGGTATAAAAATCAAATCTTAACATCTTCAAAGATTTTCTTGCAGCTACATGGAAGCAATTCTGTACAACATATCAAGAGAACAGCAATAATAATAATAATAATAATAATAGGTATGCTTTACCATGGCAAAGATATAATTTTTTCATATCTGACAAAATATGAAATGAGAGTGATGCCACAAGGCACATTTTAAATTGACACAGGTAATTACTAGCGGTCAGTCGATATATATTGACATGGCTGAGATATTGACTGATATTTCAGATAATCAGAATCAGCCAATACATGATGAAAGCAGGACTTTTGATCTTTATCTGAACAGTGCTGAGAACCCAGTACCTGAGCACACAGGAGCTACAATTCTCAGTCTTCATTAGGTTACTGTCTTTCTTCTCCCGGTTCTTTAATAGAAAGGTCTATTCAAAGCATTTGCCATCTGAATTCAGTTTACATGCATTTAAACATTATATACACTGTTTACTGTATGTAAAATTAGTGTTGATTCCCAGAGCGCACCATTTACGAGATTATTGTTTGCTTTTTATTATGGTTTTTAACTATTTCTTTATATTTGAAAATGCAATAATAGGACTACAAAATCAATAATTTGCTATTGTGTAAATATTTTGTTGTTGTTGTAATTATCAAATTATTTGAGCAATTACGTCAAATTAATATAAATCTAATAACAAAAATTGTTGTGCTAGTGTCATTTACCGTCTTTACATTGAATAGTATGATCTGCCTGCTCTCCAAGATATCGGCAACCTTTATCGGTCGACCACTAGTAACTACTTGATTAGCGTCAGATCCAGATTATAAATCCTGTTGTTCAGATGGTCTTTTTACACAGAAGGATGTGAACTCAAAAAGTCCTTATATATATTCTTTTCATCCACTCATGGAAGTCTTGTTTCAGCAGATAGGAGAAATGCTCCTTAACCTTCATTTTTCAACACTCAAACAGATAAGATCTTGATAGGACACAGAAGAGAAAATGCAAAAACGTGTACCTTTCTATATCTTGCTTGCAGTGAAACTTTAAACATGGAAACCATGTGGGTGAATTTTGAGAGCTCACTACCAAAAACCACCAAGATAAATATTGAGCTTTGGTGTTTGAATATGGACTTCCTGAGTTGTTTATATTGAGTGTGAACGACATCAGTTACACAGAGGTAAGGAAAGCATTGAGTTTTGCTGAATCACCTCGGGGTCGGCGAGTCTCTGTGAAAGGCCCACCACAAACACCAGGTTTCTCTGGACGACTCGCACACTGGAGAGGTGCTTGCGGTTCTCTGTGATCTTCTGCTTCCGCTCATTCTGCTTCTGCTTCTTCTCGTTCTTTATCCTCTGAAGTTCCTCTTGAGAGAGAGGTTTGTACACTGCAGGGTCTTCTGGATAGGGCTGAACCAAACATAAGATTCTAGATGTAAGATGACTTAACTCTAGAACAGTGGTTCCCAAACCTGTCCTGGCGCCCCACCAACACTGCACGTTTTCTGTCTCCCTAATCAAACAAACCCGATTCAACTCATCAGGTCATTAACCCATGTGATTATGAGCTGATGAGTTGAATCGGGAGTGTTTGATTAGGGAGACAAAGAAAACGAGTAGTGTTGGTGGGGTGCCAGGACAGGTTTGGGAACCACTGTTCTAGAAGAGTGATCTTGTTTCACTAAATTAGGTTGTGACAGAATATTACTTAAAAAAAATTTAAAAGTTTGTTTATATTGTATTGGCATATCAGAATCAAAGGCTATGTTCATGGCATAAACAAAATAAAATAAAAACAACATAAAATGTCTTAAGTTTAAAATCTAAAAGGAATGGTCAAATTTTCACAAAGTAACAATGTATCAATGCACATTAATAAACAGCAATACTGAAATGCAATGAGTTATTCAAGACTTTACAGTGTTTCATTTTGAAGTGCAAATTTAAGATGTTTTAATTTGCCACAGATTAAGGATCAGCGGACACCCTTGAGTTCTCTTAAAGATCACCCACTGGAATGATGATGATATTGCATGATATATGCTGCAATAAACATGGATATAATAATGTGCATTAAGCACATTAAGGTTAAGGAGCTACAATAACCTGCCAACTACAGGGACTGGTTTTAGTGAGTGGATGGGAGTGTTTATAAAAAGAATACAAGCACTGGAGGCCTGTTGTGCGGCACATCTTCCCTCCACACAGCTGTACAGCACCGATAAAATCACGCAGAACCTGAGGCAACAGCAGGAGCGTGAATTAATCCAGCAAAGTTCCCTGGGATGCTGAATGCTAGCCATTAAAACATCTCATCTCCTTGAGCTCCCCAACTGAGCAATTTCTCAGAAACAAATGAATGGTTTCTCGACTTATTTGTTACCTTTCTGCAGGCCGGACAGAGGCCGTTCTCGTCTGTGCGTATGCGATGCCAGCAGAAGCGGCAGATCTGGTAGCCGCAGGTGCAGGGGAAGAAATTGACGTCATCAATCTCCAATGGTTCCATGCACAGTGGGCACTCCATGGGGTCCTCCTTTACCTCAGGGCTGCGGGACATCCTATGGCACGGCACAGAGAAAAGAGCGGGGTGTTCTCACAGTTCAGAGGCAGAGCTGAGGAGGAAAAAAAAAAATAGAAGTTTAAAATTTTTTATAATAATATTTCAATGTAAAAAATGTATTTAATATTAATTTACATTTTAGTTACGCTTCAATACATTAATAATAATAATAATGTTGGTCCATTATGGACAAAAAAGTTAAAGAATAAAGCTTCTAGCTTTAGAAATGCAGCCAATATCTACAAAAATCTTATTTTCTTCCAAAAGTGTGTAGGCCTAATCTTAAGCAGCAAGACAAAATTAGGCTCATATCCATCAAATAGTCTCAAAGCACACTAGAGGTTGCATCAGAAAGCCAATAATGATTCTGCTACTAGTAAGAGTGTGTCTGCGTGTGTGGGAGGAGTTTAAAACTTCAGTCATAAGAGGAATTGAAGGCATAAATTGAATCGACAAGCACAAACACCCACACAAACAATTTCAAAGTTTTATAAAGTTGCAAAGCATATGTATCCTCTAGGGATCATCCAGTGAACTGGTAGTCTAAATGTGTAGGTGCAGATTCAACAATTACTGAAAATGAGGTTTTGGATCCTCGTATGGAACACAGATCCATGGGCACATGACAAGGTTCGCTGAACATAGGATGCAATTTAATGCCTCTGTGGTGTTGTGTGGGAATGTGACTGCTAGCATCTTCATTTAAAACACTAATGAAAACTAATGTCGCGTCCTAGTGTGCCAAAGGGTGGGGGTGGGGGGGGTATGAAGCTTCCATGCATTGACTCATCTATGTCATGTTAAACTTACAAACTATAGTCAGGGCTCCAGGCATTTTGCGACTTTCCTACCACAGGTCACACTTGTGTCACCACCACCACGTTGCCCATCTGACAAGACTGTGTGACTTTGAACAGTAGTGTATGTATATATAGCCTCATAACTAACAGACACAGAATAAAGGCCAACAAAATCCCAATTTTGATTTCATGGTGTCTCTTTATGGTCACTCCGTCAGTAGCGGAAGCACCAGGAGTGTGAAGAGGAGTCAGTGGGTGGGTATGAGTTGATAATGGGGGGGAAGCATTCTAAATATATCCCATCCTGGGAAGGCAGAGTACAGCAGGAGGAGTCAGCCCCTTGAATCTCCCTTTAAAAGGGAAATGCTGATTGAACGCAGAGGGCGGTGTGAGCTATATGTAGGGTAATCAGCACTTCCTGAGATCCACACGGTCTCACCCCAGCTAGTGTAGTGGGAAGGGGGTGGCGAAAATTAAGCGCACCATCTCCTTAACGTGCCGATATGGAATTAGAAACTGTAAGAGTTTTTTTTTGCTATCCTCAGAACTGTATGGAAGAAGGAATTCCCACTGTCAGCGAGGATGGGATTCCTTTCCAGTAGAGGGCGGATATCAGCTGCGAGTAATGGAAGCTTTCCGCTGGCCCCTGCTGGTAATGATGCATAACAAATATTTAACCATCACTCTCGTAAAAAAAGGGATTTGATTTCATCACAATGATTTCAAACTCCAAAAGACACACTCAAGCTGTGCGGGGCTTGATTCCTTCTGGCGTTCAACATCACATGCACATGCTGTGATAGAAAGATGCATAATATGGAGGGAAACTCCAATAAAAAGTCACAATTGACTTTTGAACAGTTAAACAAAAAAACAGTAGCAGAGTGCCAATTCTATTGTAAACTGAGTGTGAACGCATACCAAACTGGATTAAGTTAAACAGAAATCAAGACTTATTATAATTGTTAACCACCAAAGGGGCCGGAATTACCCACAAATCTCTTCTAAGCAGACGGACTAACAAAAATGTTTGCAAAGTACTGGGAAAGCGTAGGGACAAACAATGATCTAAGCCTACAATGTTTGAGTTTTGACGATGGTAGATGTTTTCGTATATACATTAACCCAGTGTGCCGTGAGAGCTGAACGCTGAAAGGACGACCTGAAGAGCCCTCAATCCTCTGTGTAGGGGTGGATGTGGAATGATCTTTCTTCAAACCATACTGAATCCTTGAGGAAAACATTCAAACTGCCAATTGCAGGCCCATCAGGCTTTCTGATTTTCTCCACACCTTACTGAGACTCTCCGGCACACTTCAAACTAGCATAAAAAAAAAAATGAACGAATTCCATTATTTGTTGCCTGAGACCCTGAGAAGTGAACGTTTCTGATCGCTCACTATTAGTACTAATAGCTATGAGCATGCATGTTTGATGGCCAAAATAATTTTCAATAACTTTTGCCAGAACCTTTAATAGAAAAACAACATTTGAAACTACGTAAATAGTGCAAATCTCTGGAACACCATGGCGTCTAGAAAGAAATCGAAGGGTTTCGTAACAGACATCTTGAAGCCATTTTCCAACAGAGCACCACTAAATCTAACCACACAAAGGATGAAAATAACAACTGTGTAAAACTGCAGCTTTTCAACAGAAAACAAAGCTTTGAAGACTGACTTAGAGAGTCTTTGGTACCATTTTAAAAGTGTTTCTGAAATAGGCAGTTAATTTAATGCGCCAGTCAAATTGATGGTCTGGAAACTGAAAGGTGGTGAACATGCGGTTACATCTATTCTAGTAGAAACTGATTAAGAACTTCGATTCCTTACACACAACAACAAACACATTTAAGCCAACTACACAGTAACATCACTGCTATACATTAAGACAGACTGTCAGACTCAATTTACAACATTATGATGTTTAATTTGTAAGCAATAAAATAAAAGGCTCAAAAACATGCCTTTTACGAGGACAAATGTAGTACGCCTACAACCTTAGTGAAGAGACAGACATTTGTCTCAGCTGACATCATTCTGATGTCATAGAAGAACGTAGCTGAAATTATCATCAGAGTGGGAGTCGTGTCCATTTGTGGGCTGTTCTTCATGAGCAGATGGACAAGGCATCGGCAAGGAATGAACGATGTCTGTACCACAAAGCTATTCTGGGCAGACAGAATAAAAGCCCCAAAGAAACAATAAAATAAAACACTTTATGAGGGTTCATCCATTTTTTCTAACATATCTGATATGGCCCATAGCTCAGTACAAAACAGCTTTAATCGTTTGAGATCTTACTAAAAAAAACTTTTTCCTATACTGCCAGGATTGTGGCAGACCCGTTCAGACTGAATGTAAAGGTGCAACATTTTCAACCAGCCATAAAGACGAAGAGCTTAATTTCTATGCAACCGAACACCAAGGCAGAAGTCCATTCAGAATGTTATCATATAGCAGAAGTAATCCTTGCCAGAAAAGTGTCTAACTAACATTGTGTCTGGCACAAACAATGCCTGCCGGACAGAGCCCTGAACATCCCTGTCAACTTAAAACCTGCTCCCAAATGATATCGCTCCCAAAGAAGCACATTTTCCAAGCAAAACTCTCCTTTTGACCTGTTCACACCAATAATGATAAATATAAAGATAACTAGGATTACTATTAGAATCCACACAAGTGGATAATTTATTTACCAGATATTGTTCTGCAAACCCACTGTGTCAAATTCAAAACAAAAGCAAAGTGTTTAAGGAAAAAGGTCACCCAAAACTGACAAGTCTGTCATCATTTACTAATTCCCACATTGATCCAAACCTGTTTCTGCTCTCAAACCAGTCAGACAGTCTCAGCCACCAATCACTTTGATTGTATCTTTCTTTCCATTTCTTTCCAACCAAAGTGCTGCTCGTTCTGCCTAACATCTCATTTTGTGTTGCACAGAAGAACAAAAAAATTGTAATATGGGTTTGGAACAACATGACTGTGTTCATTTCTGGCTTGTCTATTTCTTAAAAAAATAAAATTAAAATAAAAAGGCTTACAGCTGCAAGACAAAAAAGCACATACATAGTAAGCTCAAGAGGCCCACTGCTGACAAAACAGGATTAATAGTGCACACTCAACACAGTAACTACGGAGTCCAGGAACATGATTCTGTCACCAAACACAAAAATATCCTCCATTGAGAGACTCTGGCTTCATATGTTTGTTTGCGGAAAGGGCAGGTGCATTTGGTCAATAAAAACCAGTTACCTCCTGCCAGTGGTCTGCCTATTGAAACACGCGTCACACACAATAATGAAGGGTTTGGACAAAAAATACATAGAAATGACCTGCAGTAACAGAGCAATCAATGTCAAAGAAATATTTGACATCACATCTGTAAACTGATGTTGCATAGAGAAGAAACAGCAACTTTCTACTCAAATAACAAGGAAATTCCCTCTATGTAAAAGTACACAATCATACACAGAAATTAATTCGGTTTCCTTGTTAATGCATTGAAGTAAACCAGCTAAGCTAATACCTCTTGAAGTTATTCAAGAGGCGAAATATTCACCGAAGCCAATGTACGTATACTATATACTGTCTCAAAGTATGCATAACAAAAAATAAGTCAGTGTTTGACGAAGCGAGAATTAATTTTCGTATATTTTATTAAAAGCCGGTCAAACGGTGCGGCTAGAAATATTAGCTAACTTAACTTACTCGTCTAACTAGACGACTAACGTTAGTTTGTCAAGACTGATAAAGCACACAAAAATACAGGACTTTCCACAAGGAGAAAGAGGGATGAGATGTGTTATTAAGAGGTGAATTGAGAGAGGAAAGCAGCTGAATGTGGAGGCGGTGGACAAGAGAGGCCTTAGTGGGATACTCACCCTGTCTATCTGTACAGATTGATTCACAGCAAATAAAATCTATCTGAACGACCCAGGTCTAACACAACAGGTCGCAGTATAATTTCCCGGGTGGCTTGTCACTGCTCCTGTGTGATTTGATGCGAAAACACCAAGCCTTGTTTCTTACAGCCTCTCTGTTGAGCGGTAGTGCCTCCTAACCACCATCTTACATTGAAATAGGGAGGGGAGGGGTGGGGGGGGGGGGGGGTGGCTTCAAGTTGTGACTTTTCAGCGCATGCGCAGTTGATGACGGACCTTTGCTTTTATGGGTAATGTAGTGTGCTACATAAAGACAGAGGCAATGTTTAGAGAACTATATTTTGGAGGCTGAACTCTGTTCTCAGCGGTATTATTTTCTAGAAATGTTAGGTCACATTTTTATTGGAGGAAATTGTGATCTGTTTTAATTGTAGGCCAATATTATTTGCAAAATGTATTAATTGTAATGTTTGCAGGCTAACATTTACAAGTAAAAAAAATATTAAAAATATATATATGCCCTATTATGCTTTTAGTGTTTTTTGATTAATTGATGTTTCAATATTGTTTTACTGTTTAACTCTGCTGCTTTATTGGAGCAAGTTGTCACATGTGTTTTAATTTAACACATTAGTGCTTATTCATTGCAATATTTGTTTGCAAATAAAATGGATTCATATTTATGCATTACCTGTCAAACCTTTCTTGTTTCATGAATTATGTTTCATAATTGTTTTACTGGATAACGTTGATGCTTTGTCAGAGCAAAATCGCACGTGTTTATACATTTGCAACATTTGTTAATTGCAATATTTGTTTGCAAATAAAACGTATTTTGCTGTTTTATGAATTGTTGTTTCAAAATTGTCAGTTATATGTGCAGACACTGACTATACATAAAACTATTCAGAACCCCCAAATAATAATACAAATAACAATAACTGTGTAAATATATACATTACCCATATATATATATTTGTATATATATATATATATATATATATATATGTGTGTGTGTGTGTGTGTGTGTGTGTGTGTGTGTGTGTGTGTGTGTGTGTGTGTGTGTGTGTGTGTGTGTGTGTAATTACTGGTGAAATATTTAGTTCAGTCCACATTTAAAGGATTAGCATTGAAAACTTGCAAATCATTGTCCTTAAAAATACATGTCTGTACCATTTCTGAATTTCAACAGTAGGTGGAGACACAGGCCCAGATTTTTAGAAGAATACATTTAATGTAGGATACATTATCTGGGGTGGCTATCCAAGTCTAAACAGAGTTTAGATTAATAGTTTAAAAAGAAATGAAAATATATATGTTCTGCCCTATACCGCAGGTTCATTAAAAGACAGTGAATTACGGTTCTTTTTAAAAAGCACACATTTATTCAAAAAAACAAACAGATCTTCATTCTTTCACAGGCAGCAGAGGACATATGTCAGCAATGTCTGTGGCCACATCCTTTAAAATCCTACTCTGGTCCATAGTCTGCAGAATAGCTCTAAGATTACACCAAAATACTCGCTGCTTGCGTTCATCTGCGGGCCACTCCAAATATGTTTTCTGCCTTAGCAGTGTTCTTAACTTTAGAAACTTCTTGGAAAGAGAGTCTGTCGCTATGGGCTCCAAAAGAACGAAGACCAACGAGTCATCATTCACGCTGATGGCCCTGTGCTGGGCGAAGAACAGTTCATAGTTGCACCATTCGCTTTGCACAAAGCTTTTGGACAGGATGAAGAGGCTCTTGTAGCTGTCCTCCACACACTGGATTATATTGTCCACGATCCACTTCCCAGGTTCAAAATCTCTCTCATGGACGCAAAGAGACAGGCCTGACCTTTCTAATTCAGGTACCAGCTGAGAGCCCACCCAGACTGAATCATGTTGGCTGTAGGAAATGAAGGCATGGTAGCGGAAGGTGGCATTGAGCAATCGATTAGCCCTCTTGGAGCCTCTCCTCTTCATTCGTATCCACACCCAAAGCATTTTGGTGTACCAAACACCATCACAAGCATAAACAATGACGGCCAGAGCAGCTCCTACCACAAATAACACCGGCAGAACCACAGCAGCCTGCAAGCCCGGTTGACAGGACAGCCACCCGTACTCATACGTCCCCAAACGTCTTCCGGAAAACGATGGCGGGGTGCTGCAAGTGTAACCCAGTGGCCAATCTAGGAGAAGTGACTTATTCAACTCCGTCATGAACCAAAAGGAATCGCAATCACAGCTAAATGGATTGTGGCCGGCTTTTAAAGTCTTCAGCTTGGGAAGACCTTCCATTGTTTTCTGGCTAATAAAAGTAATTGCGTTCTGGTCAATGTGCAGGCTTACTAACGCAGGAGCCCGAATATCTGCCGGGATGACCTGTATGCTGTTAAAGCTCATATAGAGGTATGTTAGTCTGGGAAGCAATGATATACTATTTAAAGGAATGACACTTAAGCCTGTTTTCGAGAGGTCTATCTTCTGGAAGTGTGGTGATAAGAAGCGAAACACATCATTTCCTAGATTGTTGTGGCTTAGACTCAGTTCAGTCAGGTGGGACGGCCAAAAACACGGCTTGCCTATGGAAATAGAGTTGAAACTCAAGTCAAGAGACTCTAAGAACTTCATATCATTGACGTTATTGGCAATCTCGGCGAGGTCGTTGAAACGGTTATGGCTTAGCGAGAGTTTCCTCAAGGCTGGGAACACTTTGTGTGATGAACAGCCACTCCACCAGAAGCCGCTGTCATCCAAGAGGTTGTTTGACAGGTCCAAGACTTGTAGTGACTTTATGGCTGAAATTAGATTACATGGTAGAATATTCATTCCAGTACCAGAGAATTTCAGGTAGGTTAGTTGGTTGATTAGTTCCACGCTCATATTAATAGTGGGGTAGCGGTACTGATGGTGATGCACACCATCGAGTATGAACGCTCGTAGATTCGTGGTGTGATTCTGCATCGGTAGCTGGAAACCATCAGGAGTGTCCTCATTGTATGTGATGTTTAAAAATGCAATTTCCTCAAAAGATGATTTCCAAACATTTTTGAACAGTTTGACCATTACAGAGCTGTTTATCCAGGTGTCTACAATGCTTACGTTACTGAGGACACGCAAATCTTTAAAAGCATCAAATGGGTCAGTCGTTATGCTACACTGGTCCGGAAATAACTTAATGAGCTGAATGTTTTTAGTTTGGGTTTGGTCAAAATCTATAATCATGTCTTTGAAAATGTCAAAACGTTGACAAAAAGTCACTTTCAGAATGACTTCCTGTACTGATTTGAGTTGCGAAAAAACACCCTTTTCATAGTTTCGCAATTCCGTTCCATCTCCAAATATGATTTTTTTCAAACGGATGTTTCGAAGAGGAACAAAGTCTTCCACTTTAAGAGAAGTAGCATCTGGACTACCAAGCGCAAGGATAGAAAGGTAATATAAGTTACCAAATGAGTGTGGAAGCCCATAGTTGGGATATGGATTTCTGGAAATGTCTAGGATCCTTAGCTGGGGCAAATGCAAATTTGGAATGATGGTCAGATGGTTGTAGGAGATGTTCAGAACCTTGATTTCAGAGTTGCTGTGAAAGGCATCAGGAGAGATGTGTTGAAGTCCACAGTGTGTGATTTTCAGAAAGCAGAGATGGGTTAAACCAGACAGGTCACCATGAACAATGCTGGAGATGTTGTTGTGCGACATGTCTAAGTACTCTACGTTGTTTGATAAATGTGATGGTATCCTTGTTAGATTATTATTGGAAAGATCTTTTGTGTGTTCAGTGGAACAATATCCGAAATGTTCACTATGTGCTTTAAACAGAAGAACTAAGAGATATGAGATAACAACAGGCCAGACGGTCGAAGACATACTGTGAAAATAAAAATATTTATGAGTTCAATTTTAAATAATATTCATGGATATTAATTAAGTATAAAATATATATTTTTTAAAGTACATTACCGTATAACAATAAAATGCAATAATATAATAAAATATTTTACAATTTTCTTGTTTTCGAAATGTACTTATTTTTACATATAACACCACTAAAATATTAAATGACAATTAAACATCTGCTTTGGCAAGAAAAAAATGAATAAATGGTAATTTACCTTTGATATGAAACGTGAAAATTAGTCAATAAAGAATTTTATGATCTTCCTCCAGTCCATTTACAGCTTGATCTCTGCTGTGCGCATTATTATGGCTTTATAAAGACAACACTCTTGCACATGGTATTAACCACATAAAAAAACAATGGCATTTTCCTCAGTACTTGGAACTTCTCTAAAAATGCACAATACTGAACTTCCCTAAATGGCCAGAGACAAACCTTATTTGGGTAAAAGAGTGCAATAATCACATATGCTTGCAAAAATTAAGGAAAATGTAATATTTAATTGCAGTACTGTTACGTTTAACTAGAAGCTAATACTGGAAGTAAAAAAAGGTAGAGCTAATGCACAACACAAACTGCACGGTATCTCTTACCATTACCATTTCACGATAGAGTGAAAGACAAACAGTACAGTAAAGAGATGGATCTAAAAGCAGCAGCTGATTTTATTAAACAAGGGACGAAACACTTGGAACACTCAGACTAAAAAAAACATGAACAGCTAAACCAGTATAATTGAGAACAGACCATGAACTGATAGAAACACAGAGGTTAAATATCCAAAAAAAAACTAATCAACGAAACGATCAACAGGTGTCCGATTTAATCAATAAAATAAAAAATGAAAAAAGGAAAAGATTTTTCTTTGCATTTTTCGTGTGCAGATATCGTTATCAAACCGATCCCCGTTCACACGGATCCACGAAAACGACTATAACCGCTGAATTATGCACGTAGTCAGCCAGTAGTTGGCAATGTCACTTTGTAAAGAAAAACGACTTGTCTTTAGACTAAACACAAGTTTTTTTGAGGTTTAACCAGAGACAATACTGGTATCGTTTTCAAGAACTCTATTCGTATCTTTTTCATATACTGTGTATACACATACTGGTTGACCAATTTTATTGAAAATGTTAATGCACAATGCACACCACAGAAATCCAGAAAAAAATGTTTAGGGATATAATAAAGGTAATGTGAGGGATTAATAATGAGATTTTAAAAATATTTAACAGCAGTCACAATGATGATTTCTGGAGAGAAAAATAACCAGCCTTTTGTTGCGGTGACAGAGCTACGGTCAGGTGTAGAAGGGAAGGGTGGAGGGACTTTCCTCACCACTGTCTTACAAGAAACATGCTTACATCTGACATGTCATGATTATGCACTTTTTTTTTATAAATGAACTAAATAACAAGAAAGAAGTTGAATAATTTATCTCATATCTTCATAATAAATTACGCTCAGTTCTCAGGCATCTTTTAGACTTTGGTAGAATCCACCTGCAATGATAAATAAAATGGTGTACTGAACAGTTATATATTAATACTATGCAGTATTATATAGTTTCGCTGTACAACTATAATGCAACTGTATATAAATAAACCTTGAGTATCTTCACATTTCAAATTGATATATCCTATTATTTTAAAAATAATTTTATTTCAGTATAATTCAACACATTCATGTTTTATTTTCTTAAGCACAAAGTTATTGTAAGGTTTTGGCCCACCTAATTTCCGTGACAGTCCTTTCAACTGGCACTTTCCAAGGGCGACGTTGCAGGAATACAATCCCAGACATCCCGCACAGTCCAGCTGGTTACTACAAGTCTTTGTCTCAATGGCACTGCAACCAGACTGCAAATGAAATATGAAATATGTATTTTTCATGAGCACTGTGCTATTTTGCTAACATTACTAAAGCTCGCTGTTTTTCTGGTTTCTAAGTGTTTTCGTGTATTCTAAGATGTTGATCATTAATTATACCAAAAAGATTGACACACATGGTTAGTTGTCTTACCGTATCTGAGTTGAACTGACCATAGTCATTATCACGAACACCAGCTCACTGAGCTGAAACCTCCAAAATAATCAGAGACAAATCCTCCGCTACTCTCAAATTCATTGCGGTTATCTGAGCGCGAGCCGTGTGGCACATGTTTTTCTCCATTATCATCAGCACCCCAAACTCTATCAGCTTTTCTAAATTTCATTCCTGGCAGCCAGGTAGACGCCTGCAACAGAAGAAGTACAAGAATCCAGCTGTGATTCATAATTGACTTCTCAAGAGACCTTCTCAAGCATGCTGCTTATAAAGCATGACCACCACCTCAGTCTCGTCATGTTTCATTTGTTTTTGGAAGTGTTATAGATGACTAAATATGTGTTCTAAAAACAAAACAGCGCATGAATTTTAGTTACCATGAGCGAAGACACAATAACTGAGCAAATGTTACAAAGAATATGTGCACGGTTCCCCTAGTGATGGTCAATATACACAGTATATGTTCAATAAGGAATAAGAGAACTTCTATTAAAAGACGAAATTCCAAACAAATGACTGTATTTTTCTATTTGCTTTGGTTAAAAAAAGATTATTTTCAAGAATTCCAAGCAAGAATTCCCATTACATTATCTGTCTGCCATTTCTCCTTTTTTCCTCTTAGCTTTGTTTGAGGTGTGTATATTTGGTAACTAGGTACTACTGGGTTGTGGCCTTTAATCTCTATACAAAGTTTTAAACGGGAGTGGTGACCCATTGATTGACACAAAACAAGGGAAAGTAATGTCTAGTTTTACCAATAGCTTTTTTCAAAGCTATTGAAAAATCAATCAGTGGTTACCTAAGCAATAGATGATATCACTTCATAGTGATATCTGACTTATTAGCTTGGAGATTACGCTTTTCTAATTTTTAAGAACGCAGATCAAATGATGATCCTATATGTTAAGATAAATATTTTATTACAATAATTCACTCCAAAAGTACCACCAATTTGTTTGTATTCAAAACGAACTACCAGTTGTCTTTTGAATTAGAAAATGACAATAGTTACTAGACTTACCACATCTACACAAGTACAAGCTACAAGCATGTCAAGAGCCAAGACAACAGGCCTAAACACACACACACACAAACACAAACACACACACACACACACACACACACACACACACACACACACACACACACACACACACGCGCGCGTTGTTTTCATGTTCCATAAATATGATTTTTATACTGTACAAACTGTATATTCTATCCCTGTACACTAACCCTATCCCTAAACTTACCCATCAGCCATCACAGAAAACTTAATGCATTTTGACATTTTCAAAAAACATCACTTAGTATGATTTATAAGCGGTTTTCCTCGAGGGGACCAAAACATTTCCCCACAAGGACAAGACAAGACATTCTGGAAGGATTTCGGATATTGCCATCTTTGTGTCCCCATAATGCAGGGTTTACCAGCCGAGAACATTCGATCACATAAGGCGCCTTCGGTTTTCCGAAAATGTCCGAGCGCAGAGCGGCCGCTCTCCGGAAGATCCGGGTGCTGGGGCTTCAACATAAACAGCAATGGCGGAGGCAGCGGCAGCGTCAACAGCGGCTCCAGCAGTTATCGTAGGCTGGACGAAGCACGTACCCTGCAGGTTAGTGGAGATCCGCCGAGGAACGCGGTTATTGCAACATTTAACGGTCACAAATATAAAACGCAAACGCCTGTGTGTGTGTCGATGTTGAGGCATCGGATAGCGCCGCTGTCTTTGTGCTGAACTGGATGAGTGTGTGTTTGTTGTTGTAGCACACCGATCAGCGATCAGTCCGACAGCGGTTGCAATTTGCGGTCGTTGCTTCCTCTCTCTCTCTCTCTCTCTCTCTCTCTCTCTCTCTCTCTCTCTCTCTCTCTCTCTCTCTGTGTCTGTGTGTCTGTCTGTCTGTCTGTGTGTGTGTGTGTGTGTGTCTGTCTGTCTGTGTGTGTGTCTGTCTGTCTGTCTGTGTGTGTGTCTGTCTGTCTGTCTATGCAACATCCGTGTTTGTGAGCCATATGGCAGTCAGTTTGACAGTAAAGAGTTTTCAAGGAAGCCATTAAAATCCTTGAGTTTAACCGTCTGGGCAGCAGCCAATGTGTCAGTGTCAGCCTTGATGATTTATGTATATTAATTCACTTGTCAGGCTTTATTCTAGTCTAGTTATGACTGTACAAAATAACCTTTTTTTTTAACCCACATGTCTAATGGCATCAAATGCAAGAGAGATTTCAAACACGAGTAATATGTAGTGTTTACATTAGCACTGTTGTCAAATATAACATGCAAATACAAAAGGTTATTTGGGTCATGCTGTTTATTATTCAGTAAATGACGTGGGCTGTGCATATTGCATTTTAGTCATATTATTTAGGCTCTGTTGCTTATTGGTATGACATATTCATTATTTTATGTTGTATATCAGCCTTTGTTCGTGCCTTCAGATGTGTAAAAGCCTAAAGTGGAGTCTGTATGAGTGTTGTCATATGGATCTAGTTTTTTGACCAGTCTCACATAACATCTTAATTTATAGGTATTTCATGCACGGCCTTTGCAAAGAGGGTGACAACTGTCGATATTTACACGACCTCAGTAGCTGCAAGCCAACCATGATCTGCAAGTTCTTTCAAAAGGGATCCTGTGCTTTTGGGGACCGTTGCAGGTAAGAGACATAATGATGCAAAGTATTGCATTTGAGTAGATCCTCAAAATGTGCTGAACAAACAACCGCTCACTTTCATGACAAGATCTGGGCAGAAGTTACATAACTTCAAAGGTAATGTAATCTGTATTTCTGTGTTCAGGGTCTGTAACACATGAGTGTGTTTAAATGTATTCGAGGTAAGGAAGGCTTCTGAGAAGTGTTGTGTGTTGCTTCATTACATGTCCGTGACATCCGAGATGTAGAATTTTCTGTAAACAAGTTGTTGAGTTTGTCACTTCCTTAAAGGGGTAGTTCACCCAAAATTAATATTCTTTCATCATTTATTAATTCGTTTTGATGCGGAACACGAGATGTTTTGAAGAGCATTTTTTTTTGTCCTTAAACAACAGTTAACACACTGACTTTAATTGTATGGACAAAAAAAATTCAGTCACAGGTTTGGAATGGTCAAGTTGTGGCTCTTAAAGGTCAAGTTGTGTTTGCATTTAAAGCATTTGTGAAGCATTGATGATGGCGTTTATATAACTAAAGATAAAAAATTGCCTACAAATGGACCATTTGCATTTGTGTTGCAGTTATGCTGCCTATAGATATATAAAAACGAACATTAATGCTACACGCATGCAAATTGTCTGTCTGTAGGCCATTTCTTTTAGGAGTGCACTTGCCATCGAAATATATATAAATGGCAACAAGTGCATATAAACAGACCACCTTTGGCCAATGCAGTTCAAAGGCGCCCGAAGCAGTGTAAAAATTAGCCTGCGAGCCAGACAGTGCAGACAATGTTTGTCTCATATCTGTCTGCAGTCAAGTGTATCCCCATAGTAACTGCTGCCCCCAGCTCGGCACTATGGGAATGTCTTTGTTTGCCGAGGCTGTTCTATGACAGCATTACATCTGACCGAGAGCTCTCCTTGAGAGGACTGTTTCCTGTGGTTTCAGGGTCTTGAGCTTAAATATCTAATGTCTGTAGACTAGATTGATGTGTGACAGAGTTGTATTGTCAGCGTAGAGATTATCTTGGGGAGGCGCAGTGATGCTTTTGTCCCCATCTGGGGTTTACCGCATTATTGTTCCTGTGTTTATTCCGAGGGAGGGAGGGTGTCCAGCTTTCATTAAGTGTGCGTAGAAAGGGCCTCAATGTATGCTTCATTGTGGATGGATTCTCTTTGCTGCTTTGTGTCTATCTCTGTCTCTTGCTTTCTCCTTCCATGTGCCCTCCCCCCCACCACCTCCACCAATCTGGGGCCCAAATAGAGCAGCGCAATGCACACTGCATGGCAAATTACATAACCCTAGTGTGTTAACATGCATCTCTCTCTCTTCCTCTCCATCTCCTTCTGCTGTTGTTGCTACCGGCGTCAGGTTCATTCGGTTCATGCTGCCATTCTGCAGTAGCCACTTGTACTTCCACCGCTGTGTCGTTTATTTATGCAACCCCTACCCCCACAAATATAGGCCGACACACGCGCACAAACCGGGCTAGAATAGGGCTGAACGACCCAAGAGGTTTGAGGATGGAGGGGTCTCTGGATGCTTAAGGAAAGCATTGAAGCATGTTTTGTCGGGGAATAATGAGACAAATAAAGGTCAGATGCTAAACTATATGATATGACAATGTGATTAGGCTTGTTAGCTATTGTAAATAATAATATGCTTCTATCTATCTATCTATCTATCTATCTATCTATCTATCTATCTATCTATCTATCTATCTATCTATCTATCTATCTATCTATCTATCTATCTATCTATCTATCATATTGTCTGAAACATGATCCAAACAACCCAACAACACTACTTTACAACTTGTACTCTAATAAGGATGGGTAACAATTAGTAAGGCTGACTAGTTTACCTAGTTTTTTTTTTTTTTTTTTCCTTACATTTTGTTTTTAGTTTTGAAATTTGTAGCCATGGTGTTTTAATTAGCATGCCTGTAGACACGGTCAAACCCACTCACAAATGTTACATCTTTAAATGAATCATTTCTGTAAGTGGCTAACTGCTGCATTATAAGTGTGAACAAGACATGTACTCACCATGGTAACCACACAAAGGTCAAGTTTGTGACCAAATCATCTTCAGGAAAAAAAGAACACCCGTGGGAAACACACCAACACCTAAGACAGAGAAAAAAAAAAGTTGCTTAATGATTATAATGTGCTAAAGCCTGTCTGAAATGCTTTATCTGAGTACATTTAATTTAAGGTTGAATTCCCCAACACTCACTTGGGTATTAATACTAGTAAAACTGTAATAACACTTCATAACTATTACAAATCACAGAGAGCAAATTTTGCAAAACAAATTCTGCTAAAAGCTCTCACTTCAGATACACTACTTGGGTCCAAATGCATTTTCATTGCACTGCATGGCTTACCTAGAGTACCAGTCTACGCAGTATTGTATTTTCATTACATTTGCATTGTGCCCCAGGTATGAACATACCAAACCTGCCAAGCAAGACGAAGTCCCTAGTTCTAAGCCGTCGGTGCCGCTGACCGCTGCTCCCCTTGCTGGCACTCCTGATCCCGTTTCTGATGGGCCAGGTGGCACGAGCGACGCCCAGGAGAAGCCCCAAGGCTCGGGGGCAGTGGACTGGGTCAATGCTGCCGAGTTCGTGCCAGGGCAGCCCTACTGTGGGAGGGGTGAGTGTAGCAGGGAAAGACGTGTGAAAACACGGTGCCAGCAGATAAGCAAAGTTTAACAATAATGCTTTTATATTAGTTTGCTTGACGAATGCCTTGGTTTGTAATAATAATGCTGTCACTGTTGTGGTACTTTTTTGTGGCAAGCTGTATACACAGACCACAGGATCCGAATCTCGCTTCCTGGGAAATAATAAATTAGACAAAGCGTATCTGGATTCTCTTACTCTGATTCTTTGACAATCAGATTAGGCTTGAAGTAGATACCTTTCAATACTTTTTTGTAAATAATGCAATTATTGATTGGTAAAACTTAGCAGGTTCAGATCCACAATAACAATGAACAGCAATTGTACAGTATTTATTAATCTAGATTTTGTAGATATACTATTGTTGATATAAGCCTATTTGTCAATGAAGTAGGAACGAATGTTAACTTACTGTTTGGAGGTTTGGAATCATACTTATTAATGTGTCGGAATTAACATTAACCAAGATTAACAAATACTGTAAAAGTATTGTTTATTGTTAGTTAATGATACATAATGCATTAACTTTTACTATCAAATTTAACCTTCTTTTAAAGTGTTACCAATTGATTTTTACCGTGGTATTTACACTTGCATGCCTGGCGAGCACTTTTATCCAAATCGAGTACATTCAAGCTACACATTTTATCAGCATGTGCATCGACTGGGTATCGAACCCATGACCTTGGGAGGAACGCCAAGGAATGCTGTGCTGACGCACGATGTGAAGCCAACTTAACCATGGTAAAATCACTAATCCTAAAAACTGTGGATCTGCAACATGATATAAAAAATCCATTGTTCAATAAATAGTTGCATTTATAAATAATCATTTCACTGATTGCATCATATCAATAATTAACACTAAAAATCGTTTTCTTCAATTGAAAAAAAAGAAGCTAAAACCATAAATATTAGATGACAAACTTTGGGGGGGAAAGTTTAAATCTTGCCTTGGCTATTAACTGAAATAAAACATGTTGAAGTGCTAAAATGTGCTTAAATAAACACTTAAATAAAAATGAATTAAAGCTGAATAGAACTATTAAAATACAAAACTACTAAAAATGACAAAAGCACATAACAAAATTACAAAAAAATACACATAAAAGCCAATTCAAAGTATAAATAAATACTATAATCGTATATAAATGATGCTAAAATAACACTGCCATTGCAGTAAGCCCTTTAGCTCAACTGTGGGCCAGTGGCCACAGGTGTGCATTTATCACCATTTTATGATGCAGCTCATACAACCAGAACTAGTTGTTTTATGATGCAGCATGAATACTCGGCCCCTTGCTAAGCTTGGACTGACCCGGCACGCACAGCCGATCTCAGGCTGTGCTCCACCAGTGCGCTCTCTTGTTCTTGCTGGCCCAAACCCACTACATTCATCATAAAGGGTGACTTCATCAGCAAAGAGCTGAAGGAACAGTGCTGTTTCTTTCCTAGTCTTTGGGTGGCAGCCAAAACTCTTACATTCAAGCAAGCAGGTGCTTTTCTTTCAGCTTTACTGTGGTAGACCACAATACGAAACTTTAGGTCTTTAGGTTGACTAAAGGTTTCTTCGGCCCACACCAGTATACGTTGTTGTTTTCCTATTCCTATCTCAGGAACTTGGTTGCTAAACCTTAAAATTGTTCCTTTTTTGTAACTCCTGCAGCTGAACCAGTGCTGTTTGAGGGGCCTGGTCCTCTCATCGAAGAGGAATATGAGAAGGATCAAGCTAACAAAGAAATGAAGAAACAGCTTTGCCCATATGCCGCCGTTGGCGAATGCCGCTACGGCCTCAACTGTGCCTACCTCCACGGCGACGTGTGCGACATGTGTGGCCTACAGGTGCTACACCCTTCAGACACCTCCCAGCGTTCGCAACACATCAAGGTGAGTAGTGGATTGACATCCTGTTTTCATTAGCTTTTTGTTTTCTGAGATTTTAGAGTAAAATCTCCTCCTGTTAACGGCAGGCCTGTATCGAGGCTCACGAGAAGGACATGGAAATCTCATTTGCCATCCAGCGTAGTAAGGACATGATGTGTGGCGTGTGCATGGAGGTGGTGTTTGAGAAAACCAACCCCAGCGAACGGCGTTTTGGCATCCTCTCCAACTGCAGCCACTGCTACTGCCTCAAGTGCATCAGGAAATGGCGGAGCGCCAAGCAGTTCGAGAGCAAAATTATAAAGTACGACTGTCCTTAAGATAATTAAACGTGTATTAAGTTGAATAGGATTCTTGGGAAGTGGTCTTAAATCTTGTTTAATTTTACGGTTATTATCGCTAATTGTAATTGTCCACCTCTTCTTTTAAAGATCAGTCACTAGTGTAAAAGGGAGAATCAAATTTATGTTGCATGAATATGTTCTCCGTCAGGTCCTGCCCAGAGTGTCGAATCACATCGAACTTTGTCATACCAAGCGAATACTGGGTGGAGGACAAGGATGAGAAGCAGCAACTCATTCAGAAGTACAAGGATGGCATGGGGTACATACTTTTGAATTTTACATTTCTGATACAAGTTTACTGCTTTAAATAATAGTTAACCCCCACAAGTGTAAATTCTGTCATATACTCACTTTTTGAAGAATATCTTGGCCACTTTTGTCCATATAATGAAGATAAAGGTGGCTGGGACTATGAGAAAAAGAAAAAGACAAAATATGCACCATAAATGTTTTTTCACATGACTAGTGCACTATATTCCAGTTCTTCTGAAATCATACAATAGATTTGTGTGGTAAATATACCAAAATTTAAGTCATTATTTACTAACAATCTTCCTCTCTGCTGTAGCTCTCAAATATATCTGCAATAAACTCATCAAATTTGACATTTAGTTATGATCAATCCAAGAAGTGTTTGGCTTCAATGGTGTTAAATGGCAATGAAGTGCCATTGTTTTAAGTCCATACAGTGAACTGTTGAGGGTAACATTAAAGTGAGTAAATGACAGAATTGGAATTTTTGGCTGATGTGTCATTTTAAAACCGAAGTATTGTTGTAAAAAAAGAAAAAGAAAAAAAGAAGCAGTTTTGTGATCTATTTGTTTAGCTAATTAGTTTTATCCATATTTGCACACAGGAGTAAATCTTGCCGATATTTCGATGAAGGCCGTGGGACCTGTCCATTTGGAGCCAACTGCTTTTACAAACATGCTTTTCCCGATGGCCGTCTGGAAGAGCCTCAACCGCAGAGGAGACAGACCGGCTCCAATGGAAGAAACCGGGTAAAGCTTCTACTGAAGTCTAAGGGCTATTTTGTCTCGATGTTAATGCCAAACAGCAAATTTAGTTTTGGTTTGCATGAAAGCATATAGAATCGGAATTTACTAAATGATGTGCAACAAATTTGATGATTGGCAAACGATTGAGGCATTATTGAAATCTGTATTGCAGAGCTCCAGACGGACGCCACTCTGGGATCTTTTCGACGAGCGGGAGAACAGCGACTCCTTCGACAACGAAGACGAGGAGATGGTGACGTTCGAGCTCAGCGAGATGCTCCTCATGCTTCTAGCTGCAGGAACCGACGATGACGTCACCGACTCCGAAGATGAGTGGGACTTGTTCCACGAAGAGCTGGACGATTACTATGAGCTTTACCTATAGCAGGGCTCCCACCGTCCTTCGCTAACTCCCTCCTACTAACCCTCGTCCCAATTTACTCTACTTCTATCCCTGTTAGAAACTAGACAGGACTGTCTTGTGTGACTGATGGGCAGTAGCGTCTTTTTTCCCGTGTTGTGGCAGTGCCTTTCAGCAGGCCATTAAAAACAATGAATTCATTTCAAATACAATAAATGAATATAAAACACATGTCAAAAGACAAAATAATAGCTCTTGTGCTAAAATATATTCTAGAAAGCCTTCTCCATTCTGTGAGTCTGGTCATGTCTGGTTAATGTACTAGAATAAGTATAAAGAGCAAAAACAAAAGTAATTTAAAAAAAATTGCAAGAAAGGACACTAAGTTATATATGAAATTGGAAAGATATAGCTCACGAACCTTGCCTGAGTTTATCTCGGGTGTGGGTTTGACATGTTTATCATTGACTGTGAGGATACAACAACTGTGTATGACTTCACTAACTGGAGGCTGTTAATGCTTCTGATATTTTTGAAATATCTCTCTTCTCATGCACTGATTCTGAATGGGTGGGAGGTGGCGGTGACGGTGGTGAGCTTCCTGGAATTCACAAATGCACTCGTCAACGTTCACACGGACAACTCGTAACATTTATCCTTTTGTAATGTCCTTTTGTTTCCCTCTATTAAATTATCCACTGAGTTTTTTTTGTACCTGTTACTAAACTGTACCTGATTAGCTGTGGCATCCCATGGGAAGTCTCTATGAACTGAGTGTGCTGAAATCTTGTGAATCTGGACTCCCAAATGCCGACTTAAATGCATTCAAATATGAAGCTGAATGTTCATCAGTTTAACTGTCTATTAATTGTAAATCTGTTTTGCTTCAGTGAGTATTGCATATTAAGCTCAGCTGGCAGTAGTCAAACCACAAACACCCAATTGTTATTCGGTTCTTGTCGAACTTGGTTGATATGCATATGTTTATACAGAAATGTGCTTGTTTTCTATGGTTCAGAACCATCCAATGTAACTTGAAATTAAAGTTTATTATCAAAGTATTATTTGTCTGTGGAATTTTATTTTAATTGTAGCATTGACGGTTTGTATTTAAAGTCAGGTGGTGTTTGGTAAATGAGACTAGACTGCTATCATGGTATGTAATTTAGCAGTTATGCTCTGGGCCTATTGAAAGTTGAACATGGGTTAAAAAAAAGTTGTCTTCGTTCTGGTCTATTTTAAAATGGTATTATTTTTGGTAAATTATGGATATAGCCTAGCCTACCTAAAACAACCTTTTAAGAACAGATGGTTTAAATCTTAACTTAATTTTCAAAGAAAATCAGCAATAAGAAATAATACAGCTGTACCTATGCCCTATACATAGTTTAACTAAAGCTACAGCATTTTTGTTAACATGAAACAATGCTCTGACTCTCCCACATTAATAACTCGGATAAATAATGGATAAATTATAAAATTCATACTAGGCTTCTGATGTCCTTCATCGGGCTTCTGTGGGTGATGATGCTTGAATGCACATCACATCAGACAAATGTGACTGTTATAAAATCGCTTTGGAGAGGCCATTTGCATTTTACTTATTTAGCATTTTTTATGAAAGCTGCTTTGTGAAAAAGCACATCATATAGTCAATCATCAACAACATCCTTAGTTTATCTACATAATCCTTTCCAAAACAAATCAAATCAAAATAAATTGTGTTCAGGGAATGCCCCTTTTTCATTGCAAGAGTCAAGAACTATGTAAAGTCCCACATCCCAAAGACTTTCAATGAATTTAAGGTCTGGACTCAGAGTGAAATGTGTGAAAATTATTTCTTCATGCTCCTCCCAACCATTCTTTCACAATCTGAGCCTAATGAATCTTGACATTGTCACCCTGGAATGATGTGGCTTTCTACATGGTTGTTTAAGAAATGAAAAGCTACACACTCCATAGTTTTAAACGAACTGATGCCAAGCATATAGGCTAACATGCTAGACACATAATAATCACTGCAATAATGATCCAATCACAGCCTCTTAAGCATTTGCCTATTTAAATCCAAACAGTGATTTTGTTGTTGTTGGTCGGGCTGTGTATTAAATGGTTGTTTTTGGTGAAATCTACATATCATTACGCAATTTACCTTATTACTATACAAAAAAAAATTCTTTATAAAAAATAAAAATATTTCAATGCAATAGGCTACTATAATTGTAAACGTGGTGGATATGAGATGTTTAAACATTAATTAATGTATTCAATTAACATCAGCGTCATATTATTCATTGACTTGAGTTCATAATTTATTAGTTTTTATTTGGAGGGATTGGGTAAATGTACTCCAATCCAACGGAATTCCATAACGGGATTCCCCCCTCCCCTCCCCCCGCATTACACTATCATTACACTAGCACAGGCAAAACAAGTCGGGAGGTGAAGGAATGAATACAATGACTGCTGAAATCATAAAAGACATCTCCCAGCCCGACTCACCTGTCTCCTCAGCACCAGAAAACGGACAGCTGCTGTTCATCCGAAGCGTCGCGTCTAGGAGAGACACGCAGACCACCAGCGGCAGTGCCAACCTCGAGGAGGGCAGCTCCCAGCCCCTGGTCTCCTCTGCCACTGCTCAGCCTCAGTCTTACACCATGACATCGAGCGAATTCATGCAGTCCACCCCTCTGTTCGTGCAGAGGTCTAAGAAGAACCTGTTTTATAAGATCTTGTGCTTCCTCGTGCTCGTTCTGCAAGGAGGCATGTTGGATTTCTACCTCATCGTCTTCACGGATCTCTATTGGTGCTCGTGGATAGCCACGGATTTGGTGGTTATATCGGGATGGGCAATCTTCTTCATGAAAAATGCCAGGAGTAAGCGAGAACGAGCCTGTGGTTTCCACCAGAAGAGCTCCATCTTCGGGTGCAACCTCGGAGAGTTCACCTTCGCGTACTTGGCATGGCTCATCTACGTGATCGCGTCCACCCCGAAAGTGGTGCTCGTTCTGGAAACGTCCATCCTGGATCTTATTGCCCTGAAGGTGCCATTTGGCATCACTGGGTTCAAAATAACCATGTTGCTCTGCGCGCCTTTGCTTTACTGCCTCATCAACTCCATCATTGAAGACCCTATCGGTGCCACGCGCTTTCACTCCCAAGGCTCCTTCATGAGCACCTGCTTAGACATCCTGGACAGCTTCACTCTGGTGGAACTGGTCCTTAAAAATGAAATCGCCAACATATACCTAAGGTACACGGTCATATCCGTGTATTTCATCGCATTGGGCGTTCCGGTTATTTGGCTTTACGAGTTGACGGCCTCGGAGATGAACTGTCGCTGGATATGGGCGAGGTTCTTCACCGGCGTTCTGCTCAACGCACCGCTGTTGGTGGTCAGATGTTTCCTAGTCTTTGTTTACAAGATGCCCATATCGGTTTTCATGTTCAAGAACATCTTCTTCCTGGGGTGTAAGTGCCTGGAGCTGTTTGAGCAGTTTATGTCCTTAAGAGGTGTCCGGAGGTTTGCACGTGGACGTGGGGGTAACACAGCCCAGTTCTCCCATTGCGTTTCCGAAAACGACATGTGTCCCCACGGTTATGTGAACACGCTGGCTGTCAATACTCAGTCGTAAATGTTCATTAAGGACTAATGCTGACCGTTGGCCACGTCCTACAACAGTGTGCATCAGCCCTTTTGAGGGGAGGTAATGCAGGTGCTAACGTCCTTTCTTATTATTTAAGATTAAATACAAATTAACCAATAAATAAAATGTACTTTGACATGTAGAATTGACATGTACAAGTTGTACAATGAAATGTACAAAAAACTACCTTTTTGTAAAAGTGCAATTATGCGGTGGTTTAACAGAACAGTAACCACAAAATGTTAGCAAATAGGCCTACGCTCTCGCGAACGGAAGTAACCATAGCAACAGTCAGCGGCGAGCGTTAAAACCAACTAATGTAGCTGTTCATCAGTTTATTTTATAATTAAAAATCACAAATAAATAGTAAATAAATATTTACTAATTGGGGCGAAAAATACTGAGAAAAAAATCCTTTAACAAATCTATTCCTCGCAGGTAACGGAATAATTCGCTCACTGGCCCTTTACGTTTTTGATGAATAGGCCTATGCAAATTTATGTTACTCGTCATCTTATTCAATTTTCACAGGTGTACAAAATATAGGCCTAACAATTGAAACTAAACACTGGAACAGGTTTAGGCTAATTAACTAAGTGGTCTTTCATTGTCTCTTTTGTAAAAAGGCTGTTTATTTTACAAAATTTAAAAAAAACAGTCTGACAATTACAATATCATATAGGATGCAGAAGTAGGATTCTGTACAAATCCTGTAATATTTTGTTTAGCTATACATGCAAAATGCCATTTTTGTCACATTCCCAAAAAACAGAACTGATCATACATTATTTACATTGTATAGATGATAGGCCTATAAAAAAAAATAAAAATATGGTTATAAACATGCTAGCTAGTATTTTAGATGTTTTGGGAAAATTGTGCCGAATCAAAAAGACAAATCCAACTTAAATCCACATTTATGCCTGCAGTACCTCGCCTTAAAGGGATAGTTCACCCCAAAATGTAAATGTTGTCATTTACTCACCCTTGTGTTGTTCCAAACCTATATGAGTTTCTTTCTTCTGTTGAACACAAAAGAAGATGTTGGTAATCAAACAGTTTGACAATAGCCATTGACTACTGTCCACTGTGATGCCAACATTCTTTAAAATATCTTCTTTTGTGTTCGACAGAAGAAAGAAACTCATACAGGTTTGGAACAACTTGAGGGTGAGTAAATTATGACAAAATGTTAATTTTTGGGTGAACTATCACTTCTCCTCCACTTTCAACAGGTGCTACAACCAAACCACTCAACGTGCCAATGAAAAACATTCACATGTGACCTCTGCAGTATATACTTAATGTATTGGGATGTGACTAAACCAGTGCTTATATGATGATACGAGAATCTTTGATTTGCACTTGTTTTGTGAGGCACTTTAATTACGTGAGGACTATTCAACTGAGGAAATGTTATAAGTGCAATGTTGTATAATTTATTTTCTATGTAAAAATGTCCTCAATTTAGTAGGCTATAATGTAGACAGATGTTTATTGTGTTTTCAGACACCTTGTCAAGAGATGTTCCTAAATGCACTTATCAAAAGTGTAAATATGCCTTGTGACTTGTTAGGCTTGGTGTACACTTCAAATTGTGAATGTGATGTAGTCCTTTCCCATTTTTAAATACTGTGTCAGTGGCAATGGTACTTTGGACCGGAAACTGCCGAATGGCGTATGATACAAATTTGTGATGTTACTTAATGTAAATAGGCTAAGCATAGAATCTATGAGGATAACTTTAATCCATTTTTAATAACCAAACTCCATTGCTGCTCCCAACCAGCCATATTGCCATCATCAGTTTTTACAAGGCTACCTCTTTATAGAACCTCATATTTGAAATCATGAAAAAGTTGGTTTATCTGCTCAATTCCAGATGCTATTTTATTCATGCCAGTAAATGAGGTATGACTATCACAATTAATAACATTTGGATCAACCAAGACAATTGTGATAGCGCTGATAGACAGATTGCAAGAGGACACAATCCATCAATATGCAGTGCATCTCTTTCTAAATGAGATTCCAGACATGTATATTTCTTGATTTCAAAAGCTCTTTAGTTACGCTAAGAATTACACCAGGAACCTGAACAAGTATATCAAAGCCAAATCATTTGCTTAATATCCAAATCTCAGTAAAAAATTTCCTCCTTAAATGGACAGTTCACACAAAAATAATAATTTACTCACCCTCATGTCATTTGAAACCTGCAAGACTTACTTTCTTCTGTGGAACACAAAAAAATTATTTTGAACAATGTTTTTGTGCATATAATGTAAAACAATAGGGTCAAAAATAATGTTGGTTTGGACCCCATTGACCTTCATTGTATGGACAACACATTTTTTTTCTAAATATCTTCTTAAGAAAGAAATGCATTGCAGGTTTATAGTGACCTGAGGGTGAGTAAATTATATTCGTCACATAATACTCATTTTAGGATGAATTATTAACAGTTAGGTTGAACAGTGAGAAGAAAACTTGTCCTGTCACTTTTAGTTAAAACAGCAGAGTATTTTATATTCTAGTGTAACATGTAATTAATAACAATTGTGCATCCTTATTCTAACATATTATTACTCTTGTGCTTTGAGGATTGGGGTACAGGGTGAGCAAAACGTGTTAAATATGCAGGCCGAAAGTGCATTATGGGTTTTTTTTGTGCCTCATTGCGCAGTATTTAACCTGACAAATATATACCACTGCATACTACGCATGTTTTTTAAACTACAGGTTTTAGAGTATGTACATATTACATTACCTTTTTTGACAAGGAAATCGACTTCCAACCCCACCTCTCTATTGATCCACAATGTTTTACAGAGTATTTTCTTGCAAGGGCTTTACTTTGCAAGTTAAGTTACTGTTATGTTTACATAAGACATTATTTGCACTCTAACAGCTGCAAGGGTCTGGAAGTATCCTGGTTAAATTGGTTAAAAATGAATTTGAGGTCCAAAGTCAGATGAAATTTGAAGCAAATAAAGTGATTCTAAATTATCTAAATAAAGTGATCTAAATTATAGTAAAAAGCACAGAACAAAAGATTACCAAAGACATCTACTCATATCAAATTATATACAAGCTTCCATAGAAGATGGTTATAGCTGTTAAACTGGAATAAACTATTAAAAAAGTAACTCTAGTGCAATATAATACAACGAAACATTTTGTCTGAGCAATTAATATGAAAAACAAATGTATCATTGCAAGCCCAACCAAATGACTTAGACTTGTGTTCAGTAGCTAAACATAACCTTAATCAAGTGCTGTACTGTTCTATATCAAGCTGTTTAACAAGGTACTTGTTCTGCTCCACAGTAAAAGTGAACCAATCACACCTTTGTGTTCGTGTCTAATAATTTGTTATTGGTGAAACATTTATAAAACAGCTGATCAGTGAACTCATTTTCCTTCTAGTCTATTTCCTATTGTCCTTCCGTTCTAATGTTTTAGGAGTGACAACCAACCATAGACAGTTCAAGAACTTTCCGGCACATTACGGCACACAGCAAATCAGAAAACAGCCAAAAGACACTGAAGAAATTCAGATCTCCATTGTTTTGTTGCAGAAACTTGAAGAGATGGGGCTGTTCAGGAAAAGTTCCATTTGTAACTTGGCTAGAGAGGAAAGGTCTTCCTGAAGCTTGGGGTCTTCTCTCACTGTAGAATACCTGGAACCGTATCCCTGATCGGACCCTCGTGATGGTCTCGTCTCAGAAGCTCCCTCCATTTCACTTTCCTCCATCTCCATTGGCTGGGACATGTCCGTCTCTCCATATAAATGGAAGCTGTCCTCCATCGAGGGTGGAGGTGCTACTAAAAAGCGCATTCTGCTGTCCTTCATGTAATTATCTGACGGTTCTCCAATTGGAAACACTACAGGAGGATGTGATGTTTCCTCTGGTACTGGTTCGGCAAGGAGATATGGGTGGATCTGTGGGTCCACTGGTGTCACACTGGGTATTTCAAGAGGACGTTCTATTGCCGGATAATAGGAAAGTACTTCGCTGTTATCTGGCTGGACTCTAGGATTATTAATCATTATGTACGACTCTTCAGGATTCTCATGAATTTGGGGAATTACGGTGCAAACGCTCTGTGTGTCTTGATGGATGTCCACCTCTTTTACAAGGATTGGGAGTCCGTTGTTATACACCGGCACTAATTCATATATTGGTGGTATGGACTCCTCAAAAAGTGCATAGGTTTCTCCTCTCACATCCTCCTCGCTAGTCACGCACTCTTTCTCAAACCAGTCCGGATTCTTCATTTGGTGCACCTGGAAGGCTTCGATCGCATTCCTCAAGGCTTTTCCCGAGGGGCATTTGAAGTACTCTTCTTTTCTAATACCCTCGATACAGTGCACCGTCCCTTGCTGATATTTCTCCACATCCAGGATACGGAAGTAAAGCTCCTCGAAATGCTTCATCAGCTTGTATTTGACCGCAATGTCAAACAAAGATGGCACATCGCCTTCGCTGCATACATCTTCAAAGTAAGCCACCAAATACTTCCCGTAGGACGCCGGACGCTGCATATCAGGTGTAATCAGCTGAAGGGCGAGAGTCAGCATATCACCGATCGGAGAGCGCACATCCTCCCGTAGGAGGACTCGAGCCTCTCCGCAGATCGCCCCCCACTTGGCTTGCACTCCTCGGGAGCAGAGGACCAAGATCTTGTTTGACGTCTGCTCGATGTGTCGCTTTTTTTGCTCAATCCACTGCAGCCGGCCAATGGTGCCAAGCCAAGTCGCGTCAAGTAGGTCCAGCACAACCTCAGTGCCGCATTTAGCCCGCAGGAAGGCACAAAGCTTCAGCACTATGTCTGTGTAAAGAGGGTGATCTCTGGAGTAGATGATTAATATGGATCGTGGGCCGGGTAGAACTGGCGGTTCTAGAGGTGTTTCTTCCAGTGGCTGTTCTGCACCTAAATTAAAATACATTTTGAAAATTAGAAACATGGATAATCCTTGAAAATGATCATTTACTGCATATAAGATTTATTGTTTCAGTCCTTCTAGCACTGCTTATGTGGCTAACCACAGGAAGATACTCTACAAAATATCACTGCCAGTGTTGTGACATGATAAACATCACAGTCTTAAAAGATAAAAAAAGCCATCTTAAATGTCACTGCTTACCTTTCAGTGGTTTCCTGCAGTGCAAATAAATGGCAAAAACACCAATGGCACAAATTAGGAGGCATAATCCGACACAAATAATCCAAAATCCTGAGTTGTTCTCAGGAGGGCTTGTTGGTACTAAGGAACATATACAAAAATTAGTAAAGTGGCATTATGCGTTTTACTGTATTATTTTTTACTGGTTCAAAAAGTGAAATCGTTCCATACACACCAGGGACACATATGTTACAACTATGGTTTATTCGGCGACAGTCGTTGGCACACTTCCGAAAATATGGCTGGATCTAAATAGGAAAAGAGCACTATTTATATCAAGATGCTTGTATATAAGAATTATATTACTTTATATTAAGTTAGCGCACACTTAGGCCTACACACCTGAACATCGAAATTGCAGCATGTACGTGGCCAGCTCTCCAGGCCATATGTCACATTTAGTAACGTCTTGCTCTCCTAAAAGAATCAAATTATTCAGCCTTGTTCTTTTAGATATATTTAAATATACATAGATAAAATGTCTTACATTATAAAGAGTCTTTGTTACGCGGTCCCTACTGCACTTCACAAAAACGTTGTATTTGTCTGCATTCTCTCCAGGATTAAACGCAACATACAGCATATCCTTGCCATTTAGACCTGTAGTCCTGCCCACAGTAATATTGGGTTGCCATGTATCCCCTAAGAGAAACATCTCATATGTTTAGATGTCCACGTATACTTTAATACTGAACTAAGGTGGTTTCTATGTGTATATCTATTTGATTAAGGTAAACCAGTTATAAATAAGTTCTTCTCTCACCTCTCTCAAAACAGATTTTGGTTGTTCGCATCAAAGGATCGTCACAACCTGTGGTTACAGATTGAAACTGAATATAAACTGTAATGTAGATTTAAGCAAGGAATTTTGTTTTATTTAGCACTTACCTGGAACATCAACTGTACGGTTAACATTGTAACTAGTGTGTTGTAAATTTGGCTTGGGAAGGTTGGAGACAGTCACTACATATTTACTGCCTGGATCTACCACAACTTTATCCAGAGAAAAAGACCACTAAAACAGAATAGATAATATATCAGTATCTGTGAAAAAAAATAAAAAATAAAAATCAATCAATCGATCAATCATCTTGCCTTTTCACCAGCATAATTTCTCATGGTCTTAAAATCCTGCAGGAAATTGAAATGAACACACAGATGTTCATTGGTGGATGATTTCAGCACACTAAGCTCTGTTCCTCTCAAATGGATTATGCTTCCTGCAAACAAAGAAAAGAAAAAAGAGATTAATAAACTTGATGACTACAATCTGTAAATGCCTACTGAAAAGACTAAATGAAAATAAAGATCCTTTTTAAAACCATGAAATAGGGCTGTTTGAAAATGTTATAACACTTTACAATAAGGTTCCATTTGTTAAGATTACTAACATTAGTTACTAACAACTAAACTAACAAAGGAAAATACTTCTAAAGCATTTTTTAATCAGAGTTAAATGTTAAGTACAACATTTATTAATACGTTATTAAAATAAATGTTTTATCTATTAACATTTTTCATGGACCTGAACTAACTATGAACAGTTGTATTTTATAAACTAAAATGACTAAAGATTAATAAACGCTGTAACAAATGCATTGTCCATTGTTAATTAATGTTAGTTCATGTATTAAATAATGGTATAATGGGACCTTATTGTAAAGTTTTAGCTTTATCATAGCTTTTAATAAACTAAAAAATAGGTTTAAACATTCAATTAAAGTTCTCCCTTTGCTTTAAACTTGTTTTACTATGGCAAGGAATTGGAATGGATTTCTCCATATTCACATAATGGAACAAACATATCTAATGATAATCTAATCTAATCTGAAAACTCACGACACCGCCTACACCAAGTGACCCACCGTCATCCTTTGCTTTCCATTTTGCCACAATCACTGGCTCCCAATCATCTTTCATATTTCTTCTCACATCAACATACACTTTTAAATCATCAGGGCTGCTGGGAGTGAAATCTGAAGGAATGAGCCATCCTTTATACATGCAATTATCTGTGGGGGGAAAATCATTAAAACCAATAGTTAAAATATATATAATCCATAATAATAATAATAATAAAACATTTCCAATGAGAAGACTAAAGAAAAAAGACAAGCACTTACTAAACTCTGCTTTACATTGTATTTCCTGGAGAGAAAAAGAGAAAGAAACAACAATGGATGAAACAAATATGAGTCTAAAACGTTAAACCCCCAAAGAGCCAAATATCTGATGTCTAAATAAACACATAGAGACTATTAAACATTTTATGGTATCTGGTGATCTTTTTGCATTATCTTACCTCTTGTGTGCAGTTCAGAGAGAGCCCATTATCCATTAGTTTGAGATTCAGCACTACAGGTATGAAGGTGAAAAACACAACACCTTTCAGGTACAAGAAACTCATGATACTACATAAACCTCAGTACAGCTGAATGGTTTAAGATAAGTTTTAATAGACAAAGTTCGTCTGAAAGAGTACGGTAAACAAGGTGGCGTAGATGCAGGAAACAGCCGACCTCAAAAACTTCCTGGAATCATTGTAATATGCAAAGCAACGTGACTCACATTTCGCGTTCTTTGGAAACGCGCGACGCGACGCTGCAAAACTGGAGCAACCAATTAGCAAAGCGGTGCAGTTATGTTGCGTCGCGTCACGTAAGATGTGTAGGCTACTGTACTGTTCGCGTCTTGTGCGTCATTTTGTGATAGTTTGCATTATTATTCTGAACTATAATTGCATAGAATAACAGAGACAAGACACAAAAATAACTCAAAAACAAGATAATTAAAAATAATAATATGGCAAATGATTAGTGCCAGCACGAAAACAGAAAGGATAAAAATTAGGAAACCGGAAACATGTAAAGAAACCATTCAAATAAATTAATAATCAAAGTAAAAGTATACTCAATTTTTTTTTATAAAAACCTTTAAACAACACTGGAGTGTTTTGTATAATTGTTAACGCCAAACGTTATCTTAAAACACGTTTAACACTTTATTTTGCATGTAATAGTAGCCTGTTAATACAATATTAATAGTTAAGTAGGCCTAAAGCAGCGCATTTTAACAATTTTTTTATTTTAAATTTGTATTGTTTACATCATTTATTCAACAGTTACAGTTGTTTTATATATTGTTAATGAACATTTATTTTGGTGTTGTTACGTTAATAAGCATATATTTAAAATGATTTAATACTGAATTCCATTTCACTTCCTTTCTCTCAAATAACCTTTCCACATGAGGGCGCTACTTCACCACTGTATATTGTATTACACTGTATATTATATTGTACATGGTATATTGTATACGTAGGTAGGTCTTTTTAAAATGTTTAGTGTCTAGTTTTCCTATTTAAATATAAGAAAATAAAAATAAGCTCATATATATATATATGTATATATATATAGCCTAGATGTCAATTCTGATAAATTAAGTATGGATTTCTCATAGTGGGGAAATGCATAATTTAAGAAAAATTATTGCATAAAAGTGCATTATAATGTACCTAATTTCAAATGCCATACCAAATAAATCTGATTTACTAAAAAGATGCACAGTTGACATTCTCCTACATGTTTTTGGTGACTCTTTATGTTCCATTAAAACACATATTAACAAATTATTCCAAAAACTCTTTGAATATTTCACACGGAACAAAAATTCTTCTAATTTTTAGACCTCAAACCTACTGCTGAAGAGAAATGAACTGAAACAGAAGAGATAAGGATAGAGCATCTTCTCAGTCCCAGACTAGTGTCTGTCTCTGTACTGCATACTGCACTAACAAACCAGCCTATGAGGGTCAAACAACACACTATCCCAGTATCAAAATCACAGAATGAGGGCTTCCCACACCTTGCCCAGGTGCACACACTCCTGCTTTCACATACTGGCCGGAGATTAGAGGGATTGTTGCATCTTGGGATTTGAAGGGAATTGTTTGGACACTTCTATGCAGGCTCCAATAAGTTGGACAAAAATGTTGACTTTTATTAAAAAAAAAAAAAAAAAAAACTGTCTTTCATCTCATCCATCATACCAGCACCTTACAAGTTACAATCAAACTTTTGTGATACCATAGCCTCATATAGTAATCTTGTACTGATTTATTACTAACTTACTTTGACTGAACTTTAACTCACTTAAGCGTAATAATGTTTTTAGAATATCAAATAATATAAAACTTTCCTTACGTCCAGTATTTTTTCAGTTTTATGACGGATAGTGCAGAAACTGCACTTTAAAAAACAATCAAGTTAAAGCACGTCACATTTATCAGTTCTCTGTGATGAAATCACCGGTTTTAGTAAGAGACCCATGACCCATGTTACCTGAATACTGAAGAAACCAATAAAATACCTGATTAGGGCTGACAAGTCTGTGCTTTGATTGAATGAGTCTTACAACAACACGGTATATATGCCAAGCTGGTCTGAAAATGGAGCTAAGACATGTCACACACTGGTAAAATCCTTTCAAACTTATAAGAAAGTTTTTTTTTTTAATGTTGATTATAGTTGGGGTATAGTTTCTTCATGTAACCAGATTGCGAAAGCCAACGTTTTTAAGAGTATTTTTAAGAGTATTTAAGAGTATAATGAACTAATACATTGCACAAATACATGCTTACTGGAGGTGAATCTTTGGAAATAGACAAAAATATGCAAAAAAAAAAATGCTAAAAATCATGTCTTCATGATAATATCCCCTCTCCCCTTCTATCAGATTTGCCGGATACTAATTTCTAAACCTAAGCATTTAACAGACAATGAAACGTGGAAGTTGTCAGGATCAGAGAAGTTGTTCGGTAATGCCAGAAGTGCACTTAGGATGTCACTGGCATTCAGACAAAATGGAAGTCAGCCATACATGTTCTTTCTAAGTGCCCTTAAGTGTTCAAAACACCGCCAACAGTGATTTTACCTCTCAAAAGTGTAGATGAAGAATGAAAAATATAACTACTGATCAGTGTGAAATGAATATACCTTGATTTCATTTATCAAAGATAATGCTATCATGTGTTATCGATTTGATGAATGCTAGGAGGAGCTGATTAATAACATAACCTAAATCAGTAGTTTAAATCTGTGTCTGTATATTAGTACAGTACTTAAAAAGGAGAGTATAAACAGCCATTGACCCACAGATACAACGGTCCAAACAGTTGGACACTTATTAAGCCACACTTTCAAAACCAGTACTTAACGCTCACATGCAGGACAGACAAAGCCATTGTCACTTGTGTCGACGAAAGACATACCGAGTGACATATTTGATTTATTTTAGAGCCAATGGTTCATTTCAGAATTCGGATTTCCCCTCATTTACTTCGTGTGATTCTTTGGAATACTTCATTCTGATTGGTCCAGGGGTTGGACTCGGAAACCGAAAAGATAATCACTGGCACGTGACAATAGCTAAACAGGTGTATATTTTATTTAAATAAAGTCCCTCGAACTTGCATACGGACGAACATTTTGATGTAATCATTCCTTGTAGTCAGTCACACAGCCTGCTTTATGGTACTGTAAATAGTATTAAAGTATGATATTTTAACCTGCTCTAGCGGTAGATCCGACAAACCAGGCTGCTTCCTTTGAAGGCCACATTCGAAGGCCGAATGAGTCACCGCTGCGAAACGAAGGCTGTCCCAATTCGAAGGCTCCTTCAAATGCAGCCTTGAAATGCACCCTACGTTTCCCGTGAAATGAAGGATACAATAGATTGATCCTTCATGGACTTGCCTACATCAGAACTAATTGCAAAACCGCCGCCACTTTGCTTCTCAGTTATTATAGATGTAAGCAAATGACCATCAGACGATTTCAGTATTAATATTACTGTAATATTGTTGAATTATACGTCCTGTTGCTTGGCTGATTGTTTTGTACATTGAAGCGGACTATTTTTTTTTTTTAGCGGAAGCTTTAAGATCATTTACAGGCAATTCTTTCATTTCAACTCAAATCAATGTCATTTCCAAGTTTGTATTTATTTGGTGATTAACTGTGTAACTGTCGGGTTGCATGATCCCTTATCTCACAATTACAGCTATCTTGTACATAAAAAGAGATGAAGACATGAGGAATGAGGACTATTACATAAATTATTTGTTCTCCTGCACATTAACAAGGAAGGAGGAAAATCTGTAACAGGAACAAACCAAAGCTGTGAGGAGCCAAAACCAGTCTCCAGATTTCTTTCAGTAAATACCATTATGCAACCAGACATATTTCACATATTTGTTTAATCCAAGATAAAACAAATATAGGCTATTCCTTCAATTATCAGATTCAAATTCTTATTCAATTCACAACATAAACTTGTCTGTTGTTTCATTAATGTGTAACAGTACCAAAATAACTGATACTCTCAGGTATAACACTCTTATTATCAGCTATTATTGCTTGCTCATTTTTCGCCAGGAATGGAACATCATTTTTTTTGATGGGTGTGAGTGGGTTGCTATAATCTCTGCACTGTTGCCTGCCTCCGCTTCGCTATGCTCGGGGCCTGGAGAAGAATGGAGTCCCACAAGGTCTCCTGAAAGTAAACTTTGTGTCCTGAAGGAGACTTGGCAGGAATGGCAGAAATGGATAGGACTGCTCACACTTTAGCTCCAATAACTCTTTGGCCCTTCAACACACTTACATAACCCATCTTACATGTTTGGTTTATATAAACTCCTTTACCTTCATGGAGTTATTTAGGAGACAAAAATCAACATCTCAGTTCCTCCACCAATGGCCCTCAGTGAAGCCTCAGCTCAGATCAACAGGCTGCCTGTCTTTATTCTGTTACTCTCTGCTACATTCCCAGCATACCTGAGGCGGGTTGCTGTAACGGGCCGGCGAGTGCCACTGCTCCTTATCTCAGCACACATACCTGCAGTCTGGATGTGTGGCTGTGGCAGTACGCTCCAGTTGTGACTGGCTATCTGTGCCATCTCTGTGCTTGGTTCCCGTCAGTGTGGTAATTTAAACGCAGCTGGTGGGGCAAGTCCAAGGTTACCTTTAACTTATCACTTACCTGAATGGCATAAGATGTATGAGGGTTTTATGGTGTCTGAAAATAAACAAGTGTGCTAACTTTTCAAGCCACTGCTGTGATAGAGCAAGTAAAAAAAAAAGATACATTTTAGAACTATTTTGTAACATTAAATACTTTAATTTTTAGGGCAATAGTATGCACTCATCACACATAGGCCAACTTTTTAATGGGTCAACTAGCTAGACCTTGACCTCTTGGATCCACAAGCCCTACTTTCAGGTAATGTATGTAGTAGACGATCAACCAACTAAACAAGTTTGAAACAGATGAAGATCCTAGTAAATGACTAGTTTCAACCAGCTAGAAACCATGTAAAGCCAGTATGTGAACTTATAGCGTCATTACGCTATAAATTTAACAGCACTACAGTTAAAGAATGTGTAAAGAATCTCTCCTTGTGTATTCCCCACCAAGCTTTCCATCTTTCTATTGTCATCTGAGCACGTAGAAAGCGCATATCCCCGTCTCCACTTTGCGTTCCATACATGTGCGCTAACGTGATAATGTGTCTTAAACAAATCACCCTCCCACTGAACTTAACATATATCAGCTTCACGTGCCACTAATACAACATGCATGAATGTGCCTCACGTGTATTAATGCATTAAATGTGGGTCAATAGAAGTTTACAACAAAGTTAAATCTTTTTGATGTGAAAGCCAAAATCTGTTACCCTATTCATCCAGACTTAGCTGATAGACAGAATGGGATGCATTTAAAACATAATACTATAACATCAGTATCACAAGCACTGGGTCCTCGTGCAGAAATGAATCAAATAATCATTTTCGCCTGTGCTAATCAGATCCATATGTTAGGCTTTTATTCTGCTGGCCTCATCAAAGAGATTCCAGACTGCTGCTGCAAAATAATCCCTGGGCCCAGCAATGAATTAGCTTTCAGCTATTATGGTTTATGGTGTGCATGGCACTTTCTCTCCATCTCCTTCTCAGGCAACGTGTTATTTTTGTAAGAGAACACACGCAAGGTGCAGTGACGGTGGAAATAAAAATACAATTTAGTGCCTCTCTTAACATAAGCAATTTAGCAGTGTACGAATTCCCAGAGCCAACTCATCTCAGTCTGAATTCCAGCCGATGTGCTGTTAATTAATAGCTAATCAGTCCTAGCGTTCATTAGCATGGCTTGTGTACACACTAATGAGTGACTGATTATATCTGCATGGTTACTGAGCATAAAGCATGTGTCACAAATATTCACTGTAAAAAGGTAGAAAATGTAACCTATGAGGTAGGTTTTACAAGAGATTATTGAAGTATGTTTTACAAAAAATACTATTTCAGTCTTTCTACTTCACAATTTCATGCTTAATTCAAGTTTTTAACAAATGTTACTTACCCCAGTCTATATACAGGTCCATATTTTATCTACAATCCATGTGTGAGCTAATCAACAACTGAGAATAATACAAATTGAATTTGTGTTAATTGTGTGATTAGATGAACTAAATCAAAATGAACTGGTTTTGTTTGGGTCAAATATATTGAGGTACACTCAAATATATTGAGGTTAAAAAATAAACAAATTAATGTTACTTAAAACATTTTTTTCAAAACGTTGTACACTTACATGAGATGAAGTCTCATATCTGTGGCCTAATAAAAGCTGCTTTATTTTACATGAACCAGGTCTCCTCATGGGGGCAGCCATTTTGAGATCACATGACCAGCTGAATACTGCTTACTTGACCTTGTTAACACTCCTGTTATTGAACACTATCACTTGCAGAATTAGTTAATTACAGTATACAGTTTATTAATATATAAATATGATGATTCATTTATAAGCAGTGTTAGAATTAGTCTTCAGCACACTTGCTCAACGTGTGCTGTTCCCTGTGAAGGTAAAAGACAGTATTTCCATCTGTGATGGTACACGGTTTGTTGTGGTTAGGAAATTTTGCGTGCCGGACCAGACTGGGCTCTTTGCTTTGGTCAGGTGTTGAGATCGCTGAAAATTCAGTGTTTGCCAAGAACACCTGAAGAGGGGTCACGCACAAGTTCACATGTGTGGTTTGGACAGCAAATCTCTCGGGACCGGTTGCTTGCTTTCCTTCCAGCAACACCTCTCTTCTGCTGCTCGTCCTTCCACAAGTTTGCAAATGTAAACACACACCACCAATCCACTCCGCCTGCGCCAGATGCTTTCAGCGCTTCTTTACTGGGTGAATGATGATACGAGATCATGGCGTGGTAAACAATATAATTAATTATGTCTCGTGACCAAATTTAAAGAGCTTAAGGTGGGAGCATAAGTCTGAGGTATGACAGCACGTTTGTTTTCTTTTTACCCTGTTGACTGTACAACTAACATTGTATTAAGATGACTAACTGTGCAGCTACTTTTAATCCCCATAGCTAAAACTACGGTAAGCGTGAATAACAGAAAAATGCACGTGGGTTGATGCCACTCTTATCATGTAACTGTTAAGATGATTAAAATCATAGTCCTAACCCTATCATTAAATTCAAACAAGAAATGTGTGCAAGGTGTTTAAAAAATAATTACATTACTGAGCAACACCACAAAATATCAGGCTGATGTAAAATAACAACTCCACAAGTAAATTTCAATTTATGTTTCAACCACAGATGGCGATCCACAGAAGGCCAACGTTCTGTATCTAAACTGACAATTCATATTTTATGGAATTTTGCAGTTATTATTATAAATGATTTATCTATGAATATTATTTTTTTTGTCATCGTAATCTTTAATCAAAATAACTCTCCCTCACACTTGATGAAGTTTTTCGGCATGAGGACGGGACAATCAGTCACTTGCATGAGATCACAGTAACAGCAAACAACAACGATTCCAATCAATTCCCGATGGACAAAATTAAGTCCCCCTACATTTTTTCTTGTTCGAGAAGCCGTTTCACTCAGATAGACGTCACGATAAAACTTCTGTTTCATGCTGACTTAAAGTGATGTATTTCTGTTCAACTAGCTTCAGCAAACAGAATAATGAAAATAAAGACAGCTGGCAAACTAATTTCAAACCACTCCTCTATCCTCCTCAAAACAAACAGACTGCAATTCCATTTGTCATCACTAGAGGTGCTAAACTTACACACTTCTTTTAAAACACCACAAGTGTCACTAAATTCTGATAGGTTGACAGGCCCAACATAGATGTCCTACCTATAATGGTAAGCGAAAAATACATGTTTAGGCATATTAGTTAGACGAGGGGGAGTTCACAAAGCATGACTCAAAAGTAAAATTCCCAGCACGTTTAGCAGTTTGAGTATTTATCCAGGAATCAATATGTGATGACAAGACCCTCATAAGCAAAAGCGTTGTGTTTCATATCTCCCTTTGAATCGACGCTGCACAAACAGCCATCTGCTCCTCTCCCTTATGTTGATAGAGGTTTCTCGTCTTCGCTAGCATCTGCAGGTATGAAAACTACAGAGACCCAATCCACACTTATCCTGACTCAAATATTACGCAGCATTACTTGCTGATGTAGGTTAACTGTCTTGTTGGATGTTGGCCAGACGTCCAAAAGGTCAACGAAAAAGCATGATAGCTTGTCTTTGGCCTTGTCGGTTGCCAAAAGAATGTGAATTTGTCTCATCTGTTTGCTTGTGTGTAAACCAGGCCTCAAATATCCCTTACAAAAATAAGTATACTTCAAGGTTATTTTATTAAGTATACTTAAGTAAATGTCAAGCATATTTTTAAGTATACTTTAGCAAGTATATTAATATCGATGTGCTAGTAGTATACTTCTAAGTGTACTTGGGGCTAAATTGGCCCTCTTTTTAGTGTATAAATATACTTTTATGTGTAACAGTAGTAAACTTTACACAACTAGTTAACTACGTATAACTACGTTTTTCGTACTGCAACTATAGAAGTGAACTTATATATATGCTGATAATTTACTAGTTAAATACTTATAGCACATTTTTTAGTAAATAAAAATTCACTTTGAAGTAAACTCAGTACAATAACTTTTCTGTCAATATAAGTCAAGTGTACATAAAAAGGAGACTGAAAGTATACTTATTTTTTAGTTTAAAACATGTATACTAACAGTACACTTAAACTTTTTTTAACCTTCAGAACAATGCTTAATTTGGATTTTTTATGTATTTCTTTGTATATAAAATAATTTATTCTGTAGAAAAATCGGATGTTGTGTGATGACAAGGACGGATGACAGGATGTTGATATGTGGTTGTTCTGGCCGGTTTTTACTCAATTAACAACTTATAGAATGCATAGTATGCACTACACACTACATCATACTCATCACATTGTATTTTGTAGTATGTCTTAGTAGTAGCCTACTACTTGTATGTTTCTGTAGGATGTTTTCAGTGTAACAACAAGAATAGTGACTCATCGCTTATTTTGTTGGTGCCTTTGCAAAATCTGAGTCTGTTCTACATTATCTCCCGACTGTAACATGTAAACTTGCTACCTGAAGCAATTCAGTTGCACAACATTCAAGATAATGCTATTTCTGGTGAGCATGTCAGATAACGTATTCAATACTGCATACCTATCACTTATGCTCTGGACACAGGTCAGTGGTTTCCCAATTTTGTGGAAACAAATACCTTTAGATGTGAATTCCTAGAAGATGAAAATATGCTTGGTCAGTACGGTCACATCATTTTGATGCACAGATGTTTATATTTTTCATGAATTTGAAGAGATTTCAAAATCCATAAACGACACCATTAGTTAGTCCTTGCTGGCATCATACATTAAACATTTTATCAATAACTGCATAGCAAGCTAACAATACTTCACAACTTCAGAGTTTAAAATCTGCTGTTTAAACATCAAAAGAAGTGATTAAAGAAACATTTAAGGCAAAGAACAGAGATGTGCAGCTGTACACAGACATAAAAAATAGGTTATTATATTTTGCATCAGTAAAATTAAGCCTATTTTAAATGTTTTGCATTGTGATGATTTATTTGTGACAATTCAGCACATTTTCTCATTACCGCAATGAGAAATCATTACGGTAATGAGAATTTATGAGGTAATTGTGCTTAATTGTCATGAAAATATTGTTGAAATGGAAAAATCATAATTATCAGGCTTCATTTTCTTTAAGCAAGGAAACAATTTGTTTTCGTTTGACTTTGGGGTGAAATGTGTCCATGTTCTAGATGGGTTTTGTGAGATGAACCCGGTAATGACTGTGGGCAAGACAATAAACGGTGAGGAACTATCTAAACAAGTGTGATGCATCTCATACATCAGTCCTGAAACAATTATCCAAGTTCGTTCTCAAACAGATTTCCGCCGTTTTCCGAAGACGTTGTTTATGAGTTTGGCCATGGACTTTGATCCGCTGGGGCGACGGCGGCGCTCCTTGGCTTTGCCTCCTAGACTGGCATTGCGCACAATCTTTGAGAACATGAGCACCACCTCCTGGTAGTGCTCCGCAGCGGACAGCTCGTAAAACTGGCAGCGGCCCTCTGACGCCAGCCTCTGGCCTTCCTCCCGGTCCACCTCACGCATGTGGCACAAGTCCTGCTTATTTCCCACCAGGAAGATCACAGAGTCCGTGTCCCTGGGGTCAGAGGAGTAACAACAGTACTTAGGATGTTTCATTGTTTGCTACAGTTTGCCAACTTTATCAACTACACTTGCATATGGGATGTCTAAATTTCTCTTAAAAAGCCACAAAATTCAACACAACATCATTTTTCTTTTGATTAGATGAGTCACCATGAAATCAAAATGGACAAATCTTTTTTTTATGGAATATTGCAGTGTTATTATAAGTGACATCTCTTCTCTGATGACGTGTTTACCAGGGCGAGGGTGGGACAACCTGTCACTCACATGAGATCGACCAATAGCAAACCACAATCATCCAAAGATCCAATCAATTCCTGATGGACAAAATTATGTCGCGCCCTATATTGTTTCTTGTTCAATAAGCCGTTTCACTCGGATATACGTCACAATAGGGAAGACTATCGCAGCTTCTGTTCCATGCTGACTTTAAGAAAAGTTTAATTTGATTGGCTGATGTTTCTCTTTGCGTTTGGCTCTGCTTAAATTAAGTCACTGTAACCAAAGTAAAAGAAAAAGCAGAAAAAGTCTAAAATCGCAATTCATTTAAATGATGAAAAAACGAATCAACCTGAATTATGAATTGAATAAATCTTAATCGAAAACACAAGCCCAATCACTATTCCACCTATTTCTGTAATAATGTGAGTTGTCCAGTGCATCTTACTTCATCACTGAAAAATTCTCAATAGCCAAGGATAAACTAAAAATAGATAATTTTCATTGAGTCACCAGCTCATCCACCCATCAACATCACCCACATAGTCAATCCAACAATACTCCTCAATGCAAACCCAAGCTGGTGAATTAGACACCCACATAAGAGCAACAATTGCACAGTATATGGACAGAAATAGGCACATCTTCTGCTGCCTGAGGTTGTTGTTGTGAACTTAGAGAACCGTTACCTTTTAGTCCCACCCAGGTGAAGCTCTCGGATCAGGTGCACTATGGCTTTGGCCGTGATGAAGGAGGAACGATCGCTGATGTCGTAAATGACCACGAAACCATCAGCCCAGTGGATCTGCTCATTGAGAGTGGATTTCCCCTCGCACGGCTGCAAAGAAAGCACACATGCATTATGTATTTCAAGGAACATTACAGGCTCGATACAAGTTCAATCGACAGCATTTGAGGCACAATGCGGAGTACCACAAAAGCTTAAATGCAAAAATCTGGAGCACTTAAAATGAAGGTGAACAGGGCCAATCTGTAAACGTTAAAATACTCACTGTTTCGATAGTATAACCACAAGACTTAACTGGTATACTTGACTTTAGTGTGGAAAAAACACTTACTAACCTTTTGTGTAAAACTATTTACAACAGCAATATTCATTTAACTAACTAAACATCACTGATTACACAAAATGGGATTGTGTGAGGAAAAACAGGATAATCGGCTGGACCCCCGAGATGCACAGATGTCATCCAATCAGATAATGGGCAACAGGACTGATTAAATAATTGGATTTTATCAAAGAGGAAAACAGTCTTCCTCCTAGACTGTATTTACCTCATTTTAACCATATATATTTTAATACTATATATTAAGCTCAAGAGGACAATGCTTCTTCTCATATTAAATCACTCTTGTGTGGTTATATAAGGTTTATTTCCAAAGAATAATATAAGCGTACATTGAGCAGAGCTGATTGGTGTATTAAATGCTACTGGTTGTGTCTGGAGCTTGTGGAAAGATTTTAAGCAGCAAAACGCTCTGCAATACGCATTAATGCCAGGAAGACAACGCTTGCTTTCTACAGGATACATACTAAAAGTTTTTGATGATGCCAGGTCTCTGGGGAAAAAACAAGACTAGTAAAGTGTACAAGATGAGGCGCTTACATAACAATCCATGTATGTTTACAATGTTTTTTTTTTAGCTTACAATGAAATTCAGTCTACCTGTTCAAACAGGCAAAGGTTAAGTGATCTTAAAGAAAGATCTGTTATGCCACTGGAATATGCAGTAACACACTAAGCCACAACAAGCTTTATGAAGTTATTGCCTTGATTACTCCAGCTAGTTACAGTTAGATGTCCACATACCTGAGAACACGGGTCATAAAGTTCAAGATTGAGCTGTCTTCCATCAATAGACATGCGTTTTCTGTAAATGCATTCTGTAAAGACAAGAACAGATCACATCAGACGCCAAAAAAGATTCCAATATATTCTGTACACTTCTCCAAACGGACCCCATAAACGACAAGGAAAAAAATGAAATCTGAAAACAATATCACACATACCTGATGATGATGCATACTCTCCAATGAATCGTCTGGTTAAAAATCGAACAATAAGTGCTGTGGATGTGAAGAGTACAAAAGATGAAACATACAAAACACACACACATGCACATATACAGTATGTATATGTATATGTATATATATATATATATATATATATATAATTTAACATTAAAAATATAATTATAAATTATATAACATTATTATTATAAATTATATATAAACATTTTTTATATTTTTCTAACTTGCATTGCATAAAAAACAACTTTTTTTGCATTGATAAAAAAAGAAACAATAGGCTATTTAATGAACATGATAAAGTAAGCATTTAATTAAACAAAACGTATAAATATACCTGATTTCCCGACACCATCGGATCCAAGAACTGCAACTTTTATGTCATTCATTATTTTTCGCAGAAACGCATCCAGATCTCAAAGGAATGAAACTCAAACGCCCCTGCCTTATCCAATTCAACGCACGCTCCACATTTCAGTCACTCTGACGCTTAAAAAAAAATCACTGGAGTTCGAAAGTAAGAAGGGACTGATGCATCCTTTATCCCCTTGCCTTGTTGATCTCGCGCAGGTGTTCGTCAGACTCGTCTGGGTTTGTAGCGCTGCCTCCCCAATGTTGCTCAGCTCGAGATCCTGACGTCACGCTGACGCAAGCCACAGCTGGAGCCAAAACATCGCAGGCTCTGAGTGTGCGTGAAAGGGGTTGCTCTTTGTTGCCATGTTCTTGCCACTTTGCTTTTGCATTTGATTAATGGTTCTATTTGTTTACAAAGATTCACCAACATTCTGTTCATGTATGAGATATTAAAAAACCATTATGATAAACTAATACACTAGAAACATTAAAAAGGATACATAAATCAGTTTTAAATTAGTATGCATGTAGGTTTACCAAACAATTATTGTTTTATTAAATATGAATGGATTTAATAAAAAATAAAATAAAAAAAGAGTCAAAAGTAGTAGGCTATGTATACAAAATTCGGCAAAATAATGCATAGAAAAACAGGAAAAAAGCATACATTGACTACAACATAAACAGTTATTAATATATCATTGGTTCACTCTTGTTTTTTTGCTTGTGTTCATAATTTCTTTGTGTGACAGCATTGCCAATTTTTTTTATTGTTATCACAAATAAAAAAACGAATATGTTAACATATGTAAACTTTTGACCATGACTGTGTATGTATGCATGTATATATGTGCGTATGTATGTACATACAAACATGTGGTTTAAAGCATAGTTGAAGTGTGAATGCAAGAATAGCATCTCTTCAGAAATAACAAATAGCTGAACTGATTGTGAGGTCTGTGGGTGTTGTTTGGACCTTCACTGATTGAGTGTATGTGGAACTGTTACATAAACTGCTGCTAATGACTCACACATAATACACATTCACCAGGCGAATACAGTTTAAAGCATATCTGTCACATTATCTCAAACAGAGGTTTGCCTATCAACAAGTCAATCTGATGGGTCGAGAAACAAATTTGAGTTTGTGGTTTAATACTGCTGCTGTTTGTTGAATGTCTGAAAGAGCAATGCAAGGACAAGTGGATCACTTATCAAGAGCTATTAAACTAGCAGGATGTTGCATCGTTAGATTCATGATGGGAACTGCAGGGAAAAAAAACTCTCAGAAATAATCATTGTGTTTTATGTGTGAAGTGTGATACAGAAGAAAATGAGATGTTGACTAAATCATATGGGCAAAATGTTGACTGAATCATACCTCATCTCATGAAAGCGCAAAATTAGATTATCATGCAAGCTGCACAGTGTTTTCCTTCCATTCTAAAGCAATCTCTCTTTCTTATTATGAGAAATGGGGTGTAGGGCCTTGATTGATCAAAGATTGCCTTGTGTTCTTTCCGTGGAGCATTAATCAAAGTGGATTATACCTGAATCTGGTACACTTGATTCTTTTCAGATCTACATATGTGAAAACCACTAAAGGCCAATCAGCTGAGGTCAGCCTGGAAACCTCTCAAAGCAAAGTTTTGCTGTTTGTCTTCAAGAGTGCACATACAGGACATGGAAAATGGTGACCTATTAGTGATTATAATTATTCGCTTTGTTTGCTATTTGAACAGGACATCTTGTTAAATCTATTGTCATGAAATATCATTAACAATGAGGTACTTTGGTGTTGCAACACTACAAAAGCATTTCATTTTGACAGCCACTAATGTGCAGGGATGAATTTGTATGTTTTGGTTATATTCAGTATGAAATATAGCCAACTACTTACTGATAACATCACACAGCTAATGCAGATTTGTCGGATGCACATCCATGATGCGAAACACCAGTTCCACTATATCCCAAAGGTGCTCAATTGAGATCTGGGGACTACGGAGGCATTATTTTTCATTGTCATTTTCAAAAAAACAAGTTTGAGATGATTTGAGCTTTGTGACATGCGCGTTATCCTGCTGGAAGAAGCCATCAGAAGATGGGAACACTGTGGTCATAAAGGGATGGACATGGTCAGAAACAATACTCAGGCAGGCTCTGGGGTTTAAATGATGCTCAATTGGTACCAGGAGGCCCAAAGTGTGCCAAGAAAACATCCCCCTCACCATTACACCACCAGCAGCAACCGTTGGTACAAGGCAGGATGGATCTGAATCTCATAGCAGAAATCGAGACTCATCAGACCAAGCAACATTTTTCCAATCTTCTATTGTCCAATTTTGGTGAGAATTTTGGTCAGTTTTCTTTTCTTTGTAAACATATTACATGCAGGATGTAGCCTAATTCACTTTAATGCAATAAAAGTGATTAATCTGAATCAAGAGGTGAACAAAGAAGTGAAGGTGAGATCATTAGAAGATGCTGCTTAGATTTTTTTTTTTTGAATTACTTATAACATCAGCTCGATTTCAGTTGATAATGCTACCCAAACAGGGCAGAAATAAAGGAAATTAAGGCTAATGTGCTAAACATGTAAATCCAGTTCATCAGCATCAGACTTCAGAAGAATAGCTGCAGTATTCCTAGGAGAGGAAGCTCTCAAGAGAATGTCTGAGGCTTTCGTTAGGTTTGGCCAGAACTTGAAAGCACCTCTCTAAATTGAAAATATCTGTGAGGATAAATGGCAATTCATAGTAGCAGAGGCGTTTTAACTCTGTGGATATTTTTCAAACTAATCCATGTAGACAGTGAAGCTCAGGAGGCCAAAATACGGCATGAAAGTGAAGGAGAGGGAGGACGAACGCTTGCTATATAAATCATTGGCTTTTTGATCACTCTCATTGCTTTTGAGAGAAACCCTTCCACTGATCTATGACTTCATTTTCATCTAGCCGGGAGCTGGAATTATTCTTTCCTCCCAAAAATCAATATTTCTCTACATTTCAGAGTTTTTGCTTTTCCATTGTGTCCAGGAACAGAGCAATTCCCTCACTGAGGGGAATTAATATGTGCAGTTTGACTGTATATATCCTGTGCATTCCCTCTAGAATTTGATTAGATCAGGAAAGAATGGGTTACTATCATCGGCTACCCAAAACAAGCAAAAATGAGAAGGTCTTCAAAGGTTCAAGGTTTTCAAAACGTACAGGGCCAATCCGATGCCACTCGACAACAAACATAAGATGAGGGAATTAAAAATCAATTCACTCTAGAAATGAAAGACAAATACTGGGCCTGAGTTAAGCGGGAGGACAGAAGCCCGTTTATATTTAGGCAACATGTTTAAAACAGGCTTTCTATCACACACTGATTTCTCAAGGCTGTGTGTCTCATAGCAACAGGCTAATATGCCATAGATGGAATCGCTCTCTCCAAAAGAAGAAGGAATATTTCTAACATTTTCCAGCTGACCAGTCACCCCTGACAAGTCCATTTCATATCTAGACTGGCTAGTATAAATATTATGCTTACTGGATGCTCCTTACGTCTGTATTCTATTTTGTTAGCAATAGCACTTTTCTAAAGAAAGCCACCATTGAAACAGTTATCAGTTCCCAGTGTCATCCATACACACTCCAGAATAAAAGAGAAAATTATTATTTACAGCAACACGTGATCTTGAAGGGTCAGAAAACACTGATGTAATGGAACAAGCTAAAGTTCAAACCAAAGCCCCACAATAATAGGAATAATAAAAGATGCAAACTTAAAATGAAGAATGGTGTAAGCATACATTTCAGTGCCCATGCTAAATTACATATTATTATAACGGCAGTAGTAAGAAATTGGGGGTGGTTCTTGGCAGTGTTGTTATTGTTATCTGATGTGTCTCGGTTCCTCCTTCATTGCAAGGATTTTTCACATTTTGTATTGTCCGGCAGTTGGAAATCGTAACTGCTCCTCAACAAGCTTCATGATTTGACAATTTTAAAGTACACTGTAAATCCGAATAAGTTGGGGTTTTCAGTTACCCGAGTTTTGTTGAGGAAATCTTAAAAATCTTAAATTTCTGAGTTTTCTTAAATTCACAATTTAAGCAAGCAGAACTGACAGATTTGTATTTTGTACACATACATTTTAATTGCTCTTAACATGAAATATAAGCTTATTCATTAATTGAACATTAAATGATCATGTAATCTCAACTTAAATATTTTAGTAGTGGAAACTTGGCCAGCCTTAACTAGCTAATTCAGTAAATGCTAATTTACTAATTGGTAACAATGCTTTAATAGCATTAGCATAGCATTGAAATTGCTGAATAAGTATGAAAATATAGAACATTTAACATATCTGTTCTCAAACTAAGCTTGAGAACAGATATATGTTAAATATTTTAAATTGTTGCTCTTGTCACCATGATGGCAATCTCTTAAAAGCACTTATTTTAAATCCAAATTGTAAGATATAAGATATAATACCTGTTTCCCACTTTAACAGTTTTTTCTTTTAACATTCTGTCAGTGAACGCAATTTTATGGGGTGGATACCAATTCCATAGCCAATGTATTAACAGGCTGGCACAGAATGACCTGTGAGATTGAATTCAAAGATCATGTGCACCTGCTTTTCATACAGAGCAGCGCTGTAATGCACAAAAATCCATTTGGCCCAAATGTCACGCCTCTATTTTTTCTCTCGGCATAAGGAATCAAAAAGGTTACTGCTATAAAAAGAGAAAATATAAAAGCAAATGGATGCAATACTCAATATTTTTGGATGGTATTTTATATTATTTAAATCATTACGGTGTAATTTTATAAAGATAAATGAAGGGGTAAAAATCGACAAATGTATTTTTGCTTATTGCCATTTTTTGTTACGCCCAAAAATAACAACTCAAACCACAGTTGCAAAATCACTCAATAAAGCCTGTATTTGAACAGAAGCCACAAAAACCAGCTCATACCCAAACAATACACCCCCGATAAGTCTGCCCACACAAACAAACGTGAATGCTAATCTTGCTCTCTTAATCTTGAGGAAAAACAGGCCGTATGCCATTACAAACATTTGTACAAAAAAAAATAGCATGAGGGGTTAGAACTGAAAGTAAGATCTTGGTTTCAACATTATATAAGCACTCTCACGCAGAACACTTGTCCAAAAACGTTAGGAAGTGACTCTTCTGACAGTTTTGTATGAAAGGGAAAAGACAAATATCTTGTTTTACTTGATGTGATTAGAATAGATTGAATAGTGGGTTAGTGTCCTAATAATTCATAAAACCATATAATTATGAAGCTTCTCAAACAGTTAGGTAAAGGAGCATTGATTCAGTTCAGTCCAATAATACACATTTGGTTGCACAACAGTTGCAACTAGTCTTCCTACACCATGTTTTGTAAAAAAAACAAAAAAAAACAAACAAAAAAACACTCCAGTCATTACCACAAAATGACACACTCAAGACAAAAATACAGATGTGCAACATGTGCTGACATTACCAGCCAACTCTGCTTCACAAACCACATGACTCAATTGATGTTTTTGAGACACTAACTAACTACACAACAAAACAAGGGAGTGACGGGTCTTGCAATATTTGAATAGGGTTTCAATGCCATTCTAGACCATTTTGCTCCTTACTGGCTCCATTTCTATCCATTTGCTGCCTAAAGCATCAGTAGCAGTGCAGTAGCCCAACTAAGACCGTCCAGAGTTTGATGTATAAAACCACGTTTATCTGCAGTATCACAAAAGCAGGATATTTTGCTATCGTAACCTATTTTTGAGTGCTATTCATCAAACCTGTCTCCAAACAGAACTCCCTACAGACTTCGGCTGAGAACAATCCTCCCCGTCTCCCTCACAGATGATATGTGGCATACACTGCATGAAGGCAATGCCCATTTAAAGGGGAAAAAGATACTTTGTAAAGTTTTTTTTTTTTAAAAAAGTTGTGCTGCATTGTCCTTTCTCAGAGCCTTAAAAAGACAAAAAGTCCACACAATATTGAAAAATATCACAATAACAATATTTTTCTTCCTTTCGCATCCAGCCAATTTAACAAATTATGGTTTAAAAAATAATAAAATATTAATAAAAAATGGTAAATAGTTTTAATAATATGGTAATATGGTATATAGTTTTATACAGTGGTATATGTGTTTTTACAACAATATATTTCACAATTTAATTTACCATAAAAAAAAAACAATGTGTGGAACCACAGTCTACAATTGAAATAAAAAAGCTAAAGAATTATTTGGCTTTACCCAGATTATTGTGTAACTGTGGAATTCAAAGCGAAAGGTACTCCAGATACTGATATAAAAGTTTCTGTGTACATTTAGCTTTGCAATGGCGCAAAATGTAAGCCATACTAGACTAAGAAGAATTCTTGGAAAAGTAAATGTTACTATTACAGGAGGTGTGTTAGTACACAAGTTTAATCAAATGGGTCAAGGCCTACACATATATTACTATTATACACTGGTTATTTTTAGCCTATCATCTCAAGTATTTTCAACATTTAGCATTGGCTACTTTTGAAGTCAAAATTATGCAACTGAGTTTTGCCATTATGAATAGAACGGGGCTGAATGCTGCAAAGTAAATGTCATCATATTTTTGCTATAGCTGTCGGGTAAACAAATAAACACAATAAAACCTTATAACTTTGAAGATATGACCTCAATATACTTGCTATGATCTATAACTTACTCTTGACCTACTTTTTGAGTCTTTGATGTGCCAGCGATGCATTGTGGGATATCTGTACAGGCTTGCTGTAAAAGTCAACTGTGATGATCATGTGCAAGAAGGCTAGACACTGGGTTCAAGCTGACCGTTGCAGCTATGACCTCAATATTAAGACAAACAGTGAATATGCACTTATGGGAAAGCGTTTGCATGTTAAAAAGTAAAATGATCAAATACAGCAAAAAAGAATAGTGTGCATTGCATACAATAAATACATTGAACTGGATTTTTACATTTTCTAAAGAAAATTTTAGTTCTGGGTGGTTGCTAGGGTGTCCTGGATGGTTGCTAGGTGGTTAATTACACAAAAACTTAGATTGTTTGTCAGGCTATATATTTATGCAGCTTCTCACCATAAATATTGATTTGAGCTGAACTTATTTTATAATCTTACCCATATATTCACAACCTAAAGCTTTTCACAGGGAGATGCATGCATTGTATGCAAAGTCATGCATACAATAACATCGGACCAAAGGGCCAATCGGTTCAAATCCCAAATCACCCGACATGAGAATCCATAAACACAACTCATTTTGCTGCTGCCATGACAACAGATGAGCAGTTTTGGTTTTGTAACTACAACATTGCATCCTCAGATATTTACAAAGAGGGCCAGAATGAGGGGTGTGCATTGAGTCTAAGATGAATGGCATTGCTTTTGGCTGCAGATCTGTTCAGATTGCTTAGGACTGGGTAATTAATAGAGATGAACTGAGACAGAAATAAAAGGTTAAATGAGAAGCCGATGGCGGGTGAGGAAGTGACCCATCCGTGCGGACTAACCAGATATACTGTCTGATATCCAGCCAAAATATCACACATCTGGATTTGAGGAGTTGATACAAAAGGGGAGACGAGGGTTGAGTTATTATAGCGTGCAAAGATCCAAGTTTCCTTTCTTCAGTACAAACAATGTACAGGATAGTGGGGTAAGCTGTGCCACTTGAACATAAACTACCCCCACGCAAGAAGAAATGACAATATTAAATAAGGTAACAGAAACATGACTTTATAAAAAAAAAAGATATATATATATTTTTTTTACCTGCCATGATGCAGATAATTAACTTTAACATGCAAACCAAATCAAAACACAGCAAGACAAATTGAAGCATAGCAAATAAAAACAAAGAACAAATTAAAGCATAGCAAACCAAAGAAAAGAAAAACAAAACAATAAAATAGAATAAAAAAATCATAAAACAAAACCAAAACAAAGCAGAACAAAAGCAAAAACAAATCAAAACAGTGAATAAAAGTAACGCAAAAAACAACAACAAAGTAAAACAAGACAAATGTACAAAACAAAAACCACAAAAACAAATCAATGTCAAACAAAACAAGAAATGAATGTGTAATGAATAAATCCCAATGAGAAAAATAAATAAAACTGAGAACTCGAAGGTTTTGAACATGTAAAAGAAGAAATAATAAACAGCGCCAGACAGTCTGCCCCTTGTTTCTTCACCTGCGCTCAAACTGTAATGTAAGATCGGTCTGAAAAGCCAAACATCTCTCTAAGATGATACTAAATAGTCTTAAAATCACCACGGAGATCCTCAGGCGCATTTCACAGGAAAAAGAATGGTAAGCACGCTAGTGTTTAATGCATCATTCCTCGCGCATGAAATGCTCCAAAAGCAAAGGGACTGTCGGGGTCAACAGCGCTCGTTGTTCTGAAAGGGCCTTGTGTATTAGTCGGTTAATGCACCATTTCCAAAACACAAACAAGAGACCGATGACTGTGTTTGACAATAATGTACACCAGAATGAAACTGCACATCATTCAGCCACTCTTTCAGTTGATGTTGATTTAAGGTAAGACGCAAGTTCCAACCAAACAACATCCACTGAGCGGTCATGCACTGTACAAACGGCCTAACCAGGACAAAGGATCCACCAATGCCAAGATTAAAGGCTGAGATTTCAAGTGAAGTGCGTGTAAATACAGCACTTATTTGAGACTGTACACACAAAGCATCAGATTTCTAGATGTTTTGGAAGATTGTGATTTTTTTTTTTTTTTTCTGTTTAATTCTCAGATATTTGGCCACTAAACCACTTCTAAACGCATTTTGCTTCCTACATTTCTTGGACACCGCAAGGAAGCCTTGGAACTGCTTGAGAAATAAACATTCATGCTTAAATCTCCTCTTTAAGTGCAGGTATGTGAGCCAGAGCACATCACAAGCTACAAGGTCTCTAATAATAAAATATAACCCACAAACTGAGGGACACTTTGGTGCTTTCATTTCAGAAGCACAGAAAAACACATACAGATCTTGTTCTTGACTCGAAAAAAAACAAAAACTTGGTCACCATGTCTATAATAATATCAGACAAGTCACTTGCAAAATTACTTGATTTCCAAACTATACATATTTGCTAGATTTTGTGAGATTCTTGCCAGGACAAATTACATGGTGCAGTCGGGCAAAGTGGATTTTAAACTGTTGCCAAGCCTTTGCTGGGTGGCTTCTTACTAGTTCAAAAGCAAAGTAAAAATGATCCATTATATTTTTCACGTCCCAAGATATAACTTACAGTAGAGATTCCATTTAACAATTGCCATCAAATGCCATGAATACAAAAGCAATTAGAAGCATTGGTATCGACTGTATTTTAGAAATGAAATGTACCACACTTAATATGAACGTACACAGACTTCCAGGAACAGATCTCAAATTGTGTCATCAAGCTCCATAAGCGTTGAGGTCAGCGAGCCCTCAATGGCCTCCCTATTAGCCACCCCGTCCCGTTTCAACTCCAGTTACGGAGTAATTAAACAGGGCAGGGCTCCAGGAGAAGCGTGCCAGACTCGGATAAGGCCTGATTTAAAGCTCAGTAGTCTAAAGGTAAGCCAGAGACCACAGAAGCTTATTTCCTGATGCTTCTGCTCTCTCTCTAAAACTACATGATGCTTTCTCTGGACATGACAGTTCTATGGAGATGTGGCATGTGGATGAAGAACAGTCCTGCATCATCCATTCATTCACCCATCCATCCATCCATCCCAAAGGTGCAGGGTAACATTTTTTTACTTACAAAAAACATTCTTCTTAGTAATGGAGGAAAGAATAGAAGCATATCTGATCAGTACCAACAAAGATAACATCTATCTATCTATCTATCTATCTATCTATCATTGTTCAATCTATCTATGTATCTATGTACCTATCTATCTATCTATCTATCATTGTTCAATCTATCTATCTATCTATGTACCTATCTATCTATCTATGTACCTATCTATCTATCTATCTATCTATCTATCTATCTATCTATCTATCTATCTATCTATCTATCTATCATTGTTCAATCAATCTATCTATCTATCTATCTATCTATCTATCTATCTATCTATCTATCTATCTATCTATCTATCTATCTATCTATCTATCTATCTATCTATCTATCTATCTATCTATCTATCTATCCTTGTTCAATCTATCTATGTATCTATCTTTCCATGTATCTATGTATCTATCTTTCTCTATCTTCAAATTTAATACAAATGTTTTCTTTATAAATTATATGATCGGCATAATTTGAGTGATTTTTTTTAATGTACTTATTTGATTTGTGACCTAGAAAGTTTTTTTTTAATTCATCATATTTTTTATTATGATTATATTTTTATTTATTTATTTAATTACACTAAATTATTTGTCTAATCCTAAAAAAATATTTTGAATACCTTTGTATTTATTTATTTTAAGATTATTTTCAGACTTTTAAATGATGAATCACAGAATTTTCATTGTGGTCTTGCAACCCAGTTACAATCCATCAAAGACACAGTGACCATGAATGGTATTTCTGAATCCTCAACCACCTGCCAACAGAATGTAAGGCTGGAGAGAGAGCAATCAGCAAAGAATCTGGCATCGGCATCGAGCAAAAGTGAAAAGATGAGGAGCAAATTGCAAAAATTGTGCCAAGTATGCAACCGGGTAAATGCCTGGCAGTTTCAGAAATTAGATGTCGTTGCATCAGCCTCTATCGAGTTATCCAAAGGCCTGTACTGAAACCGTAAATGGACTCTACCTCATAACCTGTTTAGCGTGCAGTGATGATAAACGCCAAAATGAAGGAGAAAATAATGCATGAATTTCTTATCCAATATCAGTAATATCATATAAGTCTAAAGAGGGTCAGCTCTCCTCAACACAATCTGCATTCTGTGGCCTACTTTATGAAATTACAAAAAAAAAAACAGTGCACTGCCACCATGTGGCCAAATGAACTTTCATATTTCATATGAGAACTAGAAAAATGTATAATCACTTCACTATTAGAAATTTCTATTACTTTACCATTAACAGGAAACAAGTAAAAAAAAAAACGCTCTTATATTTCTGTTTTTCATGACAGTGGGAAACAAGGTAGTAATTATTAACAAAATAATAGTCAAAATTACTTAACCAATATAGACCTAATATATAACCAAAATATACCTCTGATAATAACCCTCTACTGACTAATCGACAACAGGCTTGAAGCATGTGAGACTTGAGCGATCAGCAATATTCCAGAAGAGGGCAGTGTTGACCACATGATCAGTTAACATTGTTGAAGTTATTTGAATAGAAATTCTGTCAATATTTAGAGCAAATCACTGAGCTTTGATTAATTCACATGCAAAACTAATATTGAACAGTGTAACAGAGTTCAGTAACATGTACATGCGTACAAAAGAAACGATGTATATATTTGCATTAAGGATAGCAGAGTACATATATAAAAGCAGGTTTCACCCTTTTGTTCCAGTGTAACAAATCAGAATCTCATGCAAACCAAAAACAAAATTATATAACAATTTTATAATAAATGGTAATAGCATAAAATGAATTTGTTTTGCACTATAATGATATATCATCAGAGTCTGTGACTGGAAAATATTCAGCTACTATACAAAATGCTTTTTTTTTGTTGTTTTGTTAGATTTTGTCCATTATCAGTGAGTATCTCTGCATTGAATTACACTTGGTAAGACATCTCAGTATAAAAATCTTTAAAAAGTGAACAGTAAACATGCTTAAAAGCAATAACCCTGCATTGCACCATATACTTTGGCATATGGAAAAAAAATGCAGCAGTATGTAGTTGATGTGCATTGCATTACATTCACCCTAAATCCCTTCCGTCTGTGGGCAGATCTTTCAGCTCTTTCAGAACCTCATCACAGAATGACACAGCTTGATCCAGAAGACTCCTGTGGTCTGCATTAACAATGCGAGTGTTATTATGCTATTTCTATTGCAGGTACATATTTCATATCCACACAACATAGAAAGACTTTTACTGAGTCACACTCTCTGTATTACAAATGTTGAGTAAATAATGGGCCGGTTAAGATGATAGAGATGGGGCAGTGTTGGTTATGTCATGAAATGATGCATTAAAACTTACTTTGCAGCAGGAGCTTCATTAGGCTTCAGCCTCTTGGTGGCGCTGTGGCCGCTCTCCCCTGTGGAAGGGATGGGACTGTGACCCCTGCTGTGCCCTCTAACCTCTTCATCCAACATCTGGATGACACAAACCACACAAGATTAAGTACATGTAATGTGAAAACAGAGTAAAAAATAAAGATTATATAATATTATAAACATAATTTGAATAAAAAAATATAATGAACTGAATTTCAGAAATTTCATTAGTGACCTAATAATATAATTTTTTATTATACATTTGTAATTACCGGTATATTATTTATAAAATAAAAAAAACCTTTTGAAAATATTACATATTTCTCATTTACTTAGCCATTTATTTTTCTAATCTTAAAACTTTTTTTCTATATCCAGATTTGAATTAGATTATGAACAGTCTATAAATCTGGGATTTAAAATCCAAATTAAACCAGGAAATAGATCTTAAACAATTTAAATAAATCTAAATTTATATAATATAACATAAAAATATTAAATAAAATAAATAATGGTCTCAGCCCCTTTCTATAATCAAATTACTAGTTAATTTGAACAATAAATATAATTAAACACGAAGCTATGACCGACCATGATCCTTTTTATTCCCCGTGTTTGGAGTTCTGGAGTGTTCTGGCAGTCTGGTTTGGATCTGATTGGCTTTCTACACAGCTCGTCTCTCTTGTACACCACTGTATTCTTTGACTTCAGCTGCCTGAGATGGAAAACAAGACCATCAGTCATCAACTGAACCAGGGAAGACATTAAGATCAGTCATTTAAACAGGAATCTGGAGTATGAAATGACTACATCATTAGCTTCACTTTCATGTTATATCTGATGCTAATTTTGACATTTTAATACAGATGATAAATTTAAGACCACTTCTCCGTTCTCCAGACTCTGGCTCTCGATACACTGAGACATGTAGTGCGTTTGTACAACTTGTACCATCTATTGCATTAAAAAAATCCTCTTTAAAATTGATGAAGACATGACCATAGCTATATTTGAATGTGATATTTGTATTCTTAGCAATTTCTGATGTGACCATGTGTAATTTTGTGACCACCCAAAATAAATAAAATAATAAGAATATATATATATATACATACTAAATACTACTTGTTTTGTCAATAACAATACATTTAAATGATCATTTAGACACACATATGGTTAAGAAAGTACCATAAAAATGTGTGAAACAAAGAAATATAAACTAAAAAGTAGAAGATTGAGAATTTAAAAAGAAATTAAAAACTTGTTCATGTTACAATATATATATATATATTATAACTAATAATAATCATAATAATATGCATTTTCACTAGGTCTCAAACTTTCTTTTATGAAAAATATCAAACAGTAGGATAAAGATCATTTAAAATCATACATTGATCATATTATTAGACCACTTTAAATAATCTTTTACGAGTCAATAATATACTTCAATACACATTTGAATGATAACTTACACCCACATATGCATTTTACGGTTAAGAAAGTGACAAAAAAAAAAACTTGTGAAATGGGGAACAAGTTACTAAATCAGAAGCAGGACAACTCAAAATGTTAAAATACTTTGATCAATTCCTTTTGATCCAACACAGGAGACACCGTGTCTATAACACAGGATATCTGTGTGTGATTTTTTTCTGGTGACATGAAAGGGAAGTATGCGGTTTGCATGGGAGTATAGGAGACATCCATCTGACCATAAAGTGGAGCGGATCTGCCTCGATGAGAGACGCTCAGTTTTGTCATAAGGCTCCAGCCACCTTCAACTCATGTCATCGAAACCATCGATTGGCCAACTGATTGAGTCCAACAACTAGCAGTGGTCCGTTTGTGTGGGTGAAGCTTAAACCATGTTCATTTCTTATAACAATATTTGAACACTCTGGTGGAAGATGTATAATACTTTTCCTGACTTATTTGCACTATGAATTAGTGATATGTTCTGTTGATTTCCGTCCATACTTCTGTTTCGAAGGAAATTGGAGGGAATGATGTGCACTTAAGTTTCGGATCGTTTTAAGGGCCTGGATATGTTTGTGATCTTGCTCCGAGTCAATAATCAGTGGCATTAAGATTACTGGTATGCAACAACTGAAAATAAGCTCAAGGATTGTATTTCCCAACCACAAGCAATAGCAATAACATAATGCCATATCAATAATGGGAATTTGATAGCATTTCGTGAAAGGAAACGATTACATTTGCACTACAGATAATCATGGAGGGGAACGAATACAGAATCAGAAAGGCAACCGTAAGTCACGTGAAACGGATCGGTGACATGGCTTGTGTCAAATGTGAATGTAATTAAAAAAGGAGGTACTAAAGAGTAATGGATCCCACATTCTATGGGGGTCAAATGATGATACATTTTACTTTATCTTTCGAACGCCAAAAAAACTCATGTTGAAACTTTCAAAAGTCAAAAGAGCATTTATTGAACATAAACCATTAAAATGAATTATTGAATAATGACTTTCAGTTCCAGGCCTTGTGCAGCACCTACTGCTCCGCATATACAGCAACTCAAGTTAATATTTTTCATGATCCCTGTTTAAAAAAAAAAAAAACTTTTAACCTTAACAGTTTTCGTGACATATTTCAGGTTTGTGAACAATTTTTTATTAAACCTGTTGAAGTATGGGGCAGTTAAAAGTTTATTGGATCTGTGAGGACGTCATAAATAAATGCAGCAAAGCATAAAAATTTTTTTTTAAAAAAGACCCGCTTAATAATACGGGTCAGAGAGAAGATGGAAAATGGTTATGAAAAAAAAGTAATTGTCATTGTAATAGTAATTGGAATTGGACCTAAAGGGGAGAAATTATATTTATAGTAATAAAATAAATATTTATACTGATCAAACGTCTGTCACTGAATTAGATATGAATTATATATTTATTCAGAAATGCAATGACTTAAACCTCTTCTATGATAACCACACTTTTAATTTCTGAATTAAAAAAATAATAACTTTATCTTTTGCGGCACAAAGTCAAAAATGTCAAGGTACAAAAATAGTCTTAATAATGAAGAAAAAAAAGTCTAATTTAAAGAAAATAAAATCGTAAAAAGAATACGATAAAAAATATAGAAAATAAAATGGGCAAAATGTATGTGTAGCAATGTTCAGGGAAGAAGGAGGCGGGAACCGGCGAACAATCAAAATATAATTTATTTAAATAAAACAAACAAACGAAAATACCACCAGCAGCCCCTCGCGGACGACTGCTGGCTACCGAAAATAAATATAACTAAAGTAAAATACAAAAACAAAACACAACTAAAATACAGGCCTGTTCCTCTCTCGATCATCAACGTCGTCGCTCCTCCTTTATGCTTCCGCTCCTCCGTGAGAGATGCGAGACCGGTGTGCTTCACAGGTGTTGCTCATTAGCAATCGCACCACCGGCCTCGCGCCGTTCTCTCACGTCCCTCGGCCGTCCTGTTCGCCACATACCCCCATCGCCCCTCACAGGCCGGGGGGTACCCACGAGCCTGTGCCTACTCCCCCCCCCCGGCGGCGGCGATCCCTGGGGAGTATGGACAGACAAACCGAGGGAAACGGAGACGGAAGCATGAGGAGCGACAGATCGAGAGAGGGGAGAGAGGAAAAAAAAAAAATTGGTCCGGTTCCCACAACGCGCTGCCATCTGGTCCCCCACCAGTTAGGCGATCTCCTCCGCGGCGCCTGGCGGTGACGCTGGGTAGCCCTCGGTGGACGGCTCGACGCTCCTCCGCCGCCCGGTGGACGGCGACGGCTCCTCGGGTGCCTTGGGCAGACGGTAGGAGTCCCCCGCTCCCTGCTCCTCCCCTTCACTGGTGGATGGCAGCAGGCTCCGGCCCACGGCGAGCGGCGGCGACTCCTCCTCTCCCTCCCGGATGGCAGCCGCCCCTCCAATACCCAGGCGGCCGGCAGCGAGCTCGACCGTCCCACCGGCAACTCACTCCAGCGCACCGCCTCGAGCGTCCGTGGCCGCGAGTCCCCCGCTCCCTGCTCCTCCCCTCGCTCGGCTGATGGCAGCAGGCTCCGGCCCACGGCGAGCGGCGGCGACTCGCGCACCATGCTCGATGGCACCGCGGATTCCCCACACCGGCGAGGACTCTCTGACAGCGCGTTCCTCCCTCTTCCCGGGTTTCGGCACCAGTGTAGCAATGTTCAGGGAAGAAGGAGGCGGGAACCGGCGAAGAATCAAAATATAATTTATTTAAATAAAACAAACAAACGAAAATACCACCAGCAGCCCCTCGCGGACGACTGCTGGCTACCGAAAATAAATATAACTAAAGTAAAATACAAAAACAAAACACAACTAAAATACAGGCCTGTTCCTCTCTCGATCATCAACGTCGTCGCTCCTCCTTTATGCTTCCGCTCCTCCGTGAGAGATGCGAGACCGGTGTGCTTCACAGGTGTTGCTCATTAGCAATCGCACCACCGGCCTCGCGCCGTTCTCTCACGTCCCTCGGCCGTCCTGTTCGCCACAGTATGATATGCATGTAAATAAAGTTATTACAATTTTAAAATTTTTCATATATTGTTTCATGTCTAAGTTTCTTTGCAAAAATGAACAATCATCAGAATGATGCTGGTTGATGTTATAAAAAAGAAAATAAAAACAACATTACTGGATCCACATTGGTTGTACAAGTAGGACAGTGACTGGCCCATCTTTCTTTTTTCATACCAATCACCTCTGACCTCAGCCACCACAACCTGTCCAGCTCGGGCTCTAAATGTGCTCCCCTGGGCCTGTAGGTTGGCCGGGCCACACGCGAGGAGCTCCCCACTCTGAAGATGGCATGAGGCGACAGTGTGTCCCTCCCAGTCACTCAGACAGAGTGCTAAACTAATTATCTTAGCTTTGAGAGTTGGGACTGTCCCCCCTGTGAGGACTGTCCCCCCATGCCAACTCTCGCCCTGCCCTCAGATCCTGTGAGAGTAAAGGGCACTGATGTAATGCTTACACTGAGTTCAGTGTAAAAGGCTGATGATTATGAGCTGTGTCGATCCTTTAACTTCAAAACCTGGGTGGAGTGATACAGTGGACAGAGATTTGGAATTGTAACCTAGAAAGTTTCGTTTTTTTAGGGGGTGGATTTTGAGCATCCTTGTGTGGACAGAAACACTCACCCAATAGCCATGCAGAGACTACGGTACCAATCATTAATGTCCCCCTGATCATCGGACATTAGGAGCAGTTTGGCCCTGGCGAAAGTCAACTAGAAGAAAGGAAACAGAGAAAACATTCAGATTTAGAGAAAGAGATTGAGAGTTTATGGATGAGGTCAGCCGGTGATGGACACAGATAAGAAAAATATGTAGAAATTTTGGTGGTATCAATTTAAGAGGTCTACTGATCAAACATTTGTTCTTAGGCATATGGTCAATGTATGATCCTCATATCAGTTCAGAAATGCATTAAAACTGCAATTGATTAATATATTAAAATGCAAAAGTTAATATCTTTTTATTTTTATTTTTTGTAAACAATGATTTGAATGTGCCCACATTTATTTTAGGTATGGGAAATATGACTTTTTACTTTTATGAAACATTAAATTGAGACTTTTCTTGAAAATGGTTTAAACGTTTTTACTAAAGCATATGGAACCAACATGTTGTGCGCATAATTACATTGGATCACTAGAGGGCGTCCATGAACTAGCTTGTTGACATTGCCACCAGTGTTTACATTGAACACAGTCTCGAAATCTCAAACGTTTGTGATCTTATGATTCAAAGTACTGACTTCACAGTTCTTCATACATATAGCCTGCAGAAGTAGAGGAGGTACAGCAACAATTAGGCATTTTAAGGGCTTAATTGTCCTTAAGATGAATTTTAAGACACCGAGTGTGTCAAACGCACAACACAGAGTGAGACCATTTAATCAACCACACAGAACATTAAAAAGCATTGTCAATAACATTTATGTACAAAATTTGGTATCAATCTGATGCAAAATAGGTCATCAGGCACAAAAACGAGATGCAGAGGAAGCGACACGTTCTCCACTCGAGCCCAAAGATGCACAGATGTGCCAGTTGATGCTCTCAGCTGCTAATTTGGCACAATCTGCACTTCGAGGACAAGTTTTCCGAGCTCGGCCCACGTTCTCCGCCTCCCGTCAGATGGCTCATCCTTGAGTCAACAGCAATTACCATCACTCATCCGCACTGAGGAGACTTTACTGCTAGATTACACATGTCAAACAAGACAACGGGAACCATCCAACCCCAAACAAAGGCAGAGGCTTTATCCTCGGAATAATTACAATGGGGACCCATTAGAGTGGATTATAATTGGGGCCTTGAAAATATTAAATGACCTTTCACATTTACCTGAGGCCGGCGAAGTGGAAAAAAGGCAGCAGTTACCGACAGCATATCAATAATCAGGCCTAATCTTTATTACGACTGGGAACGGAATCGTAATGATGAGCAGAGCCAGGTCTTTAATGGACACCTGGTAAAAAGTAATGACGTTCCGGTTGTATTTTAAGGAGGCGGGGGGCTGGCGCGCTTGTTTCTCATTAGGTATTAAACAGATTAAGATTTCAAATGTACCATCATCAAAAGTATTATCTAATTACCGAGTTCAGTGAGCGAGGAAAAGCGAAGCGAGATATTAGGGGTCCGCCGCATGGGGGGACGGGTGGCCTGATTTATGCACAAATAGATTCCACTTCTATTGCGATGCGGTAATTAGGGATTTGTCAGGAAATCTGACCCTCTTAGGTAGAAATTACTTTGTATAATACGAACGGCGGAGCACGGAGCCTCTTCGAAGCACATAATTTCACTTGATTATTTATACATCAAAGGGAATCGGTCATGGATGCAAAATAATATTCAAGGAGGTGGAGGAAGAAAGACGGGGAGCCGTGAGAGGAAGATGGAGAGACGAAAAGGGAGGGGGAAATGAAGATGGGAAATGCGAGAGAAAGAGAAAAGGAGGGAAGAAATTATCCGTATACAAACACTCTCTCATCTAGACAAATGGATAGGGGAGAGACAAAATTTTCATAGCACATTTTCCTCTACTACTACTACTTTCAAACTTTGCATATAGATTGCCATGGCATTTCCAGCTGTCAAATTTAATTTTGCTTTAATTCTTCACGGCCCGGCTGGGGAGGGGCCAGAGAGTGCTGACAGCCTCTTTCCCCTTCGGTCCAGGTGGGAGGCGGTTGGAACTGGGATCAATAATGTGTCCTTATGAGAAATTACACCTAATGCTATTGAGTATGCATTTGAGGCCTCTGTGGGATAACAGGCTAATGAAATGCCATTTCTAGCCATTAGATAATATGCAACCACGGCCGCAGGAGAGGAGAGAAGTGTGGAGCACTGACAGGATTTCAGGAAGATGCATTCAGCGGCCGAGCGGAAGAGATGGATCTGTGATCTAATCTGATGGAGTGATGCGAGCGCCTTCCCACAGTTCTTCAGGGCGGGTGGCTCAGAAGATCTATTCCAAGCGCAAAAAACATAACTGTGACAAGATAGCGTACTACTTCGGGGTCCACTGGCGGCATCGCCCCCCCTTAATTCTGACAAAATATTGCTAAATGTCAAGAGGCCAAATTGCCCAAAAACCTTTATACTACATCTTTGTGTTGCATTTATGTAGTTAATGAGTATTATACATTTATAGTGTGTATATTAGTCAGTTAATTAGTTAGTTCTCAGATTTATGGTATTTTATAACCAAAATAACTTCTGTATGGTGATGGGGTTAGGCACTTAAACTAAACCGTGTTGAATAACTGCCTTTGTGGTGTGCGATACATTCGTCTGAATGCTTCATGAGAGTGCGGAGACCGCTTAGATATAATTTGTCACGCAGCGGCAGCACAGAGACCTGGAAAGAGATCAAGCCATGTGGAGACATTAAAACTTGAAGCCTTATGAGGAACTCAAGTAATTAGTGCAAGAAGAAGAATGATAAATTGATCATTTTCGCTAACTTGCAGATCAAGTCGTTCTAAGAACAATAAGTGTGGGGAGGGACATACGGTTCAAATATATTTGATGGATCTGAAGAGTGCCTATGAGGAATTTTAATGGATAGAAGTGTGTAATAGTCCTCATATTTTCCCCCAAAGGAAAAAAGGGGATGGGGTTATAACGATGCATTGATCTGCCAATGAAAATGTAATGCATCGATTACAGAATCTAAAAATCAATTTAAATTTCTACAATAATACCCAAATGTACTGTGCATTCGTTCATTTTCAGTTCATCCAAATCCCAGTTTACATCTGGTGTGGACATGTTCAATGAAGCAGGAGATTAAATATATTTAATTTGTACTCTAAAGGTGAAGTGTGTACTTTTTTATATATGGTAAAATACTTTATCCTATCCCTTGATATGAAGAGAACCATAAGTGAGCCAACAGTTGGGTGATTTTCCAGAAAACAGTCAAGATTAATTTCACAACATTAGACCAACATTGGCTCAACCAATGACGTGAGTTTGGATGGGGCTAGCTGTTTGTCCACTGGTCAACCATCTTTAGTGTGATTACCTTTAGGAATATCTTATACCAAAATATGTGATCTGAATCATGACCAAGATCATAATTGAATTCTTCACTAATTCCACCTGAATTTGTAATCATATTAAACAACATCTCTAACATATTGCAGACTGTTTCAACTTACACTGATAAGGCCACCCTGGCTCTTGGTGTGGCCGAAGACTTTGTCCACTGTGCACTCCTTCAACGGGTAGACTTGCTGACAAACAAACTTATCCCCGTGGGTAGGATGTATTGGACTGCATGGTTTGGCCTGGAGCAGGATGTCAGAGAACAGGTAAAACATCTTGGGCTTTGCCTCCGTGCCTTTAGTGGGCACTGTCTTAAGCCAGCCTTCCCGAATGTACCACCTCCCTAAAATGAGAAGAGATAACAGAGAAATGGATGAAGTACTTCCCTATTGTTTACCTAAAAAAGTCAATTTTAAGCAGAAAATAAAAAAGCATGAGGTTTACATGACTTGAGACGGAACAGACACAACCAATCTCCCTTTTCAGTGATTGGCAGTTGCATGATGGAAACTAAATTAGATGCTGACATTTGGATAGATAAGATGAAATTTCATTCCTGCTACTGATTCCTTAATTGCCCCAGTGAACCTTGTGATTGCCGCTCCGGCGATAGCAAGAGCGCGGAGCTCAAAATGGATGCTCTGAGCGACAGACAAGCACTCTATGATTAGCAGAGGGGTCAAGTAGGGGTCAAACCTCTTTTTAAAAATGCCACAGGTTTAATATGAGGCAACAACCAGGATAGACCCTGTGATACTCTCAGGCGACATGTGCAGATTGGATTCAATGGTTTCTTTGGCTTCTTTAAATTGGATACATGCATTTACATGGCCAAGCTCTATCTGGATTACACAGGATAGTAATGCCTGATGTGTTCAGTTGCACATACACAATGCTAACAAGTGTACAAACACAATTACAAGACAGCCAGTGCCAAAAACATCAGGTTGTCCATGGGTAAAATGGTAAAGGACTCTGCTTCTGTTTAATGTCAATCTGTTCGCCTCATCCTCACATTCCCATCCCTGGTTTGGACTGACATATCCAAGGAAGGCTTCATCGGCTCAGTTCAAAGAGCAGGAACTTGGAGATCCCCCTCTTCATGTTGAGCGCTTTCAACTTTCCCTGTCAAAGTGCACCTCTGCCCAGCTACAAAGGACCTAGTGGTTTGCAGGGTGCTAAAGGTTGCACTACAAAGCGTCAGGGGTACTCCTGATGTGACCAAGCCAAAGACCCAGAAAACATAAAAGCATGCCTGGATTTGAAAGTGATGGAATGGCAAGTCAGATCATTGTTAATTTCGAGAAGGCTTTGTTGGATAGGTTAACCTTTAATGTCAGTTAAAAAGAGGATTCAGGTGTTCATCTACAGTATTCAAAGTCCAGGAGCCCTCTTTAAAGTTTTGTTCAGTTTCGGGTTACACAATTGTACAAAGAATTGAAGAAATGAAGACTTTAAGGCCCGAAACATACTCATTGTTGGTACATCAATGCAGCACTTCTACCAATGCAAGCTCCATAATCACACATTGTCGGTTTCCGTTGCCGCAAGCAGGGGTAAACTGTCTTTTATGGTTATGGTTCATTCACTGTAATTAAGAGATGTAAAATCTGAACATTGTAATTGCGAGTTGTATGTTCCATGTGGGCCCTCTTTCCAAGTTGGAATCTCATAATTACAGTAACTGCAAAATGGAGTAAATTGCACCATTAGTTTTCCCTTTTAATTTAACAACTGTCATGGTGGAGCAACACAAGTTACCTGAACAATAACACATCTGGATTAAAATATCTGGCACAGATATCTGAAGCTATGTTCAGACTGCAAGCAAATTGGATTTCTTTTCAGGTAGACTGTCCGCACTATTAATGGCAAGTGAAATAAGATGTGTGTGTCCGGACATAACCAACCTATCTGAATGGGTTGCTTTGGACATGGCAAGGCTTTCAAAACATATGCATGAAGAATGGAGGTCTCCATCATCTCACTCTCAAAATAAACATTGAGTTGTGGTGCAGCACTCCCCAGTTGCACAAGAAAAACTCAGTGAGGAGACTGGTACAGATATATGAATGTATGAAGTAATACTTCTGCCATTTCTGTCACCGGTTTTGACCGTTGAAACAGTGAGGCAAAAAAATATTTGAAATCTGATTTGAGCAGCCAGAGCGTCCAGACTAAGACACGGCTGTAAAAATCGGACTGGAATCGCATTTCAAACCACCTCCAAATGTCAGATTTCATGTTTTTTTTTTTCTTTCCAGACTTTCGAAAAACCAATCTAGATAAAATCTGGATGTGCAAAAAAAAAATCTGATTTTTGCAGGCAGTCTGAATATTGCCTGAATACCCCTTTTCAGTAGCTAATATTACCGCTACCAGAGTGAAGAATGTACATCTGGACAGTTGTTTACAATCCATTGGCTAGGCATTTGCATTGTCATACTCGTTTAGAGTTGCTATAAAAGGTTTGCACTTAATGGACCTAGAAGGAAAAAATGCAGTTGCATCCAAAGGCCATGGAATGGTCTCATCTTTCACTCTTCGTCTTTCTCTGTAGGCCTGAGTTTCGGCTTGAACTTCGGAAAGCTGTGGTGGTGGCGGCAACGTCCTGCTAAGGACTCCAAGGAAACAGACAGACTGTCTGCCGTATCAATGTCCCATTGATTCAAGCTTTGCGTCTGAGAATTACACTGCCCTTATCTCCAAGCCGGCCACTTAATATTGTTCAGGGGCTCTGAAGCCTCTCATCTGTCAAGCATCACTTTCGTTAGGGCACATCTGAGGAAACGGAGGGGTTGGGTGAGATAAGCTGGGATGGCCTGGTTCGGTTTGGCCTTCTGAAGTCAGAAAAAAAGTGCGAATGGAAGAAAAGAATCCTTATTGGACAAGAGAAAGGACCGCGGTAGAATTCTAGAGTCCTGGAAAAACAGGATGAGAGGTTTTTTTTTACACTCTTCCAACATCCGGCGCTGTGTGAAATGAGCCCAGTGCTCGTTGGGTATTCATCGCCAGCCTCCCAACCACCTTTGTACACAGACACACACACACACACACACACACACACACACACACACACACACACACACACACACACACACACACACACACACACACTCTCTCTCTCTCTCTCTCTCGCTCCCTTTCTCCCAGCTTCCTTTTTATCTACCGGCCCACAAGATGAGGAGAGGCGCTAATTGGTCCTGGGGGAGATTGGCAGGCCAAGGCATTCACGACAAGGCCCTCTCTGTCTCTCTCTCTCTCTCTCTCTCTCTCTCTCTCTCTCTCTCTCTCTCCCTTCCTTCTCCATCTCCTTCTCTTTTGTTTCACACGTGGGCATTCTCCCATGGGATGAATAAGAAGGAAGAAAGGACCTCCACTCCACAAGTAGCACAAGAAAAGAAAGATGGAAAGAACTGACTTAAGGCATACTTCCCCTCCATTACCAATTAGCGGCAAGAACTTGTCGATAAATTCAGTTAATTCTCTCGTCGGAGACTACGAATGTGCCGGGCGAAAACAAAACCGCCCGCTATCGCCTCTATTGATTATGGGCAAACAGCTGGGTCTCTTTTAAACAAGACTACTTTTCCACACTCTTCCACCTGACCTCCTTCATCCGCTTAACTCTCTGGCTCTCCACGGTTCTCTGGGAGATAAAAAGAATGGAAGATCACAGACACTAACCTGGAGTCAGGATTCTGGTCTTTCGGCCCTTGAGCTGTTTCTGGACTCTGCGCAGCTGCAGGTGGTTCTCATGGCTGCGAGCGTTGTCCTGGATCCGCTGGGCGACCTCTGAGACGAACTTCACTGCCTCTGCAGAAAGAGGGCACACAGCATGAAACAGTGGAAGGGACTGAATGGACATGACCAAACTCCGACAGCACAACAAACTATATATACACAACACAAAAATGTGTCTTTATGCCAAGCACACACTACAAGACTGAAGCTTGTCACACTGCATACATTTAAAGACATAGTTTAAAGTTTTCGGTCATGTTGGTGAACACTTTACATGACTAATCACAGATTAGGTGCCTCAATTATTAGATAACTCATATTCTCAAAAAACAACATGGAAGAAGGGCTTGCCGCCATTTTTGCACTGATTCAAAAAATTAAAAACTTCCATTTTGCAATACATTACTCCCACATTTCACTTACTCTGTGCTAACTTATTGGCTCTCGTTAACTCTCACGATATCCGGTGCCTGCAAACCACAACTTAAAACTTCAGTTTTGTGTCTATTTGGTATTACTTCTAGTATACGTTTAAAGATGCATTATGGACTCCACGTGTTCAAATGCATCATTTTATGTTTATCCTAATGGCATGCATAAAATGCAATAGGGTGCACTGATATGAACATTTTGGCTGTTACTGGTAACCACCAATAATTCTTTATATTTGAAAGTCGATAACCGATATATTGGTTGATAAATCTAAATCAAATTTTTATAAAATAAAATTTAAGAGCCTAATTACAAAAACAAAAGTCTCACCATTAAATCCATATCAATTAGCACACAGTTATATTCATGTTTTCATTATAATTTTATGTAGCCTATATGACAGAAATGTTGCATTTAACTGCATTTTCCTTTTTGATTCCAATCATATTTCAAGTAATTTAAAACCATGGTGAACAGTGCGCAACTGAAGTGTCTCGGCTGAAGGAAATAATCCATTATTTATAAACTTTAATATATCAGGCAAATTTTCTTATTGGGCTGATAACGATAACATTAAAAATGAACATATATCGATACAGATATACAGATACAGATATGGTGGCCGATATATTGTGAATCCTTATGATGCAAATTTATGATTTATTGTAAACAATAATATATGCATATGCAACAATAAATCTTTTTTGCAGTACTTTATTTGAGTGTTAAATAATTTATTAACATGACATCTGTGGAATTTAAAATTGTTTCACAAAATAATTATGAAGTACACATAGTTCACAAGCCTGACCTATTTATGCAATTTTGAACTTATTAGGAGCATCATACAAGTAATCTAACAGCATGACACTAATAAGTGCAAACCCATAGGTGTTCATGCATTATGCAGATTCCATTATTGCATATGATAATAACAAGTTTGTTTTTGGCCTCCACACAATGTTTGATTTCACCATTAACCCCTGGAGAAAGATGAGGGTACATTAACACATCCAAATAGCACTGATTAGGTGAAGACCTTGCCATAGGATGTAAGCTGGCTATACAAAGCACAAGGACTACATATTTCATCTGGAACTTTTGTATTCTTGTCTGTCTAATAAACATGGCTTCTGTATAAAACCGATTTATGCGGTTCATTTGTTTATTGGAAGCAAGCTGTGCAACATAAAACCATCAAAACTTGATCTAAATAATGTAGAGTGAACTCGTTTTCAGAGTTTAAAATGTACTTTTTTAGTTTGCAACTGAAAACATTTTGCCAGTTACCATGCCTGGAGATCATTAACTAATGTAGACATCATCAACTCATTAAGAAGAAAAAAGAAACAAACAAGCAGATGGATACTAATTTTAAACCCAGCTTTGGTCTTATTGACTAACAATTCAGACAATGAACAGAGCGCTCGGGGCGTTTGCCTCATAGTAAAATAATCACAGCCTAATTGAGTTGCTTATCTTTAGAACAATTACAAGCGAAACCAAACAAAGTGACTGTTTAGAGATGACTGGGCCCTCTCTGTATGTCTCTCAGTCCTTCCCTTTTAAGAAAACCATCTCTGTAATCGTGTTTCTACAGAGCTACGGCTGATGCATTATTAATACTTTCTCATTCCACATTCTACGAATACTTTCTCGGTCTTTTCATTTTAGACATTCAGTATGTTTAAAAAGAACTTGGTCGAAGGAGTTCTCGATATTAATTAACCTTTGACAGGCTCCGAAAAAGAGTTCAGGATACTTGGCTGTAGGGAAAAGCATGCGTACCAAAACGCACTGGATTGACGAACGCCACAATTATAATAATTAAAACAGTGGAGCTTCACAGCGTATGTGAGCATGTGTGATGAGAGAAATAAAAAGAGGAGAAAACAGGAAATCATAAAAAAAAAAAACATGCAAAAAGAAAACAACAACAAAGCCTCTTGTGAGTTTCACAGCTAGTTTGCTTAATCAGATACAATATAATTTGTCTGGGGTTGTTTTTAAATAATTCCCTTTACAATATGCCTAGGCTGATTGAGAAAACTTTTTTCTATTGCTCTCTCTCTCGCTCCCCCCCCCAAAAAAAGAGCTAGTGAGCTTAAAAAGCAGCTCTAATGAGAAGAGGAAGAGGCCATGGAGGGGCAAATCTGTATATGTACCTTCATCTTAGAATCACGGGTTGTTTTAATTTGTAAGCAAAAGCAGCAAGCAACCAATGAGATTTTAATTGATACACATAAATAATTCCTTGTGTACACTGGCTCTTAAGTCGGATTTGCTGTTTATTTGACGATAGAAATGAGTAATTATCGGGGCTTCTGTTGATGCCAGAGATTTTATTTATTTATATTTTGCATGGTTGATATCCTCTGATCTGGTCCCTATTAATTATGTCAAAATCCACATCGAGAATTTAGACTCACGTTAAGCTTTGCTGTACTTTCATCCTCTGAGAGCAAAGCCACCCGGTGACAATAACAACACGTGAGCGCTACAACAGGGGCCCAGAGTTGTTCTTTGTCACCCTAACAAAGACAAGGGAGGCTGTCTTTTCGGCTGCCATCTTAAAAAACTTTTTCCCCCTTTAAGACGCAGGTTTGTTTTGGCACCGTATGAAACGATTTCAGCGTTTGCACCTTCTTCAACAGGCCATGGTATCCACCGCAATGCTTATCTCCGCAAAGCACCTCATCATCACAAACATGTTGAGTGATCTCTTTTTAGGTTGCTCTGTAAGTGACAAACTAGAGTGGAAAGCAAATTTGACAAGCATAACAAGTGTGACTTTGGGTGAATGTGATTCCGCAGCTTGATACAGATCCTGACAATAAACAGATAATGAAAAAAAAAAAAAATCTAGACAGGCTAAACCCATCAACATTTTTGTCACAGAGCGCTAACAGGATAAGAGAGTGTTTGTCGAATTGCGAGACGGCGGTGCCTCTTACTTGAAAGCAGCTGAAACTCCGGGTTGTCTGGACCGGTGTTCTCTGTCAAGTCCCTCAAGAAATGCTTGTACCTAAAAAAGCAACAAATAAACAAAACACAGCACAGGCTTATTGCAACGTTTCTATAAATATACCCTTAAAGCGCGAGAGGAAACCGATCTCGTGTGTCAGGGTAAGGAGGTCGGACAAGCGCTGTCATCTTAAGGAGACATTACTCGCATTAAGACGCGTTTAGGAAAAAAGGAAAAAAGGCTTTTCTTTTTGAGAAGGAATAAAGAGCCATTCAGTCAACAAAATTACACTAATGTGCTGTATTTCTGCTTCCTCAGACAATGCGGCGGAACTGATTTTGTGCTATTTTAGCAGCAGAAAAGAATGAGGAAAGGATTTGAAGGAGGGTGCAAAAAAAGAGACTGAAAAACAGAAATATATTTCCACCCATCCGTTCACACAAACAAGTGCACGGGGTCAAACTTCACAATCCCCTCTGTTCAGAAAAAAAAAAAATTAAATATTGATTATTGTGCTATCGTCCGCTGATGACACAAAAAGGTCATAAATGGCTGGGCAGAAATCAAGGGCCCCATTAAGGAAATGACCCCCCTCGCAAGGTGAGGGCCAAATTGAGAGGGGAGTAAATTTGGAGGTAATTCATTGGGCTGTTTCAGGGATGGAGATAAAGATAGAGCGAGTCTTAATGCTAGAGATTACAGTTCACTTAAGCAGAACTCCAGCGACTAGACACATCAAAGGCCTCTTTCAAATGAGAAGGCTCTCAGAAAAAGTTCGACTCTGTGGTATCGTCACAATTGGGAATATGATTCTCTACAGTTTTCTGTACTTTGATTGCAGTGGAACTTGAAAAGTTTTGGAGGGAGCGCATTAGCATTACACAGGTGTATGCAGGCAATTAACGTAGCAATCAAATATGCATTTCGGCAAATACCATGAAGCTAAATATCATACGCAGTCATTAACTGTAATGAGAACGACTTTATATTTAATGTTAGAAGCTCGATCAACTGTATTCAAATAATACATCCAAGAAAGGAAATGGATATGAAATGCTAAAAGTCAATGTGAAACTTATCATGACCCATTTTACTTCTGTAATGTGATATTAAAATTCAATGAAAAATAAATTAAAATTCTGGCAAATACACAGCCAATGATTATTTTCATGTTATGGACTGATATTAACATTCTATACTATATATTAAAATAAATTAATAAAAAATGATTATAATATAGTATATGATTATATTTATAATAATTCTAAAAGTTTAAATGAAATAAATATAGGCATCATATCGTTATGTACAATGATTAATTGATATAAATGTTGATAGATACAATAAAAATGTGGATGATTATATATATATGATATATATATATATATATATATATATATATATATATATATATATATATATATATATATATATATATATATATATATATATAAAATGCTCCCCTGTTTTATTGGATTATCCAATGGCTCATGTGGCCTAGGTGATGTCACTGAAAAAGGAAAGCCAAGACTTTCAATTTTGATACAATATTACTTCAACCAAAAATTGTTTACAACAAGACTGATTTGACACTTTAAAAATACAGTTCGGTGCTCACAAAACATTCTCAACATTTCTGGCACCACCATTTCCACTTCACGTCCAACATTTTAGATGTTGTCAGATAAACTGGGGCATCTTTAGTTTGTCTTAAACGTCCTCTCAACTCCAGCGTGGCATCTTTCTTTAGTGACTCAGCCAGCCGATCCCCGCGGGCTGAAAAGTTAAGCTGGAATATTCCCATTCCCCGAAAGCCGTGCTAAGCGGCGAAGCAGGGGCCTTTCTAATTGGAGGAGTGCAAAGAGAAGATTGTTGCAGCCGAAGTCTCTTTTTCCCTGCGGCCATGTTGAAATTATGTAAACAGTGGTGGCAGCCGCCATGACGCCCATGTCACCCATCACCCGTGACAACCACAGAGGGGGGTAGAGGAGCACATCCTTTAAACTCCACTTCTGTCGAGAGATTTTAAGAGGGCTGAGAGTACTAGGCCAAAGAGAGAGAGAGGAGGAAACGTCTGATGTGGGGTCTTCTGACTCCTCCTTTTCGGCCCTCCCTTCCTCTTAGGAGTTCAGAGGTGATTTGATAAACAGTTTCAGGCAAAACAGTCAGTTTCAGTACAGGATGTGTATTTATTCACAGCAGGGCTTCTGGGACATCCTGCAAAGCTTCTGGAATTAAAAGTTGAAGTTCAAAAACCCCAGCATGTGCATGCTCATTTATTCAACTATTATATATGATAATTTCCTGTATGCAAGCATTTGAATGTCCTCATTTGATTTAATTTTATATCCCTGTTCTAATGAAATATATTAAAGATTTCAAGGCCTAATATTTGAAGGAATGACTGCTTAACTCAAAGAATGTCTGTTTTTGAATTTGTATGTAGTTTATGTTAAAATACAAATAGAAAAGATAAAATCTATATATTTAAGATAATGGGACACTGACATGATACATTACATAATTAAATATTAATTAAACTAATTAATTAATTAATTAATTAATATAGAATTGATATTCTGGCTGATAGCAACACACCTAAAATGATTATTATTACTATAATAAATAATTATAAATAATGATTATATTAATGATAATAAAAAAAATATTACACGGCTCTGTGGAATACTTGATTCTGATAGGTGAATCGCACCATCCAACGGTATGTTATTCCTCGATAACAACCAGTAAAAACTGATAACAGGTTCATCCGGGTAACTTTTGCGTTTGGTGAGCTAATAAAATATTAAACTAAAATCACTATTTTATGTGCAGTTATTTAATTATGGCATCCGGTATCGCGGACTCTCTCTTGTTTCATACAAATGCAGCTGCTGCCATTTTTAGACAATTGTTTTGTACATTGTAATGGATTATAAAATAACAAAAAGGTAAGATTTTAAAACGGTTTCATCTCAAATTAAATATAATCTAATATTAATAATATTCCCATAATCGAATATTGCTAATATTGTTTGATAATACACCATTATTACCTGGCCAATGGGTTTCTGGTTAATAAGTAATATAAAATCTTAAAAAAAAAAAAAAAAAAAAAAAAAAACAGAAAGAGATGCATGGTCCATCACTACTAAGATGTCAGATGCTCCATTACCATCTAAAAGTACTTCTGCCAAATGGGTGCTCCCTTAATCTATTCGTTCGGGGGTACAACGACCTTGGATTTCATTGACAGCTGCCATTGATTTCTGTCTGTGAGTGTCTCGCTCTCCGTTCTCCCTGCTCCTTATATCAGGTCAAGACCCGAACGCAACGGCTAAAGCAGACATACAGTATGGGTGTCAGGACAGTGAAACGCTCACGGATTACAGGTTGAACCATGGCAGTGTCGTGTATATGCACACATAACAGCTGTTTTAAATCCATCCTGCATTATACATCTCTAGACTTTATTTTAAAAAGACAAAAGAAAAAAAAAACATATGGTTTTTATACATCGCCAACACAATTCTAAGATGTTGTGGGTTGCTAAGGATTTTTTTTTTTTAAGAAACATTGCTATGTGAGTACTAGAGTGCCTAAAACCTTTATAATAATAAAAACAAGACATTTTATTACTTGGGTTTGGTTTGAAAAGAAATCTAGTAATAATGATGCCTTAGTCAAAAAATAAAAAATAAAAAAATACTAAATTAAATTTAAATTAAATTAAATTCTGGAAGAAATATCCACAAAACTTCTGAAAAAAACCCTTTGCTCCATATTTAGTTAGCCTACAAACAGCCTAAACAAAACCTAACTAAACAGGCTTTCTGAACATGGGGAAATCTAGAGCAGTAGCGTATTGCTCATTAGAAATGAAAGGGTAGAGGAAACCAAACAAGCCCCAATTAAGCCTCTTCTATTAAAAGCCACTTAGAAAGAGAAATAATCTCACTTCTTTTTCTTCTTGTCTCATCTTGTAGTAACAAATACATTACAGGCATTATCAGCCACGAAATGCCCTTATTAGGGAAGTGGGGGGGGGGGGGGGGGCAAGAAATCTAATTAAAGCGGCAGAGTAACAAAAAAGGGAGCGGCCTAATGAGCATTATTAAAGCACATTCCCAATAATGTAAACGGAACTCGCTCGTTTAGCTGCCCTGTCCTAGTCATTAGCGCGCAAAGCAAAGAGAAGATAACGAGACAATAACGTAATCTGAACCGTATTTATAACAGTTCAGATATTCTGATGAAGAGGCGCGCTAGAAAGCGTCGCTGGCCTAGTTACCGACGCGAACGCCTTGCCTCGCTAATTCCTTTGTAATATGCAGATGAAACAAGCATCGCGTTCTCGTCCCCCCCCCCACCCCCCCCCCACAGCAGCAGATATATCGGGTCAGCTCGTAGTTACGCGCAGGGAGAGGGAGGAAATATCTGTCTAATTATTTGCCTTTAAATACGTGCATTAAGGATTCATATTCCTAATTAAGAGACAACAGCCACTGTCAGGCTCCTGCGCGGGTTATTGAACACGGCGGTGGATGTTGCATAATTACTGCTCTTTAATAACTGCAGACGTATGAACACATCAGCTATGGAGAACCCAAGATGTCGCCATGCTTCAGCAATCAAATTATAACACAAACGATAACAAAACGCATATTGTTTTCCCAGTACACTGGGAACGTATGCAGATTTTTGTTTTGGTTTTATTTACATGGGTCGCGAATCACATGACTTTGGTTTTGATTGTATGGAGTTAAAGGGACAGTGAAAACTATATCATAATTTACTCAAGCTCTTGTGAAACCAGTAACTTTCTTCTATTTTAAATTTAATGAACATCTAGTGAAACTCAATGGGGTCCAGAACAATATTTGATTTGAACATTTGTGGAGACCAAAAAACTAATCTTAATAAAGTTTAGGAAAAACATGAGGGTGAACAAATAATAGCAGGATTTTCATTCCTGCATCATGAACTATCCCTTTAAATAGTTCATCAACATCACACTCCTGATAGTTAGTATAGTATTCTTGAAACAGCAATCTCCAAACAAGTCAACTTTAATTGTATCTAATGCAAATGTAATGATTTTCAGTATATATTAAACCTGCTAATTGGACTCCATTCGGCTAATTGGATATTTAAACATTTCCCTCTGAACAAAATTCAGAGGGAATTTACCTCATTAACAAAAGCCAAGACATAAAGTAGATTGTCTGATAGCCTCCAAAAATTTCATTAAGTCTTCTCTGCTTGAGAGCAGAGCATTGTGGCAGGCAATCACTACCTGAGGTCAACATATCAAGGACGACGAGATGAGCGTAATGTTATATTTAAGGGATCGATACCAGTTCTGAGAGTAAATATATTAAATGAAAAGTGCTTTTAAAAGACTGAAGAATCATGTAGTGCTCGTCCTAGTCCTTCAAGTCTCAGGCTGAATCGAAACAAGTGAGCTTTAACATTACCCATTTGAACAGATCAAAAGAAGAGTGAAGGTGAGTTTGCCGAGGTCTTGTCTTAAGACTAAACCATAGATATGGAGGATGTGACCTCTCAACTTCCATGTAAAAGCAACGTCTCAACAGCAAAGAAACCGCGATTAGGAGGACAGCACTATAAAGCTGCTTTTAAATGAGTTCAATCAACACCTTTGCAAACAAACATAAACGGCGAGAAAACCTCCTGAACTGTTTGAAGCACCGACTGAATTGAACCCATCTGCTGTGCAAGCACAGGCCCATATAACAGCCCTGACACTATCGGCTACATAATGGCTCAGCTCCATTAACACGAGTCCTCCTCCGCTTTTTGAGGCTCTCTGCATGTAAAAGAGACGCAACCATGACCTTCTGACCCGCTCCGAGCGACGAATTCCACCACAGAATGAAGGATTAACCTCTTATATTGCACTTCGCTATGCGATGTTGAGTACGTTCAAATCCATTATAAAGCTGTACAAGTGTGTTAAAAACACACCCATTTTAGTACTTTAAGGTTTAAATCACTTAGAACTATTGCTAAACACAATCAACATCATGGTCAGGAATATTTCACATAATCTGAATACGAGCCGGGCCTCACTTTTAGTTTGTAATTGGTTACAATGTAATTTATAATGATGCATGATGGTATGATGCATTAGACATCAACTTATGGATTTTAAATAGCTTTTTAAATAGATTTATTTCCTGAATTTGGATTGAATTTGATTTGAAGTAGCAATCCGGAGGCAGAATTGGAATGTCAATCTAAGGAAGTCAACAGAAATTCTAAGAAATTAATTTGTCATTTTTAACTAGAAAAGCAAAATTGACAATCCTTCTTTGAAAATTATGAATAAAGTAAAAATAAACTTGAAGACAGACAGCTTACAGATAGGCAGATAGAACTATAGATATACAGATAGACCAATATATAGAACAATAATGGATAGAACAACAGATTTATATATAGATCAACCATGGACAGATTGACATACCGATAGACAGAAAGCTAAATAGACTGACAGAACGATGGGCAGACCGATAGATATAATGCTCAACAGACAGACAGACAGAACGATGGACAGACAGACAGACCGATAGATAGATAAACAGACAGAATGACAGAATGATGGACAGACAGATCAAACGCTTCATAGAGAAACAGACAGAGCGATAGATAGTATTATGGACAGACAGACAGACCGATAGACAGAACGCTGAATAGACAGACAGACAGATGGATGGATGGATAGACGGATAAATACATCTTTTTTTGGACTGTAAATTTAAATTCACAATAACACCTATTAAATGGAAATTATTTTCATGGAAATTATTGATATTAGCCAGAATTTTAATATCGGCACTCATTAACTATAACTTTTATTTATTTGTCTAACACTTGACAAATTGACCAAAATGTCCAGTCAGGAAGACAAGAGAAGGGATGAAGAGTTGAGAGGAGAGGGAGACCGAGAGAGCGACAGGGACACGACGTAAATCTCTTCTCGGCAGCTGCAGTGAATGGCGTTTAATAATAGGAATGATTTTATCCTCCCTCCCAGCAGTCCTGCTCCATGTCTTAAGTAGCCACCATGATCCACACACAGCCAGCCTCGCCATCCATCATCCTCCAGCTGAATAAGTGACAACAATTTCCTCCTGAGTCCCCGTTAGAGGCGGTACTCCTGATTATCTGCACTCTCCGAGAATGGAGCTCTTCTGCCGTGCCACTTAAGATCATCATACAATTATGCGCCCCCCGTGTGTCCTCGCTTTCCGAGAGCGGAGAGGTAGAATCGATGGGGGGACAATGGAAAACACAGTGATCAGGGCCTGAGAGGATGAGATCAGATCAAGGGCGTCTTTGAACATGCTGATTGAGATGTCAGCGCTCGGCAGCTCCGAGGGAAATTGGAGGATATCTCTGTGATAACTGGGTGGAGAAAACTCAGGGTGCGGCACAAAGCTCAGAGGCCATATTTAGCACTAAGTCCTGTGGTTTGCTGCACGTCAAAAAAAGCTAGAAAATACTTGTTTCTAAAGATTGCCATCTTGTGACCCCCGTTCACACGTACATCGTGTGGACATTGGTTTTGGGTGATCTGATAACAAGTCTCAACGCAGGTATAAATGGAGTACAAAATGTTATGTGATCAAATCATACAAATGAAGTGGAGAATGCATGCGACAATGGCATTGGTAGTAAAAACATTGATGCACCTGTCAATCATCTACTGTGCTACAAGTTTTTGAAATTTCCTAAAAGTCCATTCAAAAGCCTGGGGTCGGTAAGAATTTTTCATGCTCACCAAGGCTGCATTTATTTGATCAATTATACAGTAAAACAGTAATATTGTGAAATATTATTAGAATTATTTTTTTTAAAAGAACAGAATGATCCGCACTCCTTTTCTTATTTTCAAATTTTAAGTTATGCGACAGAAAAAAAGTGATTTATTCCTGAGGGCAAAGATGCATTTTCACAAGCAATTTCTCCAGCCTTCAGGGTCACATGATCCTTCAAGGCCCCCTGAAATCAATTTTTTTTAGCTTTTAGTATGAATATGTTAGCCTAAAGGTTATGGATAAGCGCGTGTGTTTCAAAACAATGACAAAGTTCGCATTTGAGATATAAGCATTCAAAATATACAGTCTATCAATTCTGTTAAAATGGATCAGATTTTTATGACATAAACGCAGACTTCAGCTTCTCACCACAATCTTCTATCCAATCAAATGCTCTCTAGAATCTAAATTGTCCCACCCCCATGCTGTAAATACCACCTGGCCAAAGCAACTGTTGACACGTTATGGAGCAATATGGGTTGGAGATGTGTGTTCGGTTGCTTGAACGCTCGGGTTTTATTCCGTTTATCAACTGTACATTGGTTAAGAATGAAATGGCTAGAATTTATTCACACCTCTACTATTGAATCCAACGTATCGTCGGATTCGCTTCCATGTTTCTTTCAAGTACGACTTGCAGTCCGTGAGGTAAACTAAATGCTATTGGCTATTTGAAAAGGGGGAGGAGCCATTCAATATGTTCAGCCTCAACTTCCTGTTTCAGTGGAAATTACGTCAACGCATCATACAAAGTTGCGTGTTCCAAGGTACTTTAGTGGGCCTTTCAGAAACCATTCAAATATGCCGATTTTGTGCACAAAATTAATAGTGCTTAAATATTTGTAATGCTTCACATCTCAATCTTTTTGCCAGTCTAGAAAAAAGGAAAAACTTTCCTTGACAATAAAAACTGGTCAAAAGAAATTCCTGCTAAAACCAGGAGACTGTCTTGCGATCAAATCACCTAAAATGGATCAGAAAAGAATTCTGTCATTTTGCATATGACGAAACCACTGAATAAAAAACCACGACAGGTGGGCGCAAGCAGAGAAAATGTTCTTATCAAGAATAAATATAAAGACATAATTATCGTCATAGTAAAAATGACATTGTGTTTGTCTTCTTTCATGTTGGAAACTACATTTAATAAGTAGGAATGACATGAAAGCCTAATTAAGATGGACTCGAGCAGCTTGATAAAGAAATGCCATGTAATTTCTGCTGGTTCTTAAGCATGTTCTAGTTCATTTCGCACCTTGTTACACTAATTAACGGCTGAGACCACGACCGCATGAAATTACAGCCAACAAAATCGGCGGCTTAACAAAAGGGATTTTGACAGTTCTTGGACATTCTGAAGGCAGGTGTGAGCACGACATCAAACAATAATTACGTCTGTCATCGAGAGGCTCGGTATGCGCCGTGCACTGACTCCTCCAAAGCAAAGAAATACGGATGGAGAATTCAAGCATGAAAACCATAACCCGGTGGAGACAGCTTTCTGTTATCATGCCATCAAATGATTCCCAAAATCCTTCTTTAAAGAAAACCCACATATCATGATCAACAAAATGTAAAGTTGTAGAGTGATTTGACAGCTGAGCAGAAGACTGTGAAGTAGACTGGCAAGTGTCAGAAGATACTGATGCATAACCAAAACGCTTTACATTCCCATCAAGACCTGACTGCATTTCAATGTGTTGATGCTGTCGATCCTATAATCTCTTCGCCGAAGCAGATGGTTTAAACTTTAAATGCACAAAATAACATCCGCTGACCAATCCATCTCGTTTACTTGAAAATTCAATGGCTGAGGTACTCTGACATTTAATGAGATTAAAAGAAAACTTAGCACGTCAATTGCAATAAGTGGTTGAGGAGTCCATTAAATCAAAAATCGAATTCAAAACATCTTTAGGTGTGACATTTCTGCACGACTACCATCACCACATGGGTAATTAAGTATGGTGTAATAAGTATAAGTAAATAATAAAGACAAATAATAAAGTTTTGGTAAAAAATGGTAAATGGACTGCATTTATATAGCGCTTTGACAGACCCACTGGGCCACCAAAGCGCTTTTGCCTCACATATTGCCTCACATTCACCCATTCACACACTCATTCATACACCGACGACGGTGTCAGCCATACAAGGCGCCATCCAGCTCGTCGGGAGCAGCAGGGGTTAGATGTCTTGCTCTTGGACACCTCGACACTTGGTCTGGTGGAACCGGGGATTGAACCACCAACCTTCCGGTTTGTAGGCAACCTACATGAACCACTGAGCCACTGCAGTTAAAAACATCTACAGAACAAAAACTTGATTTTCATTTTAGCTAGGGATCATGCACCTATATAAAAATAACGATAAGGTGATAATCATTTTCATCTTATGACCGATAACCAATTGAAATTCTATAAAAGATCAAATGTTTCATAGGAATAAATTAAAACCGTAATTTAATAGGTGAATTTATGCATCACAACATTATAATGCATAGTATGAAAAATAGTTATTCATTTTGAGATTTGCTAAAGAGTACATTTAATTACTAAAATATTAAACTTAGTAAACATAAGTAAATTTTAAACTTTAGATGAGCGTTAGATAACGGCAAGTGATACAAATATACAAAAAAAAAATAGGCAAAACAAATGCACAATAAAAATTATGGCCAATAACCAATGAATTAAAAACAATCACTATCTCAGCCAATAACCGTAAATGGACTATTTTAAAAATCTATACTCTTTCGTATAAATAAATGAAAAATAAATCACTTAAAACTAAAAACCATCAAGTGAATTTAAGCATCACAATATTATCAAAATGGATATTAATTTTGGGATTTGCTTACACTTTATACAGTGTTATTAAAGTTTTAGTGCTTTCACATAAATATTAACTTTGAGCATTAGGTGAAGTAAAAGTGATCAAAATATAAATATGGTGTAAATGAACATGCACTAACATATCCAATATCGTAAGATAGCGATAAACAAACAATAAAACAACAAAAAAGCATTAATATACACGAATATAAAGACTGATAACCGATAACCATTAAAGTTCCAATACTGTGACATGTGAGCTTGACAACTTACTGCTGGATACGCTGAAGAGGAAGCAGAAGCAAGTCCTCAAGTTTCTGCTGATTGAACTCGGGCCTCGACTCCTGGAGCTTTTTAAACCGTCTGAAGGCTTTGCTTTTCTTCACTTGAACCTGAGAAGGAAATGAACCATGAATCAACGATCTGCTTCCATGAAAACAACTTGATACAACAGTAGAGCACATTTGATAATGCAAGCGATAACACTGTTTACCTCCCACCAACATTTTCACCTCTGTCAATGATGCATGTGGCGTGATGTCTATTGAATTGTGTATTCAGTCTCGCTTGTGACTGAATCTCACTCATGCACAACGAGACATCTCTGTTGTCTCTTATCACAAGCTGTCTTTTGAATAGAAGCAATCCTGGTTTCATTATTTAATATACATCCACACATACAATGTCAGGCTAATGACAGACAGAGTCTGAATTAGCATAGCAAAATAACACTTCTTTATGCAAAATTTGTTCTGAGAAAAGCACGGGTCAGTGCTGTAAATAAATAAACATCAAGTACACAAAACAATCCATCATCTTCAAACGGCCCACACCGTGAACAACACCTGCTCGGCTAGCATTTATGGCCGAGGCAGCTGGGGTCTCCCTCTGAGAAACACTAGATCATTAGATCTAACATTAGATCACAACATGTTGGACATGCTGTGAGAGGAATTCTTTATTTAGGCCAACCAGAACATTTTTTTAAAACGAATCCGGCTCATTTAAATTGCCAGAAAGCTTTCCACATTTTAAAATATTAGACAAGTCATCAAAACAATAAAAAGGTAAAGTATACCAAATAGAATTGTTATAAAGAAAAAAACTACATACCGTATATAAAATCCAACTGTTTTAAACGTAACAAGTGAATTTAGGCATGACAAAATTATAAAGTACAGTATGAAAATAAACAGTATTAAGTAAGTTTAAGTAAGCATTATATCAAGACAAAGGTAAAAAGTTTGGGGTCAGTCAGATTAAAAAAAAAAAAAAAAAAATAATAATAATAATACTTTTATTCAGCATGGGCACATTCAGTTTCAAATTAATGCTGTTGTTCTGAACTTATTTATCAAAGAATACTGGAAAAAAGTAACACGGTTTTCACAAAAATATTAAGCAAACTGTTTTCATTAATGATAATAATAAGAAATGTTTGTTAAATAATTACTCAATAATAGTAAATAAGTAATAAAGGTCTAATATTGGTCACCATTATATATTATATAATGTATGCCTAAAATAAATCAACTTTAAAAGATCTCATTATTATATATTTACTAATATTATTATTGTGCCAAACTATCAGTCAAGGTTAAAAATGTGACAAAAAAAAGGATTAAAAATGTAAAAATGAAATTTAACAATAAACTATTTGGGAATGTAAAAGGCTCATTGGTTGATTTTTGTTGTTGTTGCTATTTTAAAGAACGGTGGATCTTGAAGAACGGACTAGCCATGTTTGTGACAGTTAACATGCCAGCTCATGTTTCCAGCAATGCCAGCTCATGTTTCCAGCAATTACAGCCATGTAGGCCTGGCAGAGTAATCGATGCTAACTTAAACAGCTCAGTCTGCAATCAATGGGAATCGGTCAATTGGCCACAGACGTATTCCTCCTCTTAATTAAGACATTAATATCTGTGAGGCTCCAAGCTTCCCCCAGCTAAATAAAATAGCGTGTGGCTAGACGAGGCTTGGAAGAGCTTTGCTGCAGGGCTAGCACTCGAAACGACCTTTCTGCAAACATATATTCGCTATCAGACGCAATTACTGGCATAGTATGGAAAAAAAATGCCCCCTCGGTTCACCGAAAGCACACAGAATACAGAAGTTAGCACTATCCTGGCGCTCCGATGATTCTTTAACCGCTAACTGATTTGGTCTAACAAGGAATCAGTCATCCGTACACTTGGGTACAGGTGCCTTAGTGAGGGAGGAGCTAATTAGCAAAGAGAGAGATTCCCCATCGCACTTTTTTCCAGCCGACTGATGGAGGCTGCCCACTTAAGTCAGGCGTAATGAGATGGTAGTGTTGGACCTAATGGTACCGCTGGGCTTTGCCTGGGAGAGATCTGTTTGCACAGAGTGTCATCCTAAAGCCTTAATCAGGTAGGTGACTCCATTTTTTTTTTTCACCGTTCCAAACGTCAATCATTTTGAATGGTGACGTTTGAGTTACTGACCCGACATTGTGTCTTCTCTCCCCCCCCACCCACAAGGTTGAGCCGAACAATATGGTACGGTGAAAAAAAGTGCCAAAGATGAGGAGTTGTACAAGACTTAATAGGTGTGGACTAATTAGAAGTGGAGCATGACATGCTGTCAATCCTATGCATTACCATAGATCTATAATGAATACATATTCATGATTTCATATTGATAGACATAGCCACAAGCTTTTGTGTAAGGAGATGACCTCTATCCAGGTAAAAGAACACATTCACTCAGGAAAAGCCAATACAAATGACCATTTGATTGAGTAACTTTCATAGCAGGTGGAATAATAATTAGACTATCTTTAAAGAGCAATGCAGAATCAAAAGAGGAAAATGACACAGTCAGAGAAATGTTAATACTCAGTGAATAATAACTAATCTATGACTATGTTCAAACAGGTATTACCCAGGCCATACAACATACAGAGTAAACACTGAACTTTAACTTACCATGAGGACTTTTCTAGCCATCTGGATGTTGTCAACGTAAGTATTGTAGAGCTGCAGGTGAGTGCAGAACTCCTCAAACCCGATGCCAAACCTCCCCAGTTCTAGATGAGTGAGTAGGGTCCTGTTAAAAACAAAAAGAAGAATTGAAAATATGATTTGCCTAAAATGGTGTAATTTAGTAAGACTTCATTGTATTTTTCCTAAATCAAATGTTCTGTAAATTACATATGTGTCTTGAGCATCAAATATATATATATATATATATATATATATATATACATACATACAGTGCTTAGCATAAGTGAACACACCCATGCTAAAGTTGACTAAAAAGAGGAATAAAAAAACGTCTTTTGGAAATTGATCTTAATACCTTAATTAGAAAAATGAGGAAAACTCCAACCTTTAAGGACACCAATTTTCTTTGTGAATGAATAATGTATCGTAAATAAATAAATGTTCTTCCTTAAAATACAGGGTGCATAAGTCAGGACACCCCAATGTTAAATTTCCATAGAGGCAGGCAGATTTTTTTTTAAAGGCCAGTTACTTCATGGATCCAGGATACTATGCATCCTGATAAGGTTCCCTGGCCTTTGGAATTAAAATAGCCCCACATCATCACACACCCTTCACCATACCTAGAGATTGGCATGGTTTTCTTTCAGTTAGCCTAATGATTTGCATTGAGAGATGATCTTATGGAAAGTACCTCATGCCAATCTCAATTCTGCCTGCCAAATACATATAAAATCATCCTTAAAAACATACTTTAAAATTGTGTCACATTAACAATTAAGTCCTGTTAACTCAATAAATACATAACAACGTTACCCTACCCTGCAGTCTTGCCATCGCACTCCAAACGCAATGATAACCCTGATACTGTTTTGGAAATCAAGGCATTTCTTGTCACAAATAATGAGGGGGGTTAGTTCAGAGGCAGAAGTATTTGCGAAAGGAAGCGTTTTTAGTCAGATTTGTGTGGTGTCATCCGAGGGCCCCTCCCTGTGGGTGACATACTTATTTGAGACAAGGGTGCTGGGGCTAGCGCCCAAGGGCAAGCGTGTGGTGCTTTGTAGCGGGAACGCACCCATTGCGAAACCAGGAACAAAACAAGGCGTTCAAGAGGAATGGAAGAGTTGGTGCTCTGGCTGTCAGGCACATTAGGGTGACATGGGTATAATTCAAGGGTGAGGGTGTTGACACTTGTGAGGGAGCTTATTATCCAAACTAGACGAGGTAGATATCGCACATACATACCACTTAGACCAAACAGAAATACAGGTACGGATACACGCACACACTCTCCCTAATGATGTTCCCTGAGACTTTACGTTTTTTACATGCTGGAAGAAGGAGCATTTTGCAGTTGAAGTTGATTTAAATAGATTTTAATGAAGTTGCAAGCCAAGGTAGCCTCTGTTCATAATCAGGAGATGCCAGAGCAACCGAGAGAGTTCTAACGAGGGCAAAGGGCGGGAAAAATAGTGTTTCCTTTTTCCTCCTCACAGCCAGAGGCTATTATGATAAATATGAAATTATGTCTTACATTTTTTATGCTCTTTTTTAGGTCAATTAAATTCTCTAGCCGTCAGGAAGATGACAAAGATAACATTAACATTCCTCCCGCGTCACGTTAATCTACATTAATGCTTAGTGGTTGCGACATCTGGGTCGGGCACGGACTCAACCAAACAATGGAGGCCTATGTGGCTTCATTTGTGGGAAACGAGAACCGAGGAATACTAATTATCACCTATGAATAGTTAGCAGGAACACAAACAATCATAAAAACACAAATCCTTACAGGACCCAAAAGCATCGTTCAGTTTGTTGGGAGACCCCCTCCTTACCTCGATAGTAACAAGGACCCTCTTCCTTCATTTCGGAGACTATTTGATCTCTTTCCACACCACATTTACTGTCATTAAGAAACCCCCAAGTTGCACCTGTTCAGAATATTTATCTCTCAAATACATTTTTGATTCAGTGCTAGTTAAGTGACAGCACTTTCAAGTTGGTGATCACTGTTACAGTGCATTCTGGGATAATTGGGTTGTTCCCACTATTGTCTTATTCCCCTCATCAGATGAACAGGCATAATTCTGATGAATGGCAGCGGCATGACAATATATTCAAGTTTTGTTTGTTTGTTTGTTTGCTTGCTTGCTTGTTCAGCAGCGTTTAATGAATCCAGAATGTATGTAAGTCTTTACCAACCCAAGAGTATCAGATCTTGTACAAAGAATGAACTTCAAACCAACTGCATCCTATTCTTTTAGGCTTAAATATAGCTGACAGACATTTTTAGATTTCTTAAGATGTCATCTTATTAACACCGCCTTTGAGGCATCCATCATTTTGAACGCTTTTATTGAAAACTGGGAAACATTGGGTTGCATTGTCTTTAGGTTATATAATTACTCCAAATATCTCAAACATCATAAGGAAAAAAAATACAATTATTTGAAATAATACATCAGAAATGCTAAATTAAATAAACGCTAAACGCATAAAATGCGGTAAAAAAATTTAAATAAAAAGAATTTAATCACCTTCATGTCATTCCAAACATGTACGACTTGCCTTCTCCTGTTTAACGTAAAGGATAAGTTTTGAAAAATGTTCAAGCTGCTCTTTTCATACAATGAAAGTGGATAATGGTACAACAACTGTGTGCGAGGAACAGTTAATTTCAATTTGTTATTTACAAAAACAAATGTTGATATTAAAGTGATAGCCGTCACCATTCACTTTCACTGTATGGAAAAGAGCAGCTTGGACAGCCTGCTAAATATCTCCTTTTTCATTCCACAGAATAAAGAAAGTCAAATGAGTTTCGGAAAAGGCGAGTAAACAATGACAGGATCGCAATTTTTGGCTGAACTATTCCTTTAAGAGTAAAATCTACTATGGTTAAAATTCATATACTATAAAGTGCATATTGTGCATGACAAAAACAAACAATCTACGGCTCACCTTCTGCCACGGTTCTCTATTTTCCAGTGTTACAACTAGTCCAAGATAAAAAAAGTGATGATTTCAGCTAAGGATTGAAATAACCTTCAGCAGCCAGCGCAGATATCAACAAGCATCTGAAGAAGCTTCCTGATAACGATGTGGTTTTGGAGTACGCGAGCACTTTATTCGTTTTAATCAGTCAGCCACTGCTGTCTGTTCACAGATCTAAATTGAGAGACTGCCATTACGCTTCACCCGGCACTTCAATAACCGATTCTAATGATGATATATGGTAACCAAGCACCGATTTATCCAATACATCGGGCTCTAAAATTCAGCCCTCCATCTTCATTCAGCCACTGTTTGTAGAGAGGCCCGTCAATCAGGCATTGATGGGAGCCTCGGGGACCCACGGTGATTCATTATTCAGACAATTTTATGATTCTCGATCAACGAGGCCTGGATGAAGCCCTCAAAGGCAGTCAGTAGTTCCCCTTCCAGTCGTTTGGTAATTCAAAATATGCACACAACGAAACCACGGGGCAGTAACTCTTGCGAGAACTTCGGCCAATTCGAGACTAATGAAATATCCTTCACTATGTTTCTCCTGTTGGGAAACGTCTCTCCTAGCTTGTCAGGCAAATTCTCTGAGATTGATCAGGTTGTTAAATATATCAAACACTGTTTCACCTGCACTAAGAAGCGATGATCTCTCTAATACAGGCTTAAAGGCGTTAATAAGGCTGGAAGCTTGTTCGCTCGCAGGCTATCGGACATTAGGAGAAGGCTTCTGCTTTTGCTTGTTGCTTTCAAATGTGGTACATCAAAACACCACATGCTTCACGAGAGCTCTGAGCCATAGATAGCCTCAGATAAAATGAACAAGAACAGGTTTCTTGACACCTGTGAGTTAATTTGTTGTTAGTCTGCCTAGCCCGCATGGGAAGATCAATGCCGACTGCTCTTCAGGCCAGTTTTTCTGATGTATTATTTCATCTTCTGCAGCTCTGGCTTTTCATTTGCTCAAGCTGTCATAAAGGCCCCTCAAGCAGAGTGTCTAATCGTCTGTATGCGGAAGTCACAGCTGGGCTTCAAAACTTAGTATGATCACTTTACCTCTGGTGAAATATAAAGACGTTATTAAAATCATAATGAAATTAAAGTTCACTATTTCCTTCAAATGTACAATCTTGCTATTATTTCAGACTATGACTAAGACTTATTTTCTGCTCTCATCACATATATCCTAGTCAAAAGTACAGATACTTCAGACTTCCAAGTTATCTCAAATTTAAAATCATGTAAGTATAATTTGTGTATTTATATTCGTGCTCTGCAAGAGTTCATGGCAATTTAATATGGTATTATTTTAATCAGTGTTTCTCACCTGGTTTGGCCGTGGTACAAATTTTTCCCATGGTCATTAAGCTGCGACCCACATTTTCATGAATTTGAACCTAGCAAATTTATCTCTCAAAAATGACTGACACACACAGACAGACAGACAGACAGACAGACACAGACACAGACAAACTTCGTGCTTGAACCCCTAATTACGTTTTTTTTTTGTTGTTGTCATTTCTTTGACTGTACTCTTCGACCCACTCAGAGCGGTCTTTCGACCCATCAGTTGAGAAACACTGATTTAAATTATTTAAACTATTATAGTATGTATTAATAGTTTGAATTTAGTTTTATTTGTAATATTTCATCCATGAATTTGGATACCCACCCCCGCAAAAAAAATATTTTTTAACATTTCTTAATTATTTATTGGCTATTCCAGTCTAATTACTTAAAACCTTGAAGGCTACAAACCATTATTAATTAATTTGTTAATATTTGTATTGCATCATTCAAAAGGATTTTTTGGTATCGAAAATCACAAAATTGCCCAGGTCATGGGTTTGAACCTAAAAATACAAAGGCCTTGTACACTGCTTTGAATAAAAGCATTTGCCATGTGCAAAAACACAAAAAGTACATTAAAACTATTGAAATGTTGGTAATGTGACAACCCTATTCCCCTCCAACCCATCAACTTCTCAAGTTCTGATCAGATTGCAAAATAAAAATGGGTTCTGAATGGTGTTTGATGTTGACTTTAAATCTTGTATTGAGCAGCCTGATCCAGTAATGTTGAAGTCAGGTGGAAAGACTGTGAGTCAGTAATGAACGCATGATAACGTATGTTTTCATTAAAAAAGCATGTTTAAAACATTAGCGACCGCAAAAGCTTACTTTTATCAATGCATAAAGCTCGGAAGACACAAACAGTGGCCATTACGAATAGGCAGCCGTCACCAATGATGGCGACCATGGCGGATAACGTGAAATACACAGGAGAAAGTGCAGCTGTAAGCCTAAATCCAGCATTCGCATCGATTCGCAATCCAATTAAACAGAATAACATAAGATAAGGCACACCAGGCGATCTCCAAGTTCTCAAACTTGATTCTTCTGTTAGACCCCAATTAATACTCCCCTACCCTCTCATCCTTTTTAAATGGTATCAAAGCCAGCCACCATCAGCCGTCTCTCTCCCCTGAGCGCGAATATTCGCTTAATTATTTAAAGGATACTTACTGGTTTATTAAATGAATGGATTTAATTGAACTGAAGATGCTTTCTCTAATGTCCTGCCTGAGGGTTCCTTTGGCCTTCAAGATCTCCACAAAGTACTGGAGAAAAAGAAAGAGACAGGAGGGAGAGAAAAATTAATTTTCAGACGCCACTCGTACATGACTCTTCATCTTACCGAGTGTCACCTCTCGTCGCATACCCTTGAGACAAAGCGAGAACAAATCTGTGGAGAGCCGAGCATTTTGCAGCAATGACATCTCAATTACCTCCAACGGCTTAATATGAGCTGCATATCTAACACAACTTCACTAGAGGTGGGAGACGGCGTGAAGGAGAACGTGCGGTTTCTCGAAATAAGTTTTGATGTTCGAGTGTTTAATTACAATGCGGCGTTATAAAACAATGAGGCGGACGTGCCCGTTCGGTATGTTAGCTTTTCAAATGGCAATTATTATGTTATACACAACCTGTATGAGTGAGATTCAAGTGTATATTTGTGGTTACACACAATATAATCTACATAACACGCACATAAAAGGCTTTGACATCTCAGTGATCTTAAAGGTAAAACCAATTAGCCGCAAAATAAAAGCCTTGAACAGGTTATAAACCATGAATTTCAAAAGAATAGCCCTGTGATGGTGTCAAGGACCACTCAATAAATAGAAAACCTTGTGCTGTTAAAACTATGAATAAAGCTCTCCAAGATAATTAGAATTTCAGATTTGTATTAATTAAGATATTCTAATGTTCAACACATTGCAACAAACGCATAATTCTGTTGCTGCTCTCCAGGATGACCGAATCCAACCCTGACAAGCGTTTCTACATCAGCTTATTGTTTGATAAAAGATGGCTAATTCAGCCCATGGGCGTGTGTGTAATGTTGGGCCTGTAGAGAGACTAACCGTGACGACTAGATCCAGCTGTTCACAGTATCTTTGTTCGCTGTGGACTAGCTCACGGGCTGTGCGGCTCCTCTTCCTCTCCCAGCGGTCCCGCTGCTCCTGAATGTTGCGGCTGCCCATGGGGGTGAATGGACTCGGAGCAAAACTCATGGCCGACCAGTTGAAGGTGCTGACTCCAGAACAGTGTGACTACCAGTGCAGAAAATCAAAATCACTATTAAAAAGCCATTAAAAAAGGGGTGTGATGGTACAGTTAGCTCACCAGATGATGTACGATATTGACGAGACAATATTTTAACATTATTTTTAAGAAATCTTCAATAACGAAATATGACTGGAAAATCACAAAATGCAAAACAATACAAGTGCAATTTTGAAATGTTTAACAGTAATTATCTTCAGTTCTACTTTCACAGTATCATATGCAGTAAAAACAATATATCACAAGATCTATAAGCTCAATGTCAGATGTAAGACTGAATAATTTGATAAAAATGATTTCATAATAATTGTTAATATATTATAATTTTGTAACATTAGTATTATATATTAGTCTGTTTTAATGTATTAAATTATTTCAGCCTTTTATATTTCATTTGGGTTTGCTTATATAAGTTTTTTTAATAATTAGTCTAATAATTTGATAAAAAATACAGAAAGTTCATATAGCCTAGGCTATATTATAATATATACATATAAACATACACACTGTGTGTGTATATGGAATAATAACTTTTTGTGATATTATATTATTAATTAAATGATTATATTTATTATATTAAATTATTTAATATAATAATAAATTAAATATTACATTTTATAATTAATATTTAGATAAATAATAACATGACCACGTTTAAATATATTTATTTTTAATAATATAATTATAACCTACACTAATTATTATGTTTTTTATATAATTTACTTAATTCCATAAAGTACTTATTGATAAAACAACCAATTAAAATAATATAATTTTAAATTTTAAATATATATTTTAATAAAGTATTGAAGCCAATCAGAGCTCAATGATCAATTATTTATAAAGCACTTAAAATATATATTTAGGCAATTTCATTATTTACATGATTAGGGCATTGAAAATCCATATTTTGACATTTGTAAATTACGATCAATAATATAACCAAGTGAGCGCCATTGGCTACAAAGACCAAGTATAAGAGACGACCAGCGATTCTGTCCCCTGTGAATTCTTAATGACAAACAAACAACATATGCAGAGGGTAAGCCACCAATTAAGGGAAGCCAAGCCTACACACATCCTCAACAACACTGAACAACACACACTCTTGATCTGACTTAGTATGTGCTCTCTCTCTCTCAGCTAAGTAAAGTCTCTCCATCATGGCTCCCTCCCCCAGCCGGTGGTGTTGTCCCTGGACTCCGGGGTGTCCTCTCTGCACTGCCTCATTAGTGTCAGCTCTAATGGAGCGTCAGGGCCAGAAAGAGGAACGAGACCAACACTTTAACAGCAATTAACCCTTGTTACCTCCCGGGGGAGGCTGGCGTAAGCCCTTCTATAACACACTGTAAACAAGGCAGCCCGATCAACCCGAAAAGACCGAGAGGGCACACGAGCCGGTGTGCATATGAGCATCCACGAGGAGCAAAAGCACCAAGAAAGAAAAAAAATCCCATCCCATATGCCTTTGTGACGCCGGCCCCCTTGTTTGTTAAACCTCCATAAAAACACAGCAAACGTGAAATGCATCCCCTGAAGTTATGCGTGCCCCATGAAGCCTCTGCTAAGTGCTGCATCTGAAGCTATGGTCCATTTTTACCAGCAACTTACTGTAAATTGCATCACTCTCGACACTCAAATAAGCAGTCAATTTTGAGAAATATTGCAGCATTTTAGGCCCAGTGAAGCCAATTAAAAGCCAGGAAAAGGAGGACTGGGGTCAGGAGTACCTAGTTAAAAAGACTAAATATGGAGCACCCAGCGGGGTTTGTTTGCGTAACTCAGCGCTTATATTAAATAAGACTGCTTCCTTTTGTTCAGGATACGATTCTGCTTACAAATGGAGAATTTCACAGACAAACTCTTGTTTACTTAACACACTTAATCTAAATATAAAGGTGTTGGGTAACGCCTGTAAATGAAGCAGTGTAACATCATCAGCACAGGAGAGTCCACAGATCTGCCTCCCAGCAGAGCCACATGGATGAGTTGTGGAGCTGGAGCGCATCCAAACATTCCCACTCAATTTTACTGCTCTGATGGTTATGTTAAGATATGGTGTACATGATTTCACCTAGTACAACATGTTCCTGGATCACCATCACCACAACATTCTAATCCACCAATCAAATTTGAGGGGCAAATTATCATGACTTTTTGCACGACTTAAGATTTTACTCATTTCCATGATGTTTGCAGGTCAGGGAAGTTTAAGTGATATTTCTAGGTTTTTTTAAAAAAAAAATTATGTGGGATCCCTGAATATAGTAATATTATTTGCATTTGGGTTCAGTTTGACACCAACAAAAAAAGTCCAAATAGACCAGCTGGATTTGTTTTTATGGTATTTTTATTTGTGTTTTTGCCACAGCAACGTACTTCTACAGTAGGCCTATACATTTAATATTTTAAATGAAATTTATGAAATATGATGCGTCTCATTGAGCAATTGTGTTTATAATCAGCTGGCAAACGATTAGCTATAAAATTACCAGCAGTAAAATTTTAGAATTAAGAGTAAACACTTTACAATAAGGTTCTATTTGTTATAATTAGTTAACTACATTACTAGCAATTAAAAATATTCCTAAAGCATTTTTTAATCTTAGTTAATGTTATTTTAAATGTACAACTAATACATTATTAGAATCAAAGATTGAAGGCCTGATCTGATCATATTATTTAACGAATTATTTTTGTTTTTACTAGCATTTACAAAGATTAATAAATACGGTAACGTATACTGCTCATTGTTAGCTCATGTTGTTAAATGCATTAACTTATTTACTAATGGAACCTTGTTGTAAAGTGTAACCGAATTAAGTATATGAAAACAAACACACTTTAAACATACTTAGATTTAAGAGTCTAGGGTTCCCAAGCAGAACCTGAGGGTTAAATAAACAAGCAGGTTAATTAGAATCTGGTTGATTAACAATGAAATTCCTGTTGACACTATGAATAGCAAAACTCTTCATGTCATGAAGTGAGTTCAGCGTGATGTTTCTTTAATCTGTTTGTTAAACAAAACTCTCACTTTCAACTTCGGATAACTATTTTAAAAACAGATGTTCAAATTATACACAAACCTAAAAAGTCGCCACTTTGAACGCATTACAAAGGCAGTCTGCATTCCTTTAAGTCACCGCTCGCGACTGACACAATAATCCATATTAAATATGACATACATGAACTACTAGCTACTCAAAAAAATAAACACTTGTTAGCATGGCTGAAATATAGAAGTGCACTCATCATGTGTCTTTGAGGCTGAAACTATACTCTGCAATATATGACTTCATAATAAAGTCGCCATTCAAAGGAAATCTGTACCGTTTATAAAACGATATAGATTATATAAACATAAAAACATTCCATACCTGATTTTGCTCTTGCTTTTCAAATTGAATGCAGGCGCTCTTCTCAGAAGTTCCGGGTTTTACTGCGCTCTGATTGGTTCTCCCAACCATCGAAACTGAGCCGTCCCCCATGACGTCATCAATACATTTAGTAGATAGAGCGTTAGGGGTCATTTCACGAAAAGGGCGTCATACGAATATACTGTAAGTGTAAACCAGTTACAATTATTTAAAAGTAGAAAAGCTGACGTCAACAATCAAAGGAATAATAATAATTAATATTAATTTGTCTTATTTGTCTTTTCCCGAGATGATATGGCTATTTATATTTATTATAATTACTATTATCCACTAATTTGTGTGTGTGTGTGTGTGTGTGTGTGTGTGTGTGTGTGTGTGTGTGTGTGTGTGTGTGTGTGTGTGTGGTTGTGTGTGTGTGTGTGTGTTTATACAGTATATATACATACATATACTATGCACACATAGCCTACATTCATAAATATTCACTCATATACACATGAGTGAATATTTATGTATGTAGGCTAGGAGTATATATATATATACACCTTTTTTTGTTAGGTTTGTCACCAAGGAAACAATCAACCCTGTGCCAGCATAAATTTCTATAAAAACACTTTGTAGTGTCATTTGTCATCTGTCAGTTTGCATAGAAATGTATTTTCTTTAAAAAAGGCATACACTTTTATAGAATGGCCCTGAAAAAAATCATATTATTATTGTCTGACCACAGGCATTTTTATACCCAAGATTAAAACTTTTGTGAGTGGATAGATTATTCATGACAAGTTTGTTTGGAGCACACATGAGAAAAGTACTTATAATTATGATGCTAAACAGACTCTGTCAAACACATGCGCCTTTAGAAGTGTCTGAGGCATGTTAGGTGAATCCAACAGCTTCAAAGCTGAAAAGAAATACTAAATTTATCTTCTAAATAAGACGAACCATTAATTTTACATTTAACTTCTGCATCTTAGGAGTTAAGAAAGGGAGTTTAGTCTATACTCCTGATGATTCATCTTAGGAAATGAAGGGAGGAGAAAACACATCTCAGCAAAATTTCTTCTAATTATACAAGAGTGTTGGCAAGATGAAAGTGATGCCCCGTGATCAGGCTTGGCACAGTAATAGCCCCCAACTCCTTATAGACAGTCCCTCTAATATAAAGAAATCCATTAGGACCCGCAAGTTGTAAAGTGCAACATCAACTTCTCAAACTACTGTATATGCTTCTGCTTCCTCTTCCCACAAACAAAAAGCTTGCAGCTCGACATCAGCGAGAACACTGACATCTAGTGTTGCCTGTGTGGCTATCTGAAGGTTTCCAGCCTCTGACCAGCATGACAGATTGTGCAGCAACCTGCTGTATTAAAGACCTCTTGCATTAAGAACAAATAAAGCATTGAGGTGGTATGAAGCATAATTTGGGCATTACAATGAGACGATTTAGAGTTGTTGTGTATTGCTCAAAAATGTATTAATCATTCAGGGTGTGCTGTTACATCCAAACCATAATTACTTTTGAACCTTTCCCATATTTCTGTCTTTTTTTTTTTCTCGTGTGTGTGTGAATATGACAAGATTCCCAGCAATATTTGGTTCCCAGAAACATTCGTTTTTGCTTTTAAAAATAATACCTAAAAAAAAATGTTCCATGAATGTTATGATAAGGTTTCCAAAGAATTATCCATAGGGAAACCAAAACTCAGAATACACATTTGTTTATACATCAGTAATGATTATATATTATTGTTTTGAAGAAAAAGCTTTATTTTGCATGCTTCAGAGGGTTAAAGGGATAGTTCACCCCAAAATGAATAATCTGTCATGATTTAAGGCCCGTTCACACCAAAGGCGATAACTAACGATAACGAGAAGTTCTAAATAGCGTTTAAATATAAAAGAATAGCAGAGTTCACACAACTAAAGATAACAGCACAGAGAAATTGGAATCACTTAAAAAAAATCAGCTGATAAACAATAAAAACAATGACAGCCAATCAGAATCCATTCTGCTTCAAAGCACAATTTCAGTAAAAAAAAAAAATCTGTTCAATTTACGCGGCAGCTGTGGTTGCCAGAAATATACCGTATAAAATATGGTAGCAACATATTAGGTTTTACAGACTTAACTAGGTTTTACAGACTTAACTTAAAATGTATAGTAATAAAATGTATTTCAATATCTGATATAATGATAATTTACAGTTCTATTGAAGTACTTATGTCTGTTTTATACCATTGTAACATGCTGATAACTGACAATTACAGCAGTGATCTTGAGAGTTACATGATCAATCATAGCTCATCACAAACAGCTCTTTCATTATAAAGTTTGTACTACTATACAGAAGCTACAATGTGTGATTCACACAAACATTAAACACCATCACGGTAACACATGAAATATTAAAAATGTAATAAACTGGAATTTAACAACATTAAATGTAACATAAAAGCCTAATGCACATAAATGATTAGAAAAAAACTAAGAAAACAATGAAGAAACAGTTATTTCAACAAAAATGCGAAGTGTCATGCAGGGAATTGTGGGAATGTCAATTTACGTTTTTTCACTGTAAATTATACAATGAGTTGTTCTTTTTCACTTTCAAAAACTGTAAATTTAACGGTATTTTACAGAAAAATTACATTAAATGTACCATTAGATCTATAACAGTTATTTACCGTTTATAGTAAGGAAACTTTCTGTTAACCAATCAACAGTTTTTCACTGTAGCATTTTTACAGTCTTTTATCGTTAAAATCACAATCTGTTTTACAGTGACGTAACAGCGGTGCACACTTATAGTAAACAGAACGATATCGTCCACTGGTGTGAACGCTGATATTGTTATCATTCTTGGTGTGAATATGGCTTTACTCACCCTCATGTTGTTCCTATGATTTTCTTTCTTTTGTGTTTTTGTGTTTTTGTATTCAATGCAAGTCAATGGGGTCCAAAACAACATTGGATTGGACCCCATTGACTTTCATAGCATTGTCAAACACTGAGTTTTTTTTTTTCAAAAGCACAATGTTTTGTTTTGATTGTAAGTGGACACAAAAAAAGTTGACCCTTTACATTTTTGAATGACTGCTTTTATCTGTATGACCATATTTAGTATTTTAAGTCGATTTAGCTGCTTTGTGAAAACAAATCCTCCACAATGCGCATAAATTCACCTAAAATATCATCTCTTGTGCCAAGAAAGTAAGTCATATGGATTTGGAACAATATGAGTGCGACACAATCTTCATTTTTGGGTGAATGACCCCATTAACGCCATGCAGGACACAGTGTACATATATTACAACTCAATATGCTCTTTAATACGACAACACTTACGGTGTGGAATGTTCCCCAAAACATAAGAGCTGTTTCTCGAGTGCCAGATGAGACCGTGCCCTTGAGTTATGTTTTCTCTCTGAACCGAAAGCTCTTTGTGAACATACCTGAGACATCAATGTCAGGAGCAACTCTTCAGTTACAACTAAAAGCTATTGAGTGAAACATTAATTCTGGCGTATATTTTCACATAGTTTTGTATCAGATCCCCTATAAACCATGTGTATCATACGCATAAGCATTTCAATCTTACAACAAGACTGAAAAAGGTGAAGCACTGTGAATCGTCAAACTGATAAAATACATACATGAGGGCTTCATTAAAATGTAAAATGTATGACAATATTGGCGGCTCTTCTCTTTATTGTTTTCAATTTTATTGTGTTTCCAGAACATTTGGTATTATAATAATTGGCCCCAAAACAGACCTGTGCAAATTAGGCCCATTTTGCCTCCAGGCTATTGAGGCATGAACAGTCAGGGACACCGCAGACAAAGGGTCCTTTTTCACCTGAGGAGAGAGGAGGGGGAAAAAAGCGGTAGGAGCGTCAATAATCTACACAAGTAAAGCAAGTCTCCCAAGGTTTTTCAGCCCTGTGGTGCATTATTCATACTCACCGTAGCCAGAGGACTCTTAATTGACCCTTGCTCCTCGCAAAACTTCACGAGATGAAAGAATGCAATGTTTTGTAATTCAACTTTTTTTTTTGAGTCCCCCTCAGTCCAACTCAATAGTATTGGATTTTTGTTCATGTATAATTCAGAAGCAAAAGAGATAGGTAACCCTAAGCTTAGAGATGTCATAAGAAACTATGCTGCAACTGCAAAACATATCGAATCACTTAGACAAAAACAAATACGGACCCATCACAACAAATAGTGTTCGGGGCCTCGTGATCCCGAAGCCTTTTGAGGAATTTACAGGTCAATATTCTTATTTAACAGTTGTGGTAAGAGCAAGGAAAGGGATTTTTGATTGTGAACAAATGAATAAGTGGCTTCATGAACACACTGTTTGCTGCTGAAGTACAGGATTGTTCTCGTTAGTCTTAAGTACAGGGATTTGTGATACACTGAGGGCATTAGGGCAGAGACGGTTTCAGGCAGTTTATCTAGTGATATTACAGACCTCATGAAATCAGTTTGGGGGCTTTTGATCCAGATCTATTAACTTGGAGGTCAGCTAAATGCAATTTTAGTTTTTTTGTTTTGTTTTAGTCACTGTTCTCTTTTATTTGGACTAAAATGGCTAATTTTATGAAATAAAAATATTAATAGTTATATGTTAGTTACATTAACTATGTTAGTTAGTGTAATATTAATTCATATTAAAACAAAATTAAACTGAATATTCAAACATGTTAAATATTAATTGAAACATATATCAGTGTTTTAATAAAAACAACCCAGTGTTGTCATCATTAACTGAAACTATTAAAAAAATATTTCCATTAATTAAAATAAAGCTGAAATCAAATAAACAAAGAAAATCTAAAACCTTTAAAAAAAAACTTATAAATAGTAGAAAAATTTGAAATGTTGCCTTGGCAAATAAAACTGAAATAAAGATAAGCATATATATATATAGGCCTATATAATGTCAAAACGGCATAACAAAATTGCAAAAAATGTAAACTAACATTTTTATGAAATTAAATATGAAAACTGAATATATAAAATAAAAGCTCATTCAAAATATTACTATCATATTATAATACTAAAATATCTTTTGTTCTTTTTTTTTGCTTTGCTATGGATAATATCTTTCATGTTATTTTTTCTATTCATATTTTGGTCAATATTTTAAATTTTTACTCACCTTGATCACCCCCCAATTTTCATAAACGGACATTTCACCCTCTCCGTTTTCAAAAATAACATTGTGCACACCTGTCAGTTTTCAGAAAAGTGTTCGGTTTATATATGCCGTCAAGAGCATGCCAAACCTGTAGGTGGCAGTGTAAAGAGAAGCTGAAGCCCACGTCAGCCAATCAGAATCCCGAAAATAGAAACAAGAGCAACGAATCACTTCCTCTGTCTCTTTTGAACAAAGATGGACAAGGGAACATCTGAAAAGGGTTTGCACCAACATAAATGCAACTGCTACTCTGAATGCATCCATGATCACTAAAACCAAATGAAAATGTAAACATAGGTCGCACTTTTGACGCCGGTGCAAGTTCTGTCGCATACTGTGATGTCGGCTGCCTAAAACTCAGTTTTTTCTCAGTTTATATGCAAACGTGCAAATGAAGTTTTCCAAAATCTCCACTCTGGCCGAAGTTTTTTTTAGAAAGAATCGTTTTCAGAGGCGAATTCTCCGTTTGCATATAAACAAAGGGCACAAGCGAAGGGAAATGTCTCAGTTTTTCAAAATAACCATGTACGTGTAAACGGGGCCTAAGTCCCACTGAAAAGAGGAAATACGTAAATAAAGCCATGTTACTTCAAAGTCATCTGAATCAACTCTATACTTTCCACGGATTTTATTTGACCTTAAAACCACCTTTAAAGTGTGTATATACTCTGGATTAGAAGGTAAATGATAGATTAAGTGCTGGAAATAAATCATGGACAAAGCTGAAAACACATCAACAGAGAATCGAAGGGGGTGAACAAGGCAAACAAATTGAAAGAGTGAATGAGGATTTTCAAAAGCAATTTGTTGTAACTGCCTATTGGTTGCCTTGATTAAAGTTCTCAATCGGCCCCCGCAACCGACTCTCCATACTTGTCGCCGTTTCGGCATGTTTGAAAATGGTGAGCTCATTAAAGTAAAAAGACTGTTTGGCCCTGGGGAAAAAATAATCACATGGAAACAAATAGACACAAAAAAGTGGAGTGACTCTCCAGTCGGTGAGGACCATTGAAAAAAAGTGTGCCGCTTGCAAAACCCAGCGGTTTTCATGGATAATGATAAACTGTCATGCCTGCAATTACCGCAAGCACAGGATGCCAGGGTTTTATGCGTGTCAATGAGGTTTGCTCCTAATTGACGATGGGGGACACTAACTCTCTTGAAAGCTGTCATTCAACCATCAAGCATTACGTCTAGAGGCTCACCTATTGAATTTTCACGTTTTGCACGCGTGCGCTCCAGGTTGCGTTGTGTTTGTCATTTGTGAACGTCCATCACTGTTGCATTTGTTCTCATGGCGTCCACTTTTGGGAATGGAAATTAGAGCGTAAAAGTTTGCTCTGTGCACGGAGGGCCGGCTGTCACGCTTTCGCTGGAGACGCATCTAAAGTTAAACTCGTGTGACACTAAATGTCCACGCCACGTTTTACCTGTGGGACAGAGAGAATGTTTCGAGTTATGCTTGGGTTGTCACTGCATGTGTTTAACCAGTACCCAGACCTCTGGGACCCCATTTGAGTCAAAGCTGCTCCAGCAGTGCAAGTCATAGTGAACAAACAAGAGGCATCACATTCTTTTCATTGCAACCTTATTTTTAGCTGCCTTTTATCTTGTTATAATTGGTTTATTCTCTCGAGATGTTTTGTCTTTTATTTCAAAGTGATTAACTGCAAAGCGGGTCTGGTGAGCTCATGTTGCCTGTTTCATTTGAACATATTATTAGAAATCTTCTGTTCCTAATATGTCTGTTTTAATTATTAAGATTCGTCCAACTTCAACTGTGACTTGACAATGCAAACACTCTTGGAAATGTCAAAAACAACCTATTAGCTACTTCTCAAGACGAACTTTTGAAAAACAGCCTCACACTGGTTATTTTAACTCATATTTAAAGGGATTTAACAAGCCAACACTTGTATTTCTTTAATGTATATGTATAAGTAAAAAGTTTAAGCGGTCCTGCTAACAACTTCTTTTCATTGACTATTTTCAATCACTCTTTTGAGGTTAAATTAACGGTCCTGAACAACATACTCTTCCCAGCCAAAAAAAATAAAATAAAAAAGTGGCTGTTTGTATTTAGGTAAATGCTTAGAGTCTATGACTGGATCATTATTGCAGTGATTATTATGTTATAGCATGTTATATGTGTGGCATCAGTTCTTTTAAACCTAATTGATGGAGTGTGTAGCTTTCAATTTCTTAAACAACCATAGAAAGACACATCATGTCCACATTCCAGGGTGATAATGTCAAGATTCATCAGGCTCACATTGTGAAAGAATGGTTGGAATGAAGCATGAAGAATCAAAAATGTCTTCAATTTTTATTTTATATAATTGTTTGGCCGGACAGTGTATACATACTTCAGCAAATTAAAGAAAAATATACTAGGCATACGTGAAAAAACAAATGTAAGTCCACCATTTTAAAAAATATATAATAATTATAATATTAAAAAATAAGTCATATATTACATATATTGTAATGTATATGTATTAATAATATAATAATGAAGTATATCATAATTATTAATAGGATTTTAAGGAACTGGAATTTTGTTGTTTGTTTGTTTGTTTTTTGATGAACTTTACATAAAAAATATATGATTTTCTAGAGCTGAACCACTACAAACATGCTTAAATTGTTTACAGTTTTTGTAGGATATGTACTTTTTGCATATTTAATTTATGTGCGTGTGCCTGTATCCCCTGAACTCCCCCAAAACCTGAATAAAGCAGCATGTGTTGCTTTTGAATAATCTGTATCACCATTAATGCTGCCCGACTCTGCCGTCTTAATTCGTGGTGAGTGAGTGTTGCCTGTAGCAGCAGCTGTTTACCAGAATCCCGCAGCTCGGGATGTTTTTGTTGATTGGCAGTAGCACTCATAGGCGAACCGCGATGAGCGTGTGATGTGTGAGGTCAGCTCAGTTATCCTCAGCGCTATTGTTTGCTGTATTATCCACTTGCTTAACTTCCTCGATGCATGCCCAGAAACAAGGTGCGTCCTTCATCTAATGATTCGCCTTCCAGATCCCCCCACCCCACAACCAAATCCCCCAATGGGTGCCGTGCTTTTAAACTCAGCAGAAAGCCTATTTACTCACAAATTAAAGCACGGCATCAGTGTGGCACCAGTTCCAGTGCATTCGGAAAAACAGGGCAATTACTTGGAAAGAGCGCACCTTGGGAATAGCACTCATCGCAGGAGAGTGGGTGCGAGTCGGAAACTCCGGGCTCACACTGAATATGCAGAAAAAACTTTCACCATGAAGTTAAAAAAAGGAGGCATATCCAAAAAAGAGCGAAGTAAGAAAGCAGCAAAGAGTTTTTTGGGAGGGGGGAAACCTTGCTCGTTCATTACATCATGGACGTGGAGAGTATCTTCTACGCTATGCTTCTGAGGATGGCCTGGTTCCAGTGGGGATTCCTTTGTTGTCTTTGTTTTGGGTGTGGATTGACAGGCTCTTGGGAAAGGACAGAAAAGGGAATACTGCGGGAGAGGATAGGGAAATATCAGCTTCATGAGTTTCATGATTCTTCGCACCCACTTTCAACCTACCATCCGTGTTAGATGCAAAGTATACGTGTAAGGAAGAAATGCACAAAAACTTGCCTCCTTCTTGTGGTCCCTTTGGGACAAGCCGGCCTTGGGGAACTCCAAACTCCAAAATGGAGGCGCTGGCAGGGATTCCAGTCACTAAGGGAATGGTAGGATATGCGTGCCGGATTGTAGAAAGGTTTTGATCACTCACAGTGGAAGTCACCAGCAGGGTTCTCCATATGCACAAATCAGTCTTACGTCTATCATGGTTTGTGCTTCTCGGTCACGGGGGATGTTTTACCTCTTGTTGCTAATGCTGGAGAGTAAGTTAAACTCAAGAGCAATAACTTTCGGTAACCATCTTGTGCCTTCATCATTAAAAAGATTCTGAGGCAATCCAAGTAATTCAAAGCTTTTCAGAGAAAAGTTTATTTTTTAGATCAAACAAATATTTACCAGAGAGTTCTCAAATAACTTTTTAATGCTTGTGCGAAGCTTCAAAGGATTGATAACTTGAGAAGTTAATTTTCCATCTGACTTATAAAATTACATCTGTATTTTTCATCTAATATTTCATCTGTATATAAATTACAGTAATGTGCCATATTTCCGAGGTAAACACAAACATATTCAAATATTCAACATGAAAATAAATAAATATTCTACAAGAATTAAAATGCAGGTCAAAACATTTTATAATTTTAAAACATTTTATCCATAGAAATTGATCGTCCAGAGGGGACGTTACAAACAAGAATGGCAGTATAATTTAATATTAACATTTAAAATTAATAAAAAATTATGAAGACAAACATTTTGTATTTGGAATGCATCATGCAAAGAAAAGGCATTTGAAAAGCAAACGAGGCAGGGTTATTATCGTTAACTAAAACAAAAATAGCCATTTCATTATTGAAATAAAGTAAAATATAAAAAAAAACATTTTTCTTCTTTAAAACTGTTTCATTTCAGCTACCAAGGCAACATTTCTCATTTTTGTTTAGTTGAAGTTCTAAATTAAAAAAGTTGCTAAAATAAATAAACTAAAACTTAAAGCTACAACATACTAAAAATATAGACATTTAAATGTCAAAAACCATGACAAAACACAACAAATTATTAAAAATGAAATATTGAAAACTACAATAGTGTATCAATGATATAAAGTAACATAATTTTGTCATATTGACTAAATTTATTGAATAAAGACAATATATTAAAGAGTTTTTTTTCATCCCCAAAACAGCAAAAACCATTGATCATCAATGGATGTTAATAGTGCATAACATACAATAATTATTTTAAGAAACTGAATAAATTGCTGACAAGTAGGAGGATTTTCTTCCCCCATTAATCTTTCATTAACTAAACGTTGTGCAAATGAAAAGGTAAAAAATAAAGAGCGGCTGCTTATGTGCTTGCATCATTGGCCTTCCTGTCTCTTTACACCATGTGCCTTTGCCTCAAATTATATATCTAGTAACCCCACTGCCCTCTGTTCAGATAGCTTTTGACTGTAATAAATTGCCTTCTGAGTTTTTCGCTTCATAAATGGCTCCTAAATCGAGATGTGGAGTGGTCTGATGATGTTTTAATTGTAACTTGCAAAATGTATTTGCCGTGACCTACAGACTTTTTGTGGCAGCTTCTATTCAATATGTATGTGTGTTCCGACACCTTGGGGTTTAAAAAGGTTAATTAACCTCTGGTGGTAGACCTTTCCTTTGCACTTAACTGGGTCCATGTCCTGATAGTACCATTAACCCATGCCCTAGCCTTTTAACCTCCTCTATCATTACCCACATAAAATCCATTAAAACTTTCTATTGATCTTTGCTGTTCAACCAAGACGTGTTTTTTAACAGCTGGTTTGCAATTTTTATATTCCTTCAAAGCAACCGGCTCACATAATGGCCATAAGTGGAGACACAAACAAAGCTGTCAGAGCATTCTATGCGAGAAATTTCACCGCACTTAATCTGAATCCATAATTGGCCATGATTAACCTGATTATACATACTGTATGCTATCCTAATGCATGTACAATTCTTAAAATCTAACATCCAAACTGGGACAAGCGCACTCACGGTGAGAGTTTAAAGAGGAAGGCATAAATGCGCTCGGTGTCTCTCTATAAGCTGTGAGTGAGTCAGGCCATAATTGATTAAAACATTCTCCGGTGGTGAGGTGTTGCTAGTGGTTAATGGAAACAACGCCCCGACTAAGTTTGATGGAGAGACATCAGGCTAAAATGAGAACATTGTCTTTATGAGCAGACGTCAAACTGAAGCCCCCTTTGCTCTGCCGTCTCTGTCTGAAACAATAAAGCACAATTAGCGGGGGATTCAGGACTCGCTGTTTGTTCTGTTACTATGGCAGCGGCATTGATTAACACTTCAGCAGTCTCCAAATTAATGATGTAAAAGCTCCTATAAACAGCTACTCAGTGCATTGGTGCATCAATGCCTCTGTGCAGGTGTGACAGTGCGAGTGTTTGGGCTGGAAAACAAGGCATTGTGGGATGGAGGTGTTGCAGGTGGAGGGTGCATCTCACTCGCTAATATCTCGAAATGTAGACGTTAATTTGAAAGCCTTGAAAGCCACTTGTCACAAGTCGAACGGACCAAATCTGCGGAGGGGAATTGTGATGCAGTATCGTTTTGCATCTCGTCAACTGCTCTGTTTTCAGTATTGATCAGGTCTATTTTTTCCCTTTTCTTCATTTAATCAACATCTCACACACCAGCGTTAACATTTAGTTACTCCGCACACACGTCTTTGTTGTTTAAATACATCGATTTCCACAGAAAAATAATGTCACCTCGCTTGGTTTGAGGATAATTGCAAGAAAGCATCCAAGTTGCAGAAGCTAATTTGAAACTGTAGCTTTCAAGCTGCAAGCTTCTCATAATTTGAACTACAATCTAACTAATTATTTTAAAATTAGTTAGCTACATCTATATGTTAACACATATATATAGTAAATAAAAAGCTAAACACAGCTTGCTTTACTGCTAGCTTATCAGTAAAGCTAAGTGTGCAACTACATAACAAAACAGCCTTGTACGCTGCTACTTGTTGAAGAAAAGGCATGTTATTGGAAAAGCTACAATGTTGTGAAAAATCTGAACTGTTATCACACTAATGAAAAATGTAGTTAAGTTAATATCACTTTAAAGTTTTAGTTTAGAAACTGCACATCACCGTAAACAACACAGGCCATTCTGTGCATTTCAAAGGAACTCTGAGCACATGAAAATATTGCACCATACTGCTAGCTACCGCCAGTTCAATGCAAAGAGCACTATTGCTCTAAAGCACACCTCCACAAACGCACTTGTAATCATCATGTGGGCTTAACGCAGCACTCCGTGGGTAGCACGGCTGAGAGAAACATTAACTCCCATTAACTACAGCCTCTCGCCAGGAGTAAGGCAGCTGATCAAAGGTGAAACACTGGGGAATCAGAAAATGTGGGCTTTGCTCAGATATCTTAAAAGTAGCGATTTAATTATGCCATAGATTAGCAATAGCGCAGAAAAGAATAGACTTCCTGCCAGCCAAAGGTCTGAGATACGGTTGAAGACAGAGATCTCATAGATCTCATAGAGATCAGGATTCGCGCAAAATGCGTATTTGTCTATAATGACACAAGGGGAAAGGGGTTTTAAAAGGCTATGGGAAGAATTCACTTGTGGCAGCTAGCAAAGTTTATATGTTGTCGACATTGTTTTCGCAATCAATTTAGCAAAGCTCTTCTTTATCCTTTGCATGGTCTTTACTTACTGCAACCACAGTTGCACACCTGTAGTTCGGCTCTCTTGGTTCTTTTGGTCCGGACCAAAAAAGAAAACGATACGTTTAGTACTGGTTCATTTTTAAGACCAAACCTAAAGATACAAAACTAAATTGGGACGTATATTTTCTGATGGATCTTAGGGTGTTTTCACACTTGGCAGGTTTGGTTTGATCAAAATGAATAAGTGTTGACGCTGCCATCCGAACCCTGGTGCGCACCAAACAAGTGGACTGAGACCCCTGAAAAGGTGGGTGCTTTGCTGCGATTTGACTGATATATGAACGCAACACAGACCAAAGACATCTAAATGAACCAAAAACAGGATGTGATGTCAAATCCGACCCTAAAAAGGACAGAATAATCAAGCTAACAGTTTCTTTCTCGTCATTATCATTCTCGGAGTTATGTTGCCCATCACAGTTTAGTACAGGCGTCAGAAACTCCACCTCCTTACAGCAGATCTGCTTGTTTGGTGCACACCAGGCCCCTTAAACTGTGGGTGATTTGTGAAAAAGTGTTTTTGCGCTGAAATATAGTATGCAAAAGTGGTGCACACTGCTGAATCACACCGTTTAAACAGACTATAATATTGTTTATTTGTACTGTACTGGCTTTTCTGCTTAGGATCAGCACTTGGCACCCCATCTTTAGATTTAAGCCTCAGCGTGAGGACACGGCAGCCTCCTTTTCCCGCTTATTTAGCCCGCTAAATTCAAGGCACACGCAGGCTGTAACAAAGTGACAGGTGGGACGCACGGCAAGACAGCAAGTTCGCAAAGGTTGACTCTCATTAGGTTACCAAAGCCCCACCGACAGGCCCTCGCAGCTGCCTCCTGATGCACGTTCATCTGCACCTGCATCTGTTAACTGCAACGAGACAGCGAGCCGGAGCAGATGAGGAGGACTCGGGAGGTGGGGGGTGGGTTAAAGGAAGTGGAGAAAAACCGTTTTTGAATCCCTTAGTCCACAGCGGGTGAACTTCCTGCCCTCAGACATCTTGCCGGCCTAACTCCTGTCATGCATATCCTGACACGCAGCACACTCCAGACTACGTGTTTTACGATCCCTAATCCCAATTAATGTCCAGGAGAGGTAAAGGAAAGAGAATCAAAAGAGAAGCTGTCCCAGAGATGGGGCATGATGGAAAAGGGGGAGTATGGTGGGAAGGGGGATTGGTGGAGGGGGGGGGGGGTAGCTGAACCAATTATTTTGAAGGGTATTAAGTCATCAGATTTACTTTTATCTTGATTGCATTGTGGAAGTCGTGCATAATTAATGGAGGGAGCTTATTAGGAAAAGATGATTAGGCAAATTACACAGGTGTCGGATGCATTTTTCATGATGAATTTTGCTGGGACAATCCCGTATTTCCATCTGTTCTGCTCCTATCAGAATGTCACTGCAGGGGAAATTAACGCGACGGCATCAATACCAAATAAACGAGGAGCAGACAGAACACAAAACACAAGTAAATAAGTCTTTAGAGGTTGACGCTGCTGTACGTAAACTTCAGTCCTTTTCGCTAAGTAACACAATAGTTAGCAGTAGAAAGACTTCATCAATAAAACGGCTTTCTAATGGCCATTTCATCCTCCTATTTTATGACTACATGGTGCATGACCCAACATGAGATACAAGCTTCTATTGATAGGCTGAGGTCATTTATGCTTTAAGGTTAACACATGTTTGACGCTTATAATGAAGACTTTCTTCCATTTAGTCCACTAAAAGGAAAGAATGGGAGAGGGAGCTCAATATTATGACCCCTTTACTTTCCCTGGACATTAATTTGGGTTTATGGGTCATTCGGCAATGCTTCCTTTATAGTAGTGCTAATGTAATTCAATACAGAATCTGTGGACATGCATTATGGTAAAAGTGAAATGGCGCTCACAACCATTTTACTTTAACTAAACAGTATATTGAACCAGGGGGAAAAAAAAATGTAGAGAGGAATTGGATTTTATCCACCAAAACAACAAAGCCAACTGAAAATAATTTTCTAAGGCATCAAGTTATTACGTTTCTAAAAAAAAATTACAAAGCCATTTTTTCTTGAAATAATATTCCCTTTGTTTAATCATGCTGATCATATTGTGCACAATTAAATAAACTTAGATGCAAAATAAGGTGGAATTTATAATAAACCAATTTAATTAGAAAAGAATTGTGTTTGTGCCAAGAAGAATAACAATTCATTAGACTGCTGCACTACTTCACCTCATTTCAACATTAAACTGGATTGTGGGTGCCTTCATGTGCAATAGGATTTTTTTGTAAATACAAAATATATTTTGGATGTTAACAATAAACTCAAGTCATATTTACAACTGGGAAATGTATTATGGTTATATGGCATAGGTTATATGTTAGGTTGGCCATAAACTCTAAACATGGTAGACGTGCGAACAAGTACTAGTGACTGTTAAGTGACTCATTTTCCTACAACATCTATATTGCTTTCTTCTACAGTTACTTTCCAGCATTTACTTGTGTAACCATTTGATACATATTGTTTGTATTTTATTTGTCTGTGCATACTGGCTTTAATAAGATTTTCTCAGGAAATAGGCAAGAATGAACCTCCATGATTCCTATTCTTTCTGACAAAAAAAAAAATGAATGTAACAAATTTGTAATTACAACTTCAGAAATGAGAAGACATTTTTGATAACACATCATAAAAGGCAGTTTTTCGCATTGAAATAGCGTGGTGAAACTAAGTGAATTCGTCCCAGAAATCCCTTTAAATAAAGTAACAAAGCTGAATTTTGCTTTCATTTCAACTTCAGCTTTCCTCCCATGATCAACTGAAAGTATAAAGCTGAATTTAAACCAACTCAGGCCTTTATGCCTTTACAAATTTCTACCATATGGTTCATTGGTTTAAGGGTAAACAAGCCTGGAATGTATTTGCATACCAATTAAGGCGGCTTTCAAACCCTTATCTTTCAGGTAACCCCTCCACAAAGATCTAACCATACTTTTGCTACTGTATCTCCCCCTCGTTCTTATACCACGGCTTCTTTCATTATGAATCTTCTTCCATGTGTAGTAAAGTTCCCCAAGGACCACTTCAAGGATCCCTCCTGATCATTAGACGCAGTACGGTTCTTATTCTCACCTCGTGCACCTGTGCCACCATGACTCCTCATCAGGAATTCTTCATCCTCCTGTTCTCCTTCTTCAGCAGGCCAGTCAATAAAGCCCTTTGTTCTCTTTCCTCTCACACTCCTCTGTTAGTCTGCTATTCCTTTGTTTTGTCTGGGTGGCATGCGACTGCTGTAAATCAGCCACATCGCAGAAATTCTTCTTCTTGGTCTTGGTCTGCTTAGGCATTCGTTTGAGCTTCTCAGACAAACATTCTCACCTGATGTGTGAGGCTTCAACCATCTGCCTCGGAGTGTTTAATGGAAAGTAATAGAGTTTGTCTACATTATTTAGAGCAGATGGTGCCTCTGAGTGTCTTCTTAAGCACTGTTTGGGTAGGATACGTTTTCAAAACAATGTTTGAATTACAATTATTAACATAGGACGTAAGTTTCTCATATGGTACTAAGTGACCTAATGCCACATAGACCATCAGGCAGTAATGCTATCCATCCATCCATCCATCCATCCGTCCATCCATTTGCCCGTCCGTCCGTCCATCCATTTGCCCGTCCGTCCGTCCATCCATTTGCCCGTCCGTCCGTCCATCCATCCATCCATCCATCCATCCATCCATCCATCCATAAAATTAAGATGAAGATCAGACCTGAAGCTGCTACTACAAGTGATTATTCTGGTTAGTCTGTGATGGGACTTTCGTAGCGAACAACATTCCCTTCATATATTGGAAGTGAAGCCAGCAGTACTTGAACCACCAACTGTAATTTTACACAGAAAGTTGGCAAATAGGTCAAAATAAATAATAAACCAGGCAGTGCAAATTTAGCTTTAGTTCTTTAATTCAAACGAAAGTTCAAATAAAGTAGGAACAGGGTTGTGAAAATTTAATACTACCACAATTTCATATATTCCTCCTATTATATTTTTCAGAGAAACCCTGAGTTATCAGTAAAACAACAGGACATTTACTAAAATTACAAATAAAATCACAGGCACACAAATTTACTCTCTCAAGGAAACCTATAGTCCCATCCGCCAAGGCCTTGGACACCCTAGAGGTGCTGTTCAATTGGACATTAGTGTGAGAAAGGTTTGATGGATGAATGGACAGGCATGAGACCTTAGAGGAGAAATTGAATCTGGCTTCTGTCTCTTGGCACTAACTGAAGGTTGTGCAAAGTTCTGTAAACACACAGGTGCCATTCCAACTGCTTTTTTTTTTTTTTTGCAAAGCATGAAATTAAAGCTATTTATAACCTGAGTGATAATTACATTATACTTATTTCATCATGATTAGATTCCTGCTTTTTATGATACAATGTCACAGTTTTAATTAAAATGTCTCTCAGGCAGCTTGGCTGGCCAACTGGGCTGTTTGTTCATTTGCTCCAGTTTTTAAGAGGTATTTGTCGACTTTGCATGCAGTCAGTGGCAGACTGACTTGACCTAGAACACACAATTTTAAATCAAAATGTTAATTTGGGTGATTTGTCTTCAATGTGTACATACCGTATTTAAAATTAATGGCATGAGGCTGTATTGAGTAGACCTTGACCATCTGTCAAGCTTTCATTTGCCAATTTAATAGCTAATTGTACTGAAAATCACATTTAATTTAAACGAAATTAGCATGGGCCCCCTTGGATTATTCAGCCAACTGGATTTAGAATACAATTTACAAATTATGAATGAATGAATGAATGGAACACAAATCTTTGATCATTAAAATCTCAGTCGCACGCACGCACGCACGCACGCACGCACGCACGCACGCACGCACACAATCAAAACAGTATTTGGCTATTTATATAGGTTTTTTTTATAGTCAATTTGAACCGGAGCCCCTTTGCACTCTTAATGAAGGGAGTACTAGAAGACTTTAAAGATAAGAAAATGATCTTTGGTCATGTTTTATCTCGCACAGGACACCAAGTGACCCAAAACTGCCACTAATGCTTGACGGCCTGTTATTAATCTTGAAGGATTTATGTTAGAATTATGGAACATAAACTCCTGAGGTAGTTTAGAAAAGTTTTGAGTTAATGTTAGCAGTGATACTTGTAAAAAAGAGAAGAAGAAAAATAAAAACCCAGAATACCCTGTAGGTATTGTGCACTGAGACCTAACTTAGGGCGAAGAAAGAAGTAGGCAATACTCTGTAAATTTTTAATGGATGATATATACTCAATAATAAATAGGTGATAAATAAAATATGGTTACTTGTCTTGATTAAGGTACGTGTATTCCCTTCCCCTGATGCCAACATGTCTTTGATTCACATATCTGTGGTTGTGCAGTCCTCCTTCTTTTCTGTATTCAACATTTCCACTTTTTGTTGCACACTTGAAAAGAGAACGGCTCTTGGCTGGAGGGTTGTTGTACAGAGATGAACTGTAGAAACGTTTCGCCGAAGGCATTGGCTCGGGGTATTGTACCAAGCTGAGGCCACCCCGGATATTCATTCATGTTTTATGGCGAAGAGGCTATCGCTTTAAACGTGTCCCACTTGAGTGAGTTTTGGCGATACGCTTCCAGCTGATGGTAATTAATAACTTGTGAAATCTTGGAAATTTCAAATATCTGAATAGCGATAAAATCATACAAAACACTTCTAATTATTATAAGCCTCCCCCCACCCCCACTGGATGAATCCTTTCTTACTGCTAACCGCAAATGTCAGGGTCAGGGTGAGAAGCAACAGGATTTAGATGATTAATACTACACTGGCTGTTATGAATTATTACATATCTGTACACATCATCTCTGGTTTCTTTTTGGACTCATGTGACATTTATCTGTCAGTTAGGCCGCACCAAGTCACAATATCCTTTGTTACAGGACATTTACTAAATATATCAAGCTGTCATGTTTCCAAATAGACTGATAAATATCTTTAAAGAGTCGAATTTTTGACTGTTCATTAGAAGCAGACCAAAATGATGGCTTGCTTGATCATTCATTAAGTTTTTGATTATCCCCTCAAACTATCCTTTGACATGTAGCTTTGTAGCCCGACAGAGTTCCCAGTTCAATAAGGTGATATATATTCAAGTCAGAGAGCTGCTCTTTAAACCCGGGGAGAAAGAACTAAAGGATACAGGGGAGTAAACAGAATATATGGCCTTTAAGGTGATGTTTGGGTGCAGAAGGCAACGCTCCTCAGTCGAGGGACACTAAAGGTTGCACTCCTTTCTCTCTTCAAAGACCCTAACAGTTTTGACAGTCCCTCACCAAACGCCCTTCCTGGTGGCAAAGCAAAAAGACCACTAAAGGTTTCGGCAAGAAGTAAACCTGACCTTTTCTTGGCACTGGACGTATAGGAGAGGTTCACTGGGAGAGCAGGCTGGTTTCCTCCACCTCAAGCGAACTGAACATAAAGCCCAGATGACAGTTCCTGTTGAAAGACTGCTGGATGGTTAATTACTCAAAACAGCAGCCTGACCTTGTCAGTAGCTCCTGCACAGACTGTTTATGACACAATGGCTATCATTTATAGATCTAAGATTTGGCAGATTTGGGGTTTCGCACCAGTATCAACAATCAACTTTTGAAGATACATTGTTTCACAGTAAACATGGTTACTGCATGGCTACTTCTGTGCATTAACATCTGTGTGAACTCTGTTTTCTTGCATTTACTGTACGTCCAGGTTTAAAAATGAACACTAGCCAAAGTCAAATTTTTGTTTGCATTTGACGTTTGATGCAATGAAACAAATGATTTTTTAAAATAAAAGTTACTAGATAAAAATAAATGAATTATACATTCATTCAAATGTCTGTCTGCTCATAATCATAAATCTGCTTGAAATAAAATAAAAATAAATACAGATAATAATAAATAAAGGAAACCATACAAAAATAAATTCAGGACTAAATTTAATTAAATATTAATTGTATTTATTTTTATAAAAGTCTTTTTCTAAACCATACGTAAAGACTGCACACAATATAATTTTTTTATGAAAATTCTATTCTTTATTAGTATCTTATTATTAAAGTATTAGTATCTTATTATTATTATTATTAATATGATGGTAAAATAATGAGACATTAATAAAAAAATATATATTTTGATATTCTAATATATATATATATATATATATAAATAATATATTATATATACTGTATATAAACCATTAAATATTACTTATATTGGTAATTTATAGCTTTACTTATTTTCCTTTTACTTCATTAATTAATTTAATTCAGCAATAAGTGACTGGCAAATTTTCTGTGGCATTTCTTAAATGAGGAAAATTGATCAGGTTTGTGAACTAATACTCACATTGAGCCCCCAAATAGAGAGTAAAAATAAATTAACAATATTTAAGCATATATTTAAATAAATTATTAACATACAATTAATACCATCTTAAATATTAATAAAAAGACATAACTAAATTGTATAAATGCATTTATTATAGGTATGGCAGATAGTACAGATACTAAGACAGTCTGCCACTAAGCTTCATTGTCTCCATGATCTCAATGGCCAGGGAAATCTACCGTAATGTTTGATTTTAAAATAAAAGGAATTTAAAATATTCTCATTTTAAGGGTATTCTCTTTGAAAAGTATGCTTTCATTATGATGGTGAAAATAACACATCATCAATAAACAAAGACCTTTTTACTACATGGGCTTACTCAAGGGGCTGCATTAAAGACGCTAGTTAATGAACACCTTTTCAGAAGTTGCATGTTGGAATGTCTCATTATGCCGCACTTAAACTGACTGACCTTTCATTTTTGGAGGATACTCACCTCATAGTGAGCCAGTCCCAGCTGGTTCACTGAAGCTTAAAGTGATCCCATATGTATCACTGTTTTCAACTAATGCGTCCGGTTTAAGCAATATTATTAACACCACCTTGTGCAAATATTTATATCAATGATCTTCATCAGGGTGACCAACGATTTTTGTCTAATCTCAAAGTCCAGTAGGACTGCTTAACTAAAGCCAAAAAAAACAAAAAACAAAAAAAAAACGCAATAACGAATTGTTCAATTTTTCAATTTACATCACATTACAAGGTGTAGAAATTATGTAAATTAGATAATCATTCATAGCTTCACTGATTATAGCGAGAGTTTTCACTGATTTTTGTATAAAACTATATGTTCATTGGTTTTGTATTTCCTGATTTTGTTATATGGACTTTTATTGTGAAGTGTATTTTCTGTTCCTCTTGTTCCAGTGGTTCACTTCCTGTGTTTAGTTCCTATTTTCATTGTTTCCGTTGTTGCCTTGTATATTTCTATAGGTATCCTCATTAGTTTTCATAGTGATTAATTGTTCACACATGTTCCTCATTACCACCTAATTTCCCTGTGTATTTATACCCCCTAATACGGACGGATGGATGGATGGATGGATGGATAGCATTACTACCTGATAGTCTATGTGGCATTAAGTCACCCATAAGGTCTCATGTCTGTCGTTGTCCATATATATACACATACATATATATATATATATATATATATATATATATATACATACATATACATATATATACATATACATATATACATACATATATATATATATATATATGTATGTATATATATATATATATATATATATTCAAATATATTTATGTTTCAGTAGTCTTTTGTCGCTCATTCTCTTGGCATGTTTTTGTGAAGCTGTTGAGTTCTTGTACAAAAGTTCTATGAATAAACATTACTAGATTATGATTATGAATGTGATTGATATGATTTTTGCCACATACATGCAGAAATATCTAAAATTACAACATGCATTAAACAAAAATACTATATGAAGTTATCTTGAAAAATGTATTTTGTACAGACAACAGCAACTATGTGACTATTTACAATGTTAAACCATTCTAATTTCACAGTATAATAGAAGCAATTAGCTACTCATCTACTGTAAAGTAGACAAAAATAAAAAGTCTAGCTCCCTCATTTGGGTTACTTTGCAGGTGGCCTGTGGTGCCGTTTTCTCCGTTTCCTGCTGGTGAGTGTTTGAGGGTACGTTTGAGGATGGGGGGGCTTTACATACAATCAAAGTCCCTAATAGCTCAATCTGAGGCCAACCAGCAATTCTATTTTTAAAGACAGTCGCAGAGCTTTCATTAATGAGCACACGGCCACCTCTCGCCACAGCAGCCGTCTCCATTGTGAAGTCTGCCACTCCGCTTTCATTAAGCTCCCATACTCTGACGGAGACAATAGAGCAATTCCAAACCACGCTCAAGGTAATCTTTATGGAAGGGCGGAAAACAATGGGGCGCCGAGGGGGAGTTCACATGGTAATAAGTGGACAAACCCAGAAGCGATTAACTCTGTTGTAATCCCATTGAGTTCAATCAAAGGGAGCAAGCGAGTACTTTTCAGAAATCAAGCGAAGAGTGTTGAGCCAAAGGAAATGTCTGACTTTGAGTGCTGCACCTGTAGAAATCCTGGAAATACACCACTTCGGTTTCTTAAGTTGATGGTTGGTGGAAGTTTGTCACAGGTTTGTAATACACTAGCTGGTCTGAACTTTCCCGAGTTGGATTGGACTGAAATTACTCATCATAACATGAAAACCATGCAATACTGAGCAGTAACAGTGGTGGACCTATTCAGTAAATTGATACACTTATACAAAAGAATACCATTTCTTTTCTCCATAGGACATGGGAAATTTAAATCCAGTAATAGATTCGGTGTTTACTGAAATGATGTGCTGCTTGTGATATTTGAATATGTGACCAGTCTCTCTGTCACATAAAACATTCCCATAAGAGGAAAGATCAATTCCTCATCATCACAATAGAAATTCATAGAGACCCAGAGCTATTGATTTGTGGGAGTGTCTGCAGACCATTGGAGACCATTGGAGACATGGACTTAATGAGAAATCATAGAGCACTGCAACATTTGTTTTGTTTTTGACACAAGGGAAAGTATGACCCTCGGATCGATGAGGGACAAAGAAGATTGATTGAGGAATCCGATTTTTGTCATAAATTACACAGCACTTTTCCAGTTTACTGTAACTGATACAAGCTGAATATGACGATCATTATGTACTTAATATCCGATGGCCTTAACTTGTCATGCTCCATTTATTTTTCTGCACAAGATGAATTTAGGAAAATAAACGAGCCCCTCTACTTCAATATTTTTAACTTTAATATGTTGGTTGACGGTTGCCTAAGGTGGAAAATGCAACTGACACCAAATGTGTCACAGCGTTGGAAGAGAGTCAGAACTGGTTCTCTAGTGAGCAGAACTAATATTTGAAGCAATTTCTGAAGACCTACGTCTTCAGGTTTGAGGCGAATACATTTGAAAAATGCAATTAAAGAGTTTCACTCAAAAATTAAAGTTCTGGCATCATTTAATCACCCTTGTGTCATTGCAAACCTGAATGATTTCCAGTGTTGGGCGTAACGCATTACAATTAACACGAGTAACGTAATCAGACTACTTTTTCCAAGTAACTAGTAAAGTAAGGAATTGCTTTTGCACCCTCTACTATTGAGGCATGATTTTTAATTTCCTTCAGTCTGAGGCTTATTCATTTCACTTTTGGTGTAAAAGGGCCTTTACATTTGCCAAAAATAGAAAAACACAATTTTTAAAAAACAAACAATCAAGCCCAGCCCAGATGTGAAAAAGTAAGGCAAAATTAATGTAAAAAGTAACTAAGTAATGCAATTGGTCACTTCTGTAGGGAGTAACAAAATATTGTAATGCATTAGTTTGTTTCCTGTTCTGTTTTGGTCCATCTTACTGTATGAAAGTTATACAGTAACATTTCAAACTAAAAAAAAAAAAAAAAAAAAAAAAATCAAATATGGCAAAACAAAAATCAAATGTCATGATGTGTAGTGTGCGAGAACCAATAAGGTTTGTTGTTAGCTGAAGGTTATGTTGCCAAATTTGATGCGACTTTATGTCCTTTTTGAAGCTTGAAAGTTTTGTGCATCCTTTTAGGCAATAATAAAATATGAGTTTGGAATGACTTGAGGTTGAGTAAATGATCCCAGAATTTACACTTTTGGGTGAACAATCCATTTAAATCAATGTCATTAAAAAATAGCCACTTTCATTTGTCCAGTGACAATGGCGCTAATTAAGGGGACGCCATGTACCACAAGGTTATGAAACCACTGGGGGAAGCAGGGACCGAGGTAAGATAGTATTGATAGAATTGGAAATACGATCACCCACCAGTCTGTCCTAGCGTTTAGAGAGCTAGAGAGAGACAGACAGAATAAGAGAGACAGAGACAGGTACTGATCAAGAGTCTCCTTGCCACTTTCTCTCCCTCTGCTCTGTTCTGATCAGCATACAAGCGACAGGCGTCCTGTGTCACAGCGGCTTGGCTGCCATTCCAGTGGCTATTGATGGGACTTCGGGGGGGGGGGGGGGGGATTAGGGAGGGGAGCCCAACACTTTCTCATCTAGTGCTGGAGTCAGGCCGTCTGTCCGCCGCCCATCCAAAATGAGACACCCTGAATTTAATCTGAAATGGAGAGGGGGTGGCAGGCAGGAGTTGGTGTATCATATCAACCCCTCTGATAGTGCCTCCCCTGCTTTCAGTGAGGGATTGGAAAGTGGCACCACTTTTTAAGCCAGACTGATCAATGGCGCTTATGTATTGGGTTGAGCGGCATAGAGCAGATGTATGGTTCCACTTGTCTGCTCACAATTAAAGGGGAAATAGATTGCCAAAGCATCGCACGGTAAGACGAACCCGTACCGGTGCCTGGTCCCACTGGAGCCATTTGTTTTCAAAGTTTGAATGTGAAAAGGCAGTCTTTCCCTCTGAGGTGAACATGAAGACATTCACTTGTGCTATTTACATCATTATTCAGCTTTGGATTAAGAACTGCAATTTAATACCTTGTTTTTAGAGGCAATCAAAGAAATGTCACCCTAACTTTTTCAAGATCTGTGATTTTCAAAATGTGGTAACAGCAGCGGTATGTTACATGACAACGTTTTCCATACAAAAAAAATGCATGCAGTTTTGTTTTTCCATGTGTTATTGTAGTTGAAATATTTATATAATTTTAGTATTTCTAATGACTCTAAACGTCTCTGTTTGACTCCTGAAAGGAGTTGAGCTCCAAATGCAATCAAACACACCTGAATGAGCTAATCAAGGCCTTCAGAATTTCTTGAAAATTATAGGCTGGCATGTTTAATTAGAGTTAGAGCTAAACTCTACATGACACTGGCCTTCTGGACCAGAGCTAAATTGCCCTGCTCTAATGCATAACATTCTTCCACAATGCCAGATAGAAATGGGTAAGGGGCTGAGCGTTATACACTGATCACAGAGGAAACTGAGGTGAATGACTGATATTCTGTTTGCTCTTAAAGCATATTAGATGCTCAAGTTAAAAGACATTGTTTTAGCAATAATAACAAAATGTAAAAAATATTAATATTGTAATACAGTCAAAGTCCGTAAGCTTGTGTTCAATAAGATTTTCTGAAAAGAGAGAAATACATTTTGCAAATAGGGTGAACAAAACTTGGTCATGATACTGAAACTTTCAAGCAATAAATAAACAAATAAAAGTATAAAATGAAAATATATAATATGTCTTCATATAGATTTCAGTTCAAATGTACTTATAGTAGCCTATATATATCACTTTTTGTATCAAACACTGCCCTGGAGCATAGTATGGATGAATTGGAGTGACAAGCAGACCAAATCAACCCCTGCGGAAGACTGCTTTGACTTGGTGGCATTAGTATCATCTCATTTAGTCAAAGGTGTTACTTGGCCAGAAAAGTTTGCAAACCACTAAATGGTAAACATTTCACAAAAGGACAAAGTCCACCCTGTTACTAGACCTGTATAGCTGGATTACTGTTCTAGTAATAAGCCACAATTACTGGTGTTTGTTTTGAAGGCGACGACATGCGGGTCACTCCAAGTTGATGGCCATCCCATTTACACTCCCTCAGGGCACTTCTCGGGTAATTAGAGGTCATGCGAGAGAGGGGTTAACAGACCTCACTTGGCATAGAGAAGCACACCACTGCACCTCTCTTTTGATGTCTCTGCACTTGGCCCTCCCCTCTATCCACCTGAATGTCAACCAATTGGGACAGCACAAGGGCTTGACATTATGTCTGCGGGTTATCATTATGTGTATTTTTTTGCTCCAACTGATCGATCGGCTCCCATCCACAGTGGCGCTTCTGGGGGGAACTGTCATCGCTAGTTAGGGATTGACCAGTGGGGATCATTAAGAGAGAGCCCAGGCTTGGGGGAGGCTTTGTGGTGAGGTGGAGGGAATGAGGGAGGGGAGCTTTCTGAAGAAGCCAAGCCTTTCTCTTTTAGCCTCCTGGACTTGCTTGACCTTTCACTTAGGGAGCAGCTGGAGCCGAGAGATATTTAATTGAATGGAGTCTTCAGATGTATTTTGGAGAGAGCAATGCAAGTGAGAGAGCATTGGAGATAGTGCCAGCTCAAGATGAGCAAGTCCAGCCAGGGGAGAGCGAGAGAGAGAGAGTGAGAAATAAAAAGACAGAACTACAGAAGGAGGCACAGAGAGAGTTTGCTTGACCTTCAAAGCCTAATTGATAGGCTTTTCATAGACCTTGTTTGAGATGTGCGTAGTCCCTGTTGTTCGGCAGGCCCTTACAACTCCTGGAGAAGTACAAAGTCAACTGCAGGTAGGGAGCCCCTAGTGGCCCGGCACAATCAATAGCGAGCAAGCAGCACTAACGAGGCCTACAGTCACTCTCGGGCTCTCACAGACAGCATTAACGGGCAGAGGAAAGCTTAATTCCACAGCCGGTGCTCATTAACAGGGCCAAATACTGCGAGATTAAGGAGCCTATTTGTGGAAGAGCAGATGCGGGGATGGTATTGAACCGGACCTCAAAGATGTAGCAAATAACTTAACTCAGCCGTAATCTACTCGGAAGCCTCTAACTTTCTCTAAAACATTCTGCACACCCTTTTACTGGCATCGGAATGTATTACTCTAAGGCAAACGGATGTGAATGACAATTCAATTTTTGTGAAATCCCTCCAAGCAGCTTGGTAAAAGACCAGGGCTTAAGGTCTGCCTGAAGCCCCTGGAAGTGACAGGGGAGGCATAAGAGGTAGAAGCCTGGTCCTCATTGTCTTTGAGAGCAATTTAATTAGGCTTAGTTTCCCCTCTGTGGGCCACGAAAGCAAAATAGAGTGAGAGAGTGAGAGAGAGGACGAGCACAAGAGAAACAGAGTCCAAGGAGGGTCCTATAGGCTCTTGTGAAGGCTGTAGCCTTGGACACACAGAAAGGATTTCATAAGGATCATGTACGGAGATCAACAGATAAGCAGCTAATTTTGTGTACTTAGGGGAGCAAATGATTGAGCGCAGCCCCCTGCGGAATTCCACCAGCGGAGAGGATGAAAGGCAGAAGCCGAGCCGAGATCTTAGGCTGTTTCGGCCATTAATGCTGATCTCGAAAATTAAAGATTTATACCACTTGATAGAGCTCACTAACGGCACATACCGATCTTTAAAAGTTTTTCAATTAAATGAAAGACATACCGTAATAAAGATCTAGTTTGGTTCAATTGGTTAGGTTAGAGCTGGTATTCTTCATCTGACAGGCTTCCACCTGTTTGACAATAAAACTTCCTAGATACAAGTCAACATAAGGCCAGTTCACAGTGTACTGACAGACGGAAACAGACACTTCCTCGGGTTTTGTCGGATCAGTGTGTTACTCCTGTCTGCGTCTCTTGAAGCTGGTATTCACCTATTAAAAATGTTGAATAATCACTTGTCAGTTCGTGCAATGTTTGAGAAGTGACATGCTGTAATCTGGTGGTTTTCTGCCTTTGTCGGCGATTGTCGATGTGGTGTGAATTAATCACCACATTTCACCATAAGTCACCAGTTGATTTGAGAGCTGCAGCAGATGAGTTATTAGTGCTTATTACACAAAGCTATGAAATGGCTTCAGAAGAATGGGAATATAGTGCACAAGTCACCTTTGTGTGTTTTTGTCTGGTTTTGAACTTGAAAGAATGTGATCAAAATCCAGACACAAATCAAAAAGTTTAACTGTGACTTTTCATGAACCAAATGATTCCTGGTGGATAAAATCAAGCCTTATGTTAACTGTCCAGTTTCAATTGGAAATGCATCAAGTTATGAAACTAAAATGGGTTGTGTAAACCAACTACCACAAGCAAAAATCACAAACACAATAAAGATTATTCGCATTTTGTAGACTTTACTCTTCACCTGTAGCATAATTAATTCTATGAACATGTAATTTTCACATTACCTTAGTTTTTTGGAAAAAAAATTGATCAGTCATATAATTAATTATGCTTATTTATAGATATAGAGGAATAACAGACTAAAATGACTGCATACAAGTAGCCAATCTAGTCCTGATTTCACTAAAAGTAGTGCTAACTCTGTCAGAGACACCACTTAGAAATATCTTACTTTGAGCATTTTATGTTTCATGTAAAACTTTTAACAAATGCGTGTGGGTAAGCTCTTAAAAGTGACATTGTAATGCCTTGTTATGCAAATATGAAGAAAATATAGCTAAATTACCCACGAAGATACGCATCTGGCAACCAAACCTCTCATTTATATATTCATTCTGTTCTTGTACTTCTTATCAAAATGGGACACGGTTTACGCATGGACCCTATCCCTCTAGACTTAATAGATCTATGACAAACATGAATCAGCATGTTATTATTAATTCCAACCTTGATGTTTAGCATATGCTGCCAATCAAATTCCACTCATAACCCCATTTTTAAAGTTTCCTTTTGTGGTGTATTTTCTTTTTCGGTACAAATCTGAAGTTGGAGTACGATTAGTTGTCTATAATGTCATTTTTAAACTGTCAATGTAAACTTTTAAACTGTGGATACCCACACACATTTTTTTTTGTTTTCATGTATTATGGGGCCTTTCCGTAGACAATGATTGTTATACTGTACAAACTGTATATTCTGTATATATATAACTGTATATAACCCTACCCCTAAACCTACCCATCACAGAAAACTGTTAGCTAAATTACTTAGTATAATGTATCAGCTGTTTTCCTCATGGGGACCAAAAAATGTCCCCACAAGGATAAGGATTTCAGATATTGCCATCTTTGAGGACATTTTGTCCCCATAATCAAAAGTGACAATAAATGCATTTATAATGTCACAAAAAAATAGTAAAGAAAAATGCTGTACAAGGAATCAGGGGAAAAAAAAATTCCACCATGGTTCCCACAAAAATTTCAAACAACAAAACTGTTTTCAACATTTATAATAATAAGAAATGTTTATTGAGCAACAAATCAGCAATATTATAATGATTTCTGAAAAAAAACACGTGACACTGAAGACTGGAGTAATGATGTTAAAAATTCAACTTGGCCATCACAGGAATAAATTACATTTTAAAATACATTGAAATAGAAAGCAGTTTTTTTTAATTGTTTAAAATGTTTTTTCACAATAATACTGTTTTTACCATATTTTATTTTAAAATAAATGCAGCCTTGGTGCATACGAGACAATAATATAAGAGTACAAAAACGTATGACTTAATACTTATATATATAAATATATGAGAACAGTCATACTTTTCTGTTGGACTGTTGGATGGGCACTGCCCACATGTAGCCACACCTCCAGCTGAGGTGGACAGTGGACTCATGGGAGTCCAGAGAAAGTCTGCTGAACAGTCTATGACTCTGATCTCTGCAAGAGGCCAATCCTCAATGTTTAATCAAAGGCAGGATCTGGCATGTTGTTGGTGTTTTTTCATGGAGCTCTACCTTCATTCTGTACATGGTTGTGCTTCAGAAAGATCAAAACGTCCAAATAATATGATCTGTTGCCAAGATTGATAATGAGCATCTAAATGAGTTTGCCCCATTAAATGCACCTCTGGCTAATGAATAAATAATTCACCTAACAACCCTGATGTGATCTCTAATTGGGTTTTGAAAAAGAAAGCCCTGTACTTTTTTCAGATAATCTCTGTTCATGGGCACAGACGTGTACCCTCGGTTAACCTCTTCCACTCTGATCGCCCGTGGGCGGGCCATAGAGCCACGTCATTATATTCAAACTTTTTTGTTTTGTTTCTGGAGATACTATAACCCCATATATAGTATCATTTTAAATCTTAAAATCTAATCTTTACACAGAATATAATGATATGTGTCAAATGGAACAAATAATTCATATGAAGCTTTAAAAAAAAAAACAATCGTCACAAAATCGCTCCTCCCCCAAAATGGCGATGCAGAAATGTAAATATGAATATGTATTTTTTTACGTATCTCACAAAACAGAAAAATCATATCAAAAGAAAGCTCTCATTCTCAGAAATGTGACTATGTAGTTTGTTTTATTGTTTTAACATCATAGTTCACATTATCTCCACAAGAATTGGGCAGTAAAATATGATTTCTGTGAAAAAACAAAGACAAACGTCTCATTTCTACTTCGATTACAGGTGCTCTAAGCTAAAATCAGCCACAAACTCTATATAATCTTTTAACTTAGGATGTTATCTTTCAAATGAGCCCATTTGTACTTTTCTGTGATCTCCTCTAAGTAAATAATCCACTGTTATGTCGCGGATGTCCAGAACACAAAATGCGCCAGACGGGAGAAACACGCGATCTACACATCATCATCAAAAGGTGCAAGCGTCCTCTAATCATGACGATGATATACATATCAGGCAAGTGTTCAAAGCTGAGGTTGTCAGCTTTCCAATCACATGTCAATCATTTATCTAGTCCAGTCACATGCTGAATCATCCAACGAATCAGTGGAGTAGGTGGGCGGGATCACGGGATCCCTTTTGTACATCACGACGTTGTTGATGATAGGCGCGCCGCGAGTAGATATAAGTGAATGACAAGTGACGAAGACGACTGGAGTCACTGGACTGACAGAAAATTATTGGATATATTTGTATTTTTCGAGCGTTTTGATTAAAAAAAAAAAGGCATCTGTAGAGGGAAAAGTAGCTAAAAAGGTGTTCTCTTGCGTTGAAGCAATATTAAAAGAGCTTGAAAGAAAAAGTGACGGCGCATCGTGTAGCGTGCATCTTAGGCCTAACGTTATATACTTTCATATTTCTATAGTCTCTCATTTTTATTTAAGTTTCAATTTGTACAAGTGGTGTGTTTTAGACCACATAAATTCTACAAGACAGTTTTTTTTAAAATTGATTAGTGTCTCCTGAAAGGAGAATTTGTTGTGCTTTTATTCACAAAACACAAACAATGTTATTTGGTCTCATTCCTTTATACCATTTTGCGTTTCTCAGATACAAAGATTAAACCTGAATGAAAATGAAGAAAATCAATAGATAATGAAGTAAAGTGCTTTAGTATGTATTAAAGGTAGGATTTTTGGGGTAATATTAGTAAAAAAAAAAAATTGCATTAGAGTATTAGAAAAATCCAAAGGACACATATATGCACTAAAAATTATACTTTACCTCCCTTCGTTTATATTTGAATAACTCTTGCTCAGAATGTGATAAGAAAAAATCTTTTTTTCTGGTGGATACTGCCACCTAGTATAGTCAAACAATATAATCAGCAGGTCCCCAGAGCAAACAGTACCTGAATCACAGATTTTCAAAGACAGGATTGTGTAAAAAATACAAAATAAAAGTCCTATTTTATTTTGTTTCTCGTAATATTTTAAAAGCATACAATGCTATTTATGAACTTTTGCAATCTGATTAATACATTTGAAGGGTTTTCTGTACAATGACACTAGCTTTTTAAATTTCCTACACTGTATGTGTCTAGGTTGAATATTTAAACTTGGGTATGTTAAATTCAGGCGGAATTCCAAAATATGCCTTAGAGTGGAAAAGGTTCATTAAGGCATTGCAATGAAACCTCTAAACTCCACTTTGCAGAAGCCAGAGCCTTTGAGCGATGAGACCAAGCAGAAAAAGTGCAAGAGTTCAGGGGGAAAACCCAAAGAGGAAGGCTTTGCTAAACAAAGTAAACGGAGCAAGGCTTTATTGCTAGCTAATCGTGGGAGTCGTTTTAGAGTTGTGTAATTCATTTCAATTGCTTTTTGACATTTGGCGAACCACTGCCTTAATCACCCTACCTTGACTCTTTACCCAATAATTATTCAATTATAAAACCTAATTGACACCTGACATTGTCTTTTATTGGTTGATTTATTAGGTAATTGCACTGCTGCAAGAAATGCCCTTCACCAGGGACCGTGAATAGCTTTGGAAGCGAAACTCTTGTCAAGCCAACGAAACACGTCAGGGAACAAAAAACTAAAAATTAAGAGGATCCTTCAACTGTCAAACAGAAGCTCTCCTGATGCGTTCATGTCCTTGTTCGTAATTACGGCACATCAAAAAAGTATCTTTTGTCTGTGACATTAATTGCAACATCTGCAACGAATTAAAAAAGCCGAAAATGTGTCCAAGTGTAGAGTCCTTGTGTTTAAACCCTTGCCAGTTGAAACAATGGCGTATGTCAAAGGTCTGTTTTGTGCGGCCCCCGAGTGGACTACTTAAGCGGTCCCTGGTCCTTTGCCTATATGAAGGTTTTCGCTCCCCACAGTGTGTGAAAGAGACACTCGCGTGCGCTCTTCCCACACATATATCTCATCTTTCATTTCCTTTGATGACTAGTGGGAGAAGTTTCCCCCTGCAAAAATACTCTTGAAAATAATAAATCATGAGCGTTTCTTCCTGCACTAATTGACATTTGACAACATCATTTGCATAATGATTCAAAACACCCTCGAGGGAGATGCTTAAAAGGAGGGAAACATTATGGATTTGCTAATTAGCTATCGTCAATTCTTTTTTTCCCTGCAGTTGTCGTCGTTAGTTGGAATGCAGTAACTTGATCAGACAACCGTAGCCTTTATGACAGTCATCATCACTATTCAATCAGGATTATTGGTGATGTTGTCAAAAGGATGCGGCATTTTCCTTGCAGTGGCATTAATCTAGATTCCAAGTTTTAAAGTTGGCAATTTTGTTTCAGGTGCTTTAAACTTAAGATCACAGTAAAATACTAAGAGGTCCGAAGGTTTGAGACCACTAGTGACAATGCTTTTATTTTGCACTATTTTAAGTATGTTATTTGTCTAAAATTGAGTGAAACTTTAAATTAAATTAAAAAGTCAGACTTTGTTAACTTTGTCTCCCTGTTGCTGTAAGAGGTATACACATGTGTATACACATTCAACTTTTTGGTACAATTCAGATCCATTTGTGCCCAATTTAGCATAACTTGTAACTTTTTGGGTCATTTTAAACAGAACCTGCTACAGTGAGGACCAAGAGAGGGTCAGCTATACACAGGACCCTTTGGTTGGAGTGCCATTGTGTTTTTGTTTTCCTGTGTTTGTGGTTGAGAGGTGCTCGATAAAGGTGTCATCGCTCTCAAAAGAGGTTGCGCTGTAAAATTGAATGTTTGAACCGTAAAAGCATTAACTTGTTTGATGGAGCACGTTGTTTGTTTAAAATTCTGCCTGCTAAAGTGTGAGGTGCTAATAGATGTTGCCTCTTTAAGTGAAATTTGATGAAAACTCAATTCCCAGGTGTGACTCATTTATTAATTCTGAACTATGAACATTTGACAGAATGGCATTATGCCTGTGCCTTTCAAGTCAGATTCTGTCACAAAATGTTTACCATTTAAATGTACAATATGAGAACCATTACAGCAGTATTCCAAGAAAATAATACAACAAAAAATGTTGGTCAATAACATAACATCAAAAGCAAATACAAGTGATGCAGTCTACATGGATGATCTGTTCCACTATGTGACATTCACAAATGTGCCGTTCCATAAACAAGTTAATGTTGAGTGACTTGCATTTAAGACACAATTTTGCCAGTTGCCTAAATATTGCAGAAAGCAAAACAAAGCCAAAGTAGTAACCCCTGTAAAACTCGAAACAACATTCAATAATGGCATTTCTGATTGAATCTAAATTTCTGAATGAGTGAGCTGAGCAAATGATTCATTGGCTTGCTAATAAAGGCAGTCACTTGTTTAGTTTCTGAAAAAAAATGTTTTGTGAAACACACAAATCAATGATGAAGACAGTCACGTTTACTGAATGTTTTTGAACAAATCAGTTGAATGAATAATTCACATATATATATATATATATATATATATCAGTTTTTTCATGGGTCTATTAAGCGTGTAGTTTAAATTGACTGGCGCTTGCCTTTACACACTAAACATATGAAACTGGCTTCGCCCCAGCTTGTTATAATCAGCGATTGCATATGGGCTACGTACTGGCGCATTTGACAGACATTCTTTGCACCCAATAAACGGCGCCGGGCAAAGGTAAACCACGCCTCAAATACGAGAAAATGTACATGTGGTTCCCAGACCCAAGTCTCAACGAGAATTGGGTCTGGCGTTAGCCAGGCTACTAAAATATATGATCTGTTTAGCATGCTTTTACAGCTCATTTTTAAAGAAAACATGCTACAGTGAGGACTGAGAGAGCTGTACACAGGGGCCTAGCGTTAAAGTATATGACGGGTTCAACATTCAACAGCTTTGCGAAGTGAGAGAAAGTGGCTGACCGAAGATTGTATGCTTGTAAGCCTATGATTGGCCAATCATTCATTCAAGTGCTTTTAAAACATTTGTGTGTAAGAAGCAAAAGATAACTCAATTCAGCGTGGTGCGCTGTCTGTAAAGAGGCACTCTGAACACACACCCGAAACAAGCATGCCAGAAATGCATTGGGTTCTCTTTTGCGTACTTGCATTTGACAGACAAAAACACACAAAATTGTGTCAAAATACCTGTTTTTGGCCAGTATCCTTATAAGTTAAAAAGTAAACAGTTACAAAGTTTTAAATTAACTAAAAGAGAAAATTGGATGTTGGTCAGGTGATAGCTAAATAAACCAGCTGCAGATTCTCATTAATTCTAAAAAAGCAACAAAATTCTTGGCTCTTGACTGAATATTTTTTGTAGCTATAATAATGATTAATCTATTTTTAACTTAATCAGTGAAGACTATGCAGAGTTATTTTACATTTGATTACTGTTTTCAATGTCTGTAGTATTTCTTACTTCAATACTACTGTTAGACCTACCTGAAAATCTTAAAGCATTGACAATTTCATTTCTCTCGTTGTTCTATTATATTTATTTTTGCAATTGCCTGTAATTTGTTCTTATTTGATTAGTGACTGTTGTCTTTTAAAATGTTTGAAGTTGATATAGTAATTTTTGTTGTGGTATACAAATTGGAATAGAGTATGGTGATATTTCACTGGTATGAGAAATGTTGGTGTCATAACTATATTCATCAAAACAGTATGTTCATCAAGACATCAGTATTGGCATCTGTGAGACTGGCCTTCATTCGTAGTACAAAGATTCCTTTAAGCAATTATTTAAAACACACTGTCTTTGTGTTGTTTCTATATTCATTTCTACATTAATATAATACATTTTATGTCAAGTGGTATTAATCGCAGAAAATACAGAAAAATACAGGTCCTTCTCAAAAAATTAGCATATTGTGATAAAGTTAATTATTTTCCATAATGTAATGATAAAAATTAAACTTTCATATATTTTAGATTCATTGCACAGCAACTGAAATATTTCAGGTCTTTTATTGTTTTAATACTGATGATTTTGGCATACAGCTCATGAAAACCCAAAATTCCTGTCTAAAAAAATTATATTTCATCCGACCAATAAAATAAGTGTTTTTAATACAAAAAAAAAGTCAACCTTCAAATGATTATGTTCAGTTATGCACTCAATACTTGGTCAGGAATCCTTTTGCAGAAATGACTGCTTCAATGCGGCGTGGCATGGAGGCAATCAGCCTGTGGCACTGCTGAGGTGTTATGGAGGCCCAGGATGCTTCGATAGCGGCCTTAAGCTCATCCAGAGTGTTGGGTCTTGTGTCTCTCAACTTTGTCTTCACAATATCCCACAGATTCTCTATGGGTTTCAGGTCAGGAGAGTTGGCAGGCCAATTGAGCACAGTAATACCATGGTCAGTGAACCATTTACCAGTGGTTTTGGCACTGTGAGCAGGTGCCAGGTCGTGCTGAAAAATGAAATCGTCATCTCCATATATATATATAGTATTTCATATATATTAGATATAAAACATATTTTGTTAAAACATATATCTGTTTGTTCAAGTTTGTGAAACTCTTCAGATGGTATTCAGATGAAAACGTGTTCCAAAAATTGATCATTAGCTGCAGACTAACACAGAATGGTAGCAATGTGCCATTCTGATGTACCTTCAGATTTCATCTTATATGCTCCGTCTGTTCCCAAAGTTCTGCCACATACTCAATTAAATTCAAGTGATAAGTTCTAAATTGGTCTGGAAGCCAACAATGGGCCAACCCTGCCTTACACTACACTAACATTAACAGCCATAAACAAATTTTACTCTCAATTGTACAGTTCATATGAATTTTGTTTTGCTAACAACAACTGCAATATTATGTGAGCAAGGTGCATACTTTAAATACAAATTTAAAGAGCAAAAAAGAGTCCCATTTTTGACTGTAAGTGCAATTCTACATTCGATTTACTTTCTGCCACTTGCTACATACTCAACACAAAGGGGATATGGGGAGTAGTCAGAATAGCAGCACGCCTCTTTTCCATCCATTCTGTCTCGGCAGTTTCTCCATAGAAGAAAGAAATTAGTTAAGGTACCCGTTGAGAGAGGTCTCAAAACACAGAATAAGTGTTTATACTCGAGGTGAATGTAGAGGCCAAGTTATTTTGTAAGGTTAAGAAAACATGACCATTGGAAAGAGCAACCGCAAGAGAAGCAAGGGCAAGGGCAAAAAACGTCTCTCAATTGAGGTAAACATTTCTACTTTCAAAAGCAATTTATTTCCTAACAACCGCTGAAGGAGACAACATATCTCATGTTGCTTTTCCCCTGAATTTTCATTGTGTTGTTTCTTGTCCCTCCAAACCCTCATTTTCACAAGTTGCTGTTTACCAGCAGCTTTGTCTTGGAGCCAAGATCTCAGATCTGCCAATGTGAAATCACGTGTGAAGAAAAGCGGTTTAGGGTCAATGTAATATTGTGCTAGTTAAAAGGGAACAGACCACCTTGGAATTCCAGTATTTAGTTCATTTCATTCATTTATTAAAACATGGCATCAAAGGCAGTGGAGCAAAGAGGATAATCTGAATGTTATTGCAACAGTATATTACTCCGATTTGGATGTTTAAGGTGATCACCATTTAATGTAGACAATAAAGTAAAACCGAGTCAGGTTCCACAGTTCAATGCACAACTGATGCAAGGATATAACTTTATGAATCATGCGCCTCGTGCATCATCAACTTAATTACCAGCTGTTTGTTTCACCCATTTAAAACCTTTTCCAATCATCATTTTGGGACAAAAATACTGATTGAAATCCCCATGTCCAATAAACTAATCAGATGCTTTTTCCAATCCAAAAAGCGGTCATGAAACTCTTATAATTGACTCCCAGTGAAGCACATTGTCGGGGCAGGACCCAAAATTATGTGTTTAGAGAGTGTTGACCAATCATCATTGATCTTTGCCCTTTATTAAAGTCAGTGGAACACCTATATGGCACCGGTATTATTTATTAATATTCTATATACATATATACAATAATCTATGTACAAAACAATAATACTAATATAACAATAATTGGACCCCCAAGCACTTGAATGTCACTTGATTCGTCTATGTTGATTTATTCCACTCAGGAAAAAAAAAATCAATTTCTGGGTCTCTCTGCCTTCTCCAAAGTGGAATCGGTGGTCATACTATACTTCAGCCGAGTGGGACTTATCTCTTCACTTATCAATTTGGTTGAGCGTCCACCTCTCTGGCAGGTTGGTCCTGCCATACTCCTCACCATGGCTTAAAAAAATCCCACTTTAACACATTAGACTTCCTATTTCACCCAGATAATTACACAATTATCCGGCTTCACTCCAAAAAAACTCCATCCAGGGGTAATTGGTGCAGAAGGGAGGGGGGAAGCTACCCAGATTCCACTGCTCTTCCTGAGAGAGGGTCTAGGGGAACGAATGCAGATAAGTCAAGCAGAAAAAGAAGGGAATGAAAAAACGGGGGAGGAAGAAAACCTAAACACCTATTTGATTTTAATCTCGCCACTTTGCGTGCATTTAAAGAGCCTTGGTCGGTTTACCGGTACAGACTCCTGCCAATAAACTGTTATCAATGTTGAAAATGAAAATTTTAAATGTCAGTGTTGGTTCTGCGTTGAAGAGCAGTAACAGATGCTTAGCTCCCGGTGAACCAGAATAATGTCCCCATTATTGGTTGCTCATAGAGCTGTTACAAGTCGCTTTGTCGTGGTTCTGGGAAGACCATTCTCCTGGAAGAGCAAGCGTAGCTCAATTATTTGGCCAGAAACACAAAACGCACCGCTTTCATTGCACCTCGCATCAGCACTGTCTATCATGTATGAAATAACCTTGATAAAAGTAATTGAATTTCTTTCTGAAAGGATTAACGAGTGGTAATTGCATGAAACAGAGGTGCTGAGCAGAGATATTCTCACTTACAGCTGGGAACAATCGGCCCGGCTTTCTCATCTCCAGACACGCCACATCTTTTCAGAAATCGCTGGGAAAACAAGTGTGTATGTGTGTGGGGGGGAATCTGTCTGAAAATAAGATTTCCACTCAAATGCCAGCGGATGGCCTGATTACCATGTGAGCACGTGCACCCGCGCGGTCCTCTAAATGTGCTGAGATGGTATTAAAGCAAGATTCCACACTTTTAAACCCCAGCAGGCTTAATTAAGGGTGGGACCTCACGCGCGAAGGAGGAGGGGAAGCGACAACGGGGCAGGAGGAAGGGAAGGAGTTTCACACGGGGGGTGTTTTTGTAGCGATTTCTCACCGTTTCCCCGCAATAAACGGCCTAAAGCTTCCCTTTTTAGCTCAGCGCTCACACCCACGTTCACATACTCTCGCGCAAAACCTTGACTTAAAGTCCCCATTACTTCTCCAAAACTGTCTGAAATATCAAACAATGTTCTGCTGGTGGGGGGTGCGTGGTGTGGAGTTAAATCAGCCCAGACTCATTTCCATACAGCTTTACATGTTTCAAAAAGATATGCATAATTACAGGGTTTGTACATAATTGCTCCAACACATTGGAAAAAGCCAGGTTTGTTCTTTTTTTAAATGTTGGCGCTGCAGCTCAGAGACTTTCGCTTCTCTTCCGTTATGTGGCTCGAACAATTAAAACAATACGGATGTCTTGGAAAGGAGCTCAGCTCTCATTATCGCCTTCTCTTCTCCTGCGTCAGAACATTTACGGCTTAAAAAGAAGGCCCTGGCACCTTGGCATTGAAAGACACTCTTTTTTTGGGCTGCTTCCCTTCCCTTTTGCGTTTCTGGAACGCTGCGGCGTGTGTGTGTGGGGTGGGAAAAAAGAAAATGTAAATAAGATGGAGTTTGCGACAGCTCTGTTCTGTTCCAAGAGACGAACGTCTGCATCTGAAGCAATCAAAAAAGGCTTTTCTTAAAGAGTTTCACCCATCTTATTCCGACTCTTTGAACAGATGCACACATTGTTTGACTTGATACCAACACGCTCGACTCTAGAGGACAAAAAAATCGGAATGTAATTCAGGCAAAGGATGAATATTTGACTTGAACTTTTAACATGAAGGCAAATTGAGACTTGCTTTTATCGTTCCTTAGCACGCTAAGAAACTGGGAATAGTACCACTACGACTCATAATGATATGTTTGGAGAACTTCATATTACATTTACTCGAGGGAATACGCATGGGAAACCTCAAAAATAGATGTTTAATGTCCAATTTTGAAGGAATAATTCACTGAAAGATGACAGTTCTGTTTTTATTTATTTTTATAAAGTCAAACATTAACATTAAAATAGTAGGCCTGATACTTTGAGAATAAAAGTCAAAATTACAAGAATAGCCATATTGAAATAAAGTCATAACTTTTACTAAACTTTGAAGTGAATAAAGTCAAGTATTAACATTAAATGAAAGAAGTAACACTTTGAGAAATTATGTTAAAATAAAATAAAGTTAAGCATACTGACATTAAACTAGTAATACTTTGAAAAGAATATATTTTGAGAAAAATTGTGGCAATATGACATTGAAGTAGTAATATTTTGTGAAAAGAGTCAACATTACAAGAATACAGTTGTAGCACTATGAGATTAAAGTAGTAATATTTTAAGGGGAAAAAAAACAATGAGAAAAAAAGTCTACATATTTTGAGACAAAAAGTCCAATTACAAGAATGATGTCATAGAATTATAACATTAAAGTCATATGGTCCTATTTCATATTTTGTGAAAAGAGTCAACATTACAAGAATAAAGTTGTAGCACTATGAGATTAAAGTAGTAATATTTTAAGGGGAAAAAAAAACAATGAGGAAAAAAAGTCATTACATATTTTGAGACAAAAAGTCCAATTACAAGAATGATGTCATAGAATTATAACATTAAAGTCATATGGTCCTATTTTAACAAACTAAGCGCATGGTATAAAGCGCACTGCGCAAGAGCACTTAGGGTGTGTCCGAATTTGCTAGTTTAACGACGGAAAAATGACCGGCGCGCACGGTGCATGGTCTAAAAGGGTTGTCCCTATTCTCTTAATGAGTAATGGGTGTTTTGGGCGTAATATGCAATAAACCAATCAGAGTCTCATCCCTCATTCCCTTTAATAGCCAGTTGCGCTCACGCCATGGCGGATTCGCTATTTACATGGCGGAATTTACATGCGGAAAAAATGAACGCAGAATGGCAGAGGAAACTAGCGAGGAAACCGATCTGCTCGTGCGTGAGGTTAAAGCTAGTTTTGCAACGCGGAGCAGGATGTTAAAATGATAACTGCGTCGGGCTGAAACTAGCAAAAAACATTAGCGTCGTGCCTGAAGCCGCATTACATCGTGTGTATCATAGGGCCCATTATATAATGAGAATAAATTCCAAGATATGGAGTTCAACCTACTGACTCAGTGTGTTGACTAATGATTCAGTCACAGTGAATGTTGAGCTATCAGCTCACTGGAGAAGAAGATTAGCAGGGAATAATGACTCCAATATCAGCCAGTTCCTCAAACAAAGCTAACAAAGTTCCTAATAAAAAAGCTGCACGAGTCTTCAAAATATGCACTTTTTTTGTACCACGGAAGAAATAAAAGTTATATAGGTTGGTTCAGAACGTCATTAAGGTGAATAAATAATTACTTTTTTTCTTTGAGTGAACTGTTCCTTTAATTCCTTAAAGCTGTCAAAGAAATATAAGGCAGAGTATTGCAGAACAGATACTCTCACTTAATTAACGTCTTGTTTGAAAAAGACACCCTTATAGCAAATGAGTCCCATCAAAGTTCTCCCATGGCCTTAAAACGAGATCTAGGTCCAATTATTTTAGAGTGAGGAAATTATGGAAAAATTGGACTAACACTGATATCAGTTATATGGCTATTTTAATGAATTCTGCCATGTTAAGGGTGCAATAATTGTACTCAGAACTATCATATCCAACACTAAATTAGTCCGTTTTGCTGATTTAAATGTTATGGTCAAAGTCTGTGGGGTCTAAATTGGTCTCAGAGGATCTCTCACAGACGATGATTGCGCTTGACTTTTGTGATGTATCAATACAGTGATGAGATTTCTTCAGCTCGGCACAATGCACACCACTCGTGGGATGGGCCGGCTGAAAGAAAAAATATATCCTTTACCAGATAAAATTACTTTTTCCTCTTGAAAGTCAGGAAAATGATCGGAATAATGCACTATTCATGGCATCGGACAGCAGGAGGTGGGGAAAAAAACAAGGTAGACTAAGGTTCCCTTTTATATCCTTTTTCTCATCCCTACACACCCTGCTGCTGACCAGTACAAAAAAAGAACACACACACACACACAAAAAAAACGGGTATCCTAATGTTTAAAAAAATAACTCTATTATTGGCTACTTTTGAATCCAATTGCAAGCAATGCAGGTTGTAACAGATAAGGACCTGATGGAATCTGTCTTTGCACTATCTGGGCCAAAGTGGTCTCTGTATGAGTCAAATGGAACGGCGATGCATTGACAATTCAAATCGGACAGCAGCTTTGCAGGCAATTCACGCTGCAATCTACATGCATCCCCCTGCCGGCAGGCCGGACCGAGATTGCATTTTATACACAAAGGCCTTCACTTTGGAACACCTTTCATATTCACTCACGCTAATAAAGTCCCCTGGTTTACAAGTGCGCTAAAGAATTCACTTCAGAGTGTCTTACAAATGACAACAGAATGGAAATTAGCATAATTATTATAAAGGAATGGTTCACACAGAAATTAAAATCTGTAATTATTTATTCACCTGCATGATATTTCAGAACCGCATGATGATATTTAATCTGTGGAACAAAAACGAAAATATTATGATTCATTTTCAGCTCATTTCCAATGATTTCAGAAATTAAAGGGAAAAAAAAAACATAAAAGGGTATATATTTGTGTGTGGATGTGTCTTCTGAAATCATACGCTAATGTGAGAGAAACAGATGAAAATTTTAATTATTATTCACTGAAAACCCTCCGCTGTAGCTTTAGAACCAAATCTGTATTGCTATTGTCCGCTAAAACTATTAAAATTAATTTTTAAGTTAACTGATATTAAAGCTGAAATAAAATACAATATAAAAATTGGATGGAAAACTTCAACTTAAATCTTAAATGAAAATTAGACATGTTGCTTTGGCAACTAACTGAAATAAATTAAGTAAATTAAAGGTAAGCTAAGTACTGAAATAATAATTAATTAGAGCTAATATAAAAAAAAAACATACAAAAAAATGAAAAAAGCACATAACAAAATTATTAAAATAAACAAAAATTACAATGAACCTGGAAATATAAAAAATATTAATGTATACTGTAATACATAAATAATTTCAAAATAACACTGAACAAAATGTCATTGAGGTAAAACCAGTAACTCAATATGTTTGTATAACTACCAGTTGACTCAAGATTTTTTAGGTCAACCAAATAGCCCAGTACAGACGTTTTGGGGGTCGTCTATTACCCTTATTTACAGAACTGTTTCGTTAGCTCTGTAAAGCCTGTATAGCCTAAAAACTAGCTTAAGGTATAAGATAGACACTGGGAAAAGAAACTGTGAATTGAACAATACACTATGTACCAGACATGCCCTTAACATATGCAATTTGTTTTTCTGCGCTTGCCGAAGGGATAACGCCGAACTCTGACCCCACTGCAAACTTAAGCAGGTCCCCCGATGCCGCGGCCTTCATGAATCTTTTAGGCAGAGGGAGTCTGGAGTTCAAAGTTTCTGTGAACTCGAGAAATAATAAGCTGCCTGATTAGAGTTGCTAAAAATACCAGCATGGCCAAAAGGAACCAGGTGGCAAGACGGGGCCGCCGGCCCATTTGCATGTTCAGAGGCCGATCTGATACACAGAGACACCCCAAACAATGAAAGGGGCCTTCTACTGGTGCTTTTTAACGTGATACAAACCCCTCAACATGTTTTTATACCCAAACAGGTTACACTTTATTTCAATGGTCCACTTTACATTTTAATATCTATAAGTTAAGTCACCTACAGGTCATCTAACTCTCATTAGAGTATCTGTTAGGTTAGGGTTCGGGTGAGTAGAATAAGTTGGCATGTAGTTGCAAAGTTACTTATAATTAGTAGAATGTCTTAAGTGGACCAGCGAAATAAAGTTTTATTTACAAACGTATCTTAGTTTTGCCTTTCTTCTACCATCATTGTTGCTACTGTTTAGGAAAAGACAATCAAGGATGGTTGCATCAAGAATTTTCAACAGTTACATTTTTCACCTGCAGTACACTGGATTGTAAATTGTGATGTCCATCATGTATATCAGTCATCATATTGTTGTTCACACATCCACACAAATGCATACAGAAAGGAAATGGCCACTTTTGCTTTCATTCTCCTATTTATTAACAGTATTTATGCTCCACTTTCCATCACAAAATAGACTTCTCAGTCAAAATGAAATGGTAGAAATGGTAGAAAAGCTTGGATTTTATCCATAAGGAAAGTTGTTTCAGAGGCGGAGCAAGCTATTATGTTTTGAAGAACCAATATCTTTAAATCATCAACAATACAGCGAATAAAACGGAAACTTGTCCATTTTAAGTCACGTTGACTTAAAACTGCACACGTCAAGCCATTTCATGTTTACTGTGTAGACATATTTCCTGTTGGAACAGGAATTATGGATGGGACATATTGAACGGATCAGCCCTGTTTCTTTAAAAGCCACATCACTGCCATGATTTACTTACTAGACGCTGGCATGTGGTATTAATAGGGAGGGGCATTCTCCATCAAGAGAGCATCTGATTGGACAAAATTCTGTGTAGTGCATTTTCCTGAAAGAGAAAAATAAATAAATAAATAAATAAATATGTAGTGAATTTAGTCAACATTTAGGAGTAAATTAGCATATAGATGAAAGCTATGACAAAACTCTAATTTTGTTGACTTTAAATTTGTCTTTTACAGAATGGCAAGTTTTATCTCATGTTGTTCAGTCGGGATAACAAGAAGAGGATACATTTATTCACATCAAAGAGAATTTAGTAGAATTGCTTGGATGAAATTCATTTATTTTGCTGCTCCATAGAGCTGCCACTTGCGCAGACGGCATCAGCCGAGATAATGCGTTAAACTCTCCGTACCCCACCATAGATGTTTTCTCTTCTTCTCTTTCCTCTGTCTCTCCTACTGTTTTATATTTAACTTAAACCTGTCAATTAAAGAGTGAGAGGGCAAAGAGGAAATAAGAGAGACAGGGAGAGAGAGACAGCAAGAAGCACAGAACTAATTAGGCAACTGTGTAATTTTAATTAGCTGTTTTGATAATTAAACTAATTAGTTCCCCTGTGTTTCCACTACGTGCTACCAACTGGAGTTTTTTTTTTCTTTTTACAACGCAGCTTCAGAGCTCCACTTCGTTGGTTAATTAGTCACTTTTGCATCAGAAAGCTTTATTGATAGCCTTAATTTGCAGTTGAAATGAGAAATCTGCTGTCAATAATTCGGATAATTGATTGCGGAGAACAAAAGTGGCAGGCCTTTGAGTTTGAAGCTGCTGGAAATCCCTCGGGTCATTTCCTGGATGCGTAACTCTCCCTCCGATCTACATTCGGAAAGTTGCAGCTTTGCTTTGTAGCTAATTAGTGTCCTTGGAATTAAATGAGCAGCTCTTTGTGCACCTCCAGCTCCTGCGGCCCATGTTTGTGAATTGAATAATTGATTCCCCTCCACTAATCAGAGAGCGACATAATGAGCCAGTTTAATTAAATGGGGATCTAACCTGGCGAACACTGGGAAAATATTTGCTCGTTTACAGCTAATCAGAAATAACAGAGTGAGATGGTTCGGGGGGGGGGGGGGGGGGGCTGGACAAGAAGAAGCCTGTGCGCGATTGTGCCCTTCAAGGAGGGGAATCTTAAAATGATGCATTTTGCTGAAGGAATATATGAGGAAACGGTTTGAGGTTTCGTTGTTGGGGCCTGAAGAAAGGAAAACTTGATATTATAAGATGCATTGCGGCTCTTTGACTTCTCTTCTGGTATTTTTAGTGGGCCTTGGGCCATGGGATGATGGTAGCAGATTGACCTTTCCTTATCAGAGGGGCAACATGCTGACACGTCCCTCATGGGCAGCACCCCAGGACGAGGTTGAGATAGCCGAGGTACCCCTGAGCATTGACCTCTTCGCCTCCTCTCACCTCCTTGATGTGCCACTAGAGGCACCACTTACCCTCAAAGGCTTGTGGATCCTACAGACCTTTAAGTACACTAAGATAAAATAATGGTGGCTCAAAGGTGTCTATGGCCAGCCACCAACCGGGTGATGGAGATGGATACATTTTGTAAAAAAAAAAAAAAAAAAAAAAAAGTTGAGTTTAAGAGTGAGATTTCAGCCTGACAGAAGCTGGAGGATTAAAAAGTCTGTTGGAGGACTTTCCAGCTACATTGTAAAAAATATTTTTAGAAGTTATTAAACTTAGATTATTGGACAATGTTTTACATACTTAAAAATGTCATGTTAATTCAATGTGTTATTTGCCATTTCTTGTAATCTATATATAATGCATTATAAAAGCATAATTGTTAATGCATTAATTATGCCTTGTAAATGGACAGTATGGAACTCAAGAATAATTGTAAAGTAATAGTACATTATAATTGTCACGGTGTGGGTTCATGTCTTGTTCCTGTCTGTCCTGTGTTTCAGCCCTGTCTTTGTGAGTTGTTAATGTTGTAATGGTTGCTGTTTCCGTGTTCCTGGTCTGAGTTTTTTTGTTTGTTTTATTAATAAATGTGCTTGCAATTGGATTCACTTCTTACTTCATTCTTCCTGCATCGTTACAGAACAACTCACCGCCCTGGCCGCCCGAAGGGTCTTCACCACCCTGGCCGCCCGAAGGACTGTCGTCTGCTTCGCCCTGGCCGCCCGAAGGACTGTCGTCTGCTTCGCCCTGGCAACCCGATGGACTCTCTGTTTCGCCCTGGCTGTCTGAAGGGTCGTCTCCGCCATGGCCGCCTGAAGGGTCGTCTCTGCCCTGGTCGCCTGCACAGCCTGCTCCGCCCTGGTCGCCTGCACAGCCTGCTCCGCCCTGGTCGCCTGCTCCGCCCTGGTAGCCTGCACAGCCTGCTCCGCCATGGTCGCCCGCACAGCCTGCTCCGCCATGGTCGCCTGCACAGCCTGCTCCGCCCTGGTCGTTTGCACAGCCTGCTCCGCCCTGGTCGCCTGCACAGCCTGCTCCGCCCTGGTCGCCTGCACAGCCTGCTCCGCCCTGGTCGTCTGCACAGCCTGCTCCGCCCTGGTAGGCTGAAGGGTCGTCTTCCCCATGACCGCCTGAAGGGTCGTCTCTGCCCTGGTCGCCTGCACAGCCTGCTCCGCCCTGGTCGCCTGCACAGCCTGCTCCGCCCTGGTCGCCTGCACAGCCTGCTTCGCCCTGGTCGCCTGCTCCGCCCTGGTCGCCTGCACAGCCTGCTCCGCCCTGGTCGCCTGCACAGCCTGCTCCGCCCTGGTCGCCTGCACAGCCTGCTCCGCCCTGGTCGCCCGCACAGCCTGCTCCGCCATGGTCGCCCGCACAGCCTGCTCCACCATGGTCGCCTGCACAGCCTGCTACGCCATGGTCGCCCGCACAGCCTGCTCCGCCATGGTCGCCTGCACAGCCTGCTCCGCCCTGGTCGTTTGCACAGCCTACTCCGCCCTGGTCGCCTGCACAGCCTGCTCCGCCCTGGTCGCCTGCACAGCCTGCTCCGCCCTGGTCGCCTGCACAGCCTGCTCCGCCCTGGTAGGCTGAAGGGTCGTCTTCCCTATGACCGCCTGAAGGGTCGTCTCTGCCCTGGTCGCCTGCACAGCCTGCTCCGCCCTGGTCGCCTGCACAGCCTGCTCCGCCCTGGTCGCCTGCACAGCCTGCTTCGCCCTGGTCGCCTGCACAGCCTGCTCCGCCCTGGTCGCCTGCACAGCCTGCTCCGCCCTGGTCGTCTGCACAGCCTGCTCCGCCCTGGTAGGCTGAAGGGTCGTCTTCCCCATGACCGCCTGAAGGGTCGTCTCTGCCCTGGTCGCCTGCACAGCCTGCTCCGCCCTGGTCGCCTGCACAGCCTGCTCCGCCCTGGTCGCCTGCACAGCCTGCTTCGCCCTGGTCGCCTGCTCCGCCCTGGTCGCCTGCACAGCCTGCTCCGCCCTGGTCGCCTGCACAGCCTGCTCCGCCCTGGTCGCCCGCACAGCCTGCTCCGCCATGGTCGCCCGCACAGCCTGCTCCACCATGGTCGCCCGCACAGCCTGCTCCGCCATGGTCGCCCGCACAGCCTGCTCCGCCATGGTCGCCTGCACAGCCTGCTCCGCCCTGGTCGTTTGCACAGCCTGCTCCGCCCTGGTCGCCTGCACAGCCTGCTCCGCCCTGGTCGCCTGCACAGCCTGCTCCGCCCTGGTCGTCTGCACAGCCTGCTCCGCCCTGGTAGGCTGAAGGGTCGTCTTCCCTATGACCGCCTGAAGGGTCGTCTCTGCCCTGGTCGCCTGCACAGCCTGCTCCGCCCTGGTCGCCTGCACAGCCTGCTCCGCCCTGGTCGCCTGCACAGCCTGCTTCGCCCTGGTCGCCTGCACAGCCTGCTCCGCCCTGGTCGCCTGCACAGCCTGCTCCGCCCTGGTCGCCTGCACCGCTTGCTCCGCCCTGGTCGCCTGCACAGCCTGCTCCGCCCTGGTCGTCTGCACAGCCTGCTCCGCCCTGGTAGGCTGAAGGGTCGTCTTCGCCATGGCCGCCTGAAGGGTCGTCTCTGCCCTGGTCGCCTGCACAGCCTGCTCCGCCCTGGTCGCCTGCACAGCCTGCTCCGCCTGCTCCGCCCTGGTCGCCTGCTCCGCCTGCTCCGCCCTGGTAGCCTGCACAGCCTGCTCTGCCATGGTCACCCGCACAGCCTGCTCCGCCATGGTCGCCTGCACAGCCTGCTCCGCCCTGGTCGCCTGCACAGCCTGCTCCGCCCTGGTCGCCTGCACAGCCTGCTCCGCCCTGGTCGCCGCACAGCCTGCTCTGCCCTGGTCGCCTGCACAGCCTGCTCCGCCCTGGTCGTCTGCACAGCCTGCTCCGCCCTGGTAGGCTGAAGGGTCGTCTTCCCCATGACCGCCTGAAGGGTCGTCTCTGCCCTGGTCGCCTGCACAGCCTGCTCCGCCCTGGTCGCCTGCACAGCCTGCTCCGCCCTGGTCGCCTGCAGAGCCTGCTCCGCCCTGGTAGCATGCACAGCCTGCTCCGCCCTGGTCGCCTGCACAGCCTGCTTCGCCCTGGTCGCCTGCACAGCCTGCTCCGCCCTGGTCGCCTGCAGAGCCTGCTCCGCCCTGGTAGCCTGCACAGCCTGCTCCGCCCTGGTCGCCTGCAGAGCCATGGTAGCCTGCACAGCCTGCTCCGCCATGGTCGCCTGCACAGTCTGCTCCGCCCTGGTCGCCTGCACAGCCTGCTCCGCCATGGTCGCCTGCACAGCCTGCCCCGCCCTGGTCGCCTGCACAGCCTGCTCCGCCCTGGTCGCCTGCACAGCCTGCTCGGCCCTGGCCTCTCGTCCTGTCGCAGTCTCCAGGCCCTCTTCCGTTCCACTGGCCTGGCCCTCCATCCCTCCCCCAAGACCGCCTCCACTTAACCACCCTCCTGAACTTTTTTTTTGTTTTGTTTTTTACGAATAGGGGGAGGGCTATGTCAAGGTGTGGGTTTATGTCTTGTTCCTGTCTATCCTGTGTTTCAGCCTTTGTGAGTTGTTAATGTGGTAATGGTTGCTGTTTCCGTGTTCCTGGTCTGAGTTTCTTTTGTTTTTTCTATTAATAAATGTGCTTGCAATTGGATTCACTTCTCGCTTCATTCTTCCCGCATTCTTCATTCTTCATTCTTATCTTGAACACACATTTAGAAAGTACAATGTATTAAAAAACATGACAAACAACCAATTTCAGATATAACAAATATTCAGCAAATATTATAATGCATTTTAACTTTGGTTACAATTATTTCTTAAAAGATACAATGCATTATTATAATATACATTATTAATGAATTGTTAATAATTCAAGTCATACCATTGTTTCTACACCAAATTAATCATCATTATAGGGATACATTTGTTCAAATTAGTAATTGTTTATACCATTCATTATTTTAGGTTAATGGTAAATTATAAATACATTTATTTATTCATGTTTGCTCATTTTAATTCATTTTTATTATATTTTTAAATATTAATTTTAACTAATAAATATTGTAAAAGTATTGTTTATTGTTAGTACATGATACCTAATGCACTAATGTTAATAGTACAAACTTTCATAGTAAAATGAAATGTTTTTACAGGTTATGATGAAGGGTTCAAAACAAACTTTCGCAAAATGCTAAATGATTGTTTAAAAAAATTATTTGGTGCTCATTAACTTACTGTACAAATTATGTTGCCACTCATGCATCTTCTAACAACTTCTTTTAGATGGAAAAGTCTAGGACACTAAAGTTTTCTCTGTGCCAAACGAATATGAACATAATCACGATTTTTTTTATCACATTTTTGAATGAGTGACAGAAACTAGCTGCAGATTACAGTGTGCATGGCTGGATTTGTGTTCATATAGTTTTCTAAAACACATCAGCACTATAAGAGGGACAGAAGTGGATCATTGAAAGAATACACAGTCCTCCTGCCCAAACCTTCTCGCCCTCCCCAACCCCCCAATGAAAAATGAAATACTGCATTGAAATTCCACACCAGAGGAAGGATAGAGAGAAGCTAAAGCTTTGAAGCTCCAGCCTGTCAGTCTTTTGTGTGTGTGTGTGTGTGTGTGTGTGTGTGTGTGTGTGTGTGTGTGTGTGTGTGTGTGTGTGTGTGTGTGTGTGTGTGTGTGTGTGTGTGTGTGAAAGAGAGAGAGAAGATGAGTGAGAGAGTACCGTGTTCTAGTGCTTTCTCTTTCCCTTTCTTTTTCTCCTTCTCAATCCTCAGTCTCTCTCTGTCCCTCTCTACCTCTCCCACCACTCGATTCAACAGGCCCCTTTTCTTTTCCACCGCTGTCATTCCCAAGAGCTTGCACAAATCAGAAACACACATTTGAAAAAGTTGGGTTTGTGGACTTTGGAAAGGAAAAGGAAAACATCCCTTTGCTTTTGAACTTGCCAAGCAGTAAAACCACACATTGCCTGTATCTCGGTTGTGTCTGATAAAAAGAACAAGAAAGGGAGGACGAAGAATTAGAAAGAAATAACAAAAAGTAAACAAACGAGCAACATGCAACACTGGTCAACGTGGACAACCTGCTCTCTTTTCAAACTCTGCATGAAGCACCTGAAGTTTACAACATCACTCCCTAAGGGAAGGATTGTGTTTCCCGTGTTTCTACTTTATTTTATTCTTTTTAAACTTGCTTCTCAAATCTAGCATTGCCATTTATTTATTCAAGAATAACTTCATGTCATTTATCCGTATTATCAACTATTAAATATCATCACTTACTCAACCTCTAATTACTACAAACCAGTATGTCTTTCAATATTTCATTCATAAAACACCAAAAATTTGTTTCATTTTACTGTCGCTTATTTCGACATTAGGGGTTTTCAAACTTTTTGAAGAGGACCCTTCCTAAAATATGTAGGCGGGCATAAGTTTGGTGTTAAAAGACACATTTACACTGTATGAAAAACATATTGAGGGTGATATCAAGAAATTATCTGTCTTCAGAATTAAATATTATATTATTTTTGCATTTTATATTTAAAATTGCCAGAGTGAATTAGAATGTTTTATTTGGAAAATATTTTGGATGGATGGACGGACAGACAGACAGACGGACAGACGGACGGACGGACGGACGGACGGACGGACAGACGGACAGACAGACGGACAGACAGACGGACAGACGGACAGACAGACGGACAGACGGACAGACAGACGGACAGACAGACAGACGGACAGACAGATAGACAGACGGATGGATGAAACAGATGGACGGACGGACAGACAGACAGACAGACAAACAGACAGACAGACAGATGGATGGAACAGATGGACGGACGGACAGACAGACAGACAGACAAACAGACACACAGACAGATGGATGGAACAGATGGACGGACGGACAGACAGACAATGACAATGACAGATGACAATAATTTTGTGTGAAAAACCATAATCTCTGCAAGAATTCAGTTATAGAATGCAAATTAAAATAACCAAACACTGCGTAGAGAAAGTAATTAGGCACAATGAGAAGTGACAACCATATTTACATGCAACGTGAACGTGGCCGATAATGAACTTCAGCATCTTTGAGAAATATCATCTCTCAGTCAGTCTAACCAAATGCCGCAGGGAATATATCTCGAAGCGCCGGTCCACGTGAGAGCGAAATTCACCAACTTTCCTCCATCTTTACAAGAGAGAGGCGCGTGTGTGAGATGAGACATTGTGGCTGAATATCAGACAGACAGAGGAGGATAACGAGCCTCATCCTTGCCGTTCATTAGCGGACAGAACTCCCTAGCCTCGAGGGATGGGATAATTCCCACGGTAACCATTGCACATTCTTAACAAGCATCTACGCTGAACTTGCCTTGAGTGAGTGCTGTAGCTAGTCCACCTGATTTGGCAGGTCTAGCCCACAAGTGTGTGCTTGGTTACATGAGAATGATTAGCAGGGTCTTAAGGGACGCTTTGAAGCCCCCGCTGACACCACTTGCTCATGTTTGCAAACAAACACGCAGCCTCTTTACGGAAAACAAGGTATTTAGCAGCCAATGAGAGTTTTCACTTGTATACCTTTGATATGGGGTATGACTAGCATTAGCGGTTCCAATTCATCCCAAAAGGTTTCAGGTTTGGTTTTAGTGCAGTCCAGGTCGAGCCGTTTTACTCCAGGTTTAAATTTCTTTAGGATCTGTAATGTTTATCTAAGCAGTTGAATGCATGATTTCATGCACCTTTTAGCAATTAGCAGGATTCGTCCATGTCCTTTTGGTCACGTTGTGCACCTAATTTCTTCGCCGTCACCTTTTTTATAATGCAATTTTGTGCTTGTGAAAGAAAACACTGTGATTACTTGGCCTCAGGAGTGTGTATTTTTTGGGCGAAGGCCTTGAAGAGAAGCATTAACATTCGTACGCCACTTTGAAAGGGCAGCCATTACTAATCGCTAAGAAATTTCCTTACTACCTGCAAGCCTGTCAGGTTGTAAATGAAAAGGAATTAAGAAGAAATCCATACGTTTCTACACCCAGCCCCCTCCCCTGAGTTCGCTCTCCCAGCTTGTACACACTAGATGGGAGTCTATCATTAGCAGACCAAATTAAACATTAGCTCTTCGGCTGCCGGTAGTTTGGGCTAATTGCTAATCAGCAGTAAAAGTTGCCTGGCACGGAATATTGCTTACCATAAGCTAAAGGTAATTTGCTGCTTGAGACAAGCTAGGCCGACTTGTCTGTTGTTGTCCAGAGTCCGTTCCTAATTACCGCCGGAGGGCGATGACAGTCATTCAATGGAGATTAAGACTGAGGCAAAAAAAAAAAAAAAAAAAAAAAAAGTGGAAATGCGCTATAATGCAGGAATGGCCTAGAAATGCTTCTGTCTGCTTTTCTTTAATTTCCCCACCCTCGCCCTGTTTCCCTTCTGCACTGTTTATTACCAAGAGGGATGAATTCTCGCATGGTAAATCGAGCTTGTTGATAGCCAAAGAGTCAGTTGAAAAGCTCCATCTTGAACTGAGCTTAGCTCATCAAAAGATTGAGCTTTGGGTAATTGGCAAGACATTTACAGTTATACAACATTTGATTGTTCCTGAATCTTTTTATTTGACAAAAATGTTTTACATATCATTGAGAAATTATTTCTCAATTTAGGGAGTGGCTTAATAAAACAAAATAAGCAATGCTACTAACTTCAACTGAATTAACTTTAAATACAAGCTGCTTTTAGTTTTGACAGTTTAGCGATTAAGAAAACACAGTACATTGCCGTATTTTTGGTCACATCATATATGCGCTTTTTAATAGTCCGAGGTTTGAATCATTTAAGTGTATCAGTTTGTTCACATGATTCATGAAAACAAACGATTCACTGATCAAATAAAAGATTCTCCAACTGAACAAGTCATTCCTCTAACCATTTAAGTCTTTTTTAGTGACATATTCATTTAAATTCTGGCCTTTATAATTTTCAACATTTTATAACTATTTTTATTAATTATATTTATTGGTGAATATTAATTTACCAATTAACTTATTAAAATATATTTAAATTTAGGTCATTTAAATATAATTTTGGGCAACAACACATTCAGTTACATGCATGGTGACGTTTCACTAGACAAAAATATAATATTATTTTATAATTACTTTATGAAGTTGTCCATTTGAGGAGTAGCTAGATAATGAAAACAAAAGTAGCAAAGCTACTAAATTAACTATTGATTGGTAGTAATTAAAAAGTTTTTTTTTCGAGTTTAGCGATGATAAATGGTTTAGACTTCAAGAACATAAAATAAATCATACTTATTAAACGCTCCATTATCTAATTTTTGCAGGTCCAATTCATTTTTAGTGAATCAGTTCATTCAAATGATTCATGCAAACAAACAATTCACTGATAAGGTGCGGCAATCAAATAAACGATTCTTCAAACCATTTATGTCCTTGCGTCACTTTTTTACAGGTTACATATTTAGTTAAATGCTGCTGTTTATACTTTTTGACATAGATGCTGTCACCCTGATTTCAGATCCTAAAAGTTAAATAGCTTCAACGTATTTAGCTAATTTTTGAATAGCTAACTTGTGTTTTAAAGTGTAGCTCAGCAATGGTTTAACTTCTTCATTAGCTTGTAGCTTAGCAAGCAGCAGCTTCAGATTTATTTTTTTGCCAATAACCTGAGCTCTAAAAAAAAACACTTTTATCCGGTTACATGCTGTATTAGAACTACAAATCATTCCCAATGTCTTAGATGAAAGTGGCACTTTTTTCCCCACTGCGTTCCCATCAAGTGCCACATCATCCTGTTCCTGATTGTCTCAGTGTCAGCCAACCAGGCTCAGCTGATGTCCCACAGGTCTCCGACTGCAGGATAAAATCTGAGTCTACAGCTATCATAATTAATAATCACCCACCCACAGGCTTCTCAGCCTAACCTTCAAAATCCAATCCAGCTCCTCTTCTGATCCCAGGATTGATAGATGTGCATGTTTCCGCGCGCACACTGTAAATATGTATGTACTCATAAACTCAAACAACATTCGTCCCTTTCATCTGCAGGTTCCAACGCAGGTTCGCCGTACGGGGAGGAAAAGACACACACGTACAGATACACACTCGCGGGCTTTTATCTAATGTCAGATATCGAAATGTCAAACCATCGGTTGGGGGGGAAGGAGGGCGGAGCGGGTAGTCGTGGAGGTCTCACACCCCCTGGACGAATCCCAGTGCAGTCCGATCAATACATCGTTATAGATCTTAATCACGTGAAGCGTATAATCGCCTAAAACCTATCAATTATAGAGAGTGAGATAGCTGGGCCGCCAAATCCTGGCCTGCAGCCTCCTTCCTCCTTGGATTAGGATCTGAGATTGGGTCAGGATCATAGGAGCTACGCCCTGCCCGGCCAGATAGCACATTAATGACCACTCCAGGGGCAGCTGTCTCTCAGGCTGCAGTCTGGCAAAATAAATAATAAATCATTTAGGCTGGAGCTGACATAATTACCAACTAAGAAGCTGGGCACAGGCCAGCGAGGCCAGTAACAATGGCAGAGGAGAGAGTGATAGGCCGAGCGCTGTGCGCTGATTAGCTCCTCTTTCTGCACACATAAAGCTTGGCTACTCTCTTTACAACATCCGTCTACCTTTGCGGCCACTCTGAAGTTTATATACAAGATCATGGAGCGCAGGTGCTGCACTCTTGCATCGCTAGTGGCACAAAGCGGAATTGCAAAAACTACTGTTTTTCAAAAGGTTCGAGACAAGTCACCATTTATATAACGCTTTATTCAAACAGCAAAATAACGATCAATAAAACAAACTTCACTTAACATCAGACAAATTCAAGTTTTGCTGTAACGCAACTCTATAGAAGACAATAGTGTCATTATTCAGGTCAAATCAGTTCAGTGTTGATTCAGTTCAATAATGTTTATCAGTTATGAAATTAGTTCAATTCGATTAATCTATAAGTCAGTTCAGTGTTGATTCAGTTCAGTTCAATAAACTTCATCAACTATGAAATTAGTTTAATTCATAAGCAGCTCTACAGAAGACATCTATTCAGCTCCTGTCAGGTTGATTCAATTCAGTTCAAAGGAATGTTGCAAATTCATCAGTTAGCCTATAAAACAAAGTTGTACCAGCTCTAAGGCAGCTCTGCAGAAATCTCAGTCTCATTTCAGTTTAAGTTTTGTTCTCATCAGATAGTGTTTGCAGTCAATTGGATAAAATTCCTTAATATTAAGTGTAAGTGTTATTAAGTGTTTTCAATAATGAAAGGAAACTGAGGCTACTGACGTGAAAGTCACATGACGATGGCAATATGGCAGATAGTAGTACGACTGCATTCATACTACATGCATACTCATAAAACATACTTCATTACCGAAAGGTAAGGAAATGCAGTAAGGGATTTTAGATGCAGCTACAGTCTAAGGAGGAGGAGACAGGGACATTGGAATGAATGGCGGCAGAACAAAATCCTACTTTTAAGTTCAAAGAGCGTTTTTGTGTGTTATTTTTACACTAGCTGGACCAGCCTGAAAAAAGTAAAGCTAAAAATGATAAATTATGATACCTCAAATCATTTTTGAGATGTCTTTTTCCCCTCACTTAAGTAGACATGTTCTTTATTTGAATGCCTGTTGTCTACATAGAAAATCGTGGCCTGGGGAAAACTTCCAAGAAGGCTGCCAATTTAACTGACTTTCCTTGAAGGGACCTTAACAGTGTTTACACTCTTTATGGAAATTAACCAATTAAATCAACCCACTTTTCACTCTACATTATAAAGGATAAAACTACACCTTTCAGCCAGAATCAATTGAAAGGAAGTAGCTTTTTTGGGCAATGTTGCTATCATTAACTAAAACAGTTAAAAAAACATTTTTGTCAATTAAAATAAAGCTGAAATAAAACAAAATATAAATATTTGACAAAAAATATTAACATCAAGAAAATTTTGAAATGACTGAGTTCTATAAAAACAAAACTATAACTGAAATAAAAATAAATTGAAACTGTTCATTAATATTTGTATAAAACAAAAACTGATAAAAAAATTTTTTCAAAGTATTCAAAATATAAAAGAACTAGTGTCAAATCGATTAATTGCGATTAATCGCATCTAACATAAAAGTTTTTGAACACACACATACACACACACACACACACACACACACACACACAATATTAACAACTTTTATTTTAGATTTGATTAATCGATGGAGCACTAAAAATATCCCAACACCGGTTCTGTTATTTTTTTTAATTGTATCAATGACCAGCACAACTGGACACTTTAAGAAAATCAATATTTTTAAATAGCTATTTTGAATATGCCTATAATTATTTCAAAGTTAATGCCAACTTACCTTGAGGTAAATAAAATATCTTGGGAATGTTGTACGGTAAATATGAAAATGGTATTGACCAGCCCCCCTTTCTGCTGGCAAGCAATTGTCATTCCCTCCCACCGAAACACCTTGTTGCCGATGGCGATGCAATTAAAGGGAAGGAGAACTCATTTCAGATGCATGTCTCCTTTGCTCGAATTGCCAATCAGGAAGGGCGATTTTGAGGTAGCTGTGGAAATGCCGCACTCACCCGCTTCATTTGTTCTGCATTCAAAGGAAGATTTAGAACGACACAGATAGAAATATATATAGAGTAAGGCCGGAAACAAATATGTTGTCTACATGTTCTAATTTATCTCACCTAACACACCTTTTCTTTCCCGCACCTCTCCGAGAAGCCTCCTCACTTCCCAGTCCAAATTTAAATTCAGAAAAATTCCTAAGCGGATTTTCTCAATTTAGCCATACTTTTAATCTTTGGCAAAAATGAGTGATGACTTCTTTCAATATAAAAAAAAAAAAAAAAAACCCTGACAGGCTTACAGCGCACACCGGCGGATTAGTTTCCTGTGGAGATGAGGTTTTCCTTTGTGCTGCCGTGTGTCTGTTTGATGGGGGTTTAACAGGAAGCGTTCATGCTGAAATTGGATGCAGACAGGGATAGTGGTGCGATGGCCGGGTTTTGATATGGACCCCACGCAGTTACTCTGGTCTAACATACCCTCATCTTCGTCTCCCTGAGGCCGGACTACTATACTCTCTGGATACACACAGCAATAAACTGGGGTGTTATTTAAACTCATATGTAGCTAGATCTGAGGAAAATGCACTTTTCTCCATGTTTACGCCCATTGAAAGTGGTTTCCGGAGGATATTTATGCCCTATCATTCTCGCTTTTGAGATATTGGATTCCTCACATGTGACCGTTCTGCCAAGGATGCTGACGAGAGATGAAAATACTGTGTATGATGCCGGACTCTCGCAATATAAGATGATTATGACATCTTGTTGCGTGGAAACGGGCCACATGCTGCTGCAAATGATGTTTTATTAACAAAGTTCGGGAGAAGCACGTTCAGATAATTAACACAGGTGGAGAGCACTCAGCAATCATGATTAAAACGTGTATATATAGACTCAGCAGTCTCACCTCATTTCTCCCACAGTTTAGCAGCGTCCCTCCACCACCCCTTCTCCACTCTTCTAGTCCTAAACCACCTTACATACGGGGGGGGGGGGGGTACTCTGGGTTCGGGCCGAATTCCGAGCTCGGAGCCCTCCCCCCGGACAGCACGGCAAATACGCATTTTACTTCATTCCCTTTAATTGCATGTAAGTGTGAACTCGTGAAAGCAAGGTTAACAGGTATACCAGCTAAATCAGTTCAGGGTCCTGCTTCATGAGAGTGCATTACACAAAATGAAGGACAACTCAAGCTTTCTTCCAATTTGGGTGAAGTAGGGCGGTCCTAGACAAGAAGCATGATTTGAAAAGTATTAGGATCAACACAAGGCGCTTCATAGGCACGTGATTGGACGACTGCTGTCCTGGTGAGCACCCCCTCCCGTGCTGGCCAGGGTTCACGACAGATGGGCAAAGGCAGGCCTAAGCTCAGACTGTCTGAGACACTCGCCAGGGCAGGATGGGTATCCTGTCCTATCAGTCTCATCCTCTCAATCCTGCAAACAGGCATTTGTTTGTTGATTTGGCTGCTTTGATGGCCCATTATACACCCTGTGCTGACAGACAGAGAACACTGGCTTTGCGCTGATTTGCACGAGGTGGTGCAAACAAACCTGAAATCATGAAGATATTTCTTATTTAAAGTGATGTACATTGTTTTATAAACATGCCCTTGACAGTTCTTTAGGGTTATAGGAATGAACATTCAGATGGTCGTTACAGAAAAATAAACCCCTTTGAGTTATCATTTTATAATTGATAATGCAATTTTAACTGATTTTATAATTTAACGGTATTGTATGATATTAGATGTTTATAACTGTGCATGCTCAATTTGGCCTTAATCTAATGCTTATATAAATTGTAAATCTGTAAATACACTAATATTCTAGTAACACTATTAAACATAATCTTTAGCAAATCGTACATGAAAATGTACTGTACTTTTTTTTGTACTGTACACAATCTATAATTCTATATTGTGATGCCTTTAATCCACCAGTTTCATTTTAGTATTAAGATACTATTTTTGCATATCTTACATTAGTTTTTATTTTTGTATTTTCTGTTCTTATTTTAATTTTAGTAATGTTGTTTATTGTTTTTGTCATTTTTATTAGTTATATTTAAAATATATATATAGTCTATATGGTTTTATTAATTTTTTTTATTTTATTTTTATTTCAGTTTTAGTTATCAGTGCATCAAGTTAAACTAAACTAAAATGATAAATGTTACTTTGGCAACTATAGCTGAAATAAAAGTTTTAAATTTTATGATTTTTGTTTTAGTTAATTCACCTGATATTTAACTTTTGATATATTTAGAAAAATTAAATAAAATATTGTACATTGGTGCATCCCTAAAACCCATTATTTTGGGGGTCCAAAAAGGGCTTATTTTCATTAAGAACATAGCCTAGAAATCTAGACGCATCCTAGCGGCAGCAAATTTGATTTTGCAGCCAGTGTCGTCTAGCAACTCCCCGTTGGCTTGCGAGCTGGAAAAACCAAACTCTAGTCAGGCCAATCACATCGTGTATAGAGTCGGTGGGCAGGCTTAACATAATGACGGCAGAGTTGCGACGGTTCCGTGTGAATCCCTTGCTACTTGAAAACAAAGAAGATGGCTGAATCTGCTGGCGAACAGCGGTCTTTCAAATCGGCTTTGGCCGCGACTCTAGAAAACTTGGAGTTGAGCTTTTCTTTGAGAAAAGAACAAAGAACGGCACTAAAGTCCGTCGCTCTGACTACATCACCTTCTTCGTTGCTCTGGTTGGTTGTGGCACTATCCTATTGCATGCAGAGGGAATTTGAAAGACAACCGTTTATCTCGCCCCTCGGATTGAACCCTGCCAATGGTGTGTTGATGTGGGTCTGGCTTGTCAAGCTATAAGAAACCAGCTTTTTGGCTAATTATTTAATATTGATATAAAAAAATTGAAGGGTTGGTTTACCCGAAAATTAATTGCTCGCCCTCATGTCGTTCCAACCCCATAAGACGTTTGTTCATCTTCGGAACACAAATGAAGATCTTTTGGATGAAATTGGAGTGATTTCTGTCCCTCCATTGACAGTTACGCAACTGACACTTTGACGCTTCAAAAATTCATAAAGAGATCGTAAAACTAATCCATATGAATTGAGTGGTTTAGTGAACATTTTCCGAAGAGACACAATCGCTTTATATGCTGAACAGATTTAGTAGTCATATATAAACAATAATTAACTCACACACATCAGTTGTGGTAAACGGAAGCTTACCGATGAGGTTTGTTCTCGTGTTATGCAGCACGTTTGAGTTTCTGTTTATGTTCGCTGATCAATGTTTACAGTATATGTGAATAAAAAACCCAAAAAACAAAATGTAATCTGTTCATCATATGACATGATTGTGTCTCTTCAGAAAATGTTGCCTAAACCGCTCGGTTCATATGGATTAGTTTTAATACCTTCTTATGAACTTTTTGAAGCATCAAACTGGTAGTTGTGTAGCTGCCAATCGAGGGACAGAAATTGTTCAGACTTTATTAAAAATAACTTCATTTCTGTTCCGAAGATGAACGAAACTCTTACGGCTTTGAAACGACATGAGGGTCATGAGACATGAGAGTAAATGATGACAGAATTTTCATTTTTTGGGCAAACTATCCCTTTAATCTAAATATTATTTTATTAAATAAGAACATGAAGCATGGAGTGACATGCTATGTTGGAAATTTGACAATAATTGCAGAATTACACAGTAAACCAATCAAATTAAAGTATTCCAGAGAATTGTGAAGTAAGTGAACTCTAGACCACATGCATTTCTAAAGCCAAAGGGTCATAACACAAAATAACTATCCTTCAAATGTATAGCATTACTTAATGCCTTGTATTGCATGTGCATTGCAACCATAATACCACAACTTTACCCAAAATAACCTGATCAGGATGCATCCTTTGATGTGCACTTGTATTTAACTGGTGCAAGTGCTGAGTTAGGACTCAGATAAACCACTGGGGTGGCTTGCTAGTCTGCAGGTTTTTTTTAAAGAGAGAAGTAAGGAGAGGAGAAGTATATTGGCTTGCCGTTTAAAGCTTCTGCTCTTGACCTACTTTTCTTTAATGGAGATTCTGAGTGCAAAAAAGAGCTGTTTATCAGACGATGAAAAGCATAATGACACAATTTATTTATTCAAAGCTGAGCAGCCAGGATTGAAAATGCTGACCCTTAAGGGGGGCTGGTGGTCAGCCTCAAGGTAGGGATGTCAAATAAATGTTGAAAAGTGCTTTTTATGCATTAGCATTTAATAAAGCTTATTTTGCTCGCTTTTTTAATCATCCTACGTGATTTATAAGGAAAGGTGTTGAGAAAATGGTTAATGGTGGAGATGCGATAAAGCACTGGCACTCTTTTAGGTTAGTCTTTGGAGAGTTGGTCACTAGCGAATCAAAATGAGTTGAAACGAGTCAAAATTAACCGGTTTAAATACGGTTCCTTCATATTGTTGGTCCCCAGTGGGTTGAGCAGGTGTAGGGGGGGATCTTCACAAATTCAGCGGGTGGGTACGTGCCGAGCGTTTGCAATTAGAGTTGTGTTGTGCTCATGAGGTCCATAGAACTTCAAAAAGAATTATTCAGGCCTTCCCTTTATTTGATTATGGCCGGTCCCCTGACTTTCCCTTGCCAGCAACCACAATGCATTTCACCAATTAGCTGGTGCACCTGGCCACAATTGACATGTTGTCAGAGTATTGCTCTAAGTGCAGAATGCTTAATAGTTGCATCTCAATCCCCAAATTATTCACTAAAGCATATAAATATTTGATTCCTGTACCCTGTAGCTGTGTATTGGATCTTTTTTTTTATTATTCCAACCTCCATAAAAACACAGATGTTTTATATAAATATTTTAGCTCATCAACTCTTCTCTTCCCCACTTTCTCTCACTCTTTATATCCTTTCCTCATTTACTATTTGAAGCAACTATTAGTATTTTAAAACCACAGGAAAGCGGCTTCATTGAAATGCAATGAAAACTGCTCAGAAAAGGCAAAGTTAACTAATGGGCTCAAATTTTCAAACGAATGCAAGATTAAAGTCAATTGAATCTCCCATTGGGTTTTGACTGAAACCCTTTGAAAAGGAGCCCCGTAGTGGTTTTCAGAAATGAAAAATAGGACTTGTTCTAAAATATTAATAACATTTTATACCCTCATTATGGCTAAGCAATTACATTTATTCAGAAACTTACTTTTGATTCTACCTTGAGGTGATTCACACACAGGTAATGCCACCCTCAGCCCTCCGAACAGTCTTCTACGCCGTTCTCCAAATGTACCGCACTGACACATCGGAGGAAGGGATATAATTTAATATAGGGCAAATTCATATTTGATCTGTGCATTGTAAGTGAGAGCTCTAATACTCTATGTACCGGCGGACCGTCATGAATCTCCAAGTGCGAACGGCAAATCTGGGTACGAGAACATTCCTTTTCTTCGTGGTCGTCTGGAGGGGAATCAGAATTAGAGATCCGAGGTGCAATAAAATAGTAGAATAGTGCATAAACCTTTCGGGAGTGCATAACTAAGTTCCGTATGAGTGTTTTATATCAGTCTTTGTGCACTAGACATCTCCCATCAACTAGTCTGGCCTAGTTTTCCATAACAGACACCATTAATTAAATATATTACACAATGTGTGCCCTCATAGATATAAATTAAGCATGCAATACAAAAACAATTCAGAGAGGAGATTAGGCGGAAAAGTTGCATTTGTTCTCCATTGACTCCTCTCCCTCCAAACCCCCAAAGTTCCTCCCCGGCTCTTCAGAGGGTTTTAGCATCTCTGAAATCACACACCACAATTCAACAAAAAGCAGCACATTTGCTGGAGCTCGCACGCATTCAGACGAGGGTGACAGGGAGGAAGATTTGAGACTCCTCTCTTGTTCTCACTAGCGCACGCTCTGCCCGTAATGGGGTACAAGTCATTAAAAACATCACTGCAGGCCTAATTAAGACGGGACATCTGGTCTCTCCTCACAGAACGGATCGCAGCCGAGTACAAATAACTCCTCCATGACAAGTTGAGAGGTGTCATACATCTCAGTGATCGTCAATCAACAGGGGACTTAGGCAACTCTTTCATCGTTAACGAGCGAATGCTTTGTTTTTCCGTTATAAGAGAAAACATTTTGACAAATTTCAAAAGGGGGGTTGGAGGCAGGGTGTCTTCTGTCATTTTTCAATTCCCCTTTTATGTTGCTGCCAATTAGTTGGTGTAAACTTTAAGTTGCCTTTGACAATGATGATTTTTGCATAGCAAATGCCCGATGGCGGATCTGCTACAAGTTGGTCCATGAGTGACAACACGAAGGAAAATGAAGAGGGAAGATCTGCGCTAGTTTTTACGAAAGCCCTGTCAAAAGAAATTTAGCGTCATCAAGAGGACTTTTGAACGTGAATTTCTCTGTCCAGGTAACACGGGAGAACGAGTAAACACTGTTCATTTACATGTACTACCAACATTGTAACAATACAAGAGGCTGTATTATTTTGATTATATAACATTTATTGTTATCTTAGTATATTAGACACAGCATAAATATAAAATATCAAATGCACCAAAAGGAGCTGACTATAGCGTTCACTGAATCATATCTAGTGTGAAACTACTACTCATCTTGTTTAATACACTGATAGCTGCTCAGATGTTATTCAGCATGTGCATTTGGGATCTACAGTTGCGGCCCTTGGTGATTCAATATGTTCTGGTATTTGTCACTCTTTTATGAGATTAGACAGCTTATCAAACATTAATAACTGGATAGGAATTAACAGCATGCTAGAAAAACGACTCCACTTGCAACAACACAAAGGGTTAAATTTGTACAGCGCAAACCCTCCAAGAAAAAGAACAAAAATACAAAAGATGGATAAAAAATAAATAAAGAACAAAGGCAAAACAACCAGACCTAGTCAGAAGCTAAGGGAGACAATGCATGAAAATAATTGGAGCCCAAGGAGTGATATTTGTTCTCCTGAAATAATAATTACTCTTATGGACTGTGTGCAAACACTATAACACTAAGGGAGCAAAAAAAAAAAAAAAAAAAAAAAAAAAAAACGGAAAAATAATCATTTCTACAGCAATGCGCCCAAGCTTTCTTTATACATCACTATTTTTGCACTCAATGCACTTTGCGGCTCTGATTTTATCACCAATATCACCTTGCATTTTAATTAGATAGATCATAGATGCAGAATTCTTAATAATAGAACTGAACCCTATGACAACTTCAGTATGCTTCACAGTCTAAAGGCGCTCTCCAGCCTTGATTGTGTATAATTCTAATCAGAACCTCGCCATCTTATAGATAAGACAGAGTAGCAGATAATGCACTAAAAAAGCCTATTGAGTCTAAAATAAGGCAATTTCTATGTAAATCGGCAATAAAGCAGAACTTTCCTAACTGCTGAGGGCAGTCGCATTATTGACATGCGGGCTGTTCGGAAATTGTTTAACTGCTTGATAGCAGGTATCTTGCCAGATATTTGCTTACCTTTCCTCTTCCATTAATGTTCCCTCTAATATTAAGCCATCTTCCATGCACACGAACAGACGCCGCTCGCTCTTTAGCATCTGATTAGCGCCCAGTAATTCTATCTCCACCAACGACTGCGCTGTAAGATTGCCTGCAATATTATGTGCAGGATGAAGCATATCCATCCATCTCGAATTGAACTCTAGGATGCATTATTGATTGACCAGCGAGATTGTGTCAGGAAAATAAGTGCCACTGGGTTATAGTTTAATATGGATGATAATGCACAAGGGCCTTGGTGAACCATCAAAGCTAGGTCTGTTTTCATAGGTAGCAGTGCACTTCTTTTATGAAGCTTGAATCTGACTCATGCTCGCTCTTTGTTTGACGTAAAGTTAAGTTTCCACAACTTTGAAATGAGATGATAAAAGAATTCGGGTGTCAGCGGTTCTCTTATTGTAACTAGGGCTTATATTTCCCTGCAGGCCTCCTAGAGGGATTATGATTATACAGTAGATTAACACTTTTATCCCTATCTGTGAGCAGCGAATTATTGGTCGATGAGGCACAAACCAACTAAATACATTGTTTTCGTAGGCAACCGCTCAGGAAGGTTTACCCTGTTGACTTTTGACCCCCGGACTGATCGAACTTGCCATCAGTCTTAGAGGATACTGAAGTTCCCACTGCTAGAAACAAATCTGATTGGATGGGATGTGCCTGCAAGCATGTGTCTGTGAATGGCAGTGTAAGCTTAAAATATAAAGGTTAAACCGTTTGAGAACTATGTTATAATATTACGCATGTATGTTCTGTGTAACCAGTGAATGCCAGTTAATTCAGAGTCAAGGTGCATGGCCATGTCTTGTGCCCCGCTGAAATTTGTTCTCCGATTCCAGTGGACACAAACGAGATACCATTCATTCAAAAGTCAAACATAGCAAATTAGAGAGGTGTAAATGTTACAGGGAGAGTTTAACCAAAAATGAAAATTCTGACATCATTTGATCACCCACATGTCGCTCCTAATCTGTATTATTTTCTTTTTTCTGAAGTACACAAAAAGGAAAATTGTCCATAAAATTAAAGTTAATAGGGCTGTCTAACTTCAAAAATGACAAAAAGACAATAAATAAAAGCAGTCCATAAGACTAAGTGTGTGTGTGTGTGTGTGTGTGTGTGTGTGTGCGTGCGTGTGTAATTGAAGTTGTTTTTCACTCATAATCTGCAGTCCATTCATCCAAAAAAAAAAGAAAAATGTTGTATGGGCCACCTTTATGGCGCTTTTGTGAGTTGGCTCTAAGCTACAGTATATCTGTGTTCATTACTCAGCATATGCACAACTTTTTCATTTAAAAGATATAGGAAGAAATATAGAAAGAGCAAATGCAATAAATGCAATTATAATGTTTTAACATCCAATGGCAGATTGCACAAAGAATGATGATCTCATTCTCAGTATGTAATGTCTAGGACAGCACGCTAAAGAGCATTCTTACATCACAGTACTTTTCTGTTGTCGAAGTTCGCAAGGCATTTACAGTAGCTGTGGGGCATTTATTTATTCATGTTTTTTTTTCTTTAAATATTCACACAGTGACAATCTGTTAAGACTCATTGGCTGTCTGCTGAGCACTGGCCGAAGCGATGCAGAGAAGAGAGAGAAAGGGACAGACGGCAGTTAATTATTAAAAATGTCAAAAATAATCACTAACTCCCAGCAAACCGCTGTCATCAAACCTGTAGTGAATATCTGAATTCTATACAGGAGGTTAAAGGCGCAATATGGGAGCCACTAATAGCAATGCAACAAAAACTCTCGCAGATGCAGTGAGGAATGGTTTTGTAAGCTGCTACAGAGAGGCTCAATAAATGACGGTTAAAACATGACCTCCATCCTACCGACATATGTTGTAACTGAAAACTACTTTCACCTCTATTTTCCCTGCTTTGTGCGTGAGATGTTTCAAGGTGGCCTCATTTGAATCAAGGCTGTCATAGCGCTTGAATTGGAAAGTATGTATGGAATCTTAATAAAACCCTCCACTATGGGCTGTTTTTTTTTATGAATGCACTTCATATCTCCTTTAAATGCCATAGGAGCTTATTTTGTGACATGATTGTGACTCATTTTAGGCTTTTGTCAGGGGTTTTGTTAAGCTTTTTTGTCCTGTGTAGTCTTTTGTACACATTTATTTGCTTTCTGTAAGGATGGATGCATGGATTTGGGCAGAAGGATAGACAAATGGATGGATGGATGGATGGATGATGGATGGAACAATAGACAGTCACAGATGGATGATGGAACGATGGATGGATGGATAAAATGATAGACAGACACACGGATGGATGGATGGATGGATGATGGATGGAACAATAGACAGTCACAGATGGATGATGGAACGATGGATGGATGGATAAAATGATAGACAGACACAAAGATGGATGGATCGATGGAATGATAGACAGATGGATGGATGATGGAACGATGGATGGATGGATGGAACGATAGAGAGACAAACAGATGGATGGATGATGGATGGATGGAACAACAGACAGACACACACACAGATGGATGAATGCAATGATAAGATGGACACAACGATGGATTGATGGATAGATGGATGGATGGATGGAACGATAGACAAAGATAGATAGATAGATAGATAGATAGATAGATAAGATAGATAGATAGATAGATAGATAGATAGATAGATAGATAGATAGATAAGATAGATAGATAGATAGATGAACTGATGAAAAGATAGAGAAAGAATGAGAAGTAACAATTTAAAAAAATCTGGTTTATATGATGTTCACTATTCAATAAGTGAGAAAACATAATCAGTCCATGTGTCGCTATATCCTATCTTGTTCAAGTGCATCCACTGAAAGCAAAACTAATGGAATTCTGTGTGGTGGGCTGTCTGCCGTTTTCTGATCACTAGAAGATTGCACTATTGACCAAATGCCAGGCGCAGAGAGATGCAATGATTGAATAAAAGAGTATACATAATCGAAGGCGAGAACTCTGCCAGGGCCGCCTTCTGTTGCCTCTCTAACTACACCCTGGGAAATTCTCAAAAATCATTACCCCTCCCATCACCACAAACACACATGCTTGCAGCCACACACGCTGCTGTCATCCCACCTCTGCTCTCTTGTGATGCTCTCTTGAAATGCTATTTGTTTTTCTCATTAAAAGCAAATTTTATTTTCGTCTCTCTCGTGCACGTCACATCTCTCATTCCAATGCATTTCTGCCTCGTTGCCAACAAACTGCTGCTTGGTATCTGTCTGAGGACATGTTATGAAATATTTTGGGCCCAAATGAATGTGCAATTACTACAGGAGGACCGAGGTGAAGATGACAGAGAGCCTCAGGATATTTAGATCAGAACCAGATTGGTTACCGGAAGGAAAAGTGGGTGTTGACCCCTGGAGACCAATACACCACCCCAAAAAAACATAACTCACAGAGGGAGGAGGAGGAGGCAGCTAACAGATTAAATTCTGATTAGGGAGAAGATGCCCAGAGGAATTTATTGGTCACTTGAGAGGCTGAGTGATGTTCTACCAGTCTGACATCTGCTTGAACATGCTAATGACACTGTTGCATTTATAAATGCAACACAAATGTGGCAAATGAAAAATGCATTCCCTCAAAAGAAAGATCCCCCCCCCCCCCCCAAAGTGATCCAAATCTGTCAGGGGTGTAATAAATTATATCCTCTCAGGAAAGGAATGGAATATTCTGTATTTTATATCTATCCTGTAAAAATACATTTGCAAACAAAAACTTGTTAAAGGGGTAGTTCACTTAAAGGAATAGTTCATTTAAAAATGAAGATTCTGTCATAATTTACTCACCCTCAAGTTGTTTCAAACCTGTATTAATTTCTTTTTTCTGCTGAACACAAAATAATATATTTTGAAGAATTGTCGGTAACCAAACAGTTGATGGGCCCCATTGCCTTCCATAGTATTTTTTTCCCTACTATGGAAGTCAATGGGGTCCATCAAGTATTCCTTTAATTAAAGTTTTGTCATTATTTACTCAACCTCACGTCATTTCACACTCAAAAGAATTTCTTTCTAGAGCAAAACAAATTGTAATTGTAAAAATTGTACAGGTTGTTTATTTTCATGCAATGAGTAGTAGGCTAACTTCAAAAAGGACACAAATAATTAAAATGTAACCATTTCATTATTCACTGATAACTCCAGTGGCCTGTTAAATAGCCAGACCATTGAATTCAAGAACCAGATGAGTCTGATTTGTGAATAAATCATTCAGATCAAAGAACAATTTGTTCAAGAATCGTCATTGTTACATTAAATGACTTATATTATATAAATATAAATATTACAATCCTTTCTATAAATTAAATTATAAATGAAAAAAATAATATATAATTATATATATATATATTTTCATTTATATATATATATATATATATATATATATATATATATATATATATATATATATATAGTGACCGATGAAAGAATTTACATCTTTTTGAATGTGATAGCAGAACTTTTTTGTTGCACCTGTACTCTCATAGACAGTTCTAGTCCCCCCACCCCCACCAACCACTTGTGCATGCAATTACACCTAAATGCACTAAAACGATTGACTGAACCATGTGAAGGGCATTTACTTTTTGTGAAGCGTGACATAATCAGAGAGGTTTAGATTTCTTTTTATCAGGAGCCCCAGGTAATGATGAAGGCCTGGGATCCTTTCAGAATTCTCATTTACAGCTAGGAGAGGAAGGCCCCATCTGTTCTGTGGCAAGGCCCCTTCCAGCAATCTTTGATATCACTGAATGCTATTAGCTGAGGAGGAGGCTGGGCTAATGGACCTTTAAGAGCTCATTTATTTGAAGCAATTATTTTGAGGCGACCCTTTTTTGGAGTTGAGCATTGCCCTCACAAACAGGAAGATTATGCCGTGTTTGGAGGAGAATGCATTTGACTGAAGGACACAAGGAAGTGGAGGAGAAGGATAGAACTCATTTCATGGAAACAGACTGGAGACCCACAAACAAGCACTTGATGTACCCTGATGTCAACTCAGTTTTCAGTATTCAGAAGCACATGTTTGAACCACTCAGTTTTTAACAGAACGTTGCAATAGCTAAAAAGAAAAACAATCTTGAAAAGGAAGGAACTGAGTCAGCAGCATTGCCTTTACAGTGGGCCAGGCCTTCACATCAAAATGGAGATAGAAGAACTCAAAGACGCCTATCATATGTCTTCAGCATACGTTGGATGTCCCAAGTCTTTGGCCAGTTCCGACTCCAGTTATGTTTACACACCATAGGGGAGAATTATGCAATGGATATTTTAAATATCCATCAGCTTTTAGAGTATATTGTTTATAATATTGTATTTAGGAGCTAAAAATATCACATAAAAAAGCCACTCTGCAGTGGGCAATTCTTGGGCAAATTTTTTTTTCTGAAGTAGCCTATATACAATACACAATGCCATACATTTTGTGTAAAATATATATTAATATAAATTCTTAATATAAACAATTGCGGATAATAACCACCAAAATAGCTGTGAATAATGCAAAAGATAAAGATACATAAAAATGCATAATTGAGACTGATCTCTATGTTACATTATACAGATCTCTACTGTTTACCAGTACACAAGATTTTGCTGTAATCACTGTGCCAAGTTTTGCAGTTGGAGTATTTTCTTGGAATCTTTTCAGGGTTGATTGATTATTTATTTGTTTATTTATTTAAACATATTCCATTTTAGCTACACATTCAACAGCACTCTCCTCTGAGGATGAATACAGAGATCTGTTAGTTAAGGTCGCTACAATGTCTGCAGAAGTACTAAACCCATAAGGCCTAGCAGAAAAAAATAATAATATGAAAATAAATCAAATCTTAGATAATAGATTAAAAAAAACTATGATGGCATTTTCCCCTATTTTATATCTATTTTATATCCTCCTAATATTTACAATTTCATTTTTTACAAAAATATGTGGGACTATGATTCGAGGAGTGAAAAAAAAAGCTCATTTGGCATGTTATGAGTTCCAGGAGCTTTTCTTTTTTGCAACACATTCAGAATCTCAACAGATCGACACTCTACTTTTAAAATATTGCCAGAAAGAACACTTAGTCCCTAGCTGATCATAAACGTCTCTTTCTCCCTCCCTCATGACCGCATTTGAGAATATCACTCACTCTGCTAGGATATGAAAGAACCAAAAACTGAAAGAACATTGCAGTGGCTTCAATACATGACATTCCCAAAGTAAGAAGATCAATCAGATCTTTTATGATTATGCCACTTTCATTGAATGTTTCAATCTACCAAATATAGACAACCTCTGCAATTTACTCTAACCTCACCCGCAAGAAAGAAAAGTTTGTGATATACTTTTGTACTCTTTTGAAATGGGTACATCCGTTTCTTGGCAGCCTTATTTTTTTTTAACCTTAGCTGTATTCTGAGATCAGACAATGAGCAAGTGATGCAATATCGTGGCCTGGCGGACTCAGTAATGTAGTCAATGGTATAAGTCCTACTGCAATTTAAAACTGCTTATCCGAGCTGAATCCAGATGGGAAATCACTCCCAAACAGTTTTCTCTTATAAGCACTCGTCAGGGCTTAGCCAGGGTGGTGTTCATCTCCGCACAGAGGATGCGCAAATCGCTTTAGTAAAAAAAAAAAGTAAGGCCTCATGAGCCATTTGATGAGACGCTGGCTCATAGGCCTCTGTCTCCTGCCTTCAATTTGGTGGGCCCAATGCCTCAGCTCAGTTGCGCATCCACTTCCATTTTCAATATTGCTTCTCCTATCATGGCGAAAGAGTCTCCGCAAAGACAGACAGCCTCATATTGGAAAATAATGGGCCTTGAACTACCTGGGTTGTATAGTCTCACTAGACTAAACTACTGTTCTGTTTTTGGTGTTTCTTTCTGTTCATCTACCATTAAAGTCTTTGCATTTCTTGATAGAGAAAAAGATACATTCACTCCACTTGTTTTTACATGTGATAATTCAGCACATTTGAAAAAGGTGCACCTTAGATTGGGATACTGTGAAGATGGCGTCAGAGCAATCTGAACTACAATGGGGAGCGATTCGAGAGGAGGGAGTTTGAAACGCCTTCCTGCGCCCTCCTGAGAACGGGATCCGGTCTGATTGTCACTGGAGGATTAGTAACTATTCCACCGGGTCCCCTGACATGCAAAGAGAGCAGCCAATTAAAACATGAAGGAAGGGACTCGCACGTTCCTACACAAAAACACAGAAATAAAATGAAAAAAGGGAAAGAGCAAGAGACGTAGAGACAGGAGAGAGATGTAAAGATTCTCAGTTTGCTTGTACATCAACCCCGTTTTTGTCGCTGTGTACCATATGAATCAGGGAAAAAAGCCTCAATCCTGGGTGGCTTTGAACCACCAAAAGAAGTTTGAACTACACGCCTAATTTGCAGCTTTATGCCAGAACACATTCCCATCAAGCTCACAGGGGTTGTGACATGAGAAACCAAATTCTAAAAAAAGGGGGGAACAGGTGCGTCATGTGAGTCTGCCAGATGTTTATAATATATTTTGCCTTCCGTACTAGGGTCTGCACAGGATAATGATGATAAGTGTTACCTGGCGTCGCCATTTTTTATCACTTTGGATCTGATGGTTCCTCACCTCCCATGAGATTATGGAATACTGTGTTAGCACTTCTGCATACTGCATTCCAGGGACGTACACATTCACATACACGACTTGACTCTGGACCTTCGGTGGATATTTGGCGCACTTTAATGATGTCACGCGCTTGTGTAACAGCCATCGAGTGAATCGTAAAGAGTGACAGTTGCTCTAGCCACTGTGAAATGTGGCGATTAGCCATCTTAATTAACTGTCGTCTCCAGCTCAAGCCCCCCTCTGCATGATGGAACGTTGTTCTCCAAGGATCGATCATAGCAAAGCGGAGACAATCGTCTTTAAATCCTTTTTTTTACTCCTCCAACTTACATATTCGAAAATAGGTTGCAAAGTTAGTCAAGGCTGTATGAGAGAGATTCGCCATAGTGGTGCAAAATATTAGTCAAATAATGACATATAAAAGCCACTTCAGCTGATTTTTCTTTCAATCTTACTCACATGGCCTTACCTTGACAACACTAAATAGCATGGAAATAAGTGTAATGCTTTGACTATCTCTCTCGTGTTTTAAGCCTATGAGTTTTGGAACTTACCAAATTCTTTCTGAGGTGAAGGTCAATACTTCTCATTCAAACAACAGAAGTGTAGGTGCTTAGAATGCCACCTATTGATGTGCAGAAAATGAATTTCCTGATAAGTATGTTTTTAAAAGCTCACCAAAGCTTCCACACTATATTCCATCTCATTTTTGTGAGGCCCGTCTGTGCACACTTTAGTTCATCCCGTACACCTCACTTTGTATGTTTTTGAGTCAATTAGCATTGGGGAAGAGAATGAGCAAGAGGCTAATGGCACTGAACAGAGAGGTGATGTCCTTCAATGTTTTCGAATAAAGGGAGAGACTGTACAACATCAAAGCAGATGGAGAATGGGGCCGTCATGTCATTGCCTCTCGTGTACTGATCAAGGTTTATCTCACCCCTCCTCCAATCACAGGATTAATTATTTTAAGAAATGGCACAGTGCTGATCTCAGATCAATGTAAAAGGGCAACCTTTATGGTAGCAACACCATGTCATTACACTGACTGATGCGTGTGGGTGGGAAAATTGCAGCAAGAGCGCTGGAGAACATCAGTGATATCAATCTTTGCTTCATCTTGCCAATTAGTGCTCCCAGATATACACGCAGATGAAAATCAGAGCCTCATCTAACTGGCTGACAGACTCTGAGATCAACCCCCCAGCCTCCAAAACAGCATCAGCAACACCAAAACTTCACAACGAGGTGTCTGGTTTTGTTCCTGGGCCTCTGGAGTCATTCTTCAGCAAGACAAAGTTGCTTGCATTTTTTTTTTACTCATTTTATTTACAATCAAGACAAAGCAGAGGTGATTAAGACACTTTGTCAAAAAAGGGAAAAACTGCACCGTAGGCTCTGTTTTGTGCTATTGTGGGCTTTGATACAACAATTAATTTTATTTGACAAGCTACCCATTGGCATGCATACATGACGATTTTGACAGTTTACTGTCAGTAAATGAAAACAGTCATGGCAGTAACTTCTGTGTCACAATCACAAGGAAACAGAAGGTGAGGTTCAGCACACTCAATAGTTAAAGTAAGCTTTTAGTTGTTGTAAGATTGTAAAAATGAAACATATGTCGATCTACCCTCTCAATAGACACCGGGATCGGATACATGAACTTTATACATGACAGATGGCTTAGTCCTAGTTGATATATATTTTAAGAGATTGCAATTTTAAATATACTGTAGGTCTGTGACAAAAAAGGACGCCCAGACAAAGTGGTTAATAGTTTTGTTGTTGTTCAAATTTTTTTAATAGATTTGACTGAGTAGGAGATGAGAAAATTTTGTTTTGTTCATTTCGCACTAGTGGTTGTGCTCGAAATGAAATATTTGAGTTTTCAAAGATAAACCTTGGACTGCATAAAAAACTGACCCTAACACATATACATCAATAACTGCACTTTTTCTGAGTAGAATGAAAAGACATTTATACTGCAACTCATGGCATCTCTTGACTGTTTTGTGTAGTACATAAACTAAAGGTTCCATCGCAAGAGAGCCTCCATTTTACTGTCAACTGATGCTCAGCACTGCAATCAGGGATTGTCGGCAAGAGATTAAAAGATATTTTCCTCTTCAGGCGGAGTAAATTGGTTTTGGATTAAGGCTGATTGATTGCCGCAGAGGTATACAGCAGTCTGTTTGAAATGCGTAGTTCCAAACACACAAGTCATTTCAACCAAGCTACTCAAGGAAATCATGCTGGATATAATCAATAGATACTATGTAGAAGGTACAAGTATTGCTCAAGGTTATCATTAAAGGCTAGTAGAAATATTATTCAATGACTCATCATCTTGTGCTTTTAAAAATGTGTGTGTCGGCCTAACACTCAAAAGGCACTGACTGGTTTATTGACTGTAAAGGCTCAATTGTGATGAAAGATTTAATTGGAAAGCATAAAAGTGACCTCCAAAACTCCAGAAGCTCAGGTGTCAAATTGTGGGCTCTTTGTTACTTGGATTCTTATGAAATAAAGCCCATTCTGTGCAAGGGCAGGCAACTGTTCTTGAACACATACAAAGTTCAATTTAAAAATCAACAAACCCTAACAATAACTTGTAGCAATGTGTAGCATAACTTGTAAAAAATGTAGCATAATTTGCTTAACTGAAACAGTACAATCATTTTTGTTTGATGGAGAAAAAAAAACAATTGCTTTACAACTTTATATATAAAAACAAAGCACTTTATTATACTATCTGCAAATGTTTTAATGTATCTCAAAGCAATTATATATGGATTGCGGAGACACTCAATCAATTTAATGGTCTATTTTGTCTGAAAAATCTGATCTCACTGCAGACCTACCTACTTCCAACCAGCCTTCAGCCAGTCCAGGAACGCCCTCCTTTTGCAATGGAGTCACGTTGCACTTGGATATTCTAGCTCTCAGACTGGCCTTAACAAATTAATCACTGGTTGAATTAAGTAATCTCCATTGATTCCCACTGCGACAGTATCTCGTGGTTTGGGTATTCTTTAACTTCAAAGGTGTCCCCTCAGGCCCATTACTAAAGGTGATTCTCCAGACTTTGCTAAGGAGTCTCTATTTTTCGCTTTAGTTGTCTCTCGGCCAAGAACTAAAATTGGTCTACAGGGCAGAAAGCGAGGTTGGGAGTACTGTCATTAAAAACTAGGCATCCCTTGACCCTAGTTGAGGGTTACCTATCTGAAGTAATTATTGGGGATCTCTTTAAGGAGAGGCTCTTGTGGTCATTAGTGAAAAGTCACATGTGTCCCCTTGTGTCCACTGGGAGAAGAGAACTCTAGGAAAGTATGTGGAATTAGATTGAGGGTGAATCTGTACCAGAGTCAAGGGGTGCTTACTAGATTGTGGAAGTATAGTGTGGGTAACTTAGTTTGGAAAAGATGATGAGATGTGCTGGATGAATATAAAGGTGCACGCTTTACAATCTCAATGGGGCAACAGCTAAGCCACTAAAAGAAGGATACAAAACAACAAATGGCAAGGAGCCTGGACACTTCACATGCTATTTTACGACTGCAGGCAATGCATACTAAAAACCCCTGATTGGTTCCATCCGATCAAGATCAATTTTTAAACCCTGGGTAAAGCTATGTTTTACTCTTGTAAATTTGAAATTTGGTTACCACCACTTTTAAGTCTGGGTTATGAAACCCTGCTTCTGGTATACAGTATGAAACAAGACAGTTTTAGAATGTAGAGGCCAGTTGTTTAGCAAAAAACAACCAATTATAACTGAACAGTGCTTGCTTTCTTAAACATGCATATGCTTTGTACTGTCACAGAAACTGAATTTTTCATTGAATCTTGTTTCAGTTTGAAGTGGAGAAAATCAATATATCAACCTGTAACAAAACAGGTTAATTGTAGAGAAAAGACATACAGTCAGAAGTCTACAGAAAAAACTGGAAACTACATTTTGGAGTAAATAAGCCAAAATGATAACAAAATGAGATCAAGTGCTGTGTTTGTCTAATCAATGATACTGACAATGAATTTTTCATTTGGTTTCGGGTTGGCTGAACTTTTAACATGTGAATTCTCCCTGTTTACCAATATTAAGATGCTTGGTTTAGAAGTGAACTCTGAGTAAGTGGTGCTTCATGCATTGCTAGCCTATTGACATTGTACAATGGATCTACTTTGCTTTCGAAGTTTCACTAAAGTGACCACACTTTGAATGAATACTTCCTACAATCAAAGAATGTGCATAATCATTCCTCTTTGAACATTAATCAAACACCTGTAAGGCATCAAAAGAAAACAAAAATCACATATTATTGTCATGTTTGCGCTCTCGCAAAGCTCTGCTGCTTACACGGTCATGTCAAGTTCACATCACGAACTGTACATGATATAGAAAAATGTATGCAGATGATTGGCACCAGGCACACCCAGCACTGCTTCCTCCTCTCTCTGTGTGACGAAACAGTCTCCTCTTTTAAGTGCGTAAGCGTGACATTCTCATTTCCCTAAAGTGCTCTGTGCTTTAGCACGGCGGATAATTAAGCGGGTGGAGGGAGTGGCTCTGATTGGCATTATAAACGCTGCACCATCTCTGCTCACCGTTCACACCACCTGCCTCTCTCCCTTCTACTCTCACATTCACCATCAGTGGAATTATTAAAGATGAAAAGGCATTGTGCAAAAAAGAGATCCTCCCCTGACAGATATTATCATTACAACCTTTTATCAAAAAGTGCAAACTTGTTTTTTATCCATCTGTCTCCCCCCTCCATATGTGTCTCAGGCTTCATCCTTCACTCTTTCCCTGGGTATTTCAGCAGGGAGAGAAAAGGAGAACCAGAGAGAGAGAGAGAGAGAGAGAGAGAGAGAGAGAGAGAGAGAGAGAGAGAGAGAGAGAGAGAGAGAGAGAGAGCAAAAAACGAGAGGGGAAAAAAGCTAGACTGAGCTCTGTCAATTGGAGTGAGTGCACTACTAAGTCTGGCTTCACTACAAAGGTTAGCAGATCTGACTGTCAATACTGTCAGAGGAATGGAGTCTTAGGGAGGGGAGGGAGCAAAGGAGGTGGAGAAACGAAGGTTAGGTGGTGGGGGAGGCAGGAAGGTTTGCTTTGAGAGAAAGAGATACTTTGATATTTCGGAATGTTAGAAGGGTGAATGTGGAGAACTGGAGGTTGGGGATCTAATTACCGGGCCATAATTGGGGGCTAGGGAATAGGTTGCCGTCCTCTCAACTCGCTGCAGATCAATTATGTTAAGAGAACATCTGTAAGTAGAACTTAATGAGGTCCATTAGAGCAACATGCACTGCCTTCCCTAACGGTGCTTGTCAGCTTCTTGGATGAGCTGGAGTGTGCTGCTAACTAGGGACCTGGTGAAGGTGCTTAAATAGGCGAGACGACGTGTGGGCCGGCTCAGGTCTGTTTTGCTTTGCTGCCAGGGAGGGAACGAGACCACGAGCGAAGAAACAGCCGTCGTGGGGAGAAGGAGGGGAGTCTTTTTAGAGCGGGAGCGAGGAGGAGTTGCACTGAGGCGGGCTGCACGTTTTTAACCCGCTCGCCTGGAACTTGACAAGGGAACCGGCTATATTTGAACTACCATCTCGTCTTAATCGGCAACTTTTCCTCGGTACAGTATCTTTCAATCAGATTTTCTCCTCTTCAAACATAGTCTGATCTGCAGCCTCATTAAGCAGCTTGGAAGCTCTTTATCCGTGCAGTGTTTTAATTTGACCCTAAACCGGAACTAATTGGTGATGATCTTTTGTTCTAATTAAGGTTGTTAGGATAAAGGATCTCGGGATAATTTCCAACTACTTTGTTTCCTCTCCTCAATAAGGAAGCGAAGAGTTAGAGTTATTACATTGTGAGTGGCTGTGGTGGGTGCGCGAGAGCATTCGATTCTCTGTAAATTACTAGCAGCGGTTTAAAACTGGGATTAAGTTGAAGCTTCCGTGAAATGAATGGTCGCTGGAGATGCTCAAAGGACGCTTATACCAGGGTAAGAGTACCAGGAATTTTTTTTTTTTACTCCAATCCTCCCCGAGAAAGATTTTCCTCCCTTGTGAAGCCCTGTAATTAAACTCCCGCTTCCATTTATACCACTAAAACGAACCTACATTCCTCGTGCTCGGATGAAGTGGGGTGGTCGTCTGTCGGATATCCCTCTCTTTGTTGACGTTATATTGCAAGTCTGTGTGTGAAAGAGAGAGAGAAAGAGGGAAGAGTGAGCGAGAGAGCGAGCGAGAGAGTGAGGTGAAATAATAAGTTGCTCTTCATTTTAACGACGTCCGTTCGCCAAGACTGCGCGCGCTTCCCTCCACGCGGGGCTGGACTGTTCCGCGTGAGCGTCACGTAACGTGACGGACTGCTGTGTTCACCTCGCGCGGCAAAAGTCTGATGATGACACTCTCTAGCTCATCACCCCCAATAATTCAGATATCTTCGGTGAATAATTGACGTGATAATGCGTGAGATGAAGTGGTGGCGGGAGGGCAGAGTAAGAAGGGGTTCAGCGTCCCCTACACTCTCTCTCTCTCTCTCTCTCTCTCTCTCTCTCTCTCTCTCTCTCTCTCTCTCTCTCTCTCTCTCTCTCTCTCTCTCTCTCTCTCTCTCTCTCTCTCTCTCTCTCTCTCTCTCTCTCTCTCTCTCTCACACACACACACACACACACACACACACTTACTCGCTCCCTTTTACTCAGCTTAAACCGTCTCCCCCGCAAATTGCATGATTACCAAGATAGCCGCTTTGAAATAATTCAATCCATGACAAAACCTAATTACTGGCAGGTAATACCCTGTCAGCTTTAATGCATCTCATCACTCATAATGGAAGCGGGGAGCATTTTATGACCCATC